>CM066038.1:487845630-488489867 GCA_033557465.1 Ichthyophis bannanicus | reverse complement strand
TAGTTGTAGAAGCAGAAATAGTAACACCAGACTCACTAATATTTCCAAACATTTATCATCTGCACTAAAGCATTTCTGAATGGAAACTGTTCATCCAGGCGATTAAGACGTTAAAATAAAAACAAGCAGTCACAAAGATCCTCATTAGGGGTGTGCATGGCCCAAAAAGCTTCTGTTAGCATGTGTGTAGAGTGGATTTTTCCTGATTTTTTTTCAGGCAGTTTTCGTGTTAGTTAGATGTACTTGTTGCTTTAGGCATTGTACCTGCATGAGAATTTAAAAATGTGCGCCATCAATTGTATATGTTAATTCAGAGGTATGAGTGTACAAATAATTTGTGTGCACTTTAAATTTTGAGTTGCCCAAACAAACCAAATGCCTACTCATCCCCTTCCATTATTCTTGGTGATTTCAATTTTTCGTTGATATCCCCTCTGACACGCTCTTTTCCCTTACTTTCTCCTACAACCTCTAGCTTTGCTCTTCCGACCCCACTCATCAGCTTGGTCACTGCCTTAACCTCATTTTCTATTCTAATTTCCTCACCTCAATTCTTCCTCTATCTGACCATCACCTCTTAAGCTTCTCTCTTCATCACTCCCCGCCTCATTCTCGCACTATCTCCTCCTGTCTTTCTAGGAATTTTCATGCTATTGATCCACTGTCTCTATCAAGTACCGTCTCTTCTCGTCTTTCTTCCTCTTTGTCCTATAAGTCTGTCGATGAGGCTATAATCTCCTATAACACTGCTCTCTCCTCCACTCTGGATACCCTTGCTCCTCCAATAGCACACCCTGTGAGGCGTACTTCACCTCAGTCCTGGCTGTCTTCTGCTACCCATTATCTATGCTCCTGTGCTCGTTCTGCTGAACGCGCTTGGCTTAAATCTCGCTCCCTTTCTGATTTCCTTCACTTTAAATTCATGCTTACTTCTTTCCCGTCTGACATTTCACTCACAAATCAAAACTATTTTATTCACCTCACTGACAGTCTGGCCTTTAACCCCGTTGTCTCTTCTCCACTCTCAATTCTCTTCTTAAGGCACCTTCTCCTCCAATTCCCCCTTCTCTTTCAGCCCAAACCCTCGCCGACTATTTCCACAATAAAGTCAATATGATCTCTTCAATTCCCTACTAATTCTTCTTCAACTCTTCTTTCCACTCTCCTTTTTCAACTTTTCCCCAAAAATTCTCCCACCTTCTCCTCCTTTTCTATTATCTCCAATGAGGAAACATCCTTTCTTCTTTCATCCGCTAAGCCAGCTGCCTGCTCCTCTGATCCTATCTCCACTAATCTCCTCAACTCCATCTCATCCTCCGTTATCCTTATCATTTCTCATATTATCAACTTTCTCTCTCCACTGCCACCTTCCCTGCTGCTTATAAGCATGCTATGATCACTCCTCTTCTCTAAAAACCCTCTCTTGACCCTACTGATCCCTCCAATTATTGTCCCATCTCCCTTCTCCCCTTTATCTCCAAACTCATTGAACGTGGTTTTCTTCATCGCTGCTTTGATTTTATCTCCTCACATTCCCTCATTGATCCTCTCCAGTCTGGCTTTCATACTCTTCATTCCACTTAAACGGCTCTTGCCAGAGTCTCCAGTGACTTGTTCCTAGCCAAGTCTAAAGGCCTTTACTCAGTTCTTATTCTTCTTGAACTTTCTGCTGTCTTTGATACTGTTGATCATTCTCTCTTCCTCATCACATTATCCTCTCTCTGTTTTAAAGACTGTCCTGTCCTGATTTGCTTCCTATCGCTCTAATCACTCTAGTGTTTGTTCACATGGTACTTCCTCTTCTACCATCCCTCTCTCAGTTGGTGTACCCCAAGGGTCTGTTCTTAGTCCACTCCTGTTCTCTCTCTATATCCAGTCCCTTGGTGCCTTCATCTCTTCCCATGGCTTTCAGTATTATTTTTATGTGGATGACTCTGAAGTCTATATATCTTCACCTGACATTTCTCCTGCACTTATCTCTGCTTGTTTGTCTGACATCGCTGCCTGGATGACTCACCGCCGTCTAAAATTGAACATGGCTAAAACTGAGCTGCTTGGTTTTTCTCCTAAACCAACCTCCTTTCTTCCTCCTTTCTCAGTCTCTATTGATAATACTCATCTTCCTGCTCGTAATCTTGGTCAGTTTTGTTTCCTCTTCTTTCATTCTCTCACATATTCAACAAAACTTGCTAAAACCTGTTGTTTCTTTCTCTTTAACATTAACAAGATTCACCACTTCCTCTCTGATTGCACTACTAAAACTCTTGTTCACTCCTTAATTACCTCCCGACTTGACTACTGCAACCTCCTTCTTGCTGGTCTTCCTCAGTTTCATCTCTTCCCTCTTCAATCTATTCAAAACTCTGCTGCTTGGTTAATTTTCTGCCAGCCACGTTGCACTCACATAACCCCTCTTGAAATCCCTTCACTGGCTCCCTTTCTGCTACCGTAATCAATTCAAGCTACTTCTCCTAACCTGTAAATGCATTCACTCTGCTGCCTCTCTTTACCTTTCCTCTCTCCTCTCTCCCTATATCCCTCCTCATGATCTCTGTTCCTCCTCTGCCTTCCTTTTCTCTATGCCCCCCTCTTCTTGTGCCAACTCCAGGCTTCGTTCCTTTCATCTTGCTGCTCCTTTTGTCTGGAAGAAGCTTCCCTTGTCCTTATGTGAAATCTCCTCTTTCTCTCTCTTCAAGTCCGTGCTCAAAGCTCACCTCTTTGAGACCGCCTTTGTTTCCTAATCTCCTTCCTTTGTGTTTCATCACCTTATTGCCCTTATTTCTTGTATAGCATTGTACTGTATGTTTGTCTTCTAGATTGTAAGCTCTACGAGCAGGAACTTATGTCTGTACAGCGCTGTGTATGCCTTGTAGTGCTCTATAAATGATTAATAATAATAATAATAATAATAATAATACTCATGAATTCACCTCCTTAATCCATACTGGTCTTGCTTATAGGACTCAGGGGTGTAAAGGGGCAGAAAATCCCAACAAAAGAGTATCGGATGTGCCCAGGGGTGCAGTAACCTTGTCCTCTCTGCACAAAGGCACCTTTAGGCATAGCAGGTATGGGTGTTGTACTTAACGACTTGTCACGTACCTGAACTTAGTGTGACTGCCAAAACAGCCAAGTGTGTGCCTTGAGCATTAATATCTGATGGAATGGTTGGCTAATGAACTCTGAGTTCTCCTAAATATGACTAAAGTGGTAAATGACCCGTGGCCTTGCTGACCCTCAAGTGCAGTCGAGTGGCAGTTTGCTGCTAACTCAGAGCACAGAGCTGTTTTGTTTCCAGTGCAGTCAAGGGCTGGTTTACAGAGATGGTCATTACTAGTGAGCTCACCTCGTCGGGGCTTGAGGAAGTGGAACTGTGAAGCTGAGGAGAGGGTAGACAGGCAAAGGGCAGGAGCAATAGCAAAAGGGGGGCTGAATTAGAGAGTACAGCGACCTCTGCTGGGCTCCAGATTTACCCCTTCTCCTGCTCTCACCTGAAGAAGAAGAGCTGGAGACAAACACCCTGTCTTCTCTGAAGGCTGAAAAGTGGTGGAACTGTGTTCAGGCCGTTCCCCCAGAAATTAAACCCTGCACCTCACGGAGAAATAACAAGGTCTTAGAGGTACAGAGCTTCATTTTCCAAAAACACAGAGTTGCTCTTCCCACTATAGTTAAGGTTTTTTTGGGTGTCTCTCTGTGGCCCTTGTATATAGATGGATTCATTAATGCACATTTGGTTCATTTGCACACCTTAAAATATTGATGTAATGCACAAGACCCTACAAATTAATATACCTACGATTGATTTCCGTGTATTAAAAACTCATTATATGGCTTAAAAACATTCTATTGAAACAGTTGAAACAAACTGAAAAATCTTGAAAAGTTCTGAAAATGAACCCAAAGAATTTGCCTTTGCAAATCCTAGTGGACAATATTTGCTATGAAGTTCTGGGAAGTTGTTTCCCACTTGCACAACCTCTGACAATCTTGTATCATACAATTGTACAGAGTCTGCTCTAAGCTTCCAGTGTGTTAGGAGCACTGAGGTTTTACCATGGTGAAGACAGATTTTAGTTAGAACATGGAGAGGGGAATTTAGACATCCAGGTCAGGACGTGAGCACGCAGCGCTGTACAGACAAACATACAAGAGACAGTCCCTGCTCGTCAGAGTCCTGCTCGTCTGAGCTTACAATCTAGTTGAGACAATACAGAGCATTAGTCAATTTGGTGCAAAGCACAATATGGTCTTTACAATTCGGTCATGAAAATTGACGGGAGTCAGGTTAAGATAAAGGATAGAAGTCAGGATCTGAAAGCGACAGTGAAGAGGTGGGTCTTCAATCTGGATTTGAAGAGGGCCAGGGAGGGTGCTTGGCGTATAGACACAGGCAGGCTGTTCCAGGCGTGGGGTGCAGCAAGGTGAAAGGAGCGAAGTCAGGAGTTAGCAGTGCGAGTGAAAGGCCTAGATAGAAGTAATTTGTTAGCGGCAGGGACGGCCCGTCCATTGAGCAAGAATGTTTTTTGCACAGGGCCCCGCGTTTCAGGAGGCCCCGTGCAGAAAACATTCTTCATCATCCCAAGTTTTAAAAAAAAAAAAAAAAACAGCTGCTTCTGCCGCGGCAGCATCAAGAGTGCCGCCGCGGGGCCCCCCCCCCTGTCCGGCAGAGCCTCCCTGCATCGTAGGCTAGCGTTCAATCCCCGAACGCGGGCTTCTTTCAGAGCCGCGAGAGTTTCCTTTCTCGCGGCTCTGTTAATCCCGCCGGGGCTGATCAGCCGCGGCGGGATTAACAGAGCCGCGAGAAGAAAGGAAACTCTCGCGGCTCTGAAAGAAGCAAGCCCGCGTTCGGGGATTCAATGCTAGCCTACGATGCAGGGAGGCTCTGCCGGGCAGGGGGGGCCCCGCGGCGGCACTCTTGATGCTGCCGCGGCAGAAGCAGCTGGTTTTTTTTATTTTTTAATTTGGGATGATAGGGGGGAAGGGGGTTTAGGACTGGTAATGGGCTATGGGGGGGGGAGGCTAAGACTGGAAGTGGGCTGATAGGGGAGGGTTAGGACTAGTAATGGGCCATGGGGGGGTGCTAAGACTGGAAGTGGGCTGAGGGGGGGAGGGGGGTTAGGACTGGTAATGGGCTATGGGGGGGCTGACTGGAAATGGACTGAGGGGGGGGTTAGGACTGGTAATTGGCTAGGGGGGGGGGGGCTAAGACTGGAAATGGGCTGATGGGAAGGTTTAGGACTGGTAATGGGTTATGGGGGCGGGGGCTAAGACTGGAAGTGGGCTGATGGGGGAGTGTTAGGACTAGTAATGGGCCATGGGGGGGGGGTGCTAAGACTGGAAGTGGGCTGATGGGGGGGTTAGGACTGGTAATGGGCTATGGGGGGGCTAAGACTGGAAATGGGCTGATGGGGGGTTAGGACTGGTAATTGGCTATGGGGGGGGGGCTAAGACTGGAAATGGGCTGATGGGGAGGTTTAGGACTGGTAATGGGTTATGGGGGGGCTAAGACTGGAGGTGGGCTGATGGGGGAGGGTTAGGACTAGTAATGAGCCATGGGGGGGTGCTAAGACTTGAAGTGGGCTGATGGGGAGGTTTAGTACTGGTAATGGGTTATGGGGGGGGGCTAAGACTGGAAATGGGCTGATGGGGAGGGTTAGGAAGGGTAATTGGCTATGGGGGGGCTAAGACTGGAAATGGGCTGATGGGGAGGTTTAGGACTGGTAATGGGTTATGGGGGGGCTAAGACTGGAAATGGGCTGATGGGGGTTAGGACTGGTAATGGGCTATGGGAGGGGTTAGGACTGGTAATGGGCTGATGGGGGATTAGGACTGATAATGAGCTATGGGGGGCTAAGACTGGAAATAGGCTGATGAATGGTCTAGGACTGGAAATAGGGTGATGGGGGGTTAGGACGTAATGGGCTGATGGGGAGGTTTAGGACTGGTAATGGGTTATGGGGGGGGGCTAATACTGGAAATGGGTTGATGGGGTAGGGTTAGGACTAGTAATGGGCCAGCTGAGGATGCAAAGACTGGAAGTTTGCTGATGGTGAGGTTAAGTACTGGTAATGGGTTATGGGGGGAGCTAAGACTGGAAATGGGCTGATGGGGGTTAGGACTGGTAATGGGCTATGGGAGGGGTTAGGACTGGTAATGGGCTGATGGGGGATTAGGACTGGTAATGGGCTATGGGGGGCTAAGACTAGAAATAGGCTGATGGGGGGGCTAGGCCTGGAAATAGGGTGATGGGGGTTAGGACGTAATGGGCTGATGGGGGAGTTAGGACTAGTTATGGGTTATGGGGGGGCTAGGACTGGAAATGGGCTGATGGGGGGTTAGGACTGGTAATGGGCTGGGGGGGCTAAGACTGTTAATGGGCTGGGGGGGTTGCTAGGACTGGAAATGGGCTGAGTGGAAGGAGGGCTTGAACTGCAAATAGCTGATGGGGACGGGGGCTTGGAATGGAAATGGGTTGTGAGGGGGAGGGAGCTAGGACTGGAAATGGATGAGTGGGGGGGTGCTAGGACAGGAAATGGGCTGATGGAGGGGCTAGAATAGGACTGGAAATTGGCTGTTGGGGGGGCGCTAAGATTGGAAATGGGCTGTGGTGGGGTTTGGATTGAAATGGACTCAGGAAGAGGCTCGACCTGGACGTAGGCTCATGGGGGGCTTGGATTGGAAATGGGCTGAGTGGAGGGGAGCTAGGATTTGACATGGGCTGATGGGGGGCTGGGATTGGAAATGAGCTGATGGAGGGACTCGGATGGGACTGGAAATAGATGGGGGAGCTAGGACTGGAAATAGGCTGATGGTGGGTCTAGGATAGGACTGGAAATGGGCTTATGGGGGGGCTAGGACTGGAAATGGGCTGATGCGGGTACTAGAAGGGAGCGGATGCTGGGTGGGACTGGAACTAGAATGGAGCTGATGTTGGGGGAGGATTAGAATGGGATGGAGCTGGGAGAGTGAAATGGAGAGGGAAAAATATTTTGTGTGGGAGGGAAGACAAATCTACAATTGGCCGGATATTGGGAGAGTAAGTGGGGATTGAGAATGGAGGGGTAAAATTTGAGTAGATGAAATAGGAATGAGGAAAGAGCAAAAGGAGAAAGATTAGTATGTTAAAAGCAGATGTAGAGAGAGAATGGAAAAAAACTAGAAGAGAGAAGAAAAGACAAATGGACAGCAGACGATGGAGAGTTAGCGGAAGACACAAAGAAACCAGAAGAAAGTGTCTGGAGCAATTGCAGCTGAAGAAAAATGCACAAAAGGTAGAAAAATCTCTTTATTTTGAATTTATTAATTGGAATATGTCAGCTCTGGGAAATGTGCATCATTAACGTCTGCGCTTTGTTTAGTACAAGAGCAAATTAATGTATAGTTTTATTTCTACAGTGTTGTACATTCCAAGTTTGGCTTCTGGGATTCCCAGTTTAATTATTGTCTTCCTGTTTCTAAATTGTGATTCCTTGTTTGGTGATGGTCTATGTTCTGCATGTGTAACTGAGCTGAGGTATTCTGTTTATGTAATTCCTATTTGACATTGCCACTTGTTCTCTTTCCCCAGTAGGTCATGTATTGTTGTTCTCTGAAATGTATTGGTTTAATATTTGCAGCGTTTCCTTTTGATAGTTAGGGTATGGTGCTTTATGAGTCCTGGTAGTGCTGTTAGGATACGGCAGGTTTGCTATGGGTTCTAAATGGGCAGTGTTTGTAGTAGTTCCTAATGTGTCTGGCGGTTGGCACTGAATTATAGTAATGTAGAAGTCTTTTAGTCTTTCTTTATTCATACACTCATTAAGAGGCATGTTTACTAAAAGTTAGTGTATGGTAACATTATGCAAATGTTTATGCAAATGAGGCTTCTTATGCAAATGAGGCCCCTTATGCAAATGAGGCCCCGCACCGAGTCTCCGCACATGGCCCCGCACCCCCCTTGGGCCGCCCCTGGTTAGCGGAATGAAGTTCCCGAGAGGGAATGTAGGGGGAGATAAGAGATGAGAGGCATTGAGGGGCCGTAGAGTGAATGCATTTATAGGTCAGTAGGAGACATTTGAATTGGATATGGAATTGGATAGGGAGCCAGTGAAGCGACTTGAGAAGAGGAGTAATGTGGGCATGGCGAGAATGGCGGAAGATTATTCGAGCAGCATAATTTTGTATAGATTAAAGGGAAAAGAGATGGCTCATGGGGAGACCAGCAAGGAGTAGGTTGCAGTAGTTGAGGCGAGAGGAGATTAAGGAGTGGATAAGCGTTTTGGTAGTGTGTTCAGAAAGGAAGGGGCAGATTTTGCTAATATTGTAGAGAAAGAAGTGGCACATCTTAGCTATGAGCTGGATATCTGTGGGGAAGGAGAGAGAGGTGTCAAAGATAACCCCCAAATTTTGGGCCGAGGGAATAGGAAGGATCATAGATCTATCCATGGAGACTGAGAAGGGGGGAAGAGGAGGGGAGGAGCTGGGGGGAAAGACAAAGAGTTCAGTCTTGGCCATGTTCAACAAGCGGCGATGAGACATACAGGCAGCAATGTCAGAAAGGCAGGCAGAGATCCTGGTCTGGATTGCTGGAGAGATATTAGGTGTAGACAGGTATATTTGGGAGTCATCGGCATAGAGATGGTACTGAAAGCCATGGGAGGAGATAAGTGCGCCAAGGGATTGGGTATAGAGAGAGAAAAGGAGGGGGCCCAAGACGGATCCTTGGGGTACACCAACATGGAGTGGGGTGGGAGAGGAGGAGGAGCCACCAGAGTACACACTAAATGAGTGATGGGAGAGGTAGGAGGAGAACCAGGATAGTACAGAGCCCTTGAAACCAAGCGAGGAGAGGGTGGTGAGGAGAAGATTGTGGTCAACAGTGTCAAAGGCAGCAGAGAGGTCAAGAAGGATGAGGACTGAGTAGAGGCCCTTAGATTTAGCCAGGAACAAGTCATTGGAGACTTTTGTAAGAGCCATTTCAGTGGAGTGTAGGGGATGGAAGCTGAATTGTAGTGGGTCCAGGAGGGCCTGGGAGGTGAGGAAGTCGAGGCAGCGGTGGTGGACTGCTTGTTCTAGTAGTTTAGCTATGAAGGGAAGGAGGGAGATGGGTCGATAGTTAGAAGGACAGGTGGGATCGAGTGAGGGTTTCTTGAGGAGAGGTGTGACAACAGCATGTTTGAAGTCTACGGGGACAGTTGCAGTGGAGAGTGAAAGGTTGAGAATATGAGAGATGGAGGGGACAACGGTGGGGGAGATGAGGTGTAGAAGATGGGTGGGGATAGGGTCAGAGGAACAGGTGGTGGGTTTGGAGGAGGAAAGAAGGAGTGTGGTTTCCTCTTCGGAGATCATAGGGAAGGAGGAGAGGGTAGCAGAGGAAGTATGGATGGGGGGGGCGAGAATTGGGGAGGGGGGGAGGTAGATGAGGAAGTGGGGAATTGGAGGGTAATCACAGAGGAAGTGGGGAATTGGAGGGTAACACAGAGCCTCTTGTAAAATACTGCTAAGGACATGTAGGACTGCACATTGATGTCTCACCATGTCCACAGGGGAAAAAAGCTTGTTATAACATCCCCACATATATGTGGGAGCAGCCTTTTAAAATCGCTGCTTCCCAGTCTGTACAACCAGCACCATTCCTCTCCCATGACCTCCCTGCTAGTCATCCCACTCAATCACCCCTTTACATCTGATTCCTCTCCTCACACTCTCCCCAAAGCATCTGATCTTTCTGAACCCCCCTAACCAGCAATCACCCTGATTTCCCCACCCCTCTTATCCTCCTTGCATAAAAGACCTCCCAAATGGCCCTGGGGAGGTCCACCCCATCCTCTGATCCCCCTATCCTGGTTCTTACTAGGGTCCAATGGTCCCTGGTGTCTAGTGGGAGTAGGAGTGATTCCCAGATGTTCCTCCTCCATGTGGTGCCTTTACACAAAAGCGGAAGTAAGGATGTGGTTGAAAACTACAGGCCAGTTAGTTTAACTTCGGTGGTGAGTAAATTATTGGAAATGCTGCTGAAAGAGAAAATAGTGAGATTTCTGGAGTCCAGCGGATTACAGGATCCGAGGCAGCATGGATTCACCAGAGGCAGGTCTTGTCAGACAAATCTGATTGATTTCTTTGACTGGGTGACCAGGGAGTTGGACCGAGGGAGAGCTCTAGATGTGGTGTATTTAGATTTCAGTAAAGCCTTTGACACTGTTCCTCACAGGCGACTTATAAACAAACTGAGCACCCTAGGGATGGACCCTAAAGTTACTGCTTGGGTTAGAAATTGGTTGGGTGGGAGGTGACAAAGAGTACAAGTAAATGGAGCTCACTCTGAGGAGAAGGATGTTACCAGTGGTGCGCCCCAGGGATCCGTCCTTGGTCCGATTCTTTTTAACATCTTTGTTAGTGATATAGCGGAAGGGCTGTCGGGTAAGGTTTGCCTCTTTGCGGATGATACCAAAATCCGCAAAAGAGTAGACACCCAGAAAGGTGTAGATAACATGAGGAGGGATCTAGCTAAGCTTGAAGAATGGTCTAGAATTTGGCAGCTGGGATTTAATGTTAAAAAATGTAAGGTCATGCATTTGGGCTGCAGCAATCCAAGGGAGCAATATAGTATAGGGGGTGAAGTACTTTTGTCCACTAAAGAAGAGCGGGACCTAGGCATGGTTGTGTCTGATGATCTTAAAGTAGCTAAACAGGTAGAAAAGGCAACGGCAAAAGCTAGAAGGATGCTTGGGTGCATACGGAGAGGAATGGCTAGCAGAAAAAAAGGAGGTGATAATGCCTCTCTATAAGTCTTTGGTGCGACCTCATTTGGAGTATAGTGTGCAATTCTGGAGACCACACCTTCAAAAGGATGTGAACAGGATGGAGTTGGTGCAGAAGGTGGCTATTAAAATGATTAGTGGGCTTCATTATAAAGCATATGAGGACAGACGTAAGGATCTTAATATGCACACCTTAGAGGAAAGGCGGGATAGAGGTGATATGATTGAGATGTTTAAATACCTCCATGGCATAAATGTTTAGGGAGAGAGCCTCTTTCAATTGAAAGCAAGTTCTGCTTCGAGGGGACATGGGATGAGAGTGAAGGGAGATAGATTCAGGAGTGATATGCGGAAATATTTCTTTACGGAAAGAGTGGCGGATCCATGGAATAGTCTCCCAGTGGAGGTGGTAGAGATGAGGACAGTAACTGAATTCAAAAAAAGCATGGGACAAACATAGAGGATCTCTAAAGGTAAAAACGGGACTGTTGTAGTTGATATGGAAGGACAGACTAGATAGGCCATGTGGTCTTTTTCTGTAATCATATTTTTATGTTTCTGTTTCCTCCTGCTCTGAGCTCCAAAATGGTTGCCGTAACCCCTAGTTGTAATCTCATGATTACAACTAGGGGTTGTGGCCTAGTGGTTAGGACAAGGTACTTCGGGCCGGAGGGCCGGGGGTTCAAATCCCACCTGGGGACAGCAATCTCAGGCCGGAGGGACTGGGATTTCTAGTCCTATAGGCACTCCTTGTGGTCTTGGGCAAGCCACTTAACCCTCCATTGCCCATGTTCCCTGTAAGTATTAGCGTATGTGTGTCATATCCCCTCATGTTAAATGTATCTCCCAATTGACCGCTTTGACCCGGTGAAAAGCGGGATATAAATACAGCTAAATAAATAAAATAAATAAATGACACTAGGTGTCAAATAAGGGCAAAATCCTGTTACGAGCCAGGATAGGAGGTTCAGGTTTCAGATATCTGCCCTGGGGCTATTGGGAAGGGTTAGGGGGGTGATTGTAGGTCAGAGAGGGTCATAGGGGTCAGTTGCCTTGGGGGTGGGGGAAGCGATGTAAAGGGGATCGATGTAAAGGGGATGATTTGGAGAATCTATCAGGGGCATGATCTGGTGGGGGACCGGCCTTGGCCTCTTCAAGAAGGCACCCAGATTTTTTCTCTTCGACTTGGTGTCTCCTTGTAAGATGGGAACCCAGATCAATAGTGTAGACCCGCCCTAACCCCTCCCTCTCCATGCCCTGCCCTTACCATACCTCTTGAAAAACTAAGGCCAGGAGCCCGTGTAAATAATCTTTTTCTAAAACCGCATTCCCATGTGTGCGCCTATCTGTATACACGTGGCGATGCTTCTAAAGCAACCAGCCTAATGTGAAGGAATAGTTGCCTATGAAATTATGTTTATCAGCCCCAATTTGTTCTTTCATTTCATTTGATTGTTTTTTGGGGATTTTCCTTCTGAATTTTGTTTTATTTCATTTTGTTCTTGTTCATCAGTATTTATTTCGTTATTTGTTATATTTCTGGTTAAGATGTATGACAGTCATAGAATTATTAATGGCCAGTCATGACATGAAACCCAAACAAGCAGATATCTGAATTTCACTGGGATGTTTTCTTTGTTGCTTTTGAATGAAAAATGTGAAATAAAACAGCTTTTATTGCATTTTTCATATCCCTGATGCCTGTTAGGAATATTTGTAGTGTAGAAGTGAATAAACAGAGCTGTTACTCGAGGTTTCACTATGGTTTTGTTTTCTCCTAGCCTACATGACCTTGAACAGCTCACTAGACTTCCCTGTGCTTAAAGACAGGATGTAAGCTCTTAGGGGCAAAGACATTGTTGTATTAGTAATTATCTTGCTTCTTTGTCTTTCTCTGCAATGTGCTAATTCTCCCTGGATCTTCCTCCATTTAAACACCGTTAATATGCTGCCTTTTCACCTTTAGGTGAGTACTAAATGTCGGGGTCTTTGGTGGGAGTGTGTCACCAACGCTTTCGATGGCATACGGACCTGTGATGAATATGATTCTATATACGCAGAACATCCCTGTATGTATAACCAGCACTCTGTTTGATGCGTACCATACTTAGGGCATCCTGTTCAGAGAAATGAGACACTAAGCATTTTTCCCTTAGGCACAGCAAAAGCAATGTTCAGATGTTAGATATTCAGCTGAATACCAGTGTATCCAGATAAAGTGACTCTGAAAACTGCCCAGTCTTACCCAGAAGGAATCAGTGACACTCACATTTTTGGCCAGGTAGGAGACACAAGCACTGGGCATGTTTAGATCAAGGAATGTGAAACATTGTGTAGGTTATATTTTCAGATCTTTGAACGCTATTTCCTGTGCAAGATGTGCACCCACCAGCTGCACACAACCATGCCGATGGCCGTCCTTCCCAATGTGATTATAGTTTGCACCATTTTCATCTCCTAGTTCTGTATAATTGTCAAAATATTAAATTTCATCGACATCCCTTCCCTGGCTTCTCTGCCAATACAACAGATGAATGGATGCAAGCTGGCCAGACAGTGTTTTAAGGGGTTTTATGAAGGAAAAAGCAAAGAAAACAAATGTCCCTGCAGAAAAGCAGTGCAACGCTTTCCAGGGAATATTTCAAAGGGAAAGTTCCCCTTGGAAATGGGTGCAAAGCCTGCGGATAGAAGCAGCTGCAGACTTTGCATCAGTTATCCCTATGATGGTGAAACCCCCTAAGTACATCTGATATGTGTCATGTAACTGTTTACTGGCTAAGAATTCAGCTTAAAAGAAATCTAGTATAATAAAATGGTTCCACCCTATGTTGATGGTGCTGAGCACAAATAATCTCCTTTGCTTCAGAAGCGCTCTTGAGTCACTGTAAGAGTCCTTGTCACCAACATTCCTGCAAAGATGCAAGGTATCCTCCACCCTGGCTGCTGTTGGTGGGGGAAGGCACTGCGATAACTCCTTTTGAGGCTTGAGGAGCAGGCAGTGGAAAAACATGGTATTGCAGCACCTCTCCTCATTGGCAGCAGAGTAGGTGGAAAACTCCTGGGCAGTTTTGTGGGAACGTTGTTCATTACTGTACCATAAGCCTCCCTATACCTTGCACTTTGCCTCCCTGATCCTGGTTCTGTAGTTCAGATTTTATTTTCCATTGTTTTAAGACATATTCCAAATAAACTCAGCTCTGGAGAAAGATCCCCACTTGGGCGCATAAGAAACTTAGGGGTATGTTTACTAAACTGCGGTAACGTTACATACCATGCGTTATGTAACATTAACGCTCGTTAGGTAACGTTAACGCACGGTATGTAACGTTAACACGCATTAACGTTACCTAACAAGCGTTAACGTGCGTGGCCGCGGTAAACACCTCAGAGGGTGGAGAGAGGGCGGGGGAAGGGGTCAATGGGCGGGGAGAGGCTCCCTTCACACTAACGCGCTGAACTGAAGGGCTGAATCCTACCGCAAATGAAAACCTGCCGTTAGATGCACATTTGCAGGCGGGAGAAACCATTTCAGTGTCAGCAATGTACAGCATAGACAGGGAGCCCAAGAAACATGATAGTAGTGCTCCATGTCTAGCAACAGCATAGTGTCCAAGTATGAAAGGCCACTATGGCGATGGGGCAAGTGGGGCATAGGGGGCTGCAGGCGGGCCATGTAGTGGGGGCAGCTGGAGCACAAGGTGGACTAGGCAGGTGCCTAGGTGGCACATAGGGACATAGAAACTGGAAATCAGCGTGACAGCAGCTGACAAAGGCCAAACACAATCCACCTACATCTACCTGGTCCACCCGAGCTAACAGTTACCAGGGCACTGACCTGACATACCCCCAGCCAACCCTCCCCCAAGCAGAAGGGACAGAATATTGGTAGGCGGTGATGGGGGGGGGGATGTGAGGATGCCCATGTGTGCCCCATGCCCCAGACCCTGCTCGCTAGGCAACCACCTACCCACACAATGGATGGCCTGGGACTGCGTCCCACCAGCACCGACAGCATATGGTCATGTCAGCATGGCAGGGGGGGGTGTGCCTGGGCTGGAGGGGGCGGTGGCACCTGCCTGCAGTGGACCTAGGCCATGCCCTGTACCAGTACGTGGTGTGCAATGCAACATAAAAGGTCTGGCTGAGGACAAGTACAGGTAGCCTCAGGGACCACCATGCATCTGTGGCAACAGTGTGGTGCAGTACACCCAGCTAGTGTGTCCCAAAGCAGAGGGTCACAGGTTCAAGCCCCAGCTGTGGTTCCTGCAGAGGATGTCCCTATATTTTACCCTACAATGCAGATACAACAGCAACATGTGCAAAGTCCAAAGCAGCGGCGAACAGGGGTACAAACACCTACTCACACAGACTCCACAATCCAAAGATGCATGGAGAGTCAGGCTGTTGGCCCCAGCGTTGAGCTGCAGTTATCACCAGAGCACTACTACTACCTCCAGCAAAGTTTAGCAATGTCGGCACTGTGATCAGGACCAGTGTGGCGGGCAGGGTTGCCAGCCACTCCTATCTTTGCACAATGCTGCAATAGGAGTGTGCGTGTGTATGTCAATCCATTGTTTTGTGGCTGCCCACACCTCACCAGGCCCACAATGTCCCACAGTTACCAGCATTAGCCTGAATATGTGCATAATGAGGAGCAGATGTTGTGGGTATGGCCCAGACGGAGGATTGGCCAGGATGCATCTTCACAGGGTGTGGGGCAATGGCTGGGACAATGTAGTGCCCAACCACCACCTGCATGGACAGGGTGGCCACAGCATGGCATGCTGGGAGGGCACTCACTCTGACCGAGCAATGAATATGGCATGTCTAGGTTCCCACATTACACTATCTGCCTCCAGTGATACTTTTGTGTTTCCAGTGCTAGGGCCCCAATCACTGAGATGCCTGCTTTTTGCACATAGTTCCTCTGTGAGCATGTACTATGGACTGGCATGTTTGGAACACCTATAAGGTGCAGTCTGACTGTGCTGTCTGCTGGTGACTGGCAGACAGTGGTGTGTGGCAGTTGGGGTTTTCCAGAGCTAACCCAATCATTGCTGCTGGTCTGCCACGGCCCCAGCCACAGGTATGGCTCTGGGCCACCAACTCTGGAAGGCTGTCTTATACCAGCAGGATGGAGGTTGCTTCAGGGGGGCTGGGGCACCTATCCCTTACCTACAGAAAATGGTGATGTGAGCCCTTTGGGGTATGTGGTGTATAACACTTTGACCTATAAAGGCACTGCTACACAAACCTCAGTGCAGTCTGGAAACCCCTCTGCCCTGATAACAGGTGCCCATGTCAGCCAGACCCAAACACGGGGTACATACTAATCTGGGTGGTGTCACATCCCAGAGGGCCACATGTGACTGCAGGATAAAGATGGGCACCAAATTACCTTCTGCTGCACTGCAAGGAATACCTGTCACACACTGTTAGTGATGGGGATGTACAGCAGGGCCTATCTCTAGCACCACATGTACTGCGGACCTAGTGCTGAGCACCCATCCTATCGCTCAGGGAGAACACAGAACCTGCACAATGGCATGGTCTGTAGCTACTCTGTGCCAGTATCACGCACTGTCGGTTCATCTTTCCAAGCTGAGGTACCGGAGAGGTGCAGACCCCATTTGCTGATCAGCTGTAGACAGCTATTCAGCATGTGCATTGCATCATGGGTACTGGTGGGGTTACCCTATCCTGGCACTCAGAGCAGACAGTTTGTGCAGTGATCTGCAGTACTAATGTACCCAGCCATTGCTGTGACATACACCACAGAGGTATAGCCTACTGGTTAATGTAATGCCATTCTCAGCAGTGTTCATGGGTTCGAGTCCTCATTGTTCCCTCCTCTCATGCCTGTCCTACACAAATAGTGTGCATGCCTGTAACAGTCATATTTTTGCACATTTGTGCTGCCAGCCCATAATACCATCGCCACAATTGCCAACATTCCCTCGGTTCATCTATCTGCATCTGTCAGCTGTGTAGAGTCCTGTCTTCCTGTGCGGGCTGCCACCCCATGTCCTGCACTGGCACCCTTTCCTGCATTGCACCTCTTCATGCTTGCCTCGCCTGTACCTGATCTGCATGGCACTACCACTCCTCTGTCCACCCATCATTGTAACTATACTGCCACCTCCGCCTCCACTGGGGGACAGGTATTCCCATCGTCTGCCACCAACTGTCTTTCCAGTATGTTACATTGCCAACACCCTGTGCTGTGGTACAGTTGCCCCCACCATGTTTGTCATCAGTACTGGCAGCCACTTGGGATGCCCTCAGATATGGCAGGTCCAGCGGCTCCCAGCTCTACCTCCTTCACTCACCTGTTCATTGCCTTTCCTAAGTGCTCTATCTAGTGTTAGGGCTACATCTGTCTCTGTTCCTGACAGGTCATGCATGTCATTCTGAAGCACTTTGCAGCCCTTAGGCCACACTAACCTAGGGTACCACAACCTTGTTAGGCCACCTTAACCTATGGTTCCTTAACCCAGGGTGCCTTTTAAGGTGCCTTGTCCAGGGGTGCCTAATACGGTGCTTAGCCTAAGGAGCCCTACTGTATAGGGCACCTTACAAAGCGCCTTATGAGGCACCTTATAGGGCACCTAACAAAGCACCTTATAAGGCACCTAAGAAGGCACCTTATAGGGCACCTAAGAAGGCACCTTATAAGGCGCCTTATGAGGCGCCTTGTAACGCGCGTTAGTTTGTAACATGCGTTGGCTGATACGGCTTGCTGTAACGATGCACCGCCCATGCCTTTATATGGGCATCTGTACCTTTACCGCGGAACCTAACGCGAATGACATTACTGCAGTTTAGTAAACATACCCCTTAATGAACAGGTACAGTACAGGCTCCTGAAACTCTTTGGCATTCATTTCTCATCTGTGCTGTGAAGGTCCATCAAGACTCCACCAACCCTGCTGTCAACAGGATTGCCCTAATGCCCTCAGTTGAACTGGAAAACGTAACAGCACAAGACCTGGGATGCTAATTACGTCTGGCTGTTGATGACACGAGCTGAATCGTGCAATTCCCCTGCTTCTCTCATTCTCTTTACACACCCTGAGAGTGTGTCTGTGATCTCAGGGTCCCTTATAGATAAAGCCTTAACATCTCTCATACATTTCCCGTCCCTCTTCCCACAATTTTTTAATTAACACAATGTGCTGCATCAGTACCGTTAACAATACTGTCAAGTAATAAACACCTGAAAGTATTTATTTTTAAAAAAGCACATGAAAGCTTGAATCCTAAGGACAAACTAATTATTTTCAAAATGTTGACATAAGGTTTGACTTACTAGGTTTTTGTTCCATAGACAGAGACTGGGTAAAAAGCTTGAAAGAATCTGGTAGGGCTATAGCTGAAAGTGGGGGGATTTTTTTTAATGGGAGCCAAGGTTTTGCACCTAATGCGTGATTAGCACCAAAACCGTGATGTGTTACTTGCAACACCCCTAAGCTAACTGTTGGGCATATGGAAAGCATTTTCCTGGCATTTAACATGGAGCCCTGGGGCCTGCAACATCAGCACAGCTGCACCTCACGCCACCTACTGAAATTGGGTTGGGTGAACTTGCGCTAATGCAGTTACCATGTGGTGTGAACACAGACAAACTCTTTCAAGCTGACCACAAACACTCTCTTCCCCTACCCACCCAACTCGTGCCTCTACCATGGGCTGCTCACTTAGCATACGAATCATCCTACGCTGTTAATCTGTTATATTTTTTTGAAGGTGTGAATAAAGAGATAGACAAAAGGTGAGCCAGTTGATATAGTGTACCTGAATTTTCAGAAAGCCTTTGACAAGGTCCCTCATGAGAGACTCTTGGCCAAATTAAAAAGACATGGGATAGGAGGCAGTGTACTATTGTGGATCAGGAACAGGTTAAAGGATAGAAAGCAGAGGGTAGGGCTAAAAAGCCAATTTTTCCAATGGAGAAAGGTGAATAGTGGAGTACCCCAGGGAACTGTGCTGGGTCCGCTGCTTTTTAACATATTCATAAATTTTCAGGTGACAAAAAATTAATCAAAGTTGTTAAAACACAAGAGGATTGTGAAAAATTGCAAGAGGACCTTGATAAATTGGAAGACTGGATGTTCAAATGGCAGATGAAATTTAATTTGGACAAGTGCAAAGTTATGAACCTAGGAGAGAACAAACCAAACTACGGTTACATGATGCAAGGTATCACCTTCACAAACCATAACCCAGGAAAATGATTTAGGTGTCGTCATTGAAAATATGTTGAAACCCTCCACCCAGTGTACGATGGTGGCCAAGAGAGCAAATAGAATGCTAGGAATCATAAGGAAAGGAATGGAGAATAAAACAAAGATGACATCATAATTTATTTATTTTATTTATTTAGCTGTATTTATATCCCGCTTTTCACCGGGTCAAAGCGGTCAATTGGGGGATACATTTAACACGAGGGGATATGAGACACACACACTAATACATACAGGGAACATGGGCATTGGAGGGTTAAGTGGCTTGCCCAAGACCACAAGGAGTGCCTATAGGACTAGACATCATAATGCCTCTGTATCATTCCATGATGTGGACACACCTTGAATATTGTGTTCAATTCTGGTCACCATATCTTAAAAAGGATATAGCACAATTAGAAAAGGTACAGAGAAGAGCCACCAAAATGGCAAAGGGGATGGAAGGATAACAATATGAGCAAAGGCTTAAAAGGTTGGAGCTCTTCAACCTGGAAAAGAGACAGCTGAGGGGAGATAGGATAGAGGTCTATAAATTACTGAATGGAATGGAAGGGGTTACACCATCAAAAAGTAGAAAGACTAGAAGACACACAATGAAGCTACAATGTAACCCATTGAAGACTAATAAGAGAAAATATATTTTCACTCAACACTCTGGAATTTGTTACCGGAGGATGTAGTAAAAGCTGTTAGTTTAGCTGGGTTTAAAAAAGATTTGGGCAAGTTCCTGGAGGAAAGGTCCATAAACCATTATTAAAGAGGACCCAGGTAATCTATTGCTTGTCCTATTACAAGCATCGTCAAACCTTTGTGTCTTTTTGGGAACCTGGGAAACAGGATACTGGGCTTGATAGACTTTGGTCTGACCCACTATAGCACTTCTTATGTTCTTATGTACGTTGAAATGGCTCTATGCTACCTAGCAACATGTGTCCCAGTGTGTCTTTAGCACACACCAAAATATGTCAGGTATAACTCATTAGTAAAAGACCCTCGGTCTTTCTAAAATATCAGGCTATGAGGCTCAGAAGGGGTTGATTCATTAATAGTAGAAAATATTTATTTACGGAAAGCAGAATGACTTCCCAGGAGAGGTAATAGAATCAAACACAGTAATGGAATTCAAGAACACCTGGAATAAGCACAGATGGTCCTCTAGAGAGGCAGAAGTGAGGAGAAAGCCGAGATCAGCTGATGTCCACGGCATTGTAACAGGATGTGACCTGGACAGACCGGAAGGGTCCTCCTCTGCAGTCATATGCTGTGTATCTATGAATAAATTAACAGGTGAGACAGAAGGGTCCCTGACAACCCTGAATATAGACTGTGGCATCAACATTTTCAAGACCAGTTTCTAACTTATTGAAATGAAAGGTAATTGGTTCCACCAAAATTTAAAGAAGATTTTTTTTTTCATTTTCATTCCTGAAAACACAAATTTATAACAAGATTGACTCAGTGATAGAGAAAATGTACATTTTCTATTATAGAAATCAGTTATCTGAGAAAAGCTTTTTAAAAAGCATGTGAATGGATTTAGCACAAAGGCTTATAGAAGACTAGGGAGAGTTTTCCGAATTATCTTCTAATGATGCTTCTCTGAGATCGGCCGAGCTTTATTCCATATCTCAACTGAATGAGCTAAAGATATAGATGAAAAATAGAAAAGGGAGCTGATCTCCAGCATTGGACTGTAGAGTTGGAATAGTCAAGAAATTTAGGATTAAAAAGTCACACAGAGAGCTCTGAGATATCGTATGGGCCCTGGAAAAATTCTAGCTTGCAGGACCTGATGCTGCAAACCTTTTGCATCATTTTATACAAATTGTAAACCATTTTTTCTTTGCAAGGAATTGTTTGCTGTGTTTCAATTTTGGCTGGTTTTTTTATAAACTGGCTCCCATTTCTACAGAAAGATACCCATCATATACCAGATGCGATTTATGAAAGCATGTTTATTCCTTCCATCAAAGCGGGAATCTTTGGATACGCTCAACTTTGTCACTACCTCGAGATACCGCTTACATGTTGGTCAACACTTAGGTCATCAACTCGGTTTCCTAAGATCTATCAACCAGCCTGGTTTTCCAGATATACAGAATCTGTAGATTATTAAGTTCTTAGATCACATGTCTACAACTGAATTTGAAGAATATTTATTGTGGATATCTGGCAATACAGACCTACTGGCTCAGTTCAAGAGTGTCAGGGACCATGTCCACTGATGTGCTATAATGCAGGTTTTGACCAGTCCCATCGTTTAAGCTTTCACCCCAATACACTAGGGCACTTTAGACCTACTTCATCCTTTTGCCATAACACAGCAAGAGAGGGCGTCAAAGATCCAGGGCTGGGCAAAAGTAGGTTTTGGAGAAACCTGGGTCATATCACATTCCTGCAAATGAGAAATGAATGCTTAATGCAGGCCAAAATAAGATTCTCTACTCCAGTTGGAATTCTTCATACAGTAATTCAAAATTTTGCGCTTTTTGGGATATTGTTTTTTCTATATTATATTTTAAATAAAGTTTCACCCAAAAACAATATGCTTTGTTATTCTGACACACAAAGCTTGCTGACTTTTGCATAATTAATACCTTTTGACACAGAAGTTTGAATTTTGCTTGCAGAATCCCAGCAGGAATAATTCTCGTAATTCTTAAGCTTATCTGGAATCGGCAACACTGAATGTTGTTAGATCAATCACCTGGCATTCTCGGGACCTCTTAATGCAAAAGCAATGAAATGTTTGCAGGAAAAGGCCCCAGTTTTTTTTCCTAAAATGATCTGTCACCAAGCAAACACAGCAGCGCTCAAATAGAAGGGAAAGCAAATGGAAGATGTGAATTTGCATTCTGGGTAACCTAGCATAAAAACACAGATAATGACCACTTATTTTCCGGCTCCAGAAAGCGGGCAATTACAGTAGATGTCCTTGAATGTCCAAATATGACCTTGATACTGCTTAAATGCTCTGGGTCTGATGTGTTATAAAAGAATTTGCTCAGATCTTTTGGCCAATAACTGCTGATTAATGTCCTAAAGAGTCAGCAAGCTGTTTAAGATTCATTTCTTCTGACAGTTAAAGATGATAGGTGAAGAGTAATTTGTCAGCTTAATTCTAGCTGGAGAGAACTGAGCTATTTCAAAGCAGGAAATGAATAGTTTAAGTCCTCTGGTGAAAGCTAATGCATCTACTGATAGTGGTACTGAACATATGTCATTGCCTAAGGGACCCTTTTACTAACATGCGCAAAGCCGTCAATGCGCATCTGACTGCTTGGGTCTGTGGTAATTGTTACGGTGGACTATGACAGTTACTGCATGCTGATTCGCACTCTAGCTGCCACTCTCACGCTAGGGCGGGGGTGGGGCAGAGAGTGGGCGTGGCGAGCACATTGCAGTTAGCACGGGGAAACCCTGTCAAAGTCGCCATTACTGTGGGTGTACCAATAAGTGAAGAGAAGTGCACCCATGGTAATTGTGTCATCTGTTAGGGTACACATCCACACATTAACGGTTGGGAATTGCTGGTCACTCCACCAACAATTACCACAGAGGTATTGCACTTAACACATGTTAGTTTTCGCATTTCAAGGTGCGTTAGGTGCAGAAATGTAATGCATTTTAGCAAGAAGGTTCTGTAAGTCTCATCTCCAGGAGTTGCATTTCTACGTTTGTCCAGGATTCAGCCTTCCAGTCTTTGAGTTGATTACTGTGTCTTGCAGTGAAGCTGGTGGTTACGCGAGGTCTGATGATTACAGCAGACATTCTAGCAGCCTTTGGCTTCATCATCCTCCTCCTGGGACTGGACTGTATAAAGTTCCTGACAGATGAACCCACTATTAAGCTACGGATCTGCTTTGTGGCTGGTATTACATTAGTAATAGGAGGTAAGAAAAGCAATCATGGTAAATGCACGGTGGTGACGCAAACTGTACCCCAACCAGAAAATGAAAGATCAGTTTAGCGTGCAAGTCCGACAGGCTCCCATTTACCTAAAAAGGCTTCACTGCTGTGACCCTCTTAGATCTCTCAAGCCTCCAGAGGCTTCAATGGCATCACCCTTTTACAATGAGAATTTCTCCATTATTCCTGCCGAAAGTTACAAAGTTCTCCTTCAGGTGATGAGATGACTCAGGCCTTTACTATTATTCTTGCTTTCCTCTTGATAGCCACAAATGAAAACCCAAACTGATACCCTTCCAGCATTCAGCATATTATCATGCATAATTGCCATAGTGCAATAACCCACCAAATGCATTCTGCTACAAGACCAATCAAAATGCTTAAAGAGAAAAAGAAAGGGAATTGGGGGGGGGGGGGGGCAGTAAAGGAGACAGATTAAAACTAAGTAAATTGTTCTTTCACTGAATGCAATAAATAAATCTGTTTAAAAGTAGTTTTCTAGGCTGTTATTAACTGGACCTCAGTGATTAGAATATATGTCACCCTGGTAACAGATAGTACTGTAGGAGGACTAAGCGTTGTCAAAATGTCAAATTACTGCAAATGAATTTGGACTAATATGATATTTATAGTGCTATGAATTATCCCAAATATTGTAATATCAGTAAAGTCTTCAATATCTAAGAATTTAGTAAAAATGGTAATAGATTGGGCAGTGTAGCCAAATGAAGTTGTTTTGCACATATTATGAGGAATGAGCCCGGATATGTTCTGTTCCATCTCAATAGCGGAACTTTATGGCTACCACTGAAAATTTGTGTTGTGCCAACGACGGTTTACCTCTGGAGTACATGGGACATAATGGGGTTAAGCTTCTAAGAAGACATGTACTTCTAGCAGTAATGTGCACACCTGAATGATGGTATTTCAGTGTGGGCATTCACTTGAGTGGAGTATGTGCAGTGTGAGAGTCTATGCGTTGACTGTAAAATCCATAATTTACATGTGCGCTTGTACAATGAAAGTGCAGTAATTTATACCAGCTCTAGGGCTGGGGTGAGAGTGCCTTAATCGTGCTTTCTGCCACTTTCGCTAGCATCTTGTAAAGGCAAACTAGGTGCCAACTTCTTTATAAATTAGGCTTAATTTAGGCACATTATAAAAAGCTTTGACTAGGCACCTGTTATTAAATTACTCTTGATATGTCTAGGCAGCATATCAAAGGGTGCTTGGAAGTTCCTTTTTAATCAGGTTGGTTATGTTATGTTTATATTGTGGTTATTAATTTGCTTAGTTTTTGAAGACTAGAGCAATAAAAAATGCTTCCAACAAAAACAATAAAGTAACATTAAAAAAAATAATAAAATAAGAAATTGATAATATGGGAAAAGAAGAAGAAGAGAGAAAAGAAAACGGGAGAGAGAAACTTCTAGGTGTCAAGCGGTGCCTCACACCCTAAAATTTACTAGCATTTTGATACAAGGTGGTTTGTATAAGTCAACTCAAATAACTAGGTTTTCAAAGGGTGGGAGTTCCATAACAACAGGCTTTTTGGGTGAAAGCAGTACATCTTTATCAGAAGGTGAGAGGAAGAGGGTGAAGGAATAACAAGTTTGGTGTTAGCCATACAGCATGGTTACAGTCATAGTTCTCTGGTATATTTCCATGGGCTGATTCCCCCATTTCTTGCAGGTATCCCTGGAATAATTGGCTCTGTATGGTATGCTGTTGATGTTTATGTGGAGCGCTCTTCGCTGATCTTTCATAATGTGTTTCTGGGAATTCAGTACAAGTTTGGCTGGTCCTGTTGGCTTGGAATGGTTGGATCGCTGGGATGCTTTCTAGGTGGATCTCTTCTCACATGCTGTATTTATCTCTTCAAAGGTAAGCATAGTGGAGCCTCAGTTAGTTGCAGTGGGCCAGTCATCCAATAGGATACTAAGAGGAGGCCAGCCTGATAGCTCAGTGACAGTGGTTGGTTTGATTTTATAGCCTGGGCCAAAATGGGGATATGCTTCCTGTTTCAAGTCCCCTAAGAATGAGCTTTTTTCAGCCAAAACACAACAGCAACATATAGCCTCAGTTGTGCAAGTCCTGGATTTGACTCTTCACCTCAGATGCCTGAGACAGACTACCCAATTGCGATTCCCCCCAACCCCAACACTAAGGTGTCCTAGTGGCACTAAATCTCTCACCCCCATGAATCAAACTACCCTGGTGATGCCATCCCCCACCTCCACGAATCCCCTGGAAGCATTCTGATCACCCTCCCCATACCTTAATATTTGGGAGGCAGGAGTGATGCCCCCATGCTATCATATTGGAAAATGGAAGCACCTGACCCTGAGTGGTACATCATGGGCTGCACAGCGTGGGGTCAATCTACACAAGTAAGTAGAAGTCTGCACTATTTCCATCTCCTCTGGCATTTCAACCTAGCCAGCTCACAAAGGGAACCCAGTCGAAATACAACCTTAGGGTTCAAAGCACTAAGATATAGGAGTATGTTTACTAAACTGCGGTAACGTTACATACCGCGCATTATGCAACGTTAACGATCATTAGGTAACATTAACGTGCGTTATGTAATGTTAATGCTCGCTAACGTTATATAACGATCGTTAGCGTACCTGGCCGCGGTAAACACTGCGGAGGGTGAAGAGAGGGCGGAGAGAAGGGGTCAATGGGCGACGAGTGGGCGGGGAGAGGCTCCCTCCAAACTAACGCGCTGAACTGAAGGGCTGACTCCTAATGCGAATGAAAACCTGCCATTAGATGCACATTTGCAGGAGAGAGAAACCATTTAAGTGTCAGCAATGTACAGCATAGCCAGTTAGCCCAAGAAACATGATAGTAGTGCTCCATTCCCAGCAACAGCATAGTGCCCCAGTATGAAAGGCCACTATGGTGATGGTGCAAATGGGGCATAGGGGGCTGCAGGCGGGACATGTAGCGGGGGTAGCTGGAGCACAGGGTGGACAAGGCGGGCGCTGAGGTGGCACATAGGAACATAGAAACTGGAAGTGTGAAAGACAGCATCTGACAAAGGCCAAACACAAGATACAAATAACTTGTCCACATTAGGCAATAGTTGCCAGGGCAGAGACAGGATGCCCCCGCATCCATCCCACCACCATGATGGAGGTTGTGACCCCGCTTCTTTAGTGCCCTCCAGCAAGAGCAGGTAGGGTTTAAGCGGGTTGTTTTCTTCCTGAACAGCTATTCTACAAGTTCCTAAAGCAAAGCCTCTTGGGATATGTAGTTTCTGTCACTGTCCAAGGAAGAGTAGTGTGACTTCAAAAAGTGGTTAAAGCAACAAGGATTTATTTCCCCTCCCGGGGCGGATTTTCAACAAGGAAATAAAGGTAACAAAGCCAGACACCTCTGGCAAAAGGACAAAGTAAAGTTTCCAACATAAATAGCTTCCTTCAGCACAAACACTTGCTTCTCAGCAATCAGAATGAAATAGCTCTGTTTTCCCAGCTCTGTACTTTTTATCTCAATACCTCTGTACTTCTCTGCAAGGCATACATTCAGCGCAGGGATAATACTTCATCAGATATTGTAAACGTACAGTCCATCATATCTTCAGAGACACTTTCAAAACCTGGCTGTATTTCCATTAAGTCCTCCTGAGAGGTAGGAAATGTTTGTATCGTGGTTTCTTGGGCTCCGCCCTTCCTCCCTGCTTTAAGCTTTGTATTATATTCTTGAATCATGTACTGCTTAAAACAGTCCTTTTCATTACAGTCATTATAATCAATGCCCCACACTTCTGGGTAAGTAGAATCACCTTGATTATAAAAATCCCAGCCTTTGGGCTTACCTCTGTGCTTGGCTGTAAAGGGTTTTCTCTGGGCTTTGGACCCGGTAGTGGAATCTCCACCTACTTTGTGCAATGAATGTTGAAACTGCCTTCCTGGCTTTCTCTCCTCTTGGTAATCCCCAGGATATTGCAGACAGCCTGGCTTGCTTCTGCCGTATCCTTTTCTTGAATAAAGCTTTGTAAATGGTTCTCCTTTTACCTTTGGACTCAGCTCTGGCCCTGGGCTTGGAACCGGGACTCTTCCCTGGTCCTCCTCCTGGGTTGTTAGCTGGCCTCTCACCGGAACCCTCAGCTGGCCTTGTAAGTAACCTCCCAGCTGAGCCTGTGCTGGAACTTTCTCTGGAACTCCTAATGGACACTCCCTTCCAGCTTCTAACGGACCTCCTCTTTTTCCCACTGAGGCCTCTTTATGTATCTGCCCTTTAGGTAGTGCCTGACTCCTCCCCCTAGCAGGTGCTCTGAATCAGCTCTTGAGTCCTGAGCTAACCGGTAGCAAGGGCGTGTTTCTTTCTCCTGTGCTTGGTTTCCCTGGTAACTACCAGCCATGTGCTTTTGTTTATACTCCAGCACTGCCTCAGATTCCTCCTCTTTGGCTCTTTCTACAAGGTACAGAATGTTGTTAGGTGCTGATGGGGGGTGGAGGTGGGAATGTCCATGTATGCCTCCCCACCTGCCTACCTGAACAGTGGATGGCCTAAGACGGCGCACAAGAAGCACCACCAGCATTTGGTTATGTTAGCACAGCATGGAGGGGTGTCCATGCCGGAGGGGGCAGTGGCACCTGTCTGCAGTGGACACAGGCCATGCCCTGTACCAGTACTTGGTGTGCAGTGCAACAGAAAAAGCCTTTCAAAGGAGACGTCAAGGTATGGCCCAGGGAGGGCTGTGGGCCTGTGGCCCCACTGTGGTGCAGTACACACAGCCAGTATGATTCAGAGCAGAGGGTCATAGGTTCAGGTCCCAGATACAGACCCTGCAGAACACATCACAAACTTTTGCCCTGCTACGTAAATATAACAGAAAAACAGGATAAAAAAAAGAAATGTCTGGCTGAGGAGACGTAAAGGTATGGCCCAGGGAGGGCTGTGCAGCTGTGGCCCCACTGTGGTGCAGTACACACAGCCAGTGTGATTCAGAGCAGAGGGTCACAGGTTCAGGTCCCAGCTACAGACCCTGCAGAACACATCACAAACTTTTGCCCTTTTACGTAGATAGAAAAGCAGGATAAAAAAAGGAAATGTCTGGCTAAGTAGATATAACAGAAAAGCAGGATAAAAAAAGGAAATGTCTGGCTGAGGAGACGTAAAGGTATGGCCCAGGGAGGGCTGTGCACCTGTGGCCCCACTGTGGTGCAGTACACACAGCCAATGTGATTCAGAGCAGAGGATCACAGGTTCAGGTCACAGCTGCTGGAACCTGCAGAACACATCCCAACATTTTACCCTACGAAGCATATACAACATCAAACCGTGCAATCCCCATAGCAGCGGCCAACAGGGGTAGAAACACCCACTCACACAGGCTCCACTGTGCAAATCATGCTGTACAGGCAGGCTGCTGGCTCCAGAACGGATTTGCAGGTAACATCACAGCACCTCTGCTATCTCCTGCTCAGTCCAGAAATGTTGGCAGTGTGGCAGCTAGGGTTGCCAAACACCCCTACCATTGCACAGTGCTGCATTAGGAGTGTGTGTGTGTGTATCTCTATCCATAGTTTTGTGGTTAGAAACCTTCCCCCCGGCCCACATTGTCCAACTGTTACCAGCATCAGCCTGCAAATGTGCATAATGAGGAGCAAGGTAGTGTGGGTATGGGCCAGATAGGGCGAATTGGGCAGGCTGCATCTGCACAGCGAGTAGTCCAATGTCTGGTACATGTTAGTTTTTGAACCCCACCTGCATGGACAGGATGGCTAAATCATGTCGTGCTGGGAGGGCAGTCTCGCCCTGACGTAACAGTGACCATGGAATGTCCATGTTCCCACATAGTCATCTATGCTGTCTGAAGTGATATCTGTGTGACACCCCCTCCCCCCCCCGGTTCTGGGGCCCAATCACTGACATACCTGCTTGGTGTGTGCATGTTGGCCAGCCTATATCTGGATGCACGTGTTTTCTCACTACTGACCATGTACCACAGACTGGCCTGTGGTATGTCCTCAGTTAGTCTGTGCGTGGTGAGAACACTGTGTATGCTGGTGCAGTCAGACAGTGTTGTCTGATGATGCATGGCAGACTGTGGTATGTGGCAAGTGAGGATTCAGCTGGCATTAATGCTGTTCTGCTGACGCTCCAGTCATAGGATATGTCTTATGTGCACTAGCCCTAGAGGGATATTCCTAGCCATCAGGAATGGGCTTGCTGGTCCCACAGCCAGTCCTGTGGTCTCAGGCACCTGTCCCTTCATGCCCCCACCTACAAGATGGGTGTTATGGGACCCTTGGGGGCACATAGTGTATAGTACCCCAAGCCATAGGGGGACATGGTACACAACCCTCATAAGACACTGGACACCCCTCTGACCTGCTAACAGGCAGCTATGGAAGCCAGACCTTAACACTGAGCACACACAGATCTGGGTGGTCTCTGGTCCCAGGGGGACACCTGTGACTGTGTAACACAGATGGGTACAGAGGTGCCTTTGGCACACTGCCTGGGACACCTGCCACACACTGCCAGCGATGGGGATGTGCAGCAGGACCTATATACAGCACCACATGTACTGTGGACCTAGAGCTGGGCAGCCATCCTTACCCTCAGGGTGAATACAGAACCTGCAAAATGGCATGGTCTGTAGCTACTCTGTGCCAGTATCTTGCATGGCAGTCCATCTTACCAGGATGTGGTAACAGAGAGGTGCAGACCCCATTTGGTTACCTGATGTAGACCACTGTTCCTCATGTGCAATGCATCATGGGTGCTGGTGCGGTTACCCTAACCTGGCACACAGAGCAGATGGTCCATGCAGTGACCTGCAGTCCCTCTGTACCCAGGCACTGCTGAACAGCAGGCCATAGAGGTATAGCCCACTGGTTCGTACAATGACCCTCAAAAATATGTCCAAGGGTTCAAACCCTATTGATCCCCCCCATGCGTGCCCAACTCATATACCCTGCATGCCTCTAACACTCATCTTTTTGCAGATATGTGCTGCCAGCCCAGGATATCAATGCTTGACCCAATACAAGCATTGTGGAACCTGTGTCTTTTGGGGAAACTGCTAGGTACGTATGACCTAGATTGGCCAATGTTGGAAACAGGATGCTGGGCTTGATGGACCTTGGTCTGACCCAGTATGGCATATCTTATGTTCCTATGGTAATAAGAGACTCGCCACAGTGAGCGACAGTCCTCTGGTCCGGCTATTTGCGTCTGCCAGCTGAGTAGAGTCCGGACTGCCTGTGCAGACTGTCACCACAGGTCATGCACTGTGCACCTGTCCTGCCTTGTGCCTGTCAGACGGCTGCCTGGGTGAGAATGTTCACAGTCTTGGCAAGTGCATATATCAATATGATTTGCAAGGGATTGTGGGAAATGCAGTCCATTCACACCAGACACAGCTGCTCACAATAATTAGTTGTGCTTGAGTGTAAAGCCAATAAGATATTTATTTATGGGGTTATTTCTCCCAACACAGATATGCTTGGTAGCACATAAAACAGGATACTTGCTTTCAGTGTTAAACTTAGAAAAACAAAATCAGGAAAACAACAGTTGAACTTGTCAGGCAATCAAATCAAAAGAATAAAGACCTGGTTGGTAACAAACTGGTCTTTTTTGTAGGCTTTAGCTAATATTTTCTTAGCAGTGTATCAAACAACAAGCAAAACCCACAAAGAAGGGAAAAACTGTTCTTTTCAGGTTAACTTCTTATATCTTCACACATAGACTCAGAAGTGATTTCCTCAGAGCTCACAAGCAATTAGGTAAGGCTGAATTGCTAGCAGTTACCCAGCTGAAACCCCTTAGCTGGCTTAATTTCTACTGCATGGCTCAAAATCCTACGCAGGAGCTTTTCTGAGTAGATTAAAGAACAAGTTTGTATTTCTTTGTGATGGTCGTTGTACTTTGTAACAGTAAATTACCAAAGGAGTTTAGACAGAGAGCAATCCATATATTCACAGCCTGTATCTAAGACCGCTCCCCCTTCTTCAACAATCATGGGTTCAATATCATGGATTGGCACAGAGGAATTTCTCAATGTAGCACTCTCAGGAGAATACTTGTTTCCCTGCTGTCTTTCAAGGTTATAGCTAGGGCATAGATCAGTGTTCATACCTGAGCTTCCATTGCTATTAGAGTTCCTCTCTAAATAGCCTGGCCAGTATGTAGTCCAGTACTTATGTCCAGCCTTCCAATCCAGATCCCTGGACACTGGATCTCTCTTCATATACCTTCTGGCACGGATCCTAGGGTCCCTTCCACGTGCAGCCGTCTCCCTCACAGGTACCGTCTGGAGATTCCTAGCCCTGCAGCACCATTCCTCTGGCTTTCCCCAGTCCAATGGTGTAAGCTTGCCTTTTGAATGTCTCCCAGTATACGTACTGCTCTGGACTCCTTTAGACCTCCCAAATGCTTTTCTCTTCTTTCTTCCAAAGGGTTTCTTGCCCTCTCTGTCCGTCCGCTCTGGCTTCTGCTTCTGATGATCCTCCAGATGATAAAGATGTCCAAGCTGAATCTGAGGATGATTCTGAGGATAAGGATCTCCCAGATGAAACTGAGGATGAGGATCAAGATGAGGATAATTCTCTGTAGAATAAACTCTACCTTTATTCTGCTTTGATGAGTGCTCCACCCTAGCACAGCGCAGCTGTGCTGAATCAGGCCCTGCCCTTTGAGATGAGTGCTTGGGGATTACCTCATAGCCCTCCTGATTGAACACACGTTTTCCCACTTCAGATCCACTAATGGCTGTTGGAAACCTGGTGCATTCTGGGACTGGTAGTCTTTTATGGGAAAATTCTGTTTTCTTATTTCTACCAGGACTGACAGGTTGCTTGTTCAGAGTCACTTCACCTTTACTATAGCTCCTTCCTGAGCTATGATAAGCTTCCTTATCACATGCCTCCATGTTGCCTGCCTCACCTGTATCCCAGCTGTATGGTACAACCACCCCTCTGTCCACCCCTCATCGTAACCATCATGGCACCCCATACACCCCTGGGGGACATGTATGCCCACCATCTGTCACTCACTGTCATCCCAGTACATCACATTGCCCACACCCAGTGCTATGGTACAGTTGCCCACAACATGTATGTCACCAGTACCGGCAGGCACACTGTCTGGCCACAGATATGGCACGTTCAGGAGCCTCAAGCCCTCACCCACAAGCACCTGTGCAGTGGCACTAAACCGTAGCCAATCCAGTGTTAGGTTGAAATCAGTAGCTCTGGACATACGTAATGCATGCCAACCTGAGGCACCTTGCAGGCCACAAGGCAAAGTAACCTAGGGCAATGTCACATTGTTATGCCACTATGAACTATGGCAAAATATCCCAGGGAGCCCACGAGGATGATCTATCCAGGTGTGTCCAGTACGGTGCACTGCCAAGGGACCCCGAGACAGTGCCGCAGAGGGTGCCGCACAGGCACATGTTGAGCAATCTATATGGCACGTACAATATGGCACCCAGTAATGCGCCCACCAAGGCACGCTCGTTCAATATACCATAGTACAAACCCACTAACGCGACATGTTCTGAGGCGCGGCACTGGGCAATGTACAATGTGCTATTACAGCTGGGAAGCCCCAAGACGTGTCCCTAGCATAGCATTGCGTAAGGCGTGCACCAAGGCGCCGTAAGCAACCTTAGCCCAACACGCGCTTGAGGCCCAGACAGCTGAAAGCTTGACACTCTATAACGTCAGGCCCCAATGCCCACAAGAGGATGGCACGTCAGAACAATATAATGTTGTATGTGTAGTGCAGTGGTTAGGCAATATATCAGAGTACAATGTCTGGCGGGTTCAAAACCCAGAAGGGGATACCAGAATGGGAAAGAGATGGGGATAGGGCATGTCAGAAATAGAAAGACTAGTTGTACTCAGATATAGAAAAGGATACTTTTAACATAAACAAATAGACCGACAAAACAGACCAACGCACGCTGCAAAGGGAGGGTGCACGCGTGGGTACGCGCGGTGAGAAGCGCGCACTGTGCAGGCACAGGTTTACTACGTCATATGAGGTCTGACCACATACAGCAGAAAAGGTGGTCGAGAAAGCCTGCATTCAACATTGCAGACCTTTATCTTCTGGCAGAATTAATCTGCCTCCGCCAGGAGCGTCTCTTTCCTGGCTCCTTTCATAGACAGGACTTAAGCCGAGTTAGGAGGGCCTGGGTGCACCTCACCAGGCGACACAATAGAGGCTCAGACTACCCACGTGAGGTAAGTGCATGGGGATAGGCACCCAAACCTAGGGCATAAAAAAGAAAACCTGGTAACCAAAACACATATCAGACACGCACAGCAAGGGAAAGGCAGGTGGCAATGTGTCCAAATAGGATTAATGTTTCTCCCCCACTCGATGCTAACAGATCTGCCCTGTCCCCAGGGGTCTCAGAATCCATTACAGAGATGTCTTATCCATCACAATGCTATGGTATTTGGCCCTGTTGCAGTGTCACTGATGTGCCCTATCCCCAGGATGCCCCAGGCCCACTACTGAGGCCCCCTATTCATCCTGGTGTTATGGTACCTGCCCCTGTTTAGGTTATAAATGTCTGATATATCCCCAGGATGCTGCAGGCCTCACTACAGAGGTCTATTATCCATCCTTGTGTTATGCTACCTGCTCCTGGTTACGTTGCACAGGTCTGCTATATCCCCAGGATGCTGCAGGCCTCACTACAGAGGTCTATTATCCATCCTGGTGTTATGATACCTGCCCCTGTTTAGGTTATAAAGGTCTGATATATCCCCAGGATGCTGAAGGCCTCACTACAGAGGTCTATTATCCATTCTGGTGTTATGCTACCTGCTCCTGGTTACGTTGCACAGGTCTGCTATATCCCCAGGATGCTGCAGGCCTCACTACAGAGGTCTATTATCCATCCTGGTGCTATGCTACCTGCTCCTGGGTAAGTTATACAGGTCTGCTATATCCCCAGGATGCTGCAGGCCTCAATACAGTGGCCCACTATTCATCCTGGTGTTATGGTACCTGCCCCTGTTTAGGTTATAAAGGTCTGCTATATCCCCAGGATGCTGCAGGCCTCACTACAGAGGTCTATTATCCATCCTGGTGTTATGCTACCTGCTCCTGGTTATGTTGCACAGGTCTGCTATATAGAAACATAGAAACATAGAAACATGATGACAGAAAAAGACCACAAGGCCCATCTAGTCTGTCCTTCCATAACAACAACTACAACAGTCCACTTTTTACCTTTAGAGATCCTCTGTGTTGGTCCCATGCTTTTTTGAATTCAGTTACTGTCCTCATCTCTACCACCTCCACTGGGAGACTATTCCACGGATCCACTACTCTTTCCGTAAAGAAATATTTCCGCATATCACTCCTGAATCTATCTCCCTTCACCCTCATCCCATGTCCCCTCGTCGCAGAACTTGCTTTCAATTGAAAGAGGCTCTCTCCCTGAACATTTATGCCACGGAGGTATTTAAACATCTCAATCATATCACCTCTATCCCGCCTTTCCTCTAAGGTGTACATATTAAGATCCTTAAGTCTGTCCTCATATGCTTTATAATGAAGACCACTAATCATCTTAGTAGCAACCCTCTGCACCGACTCCATCCTGTTCACATCCTTTTGAAGTTGCGGTCTCCAGAATTGCACACCATACTCCAAATGAGGTCGCACCAAAGACTTATACAGAGGCATTATCACCTCCTTTTTTCTGCTAGCCATTCCTCTCTGTATGCACCCAAGCATCCTTCTAGCTTTTGCCGTCGCCTTTTCTACCTGTTTAGCTACTTTAAGATCATCGGACACAACTACGCCTAGGTCCCGCTCTTCTTTAGTGGACAAAAGTACTTCACCTCCTATGCTGTATTGCTCCCTTGGATTGCTGCAGCCTAAATGCATGACCTTACATTTTTTAACATTAAATCCCAGCTGCCAAATTCTAGACCATTCTTCAAGCTTAGCTAGATCCCTCCTCATGTTATCTACACCTTCCTGGGTGTCTACTTTATTGCAGATTTTGGTATCATCTGCAAAGAGGCAAACCTTACCCGACAGCCCTTCCGCTATATCACTAACAAAGATGTTAAAAAGAATCGGACCAAGGACAGATCCCTGGGGCACACCACTGGTAACATCCTTCTCCAGGATGTTAGGTTGAAATCAGTAGCTCTGGACATACATAATGCATGCCAACCTGAGGCACCTTGCAGGCCAGGATGCTGCAGGCCTCACTACAGAGGGCTAGTATCCATCCTGGTGTTATGGTAGGTGCACTGGCAGATGTGTGAAGGCCACTCATAGCACCATGTTGAGTCTGGAGCCTGCAGGGCATATAGTGGTATGTCCCCAGGGCACACCCGGGTGTGGCTGTTGCTGTGTGCAAGGGCCAAAGGTGAGACACATGACCATGCCCATGTCAGTGTGTACAGTGGCACATGGCTATGCAGTCTGTGCATATGTTGGACAAGGGCTGGAGGCAGACCGATGGGTCCCGCAGACATGCTGACATAGTGGTGCATATGTACGGGATGTGGCATATGGCCACCCCCCCGGCACCCTGTGCATGTATGCCAACACCATGCAGCCCCCCCATGCATGGCTCCCGTGACCAACAGTACAGCAAGGGCACATATGGTCAGAGTCGTAGGCCCAAACATGGATAGGCCGCCTGTGCGGCAATGGGTGCCAGGGGGCCCACACACAGGGCACGTAGGGGCCAACCTGGACATGCACAGCCGCAAAGCACACATGTGTTTGGCAGGGGCAACAGCTAGGGGCCGTCACATAGCACATAATAGGGGCAGCCACCTGCTGCACACAGGTATCTATGTGGTGCAACCCCGGCTGGCGATGGATGTCTGTCCGCTAATGTCCCCACATGTTGCCTCCCCTACAGGTCGAGGACCTGGGCAAGAAGGCCCGTGAGCTGTGAGCCAGGTACACCTGCTTCGTGGCGCGGGTGCAGCCGGAACAGCTGGCCCACCGTGACAGTGAGTGATGTGGCACGGCACTGTGGGGCAATGGCTTGCGAGGCCACAGGACGCATGTGAATGCTGTGCCTGATGTGTGACCATGGCGGTAATCTACATACCTCTCTCCCACAGCGGACGCACCTGCAGACGAGGGTCCAGCAGGGCTGGATGCAGTAGTTGGGAAGGCAGTGCCGGCCGAAGATGCCCCGGAGGTCCTGGCGGCAGCCGATGTCGGGGGGTCCAAGGAGGAGGGGGGCGGGGTGGGGAGGTGCGGGGGTGGAGGGGGGTGGGGTGGGGGAGGTGCAGGGGTGGGGGGGGAGGAGGGGGAGGAGGGGGCAAGGGGGGGAGGTGCAGGGTGGAGAAGGTGCCGGGGTTGGGGGGAGGAGGTGGCAGGGGTAGAGGTGCAGGGGGCAGAGGGGAGGAGGGGGGCTAGGAGGGTAGGTGTGGGGGTGGAGGGGGAGGAGGGGGCGAGGCTATGACCAGTCCTGAATGGCATAGGCCGCCATAGGGCACCAGGGGCCCCAGCTACCTGCCCCACAGTGCTGGCGATGTCCCCCATCTGGCCACGGGCCTGCCCCACATAGCCACAGACAGGCAAGCCGTACATACAGGCACACAAACAAGGGGGGATATGAGTCTGTGTGACTGCATGTGCGGCCTACGCCTGGCTGCAGCTGTGTGTGCCCAGGCATACAACCAGTGGCAGCATGCCGGCATCCTGGGGTGGGTGCTGGAGACTATGGTCGTGGTGGCTGACCGGCTGAGCAAGCTGGAGGACATACACACAGCAGGCACACCTGGCCAGCCATTTGGTGATGGGGGACCCCAGGGGGTATAAGTGTGGGCACTCCGCATGTCACACCCGCCATGTGCCAGCCCATGCCATGGGTCTGCCACCACCGCCGGGACCTGGGGTGGTAGGACCCCTCCCGTACAGGGTCCCACAGCTGTGTCCCCACCCCAAATAAACAATGTAAATATGTTTGACATACCCACGATGGTCAGCTGTCCCTTATTGCTACATGTCAGTGGTGTGCGAATGACAGGTGTGAGCATCTACATGTGTGTCTGTGCACATGACAATGGACCCATACATGGTACCGTACCCATGGCAAGGGCGGGGGGTGACCATGGGCAGCGCAGGAGGTAGCACCACAGATGGACACAAGCACACACAGGACAGGGATGGCACGGAGCAGTTGTGGTGGACGTGCACGGGTACGGCCAGCAGTGGCGATGGGTACAAAACAGTGCGGATGCCACAATGCACGTAGATGTAGGAATGGTGGACACAGAGGCGAGCGGGGTACCTGGCCACCTCCACAGCACATATCACACTGAACAGGACAGGGCAAGCTACGGGACACCAGCAATGTGCTACCAGTGTGCTACCAGAGATGGATGTGTGAGCGGGACAGACAGCGTGGACATGTCAATGGACATAAAGGGTACGACATCCAACTGGTGAGATGTGGACAGCACTGCACTGAGACGTATCCGGAGCCACACCAACATGCTTTAAGCAGGTACCAGTGGGGACAGGTGGTGGGGAGGGGACAGAGGGACAGGGGGGGTGGGGCACTGGTGTGTGGGTGGGGGTGGCATGGCAGCTGGTGCGACCCATGGTAACTCCGGCTGGGGGGGGCTACACAGGCTGGCCACGGTGGTGGCATGGGGTTTGTCCCTGGGGCGGCCACGGGTGGAGCAGGGCATACATTGGGCTCCCACAATAGACACACGACACGTGACTTCCAGCAATGCTGCATGTGCAGCCATTTATTTTCCACGCGCACGGCCGTCCCTTTAACCGGCCCCTCCTACCCAGTGGTGCAGGTGCCATGGCTGGCACTGCTGCTGCTGGTGGCAGGAATTGTTGTCCCGAGGGGGTCCCCAGGCCAGCTGCCAATAGCTCAGTGCTGGCAGCTATGGCCCGCACTGATGTGGCCAGGCCCCGCATCTCTCCGAGGATCCCCGCTACAGCATGCCGCATGCGGTGCACCTCCTGCCACTGTCGTCGCTGCTCACGGTGGACCACATGAAGCACATGCCATACACCTGTGGGGGAGACAAGTTGTGCACCATGAGACATGGCTATACCTGCCACCTGCACACAGGCAACATCATATGACCACTGTTGGACACTCACCCTCTGCATCGCCGTGTGCCGCCTCAGAGTGTGCCCCGCATCTACCCTATGACCTCTGCCAGGGTGGACCATGCATCCCGTGTGGCCTGCTGAGGGGCAGCAGGCACGGCCTCCCCGGTCGCTGTGGTGGAAGATGGTACGCTGTCTTCGGCCGGCCCCTGGCTCAGCCCACCATCACCCTCCAGGGGTGTTGCGGGACCCCCCACCCCCACGCATCCTGCATTTGTCTCTCCAGGCGGCTCCGCCTCCAGCCCAGCATCATCATGGGGCCATGGCCTGGGGTCCGTGTGCTCCGCCCCCTCCTCCGCCCCCTCAATGGCACATATGTCACCTGTGGGGGAACAGGTTACAATGCTCAGGTGGGGCATGGCTGCCTGCCTGCCCCTGTCACACCCTTTATCTACGTGCCATGTAAGGCACAGGGCACCCTGGTCAGTATGCAGGTACCCTGGCTGCATACGTGTGACCATGTACATCACCTGTGCAGGGATGTGTATGGTACCATCCCATGTCCATGTCCCAGGTGACTGTGGTGGGCCACCAGTGACTGTGTGTGTGTGTGACTGGGGGCACCCCACATGGCCAGGTGTGGCTGGTGGGGTGGGGTCTGGGTGCTGTGCCGGTGCAGCCAGGGACAGGTGTGCCCTATGGTGATGGGGATATGTGTGCATGGTTGCATGGGTTGGGGTGGGGTGGCCCTGTGGCAGTGCGACCGGCGGCAGTCTGTGGGTGGCTGTGCATAGCTGGCACATGTGTGGGCTGCACGGGTCTGTGTTGGGGCCCGTATGCCCCCCACTGGCACTGCCCCTCATACAGTGGTGCCCCCTGTGTTCTGCATCTGACATTAGGGGGAGCCATTTCCCCCCCCATTCACGCAGCCACCCACCCCGTGCCACCCCATCGCCACCTGTGTCCCTGCACCCAGCGCCTATGGCACGCACAGGTGTGTTGCGCCTCCGTCTCCCCTGCATAGTCACTCGTGTGGCCCTGCTGTCCTCGCCAGCCCTGCACTGTGTCCCCACAACACACTGTTACCCAATGCTGCTACCACGGGCCTCACCCCACCACCCCTGCACCCATCCACTGCGCTGTGCCGACCCCCTGCTCCACATCACCACTTCCACCCCCATACTGGCCCCTACACCTATAGCTGCACCTGTGATGCCCCACCCACTGCCCCTGTGTCTGTGCCCTCCCCTTGATCTATGGCAGCCATGCCCTGCTTCCACGGCTCAGACCCCTCTCTGGCTGCCCCCACCACCTCACCCCCTCGACCCTCTCTCAGCAGGTGCTTTCACCCCCGGGACCTTCCCCTCATGGGCTGCTGTCATTACCTGGGGGGGGGGCGGATCAGCACGCAATGCGCCTGTTGCGCTTCCATGGCCCCCACCCACCCCGTGACTCATGCGCTTTCTGGTACCATGTGCTGTGCATGCCCTGCTCCTCCTACCCCAGCTCCTGGACATGATCCCCACATCTCTGCTGGCTAGACCTAGCATGCACTGCCAGGCACCCTCCGGCTCCTTGATGGGTCCGCACATGGTTCCGTGCTATGTCCTCGGGTCCCTGTGTTCACCCGCACCCCCATTCCTCTGGCTGGGGTGCTGGTGTTGGACCCGGCACCTCCTACCCCCCCGCATGCCAGGCCAGCCCCCCATTTCAGCCCTGTACCAATCACCTCCACCATTGGCTGCTCCGTCCAACGTTGGACCCCCTCCGCCCACCTCCCACTGACTGGGTACATCCTTGTGTCTGTGTTCTCAGCTGGGTGTATGGCTCTGTACTGTCCTCGGCCCCACACCCTATGCCACGCTATTCCTGTGTATGTACCTGTCACTGCACCCCCACTGCTATGCCATCCCCAGAGGTTTTGGCCCCATGGCTCTGTTCGTGGCCTGCTCGTCCCAACCTGTTAGTACAGTCTCTTGGTGCACTACGGATGCCCATGTGTGCAGTGGTGGTCTGTGCACCTCGTAGGTCTATTCCTGGCACACAGGAATGCATGGCAGGTGGTGGTGCGCTGTCCACGCCCCTTTCGGTGATTCCAAGGGCTGCCAGCCCATGGATGGGTGTGTGGGGTCCCTGGACCTGGCTGTGTGCCATTGTAGGGCCCTTCTGGGATTGGCAGGTCCCCAGGGGTGGCAGTGCATGTTGGCCGGTGGTGTGCCGGGCCACATGGTGTGGTGCGGGGGATATGGCTGGGGGGTGGGTGGGATGGTGACCCCCATTGGGCCAGGTTCTGGCCCCTGCATGTGTGGGGTCTGTGTGTGGTGGCCTATGCAGTGCATGGCTGACAGGGGGCTGTGGTCCAGGGGCAGTGTGGGGATGGTGCACCTGGTGTGGGTCACACCATATTTTGCATGGGACTGGTTGGTGTCATGCATTTTTGTATGTCACTGGCATGGCCCCCCGCACCCTGCACCCCGCACCCCTGCATCCATCCCTGCACTCGCTTGTTTATGGTCTGTCCCCGGTACACCTCTCTCCATCTTACCTGCACAAGGGTATGCTGTATCCAGCGCAGGGGGTAGGCCATGTATATACATGGTGTAAATCACGTCAATATTGGTCTCTTCCTGAACGTATCCTCACGGTAACAATGAGAAGAAATAGAACGAACACTTTTTGTGTATTTGTTATTTTGAACGTGAGATTATTATTGTTACCATGTATATACATGGGCTAGAGTCTGTCCGCTAGGCGCTGCTCCAGGCTGCTCAGGGTGGCCCCCTGCGCTGGGCCCCTGCCAGTGCCCTGTGCACTCTGCCTCTCCCAAGTGAGTAGGGCACGTATGTTGCATTTGATGTCACAATACCATTTACGTAGACTTTCAATGTCACGCTGAGGGCCCCCTGCTGCTGCCACCTTGGCCTGTACCTTGGCCCATGCTCTTGTGAGTGGCAATGGTGGTGGTTGTGCTCATCTTTCCAAACAGCACCTCAAACCTCTTGAGGATGCTGGCCAGAAGGAGGTCATTCTCCTCCTGGCTTCCTCGGCCACCGGCATCCTGTGGTGCTTCTGCCCTGGCACACCTCCAGAATGGTCTGGGGGCTGGTGTATGGCTCTGGATGGGCCTGACCTCTCACTCTCCGGGTCTGCATCTGTGGTGGCCACTGGTGGTTGTTGGCTGTGCTCCCCTACTGCCTCATGGCTGCCTCCTGCCTTGTCTTTCATGCTGTGGTAATTTGCACTTACCATAACCCTTACCGTTCTGGGCATGCTGTGTCCAGTTATGTACCTTGGGTGTGGCCCTACGCGCATTCCGCACGGGCGTTACGCGCATGCACAGCAGCATGTGTAACATTTTGCGCATGCCGTCCGCTACGGGCACCTTTCCTGTTCTGCGCACACATACGCACCTTACATACGACGTATCCTCACGCACCTTGTGCGTGTGAGGTGCATTGCTAGGCATGCGATGCACTATCCCTATGCTCTACATCCTCAGATGTGTCCTTGTCTCTGCTGTTGGTGTGCACTGATCCATACACGCGCCATTTATCCTCCGGCATTGTTCATGCTGCATGCACGCACACTTTGCTGGGTCTCATTGCTTTCGGTGTTAAGGCGCGTTCCGACGCGCCTAGGTAGGTCATGCTACATGTCCCTATGCACTACTCTGCATCGGATGTACGTGTGCTCACGACACCACTGTGTGTTGGAACGTGCCTTGCGTTCTGCTCTCACGTGTCTGGGTGGGGCACATAATTCAGGGCATCAGAGAACGTACGTTTCTGTGCGCGTTATGCTTCCATACGCGCAGGGCGATGTCTCATGCTGTTGATTTAACATCTACCTGTGCTCCATCCCATGTCTATCATGGCTCATAGTGAATGCGGGTTGTGCGGTGGTAGCGCTGGTGGAGCTGGCAGAGCTGCGGTTGCCTGAGGAGGGAGATGGTGTCCCTGGGGCTGTGGCACTGGACATGGGTGCAGTCCCGCTGCAACTCAGACCTGCAGCTGTGGAGGATCCACAGGCGGAGGTGAGACCAGCACGGTGCCATAGGCGTGCTGAGGCATGGCCCCACCTGCCACGCCTCTACAGGCCCAGGCCCAGGCCCATGCTGCAGGACATACGTGAGGACCAGGTCATCTCCCTCTACCGTCTGGACACAAGGGCTATTAGGGAGCTCTATGAGGATCTACAACCTGATCTCGAGCCCCGGACTGCCCAGTCACATGCCATACCAGGATTGGCCAAGCTCCTGGCTGCCCTACATTTCTTTGCCTCTGGCTGTTTCCAATCCTCAGTGGCTGCAGTGGACAGGATGAGTAGGCCAAAATTCTCACGCTGTCTCTACCAGGTACTGCGGGCCATGGTCAGCTGGGTCAGGGATTACTTTACGATTCCTAACAGTAGGCAACACTGGGGGGCCCTGGGCCAGGCATTCCAGTGGATTGCAGGGATACCACATGTGATAGGAGTTATTGATTTCACACATGTTGCCCTGGTCCCGCCACGCGACAGGAAGGTTGTGTTACGCAACCGCAAACACCTCCATTCCCTGAATGTGCAGGTTGTTTGTGATGCAAATATGCATATTCTGAATGTGGCTCCACGGTTCCCAGGGTCAGCCCATGACTCCTATATCCTGCAGCACTTGGCACTGTTCGGCCAATTTGAGGCCAGACAATATGGGGACTGTGTCCTGCTGGGTGGGTATTCACCATATCTAACATTTATTTTATTTATTTATTTATATTTCTTATATACGATGCTATTATAATCAGTGTGGTATACAGTTGAACAAAACATACTACAATGCCACAGGAACATTGAGTTTACAATGAACAGGGGTAGTTAAAACATGGAGGTAAACAGGGGGAACTATTTACAAAATATAGTACACTTTTATATAAGGAACTTTATCAATTTAACTATTTACAAAATATAGTACACTTTATATAAGGAACTTTATCAGAGACATGCACATACAGTGCATGATATCTGGGATCCCATTGTCACCTGTGTCCTCTGCATGCCTTTCCTTGCGTTGTGGTTGTGGGCCTTTCCTTGCATTGTGGTTGTGGGGCGCTGCCTTGTTATGGGCCTTTGTACAACATCACACCCTGTCACCGGGGACGTGGTCACGTACCTCTGTGTGCTGCTAAACGTCTCTATGTATACCATGTGTTTTGATTGCTCATCTGAGTCTCTCAGCACACATGTGGTTGTGACTGGTATCTGCTACTGCTCTTCGGTTGCACAGGTCTTATGTACAGGGACACTCTGAGCACATATGGGGTATCCCTTCTGTGGCTGGGTTTGACACCTCTGGTTGGACCATGGCTCCCGCACATGGCCTCAGACAGACAGCATACGCAGATGCACATGTGTATGCCTTTGTGGTGTGTCCCTCATGGACCCCATATCCAACGTGTGTGAGTGTGTGCCATCCAGGAGGGGGGGTTAGTTATGCGCACAGACCCATCCTCATGCTGTATGGTGTGTATGCGGCCTTTTCTCCGTTGTCCATGTGTGCGACAACACGTGGGTGGAGCTGTGGTTGCACTTGGTATCATACATGTATGCTGTATATCTGCCCACGTTATCTTGTCTCTACTGCCATTCCGACCTGGACACTGGGGTATGTGTTCCAGTGACTTCTGCTTTGTGTGCACTGTATCATGGGCATCACATAATTGCACACATGTGCATCTCTACCCCTTCCAGTATGCTTTGCCACTGTCAGCCAGATGCTTTCACACCTGCCACTGCTGCCATTTTGGCACCGGTTTTTGGCAGTGTTTTTTGCCTAGAAACAGTTGATGTGTGCTGCCCTGATTAGCCTTCCCCGGGGTTCTGGGTCTCCCAGCTTCAGATGCTGGTGCAGTGCCATCGTGTGTCATTCTATGATGTTGTATGTTTGTGTCCCTGTTTATCTGCTGTCCAGTTTAACGTTGCTACTTCTGTGCTTTTGTGTGTCCATCATCTCCCGATTGACTTGTGCCACATTTCTTTCTGCAGGTGATGCGGGATATGGATGTCGTGCCTGATTGCTGACCCCTGTGCATCTCCCATGGTCCAGTGCAGAGATGAGGTACAATGAGGCCCATGCCTCCAGCCGCTCTGTCATTGAGCGCACCTTTGGAATTTTGAAGAGTCGCTTCAGGTGTCTGGATAGGACTGACGGTGCCTTACAGTACAGACCCATGACTGTGGCACATATCATTCTGGCCTGTTGCATCCTGCACAACATTGCTCTCAGGCACAATGTCCCAGACGAAATTAATGAGGATCTTGAAGAGGATCCTGTGTGCCCTCCTGCACGTGGCCATGGTGACACACGTGAGGGGATGGTAGCCAGGCAACATCTGATCGATGAGCTGTTCTCCTGTAAGTTCTGAATATGTGGGGATGTACATATGTGTCTCCATGTTTGTGGTGACCTGTGTGTTTCACGGCACTACCATGACATATATATATATGTCACTTGTGCTTTTGACTCCCCAGGATAGGCTGCCGATCCTGCCCAGGGCTGTGGTGCATGTGGGAACTGTGTGTATGTCATTATGACCTGCAGGTGACTGGGGTGGGTGGACATACAGGTAAGTGTTCTATGGCAGTACAGCATTACACATATCTGTGTTTCCCTCTCCACTGCACGTCTGTTGTTGTACACATGTTTGGCCTGCGTCTCCATCCCCCATATGTTCCAATTAACACGCATAAGGCCATTGGCCTGTGCACATTTCGGGTGTTTGCACACTGTACCTAGGGCATGTGTTACCGGGCTGTGTGTGTCTCCAGGCACAGGGTGTGGGGTAGGTGGATAGCACATACAGCCTTCCCTGCCATTGTGGCATTACACAGCATCAGTGTATCCTTGCATGCACTGTGATGCTTGTCTCCACTGGTCCCTGATTGTGCACGGACCTGCCATATGCAACTTGTGGCATGCTCACCTTGTCTCACGGTGTATGTCTCTGTGTCTTTGGGGCGTGTCTAGGTGATGGTACCTTCTGCTTCCCCCTGCCATTGTCTGGTGCAGGGATGTGTCTAGACACCTGTGCGGTGGTGTTCACCTGTCTCTCTGTGACCTTCTGCTTTTGCCCTTCTGTACATTGTGCGCATGTGTCATGTATTGTTCCCTGACGTGTCTCATGTTTGCTGACAGGACACTATACATCAAAGTTTGGGTTACACACAACTCACCATTCCTTGGACTTGCACCACTGACGACTGACCATGACGACGTGGTGATGGACGCAGTTCAGCGACATCTGCAGCCTCTACTGTGGCCCCTTGTGCCCTTTGTCTGGCTCCGACAGTCCCCATCAGACACCTGCTGTACAATTAAGGTAGGTTGCACTTTAGATCTTATGTGACTAACATCCATGTGTAGATGTTTCATTTGGGCTGTTTGTATCATCATGCCTTTCTGTGGGATCTCTGTGCACCACCACTGCTGGACATGCTGTGGACCTCTGGGATGTCTGTGTGACATGGGCATTGACATGACCATGTTGAGATGGTAACCTGGTCTGCAGTGCCATCTTCTGCTGTGGTCGACATGCACTGTGCTGTGTGCTGTGGCCGTGTCATGTTTTAATATCTGGGCATTCATTATGCACATAATGTGTTGTCACTGTCTGCATTGTGACATGATGGTGGGTGTGGCATACCTTTACCTTTTCTCTATGCCTTTAAACACAGGGTGCAGCCAACACACACGGCACATATACTACGCTGCATCTGGAGTCCCCATTGCCCAGATGTGGTTGGACAGGACACTTCCATGCAGTGGTCCCTGGGTGATGAAGCCAGTGGGAGATAGGCATGTGTCTGACTCGCATAGATCCATGTTGGACATCATTGTTGGCCTACTACTTTGGACATCACTGGGGGGAATGACACACCATCGCTGCCGTGCTCTATCTGGGTGTTGCGTGGATTGCAGCAGAGAAACATCACCTTTGCATTGTTGTGGAACATTGAGACATTACTTGTGACTTTGCATGGCCATGTAATCTGGCATGGTCATAGGCGGACTTGTAGGGTCACCGGTGGCATTTTCACTGTGGACACTTGTCTGTACATCTACAGAAGGAACTCACATGTGCGCTCTATGTTGTACATCCATCTGACATTGTGTAGCTGTGTGTGGGCAATGTGTGGGGCTCGTATCGTAAACATTGCACCAATATTTGGCTACACAGGTACATGCAGCCACGTATGTGGCACAGGAGGTACATTCTGTAGGTACTGCTTATTTGTGTGGCTAACATCCACTTGTACATGACACACTATTTTCCTATAGAACACTGTGATGCATGCCACCATCTCTGATTGCTGTTTGACCGTCGCAGGGGGTGTTACAGTGGATATGGGGCAGCACTCTGTGGTGTTTAAATGTACATGGTGCATGCGCATGTGCCGGACTCATCTCTTACACTGGTGCATGTGGCGGGGTGGGGTTTGTGTGGGTACGTGCACCATTGTGGGCATCTCTTTGTAGCTCTACGTACATGTTAGTGTGTGTTTACTGGACAGATGTGGCAATGTACATTGATTTGCTGGCTAATGTTTGCATGTGTGCGCAGTCCTCTTTCTGATATGACATTGCTCCACTCACATTGCGCCACTACCTTTGCACTGTGGCGGCAGGTGTGTCCATTTCCAGGCTACATTTGTGCAGTCCCTGTACATTGCCATATTGTGACTGCTCCTGTTTCCACGGCACCCATTGCTTTGTGACTTCCACATAGTGCTACCTCTCTATGCTAGTGGGAGCCAATCTTCTTTGCTGTTTGCCCACATGTGACTCTTGTCCTGATATCGTGTCCTCACGTTGCATTGTGTCACTGTTGTTGATGCCATGTGTTCATTAAAGGTATTTTTTTTACATGACTACCTGATGTCTGGCCTTTCTCAGCACATCAAATGCTGTTCTAGGGACATCTGCACTGCTGTATGACCCACTGACACCCACACATCAGGCCTACACATCTGATGGGTGTTGCTGGGCCATTGGGACATGACATCATTGGAATGTTTGTGCATTTGCCTGTGCACTGCGTATGCACTTCACTTTGTGGCTGCATCACATTACATCTCTGTATCTTCCCTTCAGACCTTCTTGCCTTGTGTGTGTGTTGTCAGCCTGGTGTGCCTGCATGATACATGCCACCTGTCAGCTGTGTGTTCTGGTACTGTGGCCGTGACGGTGCTGACATGTACTTCTACCACTAGGAGCATTTGCATAGTGCTACATGGCAAATGCGGCGCAGTGCCGACAGGTGGGTGACATGTTCTGTGCATCAGTGATTACTATCTAGTCAGCACAAACACAGATGAGGTGGGAGGGATACCACTAGGGACAGTGGGGGGGGGTGTCAGGGGGATCATGCTTCTATGGCTGCAGCGAGGACGTGTGGTTTCATCCTGGATCTGTGAGGGGTTGGAGATGGTGCCTGCTGTACGGACAGCAGAGGTTTGCTCACGGCGCACTTGGCATCACGGAGAAAGGGGCAGAGTGTAGCGTTGCCAGTAGGGGTGTACTGCACAGGTGGTGGGTGTCTGCTTGGGCCAAATGTTTTCAGGGATTTTTGTATGGGAAGATGGGAGACGGGGGATGGTGGGTAGCCACAGAGTCTCTGCATCTTGGCCTCAGCAGGGGGTTGGGTGGTTGACATGGGTATGGTAAAGGTTAGGGAGGCTTTGATGTGACCGGACAAGGGGGGTGGTGTGGCCATGACTGGCCGGGTGCATGGTTGGATGCAGGGGGCAGACTACTGAGATACTGATGGGATGCGATTGGGCAGTGCATGGCCATATTGGTGGTGTGTTCATGGTAGATGGGGCGGGTATCACTGCTTTTGTGGGGGAAGGGGGGCAGGTGTTAGCTATCAGATGGCTGTGTGTTGTGGGCAGGGGTGAAGGGTCAGGGATGGGCCCAGATTGCGGCCTGGGGACACTGGGTGAGGTACAGAGTTATCCACAGACACCGACAAAAATGGGGGGGGGCATGGAGGTGTTACGATGATGGATGGGAGGTATGGTCGTGGCCATGTTCACTTTAAGGCCATGGTGAGACATCCAGGCAGCGATGTCATCATGACAGGCATGGATCAGGGTTTGGTTAGCCGGGGAGGGTTCAGGTGTGCGTAGGTGGCTCTGTAAGCCATCAGTATGTAGCTGGTACAGCCAGCCATGGGTGCTGATGGCCACACTGGGGGACTGTGTATGGAGGGGGTAGGGGGTATCCATGCCAAATCCTTGGGGAACACCATCCGGGTGTGGGGTTGTGGGAGAGGGGGTCGGTGTATAGTTATTGTTACTGTGTATGATGTATGGGTATAGTTACAGCACAAAGTTTTATTTCACTACTTTCATTACTACCACACCTACTGCACCTGCACAGTGAGAGACATGGCCTGTTGGTTAGGACACGGTACCTCAGACCAGGGGGCCGTGGGTTCACATCCCACCTGGGGACAGCAACATTGGGACTGGGGTTTCTAGTCTTTTTGCCATCCCTTTATTTATTTATTTATTTAGTAACACTTATATACCGCTACTTCCAGCGATCAGAAGCGGTTTGATTACATCTTTGGGATTTGTCAAAAATCAAGACAGAGAAATTGGGGCATATATACAATAGTTCAGAGGTAAATCACAGCACACAGAATATGGTCTCGAGATTGGCCTAGACATATTTACATAATTTTACAAAAGGGATTCCACTTAAACATATTTACATATAACTGTTCACTTCATCCTTTATCTCTTTGGGATTTACTACTGGTTGTAGTGACAGTGGAATAGATGCGTTTTTAATTTCTTCCTGAAATCAACTATGTCTTTAATTGCTCGCAGCTCATATGGCAGTTGGTTCCATAAGGTTGGGGCATAGAATGAAAATGCTCTGCGGCTAGTACTGGCTTTTACCTGTCTGATGATGTTTGGAACTTGTAGCGTGTCTGAGTTGATAGTTCTCCTGTCTCTGGTGTTAGGTTGCTTGCAGATAAGGGTCGAAAGGACCATGGAGGCCAATGGAGGACCATGGTCCTCCATTGGCCTCTGCTTCATTTGATGGGAGGACCATGGTCCTCCATTGGCTTCATTTGATGGGAGGACCATGGTCCTCCATTGGCCACTGCTTCATTTGATGGGTAGGAGGGATAGACAACTGTTTACTTACAGAGATAACTCAGTACTTATGTCTGTCACTGCCCCTTGTACACAGTGCTGCACAGATATGTCGAGCAGACACCCTACTCACCACAGCTTACATTCTAGTTGTGATAAGTGAAGGAATGTGGGAGCAGGGGTAGGGGAGGCAATGGTGGATGGGGGTCAGGGTAGTTAGAGACCACAGGCAGCAGCGGGTAGGTGGGCCCTCAGCATGGATTGGATGTGTGTTTGCGGGGGGGGGGGGGGGCCTGGCACACAGACCCCATGGGTTTATCCGAGGCAGACGGTGCATCAGGGTAGGGACATGATGTCTGCTGTGCTCCAGTGTGTGCCTTTTGTGGTAACTTGTTTGCATTGTGCTTGTGGGGGTTCTTTGGGATAGTGGTCACAGACACGCATTGGCAGTCCAAAGGTTGCTGGTTTGATTCCCACATGTTCTTTTCCTTTTCCTTTCCAGTGTCCTGCTAACCTGCCCATGCGATGGCTGCAGCCTCGTCACCTCTCCACACACCCCTCCATCTCTGCGATGTGCACTCCAGTGTGCCATCTCTGCAGCCTATCTATTGCATATTGTGTGTTACATATGGCTATTTCTTTGTAGTGTCCATGTGACCAGTCTGCTTGGTGGATTGGTACTGCAGTTGTTGGCTGGTCTGTGCCACATCACTGTGCAGGTTGGATTCTCACATGCTCTTTTTTCATTACATTGCGCTGGTCCACGGACAATCCACTTAGCTGTCCCTTCAGCTGGCCCCTGACACCCTTTGTCTATCGCTCCCATGCTCTTTTGCATGCTGTTTACACTGCATTACATCTCATGGTGTGTGTGCATGTGTTTATATGTGGTTCCCGTCCCACTTATAGACTGTGATATGAGCTGTGGACGCCTGTTGTACATGTGCGTTGCATCATGGTGACTGTCTGGGTTGGCCTCTCCTGGCACACAGCAGGCATTTTGTGTGGTGCCCTGCAGTGTTCTTGTATGCAGCCATTGCTGTGGACCTCACAGTGGTGGTGTGGCCTATTGTTTTGTGCAGTGCTTTTTCAGCCCAGTGGTCATGGGTTCGCTCCCTCTTTTTTCTCCTTCTTTTATGCCTTTCCTACACCGGTACCTGTCATCCCTGTAACAGTCATATCTCTGTTGATATTTGCTGCCAGCACATATTACCCTCATCACAGTTGCCAACCATCCTTCTGTCCATCTATCTGTGTCTGTCAGCTGTGCAGAGTCCTGTCTGCCTGTGTAGGCTGCCACCCCATGTCCTGCACTGCTACCCTTTCCTGCATTGCGCCTCTTCATGCTTGCCTCGCCTGTGCCTGCTCTGCATGGCAACACCACTCCTCTATCTACCCATCATTGTAACTATCTGCCACCTCCGCCCCCACTGGGGAACACATATTCCCATCGTCTGCCACCAACTGTCTTTCCAGTACTTTACATTGCCAACACCCTGTGCTGTGTTACAGTTGCCCCCACCATGTTTGTCATCAGTACTGGCAGCCACATGGGATGCCCGCAGATATGGCAGGTCCAGCGGCTCCCAGCTCTCCCTCCTTCACACACCTGTTCATTGTCTTTCCTGAGTGCTCTATCTAGTTTAGGGCTGCTTCTGTCTCTGTTCCACACAGGTCATGCATGTCATCCTGAGGCACCTTGCAGCCCCTGGGGCACACTAACCTAGGGAACCATAACCTTGTTAGGCCACTTTAACTTATGGTTCCATAGCCCAGGGTGCCTTCTGCGATGCCTTGTCCAGGGGTGCCTAATAAGGCACTTAGCCTAAGAGACCCTATAGGGCGCCTTACGGGGCGCCTTACAAGGCACTTTACTAGGCACCTTATAATGCACTTTACTAGGCACCTTATAGGGCACCTTACAAGGCACCTTACTAGGCACCTTATAAGGCACCATACAAGGCACTTTACTAGGAACCTTATAAGGCACCTTACAGGGCACCTTACTGGGCACCTTACTAGGCACCTTACTAGGCACCATACAAGGCACCTTACTAGGCACCTTATAAGGTGCCTTGTAATGTTCCTTGTAAGGTGCCTTACAAGGTTCCTTGTAATGCTCGTTAGTCTAAGGCGCCTTGTAATGCTCGTTACTTACTACAGCTTGCTGTAATGATGCAATGCCCACGCCTTTATATGGGCATCTCTACCTCTACCGCGGAACCTAACGCGAAGGACATTACCGCAGTTTAGTAAACATACCCCATAGTGTTCTGTGCCTTCAAAAGGAAACTACCATCTAATGGAGAAATTCACTTCTTATGAGGAGTCCAGACTTTCTTCTGGGTGCTATACTCCAAGCCACCCTATGGGTTCCATGGTTGGGAGGGGAAAAGGTGCTTGGAGCAAGCTGCGGAAGCAAATTTCCAAAATATTATCACATTTGTTTTATTTCCACTGTTACATTTTCTCAATTGATAGTAAGTTCCACTAGACTTTAGTGCTATAATATTTGGGTGCGTGTCAAATAGAACTGTTTGTCATCTATCCTTGTGATTCCCAAACCAGTCCTTGGGACCCCACAGCAAGTGAAACTATTGAATATGCATGAGATAAATTTGCATACACAAGAGACCTGGCATATGTAAAAGTATCTCATGTATATGCATCAACTGGCTGCGGGGTCACTAGCACTACCCTGATCTACAATGAAATGTCTTTATAGAATATGAAGAAAGGCAAACCAGAGGCAGACCCCGGTCTTCTCCCTCAGCAGCAATACCGAGCATTGATCAATCATCTGCAAAAGCCATTCTCGTTTTCTGCAGGGTTTATAAACAGTCTTTCCATAGCTTTCAAGTGATAAATATTTGTCTTTGGTTTTACACAGATGATGGATCTGGGAGAAATCATTCTTTGTATTACTCCAGGAAGGTCTATTCTGATGCGGGGATGGCAATAGAAAAACTCTACACCTCATCTCGTACAGAAACTGCAAAGATGTACGCAATGGACACCAGGGTGTAAGGGCGAGAGTCAACGGACATGGAAGAACTTTGGATATTTGTAATTGATTTTAATGGCGTCCATTTTACTGAATACTTACAAATTACGATTGGCCAGCTATTACAGCCTTTATGACATTGACCTTTTTCTTACCCCTCCCCTTGACCCTCGGGATGAGAATGGAGGTGCAAGACCAGATCAAGCAGATCCTTTGGATGTTCTAATTATTTCTTCCTCTCGATGAATCCAATGTAGCAGACTATCCTTTCTTGTTTATCCATCCTCTGTGAGGATATAGCTTATAAGAATTTGAATAAATGTCGTTATTTTAAGTAAAACTGTACAGTAATATCTAGGGCATATCCATATAATCTAACTCTGCATTGTCACTCAAATGTCTGAAGCCATTGCATTGATCGCCTTAATCCATGATAATGTTTAATGAAAGCAAGGGACCAATAACTCCATGTCAAATTGTCAGAAGGGAAAGGCGGAGCTGGTCCTCGTTCCTTCCCTTCTCCATGTCCTCCCCCAATATCGCTTTATAGCCTGATTTCTTAACAAAGGAAAATCAAAAGCTCAATGTAAAACTAGGCACAGAACACAAGGCATCTGGAGCATGGAGTCTGAAAACTGGGTTATTATGTGGGTAAATCGTGTTTTTCTGTGGAGAAATGTGTGTGTGTTTCCTTAAGCAAACTATGAAGGGTATGTTAATGTTACGCGTGTTAGCAGCAAGCTATTTACATACGCATCTTTTGAGAACACTATTCGCATAGAACTAATGCACCTACAAAATATCCCCCTCCCCCAGAACACTTCTTTCTTAGGCAGACACATTTTATTGAAGCTTCACGTAGGTATGACTGATGAATGCAGACTAACTCTATCACTCTAATGGGTGAGTGTACCAAGGGTTGTGCAAGAGGTGCGGCCGCACAGGGCACAAGTACAGAAGGGGACGTCAGTATCATTACCAGGCTTCCAGGTAGCTCAGAAAGAGTGAGTCATTTGCCGCATAGGGCCCATTTCTAGCTTGGTATGGTCCTGAGTGAATTGATACCTCTCTTGACCTCAGTAGGGTAAAGCCACGACTGACTCAGTCTGTCTCTTATGACGTGGAGCTACCTGATCTCCTTGCCAGTAGGTGCGTTCACTGGTATACCAACGGAATCTGTGTACAAGCCCTATAAGCAATACGCATGGATTCAGAGATACTGAAGATGCCACTGAACCATAGGTGTGGTCGCATCTAAGTTTTCACAACCTGATAAAGAGTGTCACTGCATTTGCTGGAAGGAATATTTACATAACCATAGAGGGAACATAACTTTCACAATGTTTCTTGACAAAATGTAGTTTTCATGGGAGACTCAAATTTTTGGCTGTAAATTGTAATTAAGGGGTATGTTTACTAAACTGCGGTAATGTCATTCGGTTTAGGTTCCGCGGTAAAGGTACAGATGACCATATAAAGGCATGGGCGGTGCATCGCTACAGCAAGCCGTATCAGCTAACACATGTTACAAACTAATGCGGGCTACAAGGCACCTTATAAGGCACCTTCCAAGGCACCTTACAAGGCACATTACAAGGCGCCATGTAAGGCGCCTTGCAAGGTGCCTTGTTAGGTGCCTTGGAAGGTGCCGTATAAGTAAGGTGCCTTATAAGGTGCCTTGGAAGGAGCCGTATAAGTAAGGTGCCTTATAATGTGCCTTGTTAGGTGCCCTATAAGGTGCCTTATAAGGTGCCTTGTAAGGTGCCTCATAAGATGCTTTGTAAGATGCCCTATACAGGTGCCTTATAAGGTGCCTTGTAAGGTGCCTCATAAGGTGCTTTGTAAGGTGCCCTATACAGTAGGGCTCCTTAGGCTATGCGCCGTATTAGGCACCACTGGACAGGGCACCTTAGAGGGCACCCTGGGTTACGGAACCATAGGTTATGGTGGCCTAACAAGGTTATGGTGCCCTAGGTTGGTGTGGCCTAAGGGCTGCAAGGTGCGGCAGGATGACATGCATGACCTGTGAGGAACAGAGACAGATGTAGCCCTAACACTAGATAGAGCACTCAGGAAAGGCAATGAACAGGTGAGTGAAGGAGGGAGAGCTGGGAGCCGCTGGACCTGCCATATCTGTGGGCATCCCATATGGCTGCCAGTACTGATGACAAACATGGTGGGGGCAACTGTACAACAGCACAGGGTGTTAGCAATGTAAAGTACTGGAAAGACAGTTGGTGGCAGATGATGGGAATACGTGTCCTCCAGTGGAGGCAGAGGTGGCAGGATAGTTACAATGATGGGTGGACAGAGGAGTGGTGTTGCCATGCAGATCAGGCACAGGCGAGGCAAGCATGAAGAGGTGCAATGCAGGAAAGCGTAGCAGTGCATGACATGAGGTGACAGCTTGCACAGGCAGACAGGACTCTACACAGCTAACAGACGCAGATAGACGGACCGAGGGAATGTTGGCAATTGTTGCGATGGTATTATGGACTGGCAGCACAAATCTGCAAAAATATGACTGTTACAGGCATGCACACTATTTGAGTAGGACAGGCATAAGAGGAGGGAACAATGAGGAATTGAACCCATGAACACTGCCAAGAATGGCATTGTATTAACCAGTAGGCTATACCTCCATGTTGTATGTCACAGCAATGGCTGGGTACAGAAGGACTGCAGGTCACCGCACAAACTGTCTGGTCTCAGTGCCAGGATAGGGTAACCCCACCAGTACCCGTGATGCAATGCACATGCTGAATAGCTGTCTACAGCTGATCAGCAAATGGGGTCTGCACCTCTCCGGTACCTCAGCTTAGAAAGAGGAACTGACAGTGCGTGATACTGGCACAGAGTAGCTACAGACCATGCCATTGTGCAGGTTCTGTGTTCTCCCTGAGGGATAGGATGGGTGCCCAGCACTAGGTCCGCAGTACATGTGATGCTAGAAATAGGCCCTGCTGTACATCCCCATCATTTCCATTGTGTGACAGGTGTTCCTTGCAGTGCAGCTGAAGTTAATTTGGTGTCCATCTGTATCCTGAAGTCACATGTGGCCCTCTGGGACCAGACACCACCCAGATTAGTGTCTACCCTGTGTTAGGGTCTGGCAGACATGGGCACCTGTTATCAGGGCAGAGGGGTTTCCAAACTTGCATGAGGTTTGTGTAGCAGTGCCTTGATAGTTCAAAGTGCTATACACTACATACCCCAAAGAGCTCACATCACCCTTTTTGTAGGTAAGGAACAGGTGCCCCAGACCCTGTGAAGCAACCTCCATCCTGCTGGTATGCGACAGCCCTCCAGGGTCGGTGGGCTAGAGCCATACCTGTGGCTGGGGTAGTGGCAGACCAGTAGCAATGATGGGGTTAGCCCTGGAAAACCCCAACTGCCTCACACCACTGTCTGCCAGTCACCAGCAGACAGCACAGTCAGACTGCACCGTATAGGTGTTCCGACCATGCACAGTCTAACGGCAGACAGTCCACTAGCCAGTCCATAGTGCATGCTCACAGAGGAACTATGTGCACCAAGCAGGCATCTCAGTGATTGTGGCCCCAGCACTGGGGACACAACAGGATCACTTGAGGCAGATATTATAGAGCACTATATGGAAACCTAGACTTGCCATGGTCACTCGGTCAGAGTGAGTGCCCTCCCAGCATGCCATACTGTGGCCACCCTGTCCATGCAGGCGGTGGTCAGGCACTACAGTGTCCCAGCCCTTGCCCCACACCCTGTGAAGATGCATCCTGGCCAATCTGCCCTGTCCGGGCCATACCCACAAAACTTTGCTCCTCATTATGCACATATTCAGGCTAACACTGGTAACAGTGGGACATTGTGGGCCTGGTGAGGTGTGGGCAGCCACAAAACAATGGATAGACATACACACACACACTCCTATTGCAGCATTGTGCACAGATAGGGGTGGTTGGCAATCCTGCCCGCCACACTGGTCCTGATCACAGTGCTGACATTGATAAACTGTGCAGGAGGTAGTAGTAGTGCCCTGGTGATAACTGCAGCTCAATGCTGGGGCCAACAGCCTGACTCTCCATGCATCTTTGGATTGTGGAGCCTGTGTGAGTGGATGTTTGTACCCCTGTTCGCTGCTGCTTTGGGCTTTGCACATGTTGCTGTTGTATCTGCATTGTAGGGTAAAACATAGGGACATGCTATGCAGGAACCACAGCTGGGGCTTGAACCTGTGACCCTCTGCTTCTGGACACACTCACTGGGTGTACTGCACCACACTATTGCCACAGATGCATGGTGGTCCCTGGGGCTACCTGTACCTTTCCTCAGCCAGACCTTTTATGTTGCACTGCACACCACGTACTGGTACAGGGCATGGCCTAGGTCCACCGCAGGCAGGTGCCACTGCCCCCTCCAGCACGGACACACACACCCCTGCCATGCTGACATGGCCATATGCTGTTGGTGCTGGTAGTGCACAGTCCCCGGCCATCCACTGTGTGGGTAGGTGGTCGCCTTGGGAGCGGGGTCTGGAGCATGGGGCATACATGAGTATCCCCATCACTGCCTACCAGTAGTCTGTTCTTTACGCTTGGGGGAGGATTGGCTGGGGGTATGTCAGGTCAGTGCCCTGGCAACTATTAGCTCAGGTGGACCAGGTAGATGTAGGTGGATTGTGTTTGAACTTTGTCAGCCGCTGTCATGATGATTTCCGGTTTCTATGTTCCTATGTGCCACCTAGGCGCCTGCCTAGTCGACCCTGTGCCCCTGCTGCCCTGCTACATGTCCCGCCTGAAGCCTCCTATGCCCCACTTCCACCATCGCCATAGTGGCCTTTCATACTTGGGCACTATGCTGGTGCTGGACATAGAGCACTACTATCACGTTACTTGGGCTCCCTGTCTATGGTATACATTGCTGACACTAAATGGTTTCTCTCTCCTGCAAATGTGCATCTAACGGCAGGTTTTCATTCGCAGTAGGATTCAGCCCTTCAGTTCAGCGCATTAGTGTGCAGGGAGCCTCTCCCCGCCCACTTCCTGCCCTTTGACCCCTTCCCCCCCACCCTCTCTCCACCCTCTGCGGTGTTTACCGTGGCCGGGGACGTTAACGATCGTTAAGTAACGTTAACGCACGTTAATGTTACATACCGCGCGTTAACGTTACCTAACAAGCATTAACGTTACATAATGCGCGGTCTGTAACGTTACCGCAGTTTAGTAAACATACCCCTAAGTGATCTATTGACTAAAGTGTGCAAAGCTTTGCACCTATTGGGTGTTAACTGCAAAGGTTAAGGTGCACTATTTGCATAAGCACAGCAGTAATTGTTGGGGTCTCCTCAGCACTTTTACAAGGGGTGATGTGCACGTAATGGAGAACAAAGTTTGCTACTGTGCATTAAACACGATGAGAACATGGAAAGCAATGAGCTATAACTCTACAGATGTTGGGCCCGATATTCCAAGGTATTTACCATCTCTCCTTTCCTTTCTCAATACTTTGCTAATTCCTGTGTACATAATCTTCATCACAATCTCTTCCCTTCCTCATCAACCCAATATGCTCACTTCATTACTAAGACCTCTCTCCCTTCAGAAGGACTGCCAGCAATCACTCTGCATTTTTTCATTTGCACATCAACCTCCCGCCCCAGATGGCAACACTGTTCTACATTTGCCAACCCCAAGGGCAAGAGGAAGGTCTCCTGCGAGTCCATCCCTTAATGCCAGTCTCTGACCATGCACAATAGTCAAAGCTGCTTTATTTTCCTCCAGCCTGTGGCAAACCCAAAATGCCTTGATTTTTTTGAATTGAATTCAGTTCATATCTTGGTAACCTCTTGCGCAAGGATATGTGAAAATGTTTTGCCTGAATATGGAATGCTGCCCAATCTGTCACCCTAGCGCTCCATCAGCAGTCAAGATCTGGCGAAGACGTTCATGAAAAGGCAAAAACCTTTTTGTCTGAGGAAATGTAAATTATTGAGTATTCTTTCTAAGAAGAAATCCATGAACAGGATGAGTGCTCTAGCGATGGATAAGGATGCACCAGTAGGCTATGTATGCAGTTGTGTCCTGTTAAGTTTATGGTCCAACATTTAATATTGAGAAAGTGTGCTATATTCATAAACAGGTTGTATACCTACCCTGGGTTAGGGACCCTGTAGTGATTGCTTGGGTTACGCTAAATATCCAACCTAAAGATCAGTGGGTAGTATTCATTTATCTTTATGTGGAAGCTGGATGGCTTAATATTGTCCCTAAGTGTTTGTCGTATGATCTGTTATTGCCTCCTCCTTAAATCTCCAGATGACCCTGTAGTACAGACACTTCAGAAAAAACTCTACAAACACCCCTAGTAATGGCCCCCTCTCCCTCACTTTAAAGGCTGCTCTCTCAGCTGAGCTGCTGGGAAATGTAGTTTTCCTTCTATTTCCTGTCCTAGGTGACCACCTTTTTCTGCTATAGAGCCAATGCATCTCATCACACCTGACTTACTAAGCTTTTTACTCATAGACACAGACTAGGAAAACAGCCTTAGTAAATCAGGCCTTTAATCTATATTTCATAAAGTCAAGCAAAAATCAATGGATCATACGCAAAATACTTAGAAGAATTTAAGTAAAAATATTAAGGGGGCTAACTAGTAAGCTGCAGTAAAATCTCAGGCATCGATATTCAGTCGTAGTTGTTAGTGGTTTTAAAGCACCTGACTGTCACCACTGAAACTAAAACCAGTATTCAGCACTGGACCTATCCGCCATCTGGCATGGAGTAACTGGTTTCTCAACGCACATGTTTTCTATCCATAGGGTTAACATTATTGGAAAGCAAATCTGGGATATTTGAGCAGGGCTGAGAGATGCAGAGGTCCTCCCTCCTTGGGATCTTTTTCACATATTTTATTATTTTTCATTTATTTGTGTGTTTTATATACCACCATTTTGGGTAATCGTAGCGGTTTACATTTCTAACAACAGATACATTAAACATTATAACAATATAACTGGTGGTGAAAAAAAATCAAAGATTTACATAATTATGCATATTTAACTTATTTACAATTTAAATAACAGAGGGTGTTATTCAGAGTGAAAAGTAGTTCTAGGGGATGGAGGAGGGTAATGGAAGAGCGCTAAAGAGTGTGTTAAGAGATTGGGAACTTGCATAGAGAAGTGATTGTATCATATATTTCAAAATGACCAGTCTAAGTAGCATTCTTCAATTTCAAAAGTTGAAAAAGATCGTAGCAGCCCTTCTCGAGTTATAAGTGTGCATACATATATGTTTCAACTTTGTACATATAAATAGTCCATATATTTCTAAAATTCCTCTGCTTTTCTCAGAAAAGAAGTTAATTTTACATCTTCTCCTACCAAGATTGAGAAGACTGCATTAGAGGGTTATGCAGGAGAAGCACTGTCCTTTGCCTCTCTCCCCCCTGGGTAGTTTATATTCCATGGAATCTGGGACACTACCTCAAAATCAGGGTCAATCCCCAAAAATCAGGGACATCTGGTAACCAAAGCTATCCGGTTAGCGGCAATATTCACCCGCTAAACTGATTCCAAAAACCACATAAATTTAGGACAGCCGCTGACCTGCCCCACCTTTGGGTAGTTTGCCTATCTGGTTAGTGGCTCATTATTGCCACTAACCCGATGGCACTGCGAGACCCCAGCTCTGTCCACAGACAGTCCTGTGTGAGTTTTTCTAAGGCAGTCGCTGGTGATATTCCCAGTACTAAGCCATCAGTGCTTGGGCAAGTCCTGCTAACTGCTTTAGAATAATGCTTAAGAATATCAACCCCCTTGGATTTTACCATGAGAATCACTAACCTGCAGTAAAGAAATAATGTAGCTTACAATCAACCTCGAAAGCTGTGCTATTTTACCTGGCCAGGAGCATCAGGCCAAAAAATAAGGCTCCCTGTACCCCCCCCCCCCCCAAGTCCAGATCCCCCATCCCTCAGAAGATGTCCCAACATTTTTCTAACTCTGACCTTCCACTCCCCTCCAAAGTCACTCCTTGGACCCTCCAAAGACCCATGAAGCCCCTTTCCCCCATGCCTACCTTGATATCATTAATGGTCCAATGGTGTTGGTCACTCTTGCCCCTGTCTGCACTGGGTTCAAAATGGTACCACCTCAACCCTAGTGGTAGTCTCCCATGACTACTGCTAGGAGCTGAAGCTGCCATATAAGGAGATAAAGCGCTTCCTGCAGGGATTCGTCCGCCTAGAGACTGCTAAACATCTGGCAGGTGCTACTCAATTCCCTCTCATTAACCAAAGAGCATCATTAGTTTTTATCTGTAATTGAAAATAACGTTTTTGAAGCCTGGATTCTGAGCAGTCAAATCTCTCATCTGCGGCCAATATTTGCATCAATACATAATTGTCAGGTGACTCCCATCGGGCTGCTCACGGTGTTACAACTGTTTAATCGATGTAAATAGCTCCGCAAGCCATGCTTAGTATTCAGACATTCAGCTGTGCCATTTATTCACTGGGCCACTGATGACAAGGTAGCATTTCGGGGACTCTACAATTTGATTGAAATTCACTGAACACTCTAGAAGCAAATGTGTTTAAATTATTTACCAGGCTGGGATCCCAGAGTTTCAGAATGCAGAAAAAAATTAAGATCAGAATTTGGTCTTTATTCAAAGTGTGCCGCTGATGAAACAACTGGGGCAATCTGCAAGAGATACAAGCTGCATCACACCGTGCAAAGGAAGGGGTCACACTTTTCTCTCAGGGAGTGTCTTTTTGCTGACACTACCAACTTTTAATCTGCTCTCTTCCTGTGTTTGCTTGCTCTAGGAATGTACCATCACAGCAGTGTTTTCATGTTCTGCGTATGTTTCTTTATTTATTTAGCTCTTTTATATAATACTACATGTTATGCTGCCGCCTGCTGGCTGCAAATAGTACCTGAGTCCACTTTGACTCCCTAGAAAAGGGGCCAGAGAATCATGGGGATTTTCTCCTACGAAGTAGATTCTCCAGTTTGTAGGTCAGGATTCTATGTCTCTGCCTTGCCAGTGCGATTCTCCAGAGTCTTCTGAAGGCATTGCCTTTTACCAGCAGCCAGGAACTCAGAAAATGTACTCTGACAACTTAAAAAGGACCCTGAAAGCGTCTTTAAATCTATTTCAACATGTGTTTTTCCAGTTCCTGTTACCGGTTTCAGTAAAGGGGTGCATTTCAAGTTGAATCTGGGTTTAGACCTCTGTTGGCCTGCATACAGCCCTGCCACATACAGTAAGGACGAACAGAATGTCTCAGTAAATACTGTAGATTTTTGGGTGTCCCATATGCCAGACATTGCGGTCCTCAAACAACACTGCCCACAAGGCTCCGAGACTGTCTTGACAATTACACAATTGTTCTCCAGGGAAAGAAGGATGCTTTGGCAGGCTTTCTGCTACCCAAGGTTTGTAGTTTTCTTTTTTTTTTTTAAGTGCAAACGTTTTCCAGGCTTAAAGGGAGGGGGAGGGGAGAAATAAAGGATTTCAAATATTTGTTCTTTATCCTGATCACTTTAACATCCAAAATTATGATAATGCTGCTAAATTTCGGTTCACTGCTGATACCAGTAGACAAAAATCTGCCAGAATAAAGGAGTGGCCTATCAACACTAAACATTGACAGTGACCACAATGCATTTCCAGTACTGGACATAAGCATTGTGGTCACCATCAATGTTGTGTGTTGATGGAAGAATGCGAGATGGTGACGACTGGAAACTGAAGAATTAAGATGTTGTATGTGACTACCTGCTCTACAGATCATGTAGGATATGCGTTGAAGTGTCCATGTAATAGGTTTTATATTGGAAAAACTACATGTCAATTAAAAGTGCACTTGTCTGAACATAAGTATTGTTTATTGGAGAAGAAAAGGAACACTCCTATAGTGGCCCATTGTCAAGCATTACAACATAATTTCATTGATTTTCACTGCTATGTAATTGATCATATCCCTAAGAATATTCAGGGTGGAGATTGTGGTCAGATCTTATTGCAACGTGAACAGCGATGGATCTTTGATCTTAAGACTATTGAACCTTGATGGACTTAACTCTTCCATTGATTGGGGAATGTTTCTATAAGTCATAGGATGACGTATATATTGCTTCTCCTATCCTTCCCTTTGATTGGCTCAGAATGGTATTTGAATTGGATGATAATGTCAGACGCTATAGCCTGAGAAGTAAATGGTTTTGCAGTTGCTGAGTAAGCCCCCGACAAAGTGACTTGTTAGTGAAACTAAGATCTTTGTAGGGAATTTGTGAAACAAATTCTTTTGGAAGATACATCTTAAAATAAGTAATAGATTGAGCACTTTATTGAGTTGTATGAGACATTCTGGCTCAGGCATTTTCTTTTTTAGGGATGAAGAACATGACATAGACCTTGGAGTGTGGGACTGTTAAGGTGATCCCTAGAGCTTTGTGCTCGGCAAGTTGTGCAGTGTGAAGTTGTAAAGGTGGTGACCTTGACTCTGCTAGTTGTTGCTGTTGTTGAATGTTGAATTTAGCAATGAATTTGATAATGAGTAAAGTATTTGTAGGAATTAATTGATGAATAAATGTAATTATATATTTGGATTCTTTAGTAGAAATTAAAGAGGAGTTTTTTGGACCTATGATGGTATTCTGAAGTGATTCCCTTCTGCCATGCATTGACTGCCGCATAGAGAGAATGCAGGATTACTGAAGTCTTTACTCCTCTGTTTTAGCTGTTCTTCAGGAAGATATATATATTTTGAGAGATGTTTTGGAAAATTGATTTGATAGAAATGTGGTATTGAGTGTTTTATTAGAAAGTAAACGTTGATAACCAAGTAACCAGGGTTTAATTCCCACTAGCAGTCCTTGTGATCTTGGGCAAGTCACTTAACCCTCCACTTCTTCGGAAGAAAGGCCTGACAATCAACTTCTGGTCACACTGCCAAGAACACCCAGGAGCTGCTGGGTCACCAGGAGTCAGCATTGATTCAAAGGCACGCATCACACTCAACCCTATTAACTTATGCAAATAAGGCCCCACAATCAGTCTCTGCACATGGTCCCACTTCCCTCTACATCCCCCTCAGGCCATCCCTGGTAGACAGTTTCTTATACTTCCATGGGGGAAAATTATCCCATCTGAAGCAGACACCTAGTTTGCCAGCAGCAGCCCTAAAGCTTGGTAAAAAGGAGCACTTTATGTATGTTTTTATTTATTTAGCAGGGCTTATATACCACTTTCACCAGGTCAAAGCGGTTTCTCCCAGCAGCCACTGCAAGTCCTTCTCAGCCGAAGAAATTCATGAAACAGGTAAGCACACAATTTATTCTTTCTCATAAGGTTACACCAAGACACTAGTGTCCTGGTCTACTAACATATGGCAAGGCTTTGCAGTTACTGAATGCCAACTGCCAAAATTAACACACAGTAACTGTTAAGTGCTGGGGGTATTATCAGTAGTTTTGGGAGAATTGCCAAGTGGTCAACCGAAAGAAAGACTCTCTACCATGGAATGATGCAGTAACTACCCTTCTTGAGGTAGCATCTGCTGCGTTAATGGTTAACGTGTGCTAATGATGTCCACCTTAACTGTAAGACCCAGGCCCTGCTCAGCCCTCATCCCAAAATGCTGTTGCCACATTAGCTCTTTAACAGGAAATGATTATGCATTAACAGTTAGCATGCAACATTAACTGTTTGTGTGGGCCTGTGCCTGTAATGCAAGGTTACCAGATGCCCCCAATTTTGGGGATTGTCCCCGATTTTAGAGCAGTATCCCTGACTTCCACCTGTTTGGCAACTTCCAGTCCCCGATTCCAGCAGTGGGGACATAGGAGGCAAAAAAAAGGAAATTTTTTCAATCTAGTGATTTGAATATGTCAGTTTTCAGCATTTACATCGATTATCTTTATAGTTTGCACAGTCCAGGGGGTGGAATGCATCACTGTTTCTAATTCTCTGTCGATTTATCCACTTAGAAGTGATAATGTTGCTGCTATGTTATGGATGGGGGCAATGTTCCCTCTAATTTTCTGTAGGCTGTGTGCGCATAAAATATCAGCTGTGTGCAGCTTTTGAAGGAAGGTTAAATTTTTGTGCGCCACTTAACGACACTCGGAGTTATGTACTTTAAAATTTGACTACACGTCAGAATACAGTATGTACACCACATTGATTTTAATCAAATTAAATGAAAATAGACAATTACTAAATGAAGCGGGAAATTTCTAGTAATTACAATCATAACTTTTAAATTTTAAGACGTCTGTGTTGTTTTCTATCAGAATCAGAGCCGTAATTTTCGTGCGCTCTGTTGTAAAGTATGTGCGCTCTCTCGGCGATGTGTGTGCACACGCACACGCGCACAGCTTAGAGGGAACAGTGGATGGGGGGGGGGGAATGACTCCTCTTCCCACTACGCCGTGTTGCTCAAACATGATGTTAAGGTATCCCTTCCTTCCCCCCCCCCCCCCACTTCATTTAACCGTTCTAGATTTGTCTGCAAAAACTCTGTTAACCCTACTATAGTGTGTGATCATTCCCTCATTAACACCTAGTGCAGGCTGAGTAAACAGGCCCCTATTCAAAACCAGAATCAGATACAGTAAGGAAAAAAGTGTGTCATTTGAAACTAGGGAAAGCACACTTCTTATTTGAAGGCATGAATTCTTCTATGGGTGACAAGAAACGCCTCCTATTGGCCAAGCAGGAGTAATGATTTTTGAGCTGACCTTTTTACCTATTGTCCCTAGAGGGAGCACATTACAGACTTCATCAAGCAGACTAAAGAACCCATGTCAACATGACTCGGTTCCCTTGCATAGAAACTGTTCTTGCATCTACACGAGCTAAGAAGCAATACTATTACTGTGACTGCATTCAAAGTAGGAACAAGGTTAAGAGGGCACTCTGAGGCTTCATAGCAAATGCCAATGGATTAAATATTAACCTAAAAGTAGGCCTGAGGTGACATGGCAAAGGATGACCAAAGGCTGCCTTGGGGTGTTTTTATGTAGTAAGAATGTTCATTTTTCTTCTTTAGTCAAGGGATATAAAATCAAAATGTGCTTGTCTTGCAAATTTCTTCATAGGGAGGAGGGGCTGAAGCTCCCAGAGCAGCGAGATGCCTAGCAGGACATGCAAATGCAGGCTCCGGGTTCTGAGGGTTCTGAGGTCGAGGATGGGCTCCAGAATAACAACACCGAGATGCTTCGGTCACTGCAAACATAGAGAGCAGACGTAGTTTCAGTAAATTTACTATCTTGGGAGAGAGAGAGAGAGATTTCACAAAGCGAGGTGGATGCATGGAACAACCTCCAAAGGAGCTGGACGACAGGAGGCAAACATGGGAGAAGATTTCAGGGAAACTTGGGATAAGTCCAGAGAAGCCTTAGTGAGCGAAAGCAAAGGTAAAGTCCTTCTGAAGCTGATCTAATCATCCCGGTACCATGCAGGCCCAGCAGCAGCAGGAGTTTTTCTGCCCGTCATCGGACACTTACATCCTGCTCAGTGTCCTCAGTGTCGGGTACTGTGAGTGCTGCAAGTTCGCCCCAGCAGAGACACTCCTTGTTGCAAAGACGCTGCTTCCCTGTGTGGCCAGATGGTCACCATGGAAACAGCAGCACTATACTGGGCTCGAGCAGATTTGCAGCTGTGCAGCTGTTCGACAATAGAAGCAATGCTACATACACAGCGCGGCCAGCACCAGAGATTCCGAACCCAAACTAACCATAAACGCCGTCCGAGTCATTGAATGCGACCACAGTAAGAGTGCGTCTGGCAGAACATTTGCTATATTTTCGGATCCACCGCTGAAGGCACAGAAGGATCACACAGCAGAGGACCACGGCCAGCAAGAGAAGTGGGCAAAACCTGGAAGAGAAGCAAAGGAACCTTCAAGGCAAGGCAGTGACACCAACCCTGGAGTCTGGATTCTATTTCCAAGAAATGATTTATTCTTGAAACATAATACGTCTAATTAGTTTGATCAAAAAAGTGAGAACAGTTTCAAGTTTGGGTACATTGCACTGTATACATCCCACCATTTCCTCAACACAAGGGAAATGTCCTTAGTTTAAGAAGGAGATCTCTCCCCATCTCATCTTCCATCAAAGTCAAGAGCATCACCTTCATAAATACCAGAAATAAACTGTTAATCCACTGATATTTTATTATTTGTTCCTCAAAGAGGACAAATAACCCTTAGATTGAACTTTGCAGACTGAAAGATCCTGCATTGAAACCTCAAGGACTAATGAGGATGATCTCAAGCAACTGGCAGAATATATCAGCTCTTCCAGTTTGAGAAAGGCATTGTTCTTGGGTGAAGTTATTATTGGAGAAGAGAAGTGGGGTAGACATGTATCCATGCATTTACTGGATTATCTATAGCTCCTTCTAGTTACCCCATTTTTGGTATAGGATATCTTCCATGCTGGTGGTGGGAGCGGGGGGAGTGAAGGAGCAGCTGGAATTTAGAAACATAAAAACGTGACAGTGGAAAAAGACCACATGGCCTATCTAATCTTCCCTTCCATATCAACCACTACAACAGTCCCGTAAAGACCGACAGTATTACTGGTAATAATGTATACATACATGAGTTTAGTAGGACACCAAAATGTCTCTGTCTTAAGGGAAACAGGAGCAACATTCTGGGTCCCTGCTCCAGGAAGATCCACTCAAAGTAATGAGGAGCAGGCTAATTCCATAGGTCCCAGCAGTGGCTGTTTCTTCTAAACTGGAAGGAAGTATAAAACTGTGTGTTTGGGAGGGGCTCAGCAGGGCTTCCTCCACAAGGGGCCAAAAGATAGGTTTCCTCCATAGGGGAGGAGGAGGAGGAGGAGAGAAAGGGACTTAAGCTAACCCAGCTATAACAGCCCAAGAGAGACCAGGAAGGGAGGTCCTGGTGCTGGAGTGCAGGAGAGCGTGAGAGTCTGCCAGGCCCCAGCTCCAGAGGAGAGGGAAAGTGGAGAACTCAGGAGTAGGACCCATGAGGGATCTGGTGGCGAGTCTGGACTGAGAGGGAGAGGGACAGGGAGCTGCTGTAGCACTTGCATTGGAACAGGAGAGATAAAAGGGTCTTTTCTGGGGACATAGCTGCACTGAGAAGGAGAAAGCTGCTCAGGCAACTGACTGGACAGGACAGAGGAGCAGCTGTACTTGAGGAGATTCAAGCAGGAGAGATTAAGGATTGTCTGCAGAGTTCATCGTTTTTTCCATCACCTAGCATTATTTCTGGGGACCATGTGCTGATTATCTTTCCTGCCCTTCTTACATACAGTTTTGTTTGCCTGGATAGTGCCGAACAGAAGGAGAGTCTCGTATACAGACTGCTGCTGGACTGATTCTTTGCCCTTTATCTATGTGCTGTGGGCTGGGTAAGAGAGTAAGGGAGAAGCGTGTGAGACTTTTGGCCACAGACAGCTACAAAATCTGTGGGGTCACCCTCAACCCCACTACATTAGTAACAGCTGCCCAGGGAAGTGCTTCCTTAGGAAACCTCTTGCTTGGGAGATGTAACATCTCAAAAGGTTCAGCTGTCACCGAGTACATAGTTGCCAAGTTACCCAGTTGCAGGAGTGAGATCTTCTTCAGTTCTAGTTTTACATTTGCATTGCAATGCAGTGTGGTATTTGCAGTCCCTGATTTTACCCATTGGAATCAGTGCTGCAGTTCCCATAATGTCACAGGATGAGATTGCCGGAAATCCAGGACTTGTCAAAACCAAAAAAAATCACTCCAATATATCAATAAAAAAGATAAGGGATATCAAAGTATTTGAAAATAACAAAAACGGAGACCGAGGGAAGGTCTCAGAACAACGGGCATCAGACAAAGACTGGGGAAAACCTCACTCTGTAAACCCTTATGACGTCATAGACCGACCCAACCACCTCACCGCTATTTATATTGACCACTGCTTCATGGCAAGTTTCATATCAAAAAATAATGAAACTCATCAAAAATATATAGGTGACATCTATTAATTATAATAATCCCTTCTCTTTATGATAATGATCCCACGCCGTACTCTTCGGCACCGAATACGCGTTTCGCAATCAGTGCTTCTTCAGAGGGAAAGCTGAAAACACACTGTGGTCAAACAGATAAACCTTCCACACTGGTAATGCAACGCCATCATGCCTGCCATAAAAACAAAACACACATAAAGCATATTATCTACCAGAAAACTACCAAAGACTATACCCTAACTCTACACATTGTAAAATTAAAGAACACTATCGCTTACCACACCAAGATCAAAGAAGCAAAACCTTCAACAATATGGTTCAGATGCCGCCGCGCTACTCACAAAAAATGCCATGCATGCGATCTAATGCAAACCATTCTCTTATACGCAGTAACCCAAAACTCCACCAGCAATCAGAACACTAATAGCACCCCCCCCAGTCAATCTGTGTATTTAAACCACCTGGCGCAACAGTCCCCAGGCGGTAAATCCAACGTTGTTCACAAAAGAGCAATGATTGCTCACGCGAACGGCCATCAAAACTACTTTCAACTACCTCAACACAGAAGCACCTCATATCTTCAAAAACATGCCCTGCCGTAAGGAAGTGCTGAACTAAAGGGGCTTCACGAACTTTACATCGCAGTCTACTACGATGTTCACAGATCCTAACACAGAAGCTCCTTAAGGTCTTCCCAATGTATAAAAGGTTGCACAGACAGAAAATCCCATAAACTACCCCAGATGAACCACAGGAGGTAAATTTTCTCAGTTCATACACCCTGTCATGATATTCAAAATTAGAGGCATCAAAAGATACCGAGCAGATTGAACAATTCCCACATCTGTAATGCCCCTTTTTACTACAACAGAAGAAATCAATGGACGGAGAGAAGCGGGACTCAAGATTTCTTTCAAGTTCCATAACCACTGGTTAACCGGATCAAAATACCAAACCCACTATCACGCATTTAAATGCCACAGCGTATGATGTCACCATCGAGTGGCCAAAAACACTCATTTCACTAACTCCATATCAATGCCCGACATCCAGGTCAGATGCACGCTTTCCAATCCATGTTAAAATTAATTCCACCTGAAATAACTGTCCCAAGCGTGAAAATCCAACGTTGTTCTCTATAAACCAAAAACTGTTCCCGTGTCATACCTTTAGAACCTGCAATAACCTGTTCAATCCCAAAACACCGCAAATCATCAAAAATATGTCCTTTCTGTAAACAATGGCTAACCAACGGGGCTTCCCATCTTTTACACCGCAACCTACTTCTATGCTGCCTAACCATACACGTAAAAGACGAATGGTCTTCCCAATGTATAATAATCGGCAGGGGCAAAAAATACCATGGACCACAAAATCAGATCTACATGAAGTATTCGATCTTAACAAATATTCCCTACCATTATAAGTGAACCGATCAGTTTCTAAGTAAACAGCACAAATAACACATTGTCCACATTTCACATGCCCTACATATTGTTCATGCTTCTCTTAACCAGTGAAGGATGTTACGAATTTTATATCTCCGGATGTTGGTTGCGACATGGCTGAGAATGCTGGTTGGGTAAGATGATTGTGTTCTGTCTTATTGAAAAGGTGAGTGCGTGTATAGTTTGTAGCTTGATGTGATAGCAGATTTCTATGTTTGTTTTTTTATTGTTTTGTAGTATATCCCCCTGAAGCAGCGTCAGCAAAACGCTAAAAGGGACGTCTAGGGAGGCGTCAGGGTTGATTTATTTATTTATTTAACTGTATTTATATCCCGCTTTTCACCGGGTCAAAGCGGTGTAACACATAACAGGGTGGGGGGGGGAATCAATGGTTATAGGGTGGGGCCATCACCATGGGGCAACATTAATGATTTGGGGTGGATATTGGATACCTGAATTATTAATCTAGAAGCATGGCTGAGGATTGAAGACATGAATTGATGGACTCTTGTAGCCTTTATCAAAGTGTTTTTGTTGTTCAAATATTGTATAATATTATTGATCTGATGTGCTATCAAGAGTCTTATTATATGTTAGGCTCTCAGGCCTATTGTATTTTAGGAGGATGGAGGTGCTATTAACAGACTGTTGATGTAATTAGCCTTGGTTTGAATGCCTAATGCCAATTTACGGCTTAAGGTTTCCTGTGGCGTTCTGAGGTCTGTGCTCTTCATTTTCATTATGCTAAGATTCTAGTGCTACTTTAAGGTTAGCTAGTAGAGCTGTTTTTTTTTTATTTGTGGAATATCATTACTAAGCTCTGATATTGACCTGGGTGAGTTTGTCCCCACCACTATCTGACAGTCTCCAGCCGCTGCAACCTGCAAGGTGTTCCAGCCATACACATACTAACTGCAGACAGTCTGCTAGCTAGTCCATAGTGCATGTTCCTGGAGGAGATGTGTGCACCCAAAACTGAGATGTGAGCACACACACCAAGCAGATAAGAGAACCCATAAATATCACTTGAGAGAAATACTATATAACACTATGGGGGAACCTAGCCATGTCGTGGTCAGTCAGGGTCAGAGTGACCTCCCAGCAGGACATGATGTGGCCACCCTGTCCATGCAGATGGTGGCCGGGCACTACAATGTCCCAGCCATTGCCCTATGCAGATGCATCCTGCCCAGGCCACCCTGTCCGGGCTATACCCACAGTACCTTGCTCCTCATTATGCACATTGGCAGGCTAACACTGGAAACAGTGCAAGCAGTGTGGGCTCAGTAAGGTGTAGGCAGCCACAGCACACTGGATAGACAGACACACACTCCCACACCTATGCCAGCATTGTGCAAATATAGAGGCTTTTGGCAGCCCTAGCCACTACACCAGTCCTGGGCACAGTGCAGGCATGGCTATGGTACGCAGTACTGTTGGGGTCACTCCCCGGGGTGGTAAACACTGTCAGAAAACAAAACTGAAACACACTCCACAGACATCAGAAAGGTTGCTATGATGCAGCTCTATCAGCAAATTGTGCTTAACTTAGGAATTGTTATCTGCCATTAATCATAGCAACCTTTTGATATATGTGTAACGTATTCCCAGGTTTAGGGCGGCATTGCTAAGGTATGCAAGTGCTAGTATTGGGAGATGCTGCTGCACACAAGGCCCAACAGCCTGACTCTCCATGAGGCTTTGGATAGTGGAGCCTGTGGGTGTGGGTGTTTATACCCCTGTTGGCTGCTGCTCTAGGGCAGAGATTCCCAACTCTGGTCCTGGTGGGCCAAACACTGTTCGGGTTTTCATGCTGTCCCTAATGAATATGCATGAGATACATTTGCATACCATGGGGGCGGCGCATACAAATGCAGCACAGGCATATTTATTAGAGACAGCATGAAACCTGAATGATGTTTGGCCCTCCAGGACTGCAGTTGAGAAACTTTGCTCTAGGTATTGCACATGTTTATGGTGTCTTTGCTCTGTAGGGTAAAATATAGGCGTTTCAGGCATGTTTATGTTATCTGCAATAAAGGTTCCATCTTTATTACCATGGTTTAGTACTGGGTAAAATATGGGGACTGGGTTGGCAGGAGCCACAGCTGGGACTTGAACTTGTGACCTTCTGCTCATGAACACACTGGCTGTGTGTACTGCACCACACTGTTGCCACAGGGACAGTTCCTTCCCTGGGGATACCATGACTGTTCGTCAGACAGACCCTGTCTGTTGCAGTGCATGGCACCCAACTAAACGGGGCTAGGCCATGGTCTGCTGTGGGCAGATGCCACTGCCCCCTCCGCCACCAGCTCCCCTCCGCCACCATGCTGCCATGCCATTATGCCGGTGGTGCTAGTGGTGCGCAGTCCCAGGCCATCCAGTATGCTGGTAGGCAGCTGCCTATGGTGTGGGTTCTCGGGTAGGGGTGCCTACATGGACATGCGCGCTTCCCCCCCCCTCCCACACTGCCTGCCAATGTTATGTGCCCTTGGGGGTACCTGCTGGGCCCCTGTGACACTGTGGGATACACACTCATGCCCATGTTGGACCCTCGTCAGTTGATGTCTTGCTGCTTTACAGTTTCGGCATTCCTATGTGCCACCTAGGCATCTGCCTAACACGCACTGTGCCCCAGCTGGACCACAGCATGTGCCGCCTGCAGCCCTCTATATCCCATTTACAGCATCAGTACAGTTGCCCTTTCCTATGTGCCCACTCTGCTGTTACTGCACATGTGCACGCCATAACAAACCTGCCCAATATAGACGTGAAAAAACCCTGATCAGCACTATTTCAATGTGGTATCATTCACTTTGTAGGGGGACAGAGAATAGACTCTTCCAATCATGACATCTTATTTTTTGAGCTTTGTCAGTGGTGTTGCTTTATGTTTATCATTAATATCACTTTTGGCCAACTTGGTTATTGGGCTTTTAGATGTGGTTCTGGTCCTTTTATATGTTTATTTGCCTCTTTGTTCCCTGCACATGTATCACAAGTATCACCTTTCTGGGTTTCCCTGCCTTTGCTGCACATTGCTGACTGAAATGGTTTCTCTCTCCTGCAAACGTGCCTCTAGCGCGAGGTTTTCACTGGTGCTAATTTTCAGACCCTGATTTCACGGCATTAGTGTGCATGGAGCCTCTCCCCTCCCACTCTCCGCCCATTGACCCCTTCTCTCCACCCTCTGGGAAGCCTTACTCCACCCTTCAGACCTGGATTTCACAGCGTTAGTGTGCCTTAATGCCGCTGCTGCGTTATCGCGCGATAAGTGACATTATCGCGCGATAATACCACCGCTGCAACATTAAGACGGTTTAGTAAACATACCCCTTTGTGTTTGTAGAGTATTTCTAGCTGAGACCTGTCATAGAAGAAGTGTGTTGACATGGAGAGTTAGACCAGCGCATACTGGACTTGGCTGACTCAGAGGAGTTTACCCAGCAGAGGGCGCCATTATTCAGAGATGTACCAGTAAGAAAACCTTGCAGCAGGGAAGATGTGGACGGCAAGATTTAGCTGATGCTGCCCTTGGCAAGAAAGTATCTTTCGGGGGAGATGTTCACAGCTGAGCGAAATGATAAGTGTATTGAACCCTCGGGGGACTAGGCTCGCCTCACTGGGGATAGAAAGACTACAGGGAAGGAGGGATTAGAGCTTGCATGATTCTTCTTGCAGGTAGGCAGCGGAGGTGAAGCCTGCCAGAGGACAATTGTAGTGCAGGAGGGGCTCCTGAAGTGCCCCCCGCCCTGTGAAACCCTATGTATGGAGCCTTTGTGGATTTTTCCTTGGAGTGTGTGTTGCTGGAGGGAGCAGTACGTTTTTGGGTGGCTGGAGGTTGGCTCACTCCCTGGAAAGGAGTTCAGGTTCGCTTGTTCCATTCACTTTTGCCTCTCAGACAGGGATCAGCACCTCACCCTTTGTGATTTTATTGCTCTGCTTTTATGTATAAAACCCTGCTAGACTGTAAATAACTGGGTTGATATGTCAACTCCACAGTTGGCAATTCTTTTACATGCTGCTTGCATCACTTAAATCAAATATGTTTATTCAGCGCTGAATATACACAGAGAGTGCTGAGCGCTGCTGTATCTGGATAGCTACGATATTCGCATGCTAAAGTGCCCACGCAGGTTTAGTTATTTACAACTCTGCCGATACGTGTCTCTCTTGGCCTCTCCGTGCCACAGGAAAGCTCTAGAACCTTGTGGGTAAAGATCATGTAGCACGGAACAATGTGTCTGCTGTTACTTATGCGCAGGGAGGGCAGAAAACATAAAGTTCAGTTCTGTGGAAAAAACAGCATTTTGCCTGCCAAGAGGGTTTTATTATCATGCCCCCCCCCCCCCATATCTGTTCTAAAACTATGGGGCAAAGGGTGCTATCCCAATGTGTTTCACTCAAAAATAGCAAGAGGAACAGAGTCCTTGGAAGAAAACTAGTTGGTCTTGGTTGTAAGGTGTCTATTGCATTGTTTGTTTTACTATTTCATCAACATATATAGGGCCCCCTTAATCAGGGCACTATAGCAGTACAATGAGTCCCTGCCCCATGGAACTTAAAATCTAAGTGAGCACTTAAGGCCATGAGTGATAAGGTTAACATTCAATGTTATATGTATATACCTTTTTCTTTCATTGTTAAATATTATTGCATTTTGTTCCCATTTCTACATAAAGTTAACTTAAATTGTTCCTTGTAAACCATATTGACCTTAGGAAATACGGTATATACAACATGCTAAATAAATAACTTGTCCACCAAAGTCACAGCGAGAAGCAGAATCTGAACTCAGATCTCCAGGTTCCCAGTTGATTAAGATGCCTGCTGTCTTCTGTCTGTGATAAATATACACGAGACATTTTCATAGACTGCGGAGACCCAGTATAAGAAAACTATATACCTCAATCCTATCCCAGAAATGCAATGAGGCGGATGCACCCGAGGGCCGGATAGAGAAGCACTGTTGAGAGATGCAGTGTGAATAGTCTGAATCGGGTCACAGGATTTTAACAGCTTTGGCTTTCTGCTTAGTTTTCAGCAGAGTGGATTCCATTTTTTATTGTAAATCATAAATCTGACAAGTGGTTACTGAACATTTTCACTCTTTGCCTAAACACAGACCAGAATTAATGTTGTGTCTCAGCAGAACAGAATCCAATTTCGACTGGGTACATTATACTCACCACACATACCAGACACTGAGGGGATGAACATTATACATCAGACACCTGGAAATTAAGAGAAACAGCTTTAGCAATCCCCAGGAAGAAAGATTTACATCAAAACTGAAGGTGAACACAGATCTGGAGCACTCACAGTTTGCCGTTTTCACATTGCAAGTCTGAATGGGCTGCCTGCAAGGAAATTAAAAGTGAATCTGTAAAAAAAGTGGGGAGGCTTGGAGGAGATGAGTGGGGAGGAAGACCACAGCCAGTCTATGGGTCTCTGTCTTAGCTCTGGGAGTGAGTCTATTTCCCTCGGCTCCGACTCCCAACCTCACTGGTATAACAGCAAAGCCCGCTTCATGTTTCCAGCTCTCTGGAGCACTGGCTGTGTCAGTGCAGTACAATTAAATAGTGGGTTAATAGCCAGAGAAGGACAATTGACCCCCCCTTTAGACATCCACCACAGAGTATTTTGCAGGGTATCCTGCAGCAATATTACCAGAGCATCATCTAAAAAGTGCCCAAAGTCCTCTGTTTCGTAGAATAGTGAAATGAGAGAACATTAGGAGAGTTTGCAGTCCTTTAGGCTTGTCCGCCTAGGGACACCAGCCTCCCTCATGCGTGGATAAGCACGAGGCAATCACAAGTGAGCCTTCTTTCTATGGAACCAGCTTAGATGATGGGGCCTTTTATTAAACCCTGCTAAGAGGTTATTGCACGTTTTAGCGAGCAGTAACAACTCAGAGAGAGCTACCATCACAAAAACGTGCATTAATTGCCTATTGCACAAGGGGGCGGAGAATGGGAAGTATGAGCAGATTGGAGAGAACGCTGAGGTTAGTGCAGGGGGGCATATCACACGCTGTCAATGTGGCAGTCAGCACTGGTGCACTAGCGATACCTCTATGGCTTTCGTTAGCTGCACCCATGTTACTTGCGCCACACGTTAAGGTAGCTGTGGGAACATGCTGCTCACCTCCCTGACAGTGGAGGCTTTGCACTTCACGCATGTTAGGTTTTGCCCTACGAGACTTTAGTAAAAGACCCTAAATATAGCCTGGATGTTATGGGGTAGATTCTGACCCGAGAGCAAATAGAATGCTAGGTATCATAAGGAAAGGAATGGATAATAAAACAAAGGATGACATCATAATGCCTCTGTATCGTTCCATGATGCTACTGCACCTCGAATATTGTGTGCAATTCTGATCGCCATATCTTAAAAAGAATATAGCGTTATTAGAAAAGGTTCAGAGAAGAGCCACCAAAATGGTAAAAAGGGATAGAAAGATACCCCTATAAGGAGAGGCTAAAAAGGTTAGGGCTCTTCAACTTGGAAAAGAGATGGTTGAGGGGTGAAATGATAGAGGTCTATAAATTAATGAATGGAGTGGAACGGGTAAACGTAGATCAATTGTTTCCGTCATCAGAATATAAAAAGAGTAGGGGACATGCAATGAAGCTACAGTGTAACCTGTTTAATACTAATAAGAGAAAATATTTTTTCACTCAACGTGTAATCAAACTCTGGAATTCGTTACTGGAGGATGTAGTAAAAGCTGTTAGTGTAGTCGGGTTTAAAAAAGGTTTGGACAAGTTCCTGGAGGAAAGGTCCATAAACCATTATTAAAAGGGACCCGGAATATCCACTGCTTGACCCAATACAAGCATTGAGGAACCTGTGTCTTTTGGGGAAACTGCCAGATACTTATGACCTAGACTGGCCACTGTTGGAAATAGGATACAGGGCTTGATGGACCTTGTTCTGACCCAAGTATGGCATATCTTATGTTCTTATGTTCTAAAGATGAACATTACTTCTCATTTGGGTAAATTTTGGTAACTGTATTTTGGCCGGTGTTCCCTCATACTGATTAAAACATATTCAAATTGCAGAAAATGCAGCTGTTAAACTTGTTTCTAAAGCTAAACATATTGATCCTGCAGCCCCATTATCGATGGAACACACTGCTTCCTGTGACTGGTAGAGTTAAGTGTGATTCTTATGTTAACCCATCCTTCTGCCTGCTCATTCCATACTGCCTCAGCGTTCATTAAGGTCCTCACAAGCAAACATATTGCTGCTTCGTACACATTATGAGCTGAGACTCGACTGGACTCGCAGCTGACCAAGTAATGTGTGTTTTAGTGTGTGGTAACTCACTGGGAGCTGTAACGCTAACATGCATGTATCCCAGTTACCAGCTGCTAAAATGCACGGTAATCAACCATCACCCGCTAGGACAAACAGTGGGCAGGTTAGGGGTGGAGTCTGGCCGTGGAGAGTGCACATTAGGTTTTGCGATGCTGCATTAACTGCTGGGAACTTGCTAGACATACTCCCAACATTAGCGCATGATGAGGGCACTTACTTCACATTAGGAACGTAGGGGAATGGCGGCAGATAAAGACCTCATGCTCCGTATAGTCTGCCCAGTAAGGTGGTCTGTACAAGTTATTCCCGTCTGTGCCTCTGCTTAAGGTTGCAGCTCTGACACTCACCTCTTATCGATGTTCATCAGTAAACCTCATGTAAGAAATTTAAGAAAGGAGTTAAACACCTGCTAATTCTGAGTACCTTGACGCCTCGAATGAGAAGGTGCTTTTCACACCCCGGCTCCGGTAGCATGCTTCTGACCTTCTTCTCCTTTTCTGTGCTGCTATGAGTCTCATGCTCTCTTACTCATCATCCACTTTTATTGGATATTTTAACTTGTTTATTTTATGGTATTGTTGTCTTTAACAGAAATGAATGGTTTTGTAAACCACCATGATATCAGCACCTGGATGAATAGTAGTGTAGTGAATGCTCTAAATAAATAAATAAATTATGCTAACACAGATGAACTGTCTTTTTAAGAATGAGATGGAAAGCACCCACAAAAAATATAAATCAAAGCAGTTATTGTTTTCTCTGTCATTTTACTGCAGGCTATTTGCAAAAATTCACAGATTATAAGAAAAAAAAAAAGACCGCATGGTAAAAATAAAGCAGTAAACACAAACTAAAAGCAAAATTAATGGAAAAAAACAAAATAAAAAAGCAAAATAAATTGAAAACTAAACAAAAAAAGCAAAACAAACCATGTTACCCATGCGCACAGCTGTTATGCTGTCAGCAGATATGTAGTATTAGCTTATGTCGTGTGTTAGCTCACATGGCCATTGTAACATAGTATATGACGGCAGATAAAGACAAGTATGGTCCATCTAGTCTGCCCTGTAAGGTGGCTAGAGTGGTTGTAACTGCAGCTCCGTGCAGGTCACCATTTGCTTTCATTTCATGCTCTTGCTATAAAGGGGCATCGTCTGGAGAGCAGAAGTAGCGATATGGAGTAGAAAAACATTCCAGCAACTCTTTAGTATTCTGCTGAATGTGAAGATGATTATAGAACGCTGATTATCCTTTAATTATGTATTCTAAAGGTATACTTCATTACAGTTTGCATTACCAGAAGGACGGTTTTTTAGCAGGTGTGTGAGAGCAGCTCACCTTCTTTAAAGCCAGATATGGGTGCATCTGGTTTGAAACTCTGTCTGTCACAATGTTTGTGATTTCACTGCCACATGAAGGCAAAATTTCCTCTTAATAGGTGTTTGAAGCAAGAAAAATTGAGCCCAGGCATGGTGCATTGAATAGAAAGTGCACAAACACAGCTGGAACACTTAGGTCTCAATTAGATTTTTATGCAGAGCTACAAAATGAATTTTCGAGAAGACCGATCTGCTGGCATTGGTGATCAGCCCGAGCGCCCCGTTAGATTGGCATGTTCAGCAGAGTCACCCATCTACTCAATGTAAGGAAAGATGTAGTCACTGAAAATATGGATTTGGTCATTTAGAATTGGAAAATAAACAAAACAGTGGAAAATGTTCCTTATAAAAAGGAAGGGGAGACCTAGGGCTCATTATATCGACAACCGAGAGACATTTTTTTGGTAGGCTTGTGGATCACATCTGAGCCCAACTGCCCTGGATGAAGCATGTCTCTCTCCTTTTAGTGGAGAAGTAGTCTAATGGCTAGAGCAGAAGGGTTGAGAGCCAGGGTTCAAATCATACCACTGTTTCTTATAATCTCGGGCAAATCAATTAATCCTTCAAACGTAGACTGCAAACCCCCCAGAGATAGTAAACTACCTTGAGGAACTACTGAAACAGGCAGGAACAAAACCCCCAAATCCCTTCCCTACTGTAGCCAAGAATTTCAGGGCATTGCTCACACAAATGCTATATTTAAATGCAAGGAAACAGTAACTACATAAACCTATAAGCCACCTTTTTCTTCCTCTTACAGAGAGATGAAGGTAAGCTTCAGTCAATAAATAATTCTCACAGTCACAAAACAGAAGAAACTACTGATTGAATACGTCCCCTGATGTATTGTACCAACCAGGCAAAATGAAGTCTAAGGATCGGCTATGAAAGAAAATTCTGTTTCACATAAGAAGCGTTGTTACCTGAAAGAAGGCAAACCAGAATAGTGCAGTGTGAGAGCCACCAGTCCCCCTCATTCTAAGCACAGAAAGTGCTTCGTAGACGTTTACTTGTAGCCAGTATAGATGGATTTGGGGCTGTGGAATGGTTAAAGTTTCTCTGTGAATTATGTTCAAGCCACAGAATACATTAGTGACCCTTCTTTGTCACTGAGAAATTATGAACAGGAGTAAACACTGGTTTACGAGCTGTTAGCACAGAAATGAACATAGAATAAGGTCACCATGCAAATGTGCGTCCTACAGGAGTACAGCAGAATTTCACACTAACATGCCCAGGGACACAGCACCACACACATTTAAATGCTCAAGAGTTTTCTCCTTTCCCTTTCGTTTGGATTGTATGCGATTTTGCTTGCTTTGATATAAGAACATTTTTTTTCCATTGGGTTTTCAATAAAGAACATTTGGGGTGCCTTGTCAGAATAGAAGTTGGTAGAGTCTGGCCTAAGAAAAGGTTTGCCTGGGAAGGGACTGGCCAGATGGCTCAGTGGAATTCCTGCTTATTGGCCATGTGGGAGGTCAGAGTTTAGTTCCTAAACCCAGTTCCTTCCTCAACTAACTAGTTCCAGGAATACTAGAGAGACAGCACTCACAGCGCCTCGGAGGAGGACATCTTAGTCATTGTACAACAGTAACACCTAATGGTTATACTGGGCATAGCAGGATCCAAAAGAAACGATAGTCCATGGCCCTGGGTCAAAGGTTTGTCACTGCAGTGACAGGGTTAGATAGAAGGAGGGGAGAACAGAGGGGGGGGGGGGTGCCTGAAATAGCTAATGATGGGACCTGTTTCAATTGTTTTGGAATTCCAAAGGAGAGAAAGAAACCTCCAGACTCCTTCCCCCACCCAGATATAGTAATAATAATTAAATAACCCCTTTACCTAACAGCACCTGGATTGTTTTTGTGCATTACTTGCTAAGTACGGTGTTTTTTTCCTAGCCAACTAGGGCAAGTCCTCATCTGCATGCCCCCCACCATAGCCACACACCCTGCAAGCAGTACCAGACCCATGAAAGGTCAGCAACAGGTATCTTATGGGGAAAAAGAGAACAAACCAGGCTTCCACAAGCCCCCTACACTGAAGCTGCATCTTTACAAAAGACATACACAAAATATGGATACAGCCTCACCAACTGCAGAATAAATGACCACAGATTAGAAATTGAAATGTTCGGCCAAAATCTAAATTAGAAGCCTGAAGAGGCCAAGCTCTGCGGACCCTACAGCACCAGAGAGACAGAAACAGAAATGTGGGTCTTCCTCCGCTGAGCAATATAGAAAGATATCAGAGATATTTACATTCATGCTCCAAAGTTGGCATAGTCAAATCACTAAACCAAAGTAATGTTTTTTCTACCTTTATGGTCCGCTCCGCCTCTGTAGCTTGTGTCTGCCATAAGGGCTGAGCTACCATGTGCTGGCTGCAGTCTGTACTTCCACAGTCACTCATGGGTCTGCGGGGGGTGGGGGGAGCACCCTGGTGTGAGCTTCTGGGGTATGCAGAGCCTGGGCTCTTTCATTTATATAGAGTTTCCTAAATGCCGATCGTAAGCGTTGCTGGTCAAAGAGAAATTAGCACTGCAGTCATCCTAAAATATTCAAAATTGGAACAGACTGGTCTTGTTTTGCTTCATTAATAAGGGATCACGGAGCAATTTTAGAAGGCAATGGAAAAGGTGCCCGTACTCAGGACCACCACGTATCCCTTGAAAGAAACTCTGGCTAATAAAACATTGATAATCTTTCATATGGAACAAGCAATATTCTCCTCTTACCTGCTCCTCTGTGGTTTAGGATTTTCCTTCATTTATAAAGTCTTGTCTATAAAACAATACTCTGTCGTACTGCACGTCTACACGAAAATACAATATTTAAAACATGCCATAGCATAAAAGGCAGGAGTACACAGAGGACATCACCTAATAACACAGAGCCACAGAAAGTGGACCCAAAACAGAGATCAGAAAACCTGAAAAATGACAGCATTCGATATCCTACCCAGGCTACTAACTCTGCCATCCCGCAAACACCTAGTCCGACTTCTTTTATACCACTTTAACATTTCATTCAAAGCGCTTTACATTGTAACTTAAATTTGGTAATGTACATTAAACAGGGACATTGATAACCTGGCTTTTTCTAAGGCAGTGGAGGGTTAATTAAGTGACTTGCCCTAGGCCACAAGGAGTGCTAGTGGGCACTGTATGCCGGTCTCTTGGCTCTAATCACTAGGCTACTTCTGCACTATCGAGCGATACTGTACATTAATAATGACAGACAGAAAGCAACACAAACTTCTGTTTCAGGTCAAAAATGACATGATATAGGAAATGTTGTTGACATCCCTCTTGAAAATAAGCATTTTGAGGATAATTTTATAAACTTGAGCCTGATGTTACAAAACAGAAATTAAGGCCCTAGAGATTTTTGCAGATGCGTAAATCACAGAATTTTATAATCTATTCACGTAATTGCTCTCATTGCCCATGCTCTGGTCAGACTCCATCCATGTGCATGCCCGCAGTGAGTGTCTGCACAATACAAACTTGCATGCTAGTTGGTATTTTATAAGAGGCCATTTATGTGCAGAAATGACTAAACTACCACAGCTTACGTGTGTTGTTTTTGTATAAATCTAGGCGGCCTCTTATAAGATCACCTCTTTAATTCTTCCTAAACTATTTAAAGCTGAGATTGGAGAAGGTTTCTCCTGATTTACTCCTCCATTCACTGGGTATCCCTGGGAGCAGTGGGGCACCGGAGCTGCCCCATGACGTCATTTAATGGCACATGCAGGCACTGGCTGCACTATATTCTTCACATGGTTCATATAAAGCAAAATTCTCTCGTAAAAGTGCTGCAAGATTGTGAAAACAGTAGATAAAACTTTAAACTGAACCTGTTTAAGTATTAGAAGCCCCTTCTATACAAGGAAATACGGTCATGATTCTGTTTTTCCTGCTGCCAAACAGACGTTCTTCAGAAGACCAACAGTACATATAACATTATCATAGTCTACTAATAGTTTTGTCCCCTCTGTCCTTTCCTCTTTGGAGATGCAGATCCAGTCTAGGCACTAGAGAAATGCTCTCGGGTCATCCAGCCTAGAGTGCTTCAAGACACCATGTCTTCAGGGTATGTCATGGGTGTTAACAGTGGTGGCACAAGGGTTTTTGCCGCCGTAGGTAGACCCTCCATGCCGCCCCCCCTCCCCCAAATACGTCTGCTCCTCCATCCAGTTCACCATGCCACCCGCAACCTTATGCTGAAACGGCGGCAGCTGAACTGTAGCTTCAGCACTGCATCGGGCATAAAATGCTCATGGCCTGCCATTCCTGCCCCTCCCCCCCCCTCAGATGCAACTTTCTTGGAAGGCAAGCAGGAACAGCAGTCCGGAGCTGTACACACGTGTGCCAGCATTTTAAAGTCTGCTATGGTGCTGAAACAGCAGTTCAGCTGCCGCTTCACAGGGGGTTGGATTAATGATGCTGCCCACCAGGGTCTGACAGCCTAGGCAATCACCTAGTTTACCTAGTGGACGCGCCGGCACTGGGTGTTAACAAGAACCAAATCTGAGTATTGTTTTCCAGATCCATGCATGTTACACACACAAGTGCACATGAATTCTAAACAGTAAACTCTGCTACTGTAGTTCCATGTGGATATTCTCATCAGTTCTGGGGGTGGAAACTCCTACTTTTTCTTAACCACATTCCCCATCACAGTGGCAGCAGATTCGGGTGGGACCTCACCATCAATCACGCTCATGGGACTTGAGTGTCTGTTTAAGAACTTTTCTATGAAGCAGTTTTAGTTCATTATTGGGACAAAGCCTGTCTGCTGCAAAACAGAAATTATGTTTTATCTTGCAGCACCGACCTGTTCTCATGTGTTCTCACACTGATGTGACTGGGACTCTGATCACTGGCTGAATGGACCATGCTTTGTAATTCTTCAAAGGTTCTCATGGTACCATAGAGTAGATAACACACCATTCACAGACGATGATGTGTTAGAACAACTTGCAAAACTGAAAGTGGCCAAGGCCATGGGAGCGGATGGGATACATCCCAGAATACTGAAAGAGCTCAGAGAGGTTCTTGTATGGCCATTAAAGGATGTTTTTAACAGATCCTTGGAGACAGGAGAAGTTCCACAGGACTGGAGAAGGGCGGTGGTGTTACCTCTTCATAAAAGTGCTAATAGGGAAGAAGTGACAAACTACAGGCCAGTAAGCCTTACCTCGGTGGCAGGAAAAGTAATGGAGGTGCTCCTGAAAGAGTGAATAGTGGACTTTCTCAAAACCAACAGGTTGCATGATCCAAAACAATATGGTTTTACCAAAGGACGATCTTGCCAAACAAATCTGATTGAGTTCTTTGACTGGGTGACCAGAGAACTAGATCAAGGGCATGCGATGGATGTGATCTACCTAGATTTCAGCAAAACCTTTGATACTGTTCCTCATAGGAGGCTTATCAATATGCTAAACAGCTTGGGGATGGGTCCCAAAGTGGTGAACTGGATCAGAAATTTGTTAACTGACAGATGACAGAAGGTAATGGTAAAAGGAACTCACTCGGATGAAAGAAATGTGATTAGCGGTGTGCCCCAGGGTTCGGTCCTGGGACCGGTACTGTTCAATGTACTTGTGAGTGATATTGCTGAAGGACTGAATGGAAATGTGTTTTTTTTGCAGATGACACAAAAATTTGCAACAGAGTGGACTCCCCTGAGGTTGTGGAGAACATGAGGAAAGATCTACAAAAGCTGGAAGAATGGTCTAATGCTTGACAGTTAAGGTTTAATGTGAAGAAGTGCAGTGTAACACACTTGGGAAGCAGAAATCCAAGGGAATTGTATGCAATAGGGGGCGAGAGGTTGCTGTGTATGGACCAGGAGAAGGACCTCGGAGTGATTGTTTCTGAGGATCTCAAGGTGGCAAAACAGTGTGATGAAGCAGTGGCAAAAGCGAAAAAGGGTGATAAGGCGGTGGCAAAAGCCAGAAGGATGCTGGGTTGCATGCAAAGAGGAATTACCAACAGAAAGAAAGAGGTACTAATGCCACTGTACAAGTCACTGGTGAGGCCTCACTTGGAATACTGTGTCAAGTTTTGGAGACCATATCTTGCAAAGGATATAAAAAGGCTAGAAACGGTTCAGAGGAAGGCAACCAAAATGATTTGGAGCCTGCATCAGAAGACGTATGAGAAGAGACTTGAAGACCTAAATATGTACACTCTGGAGGAGAGGAGGGACAGGGGAGATATGATTCAGACCTTTAAATACTTAAAGATTATTAATGAACAAACAAACCTCTTCTAAAGATGGGGAAGCTGTAAAACCTTTAAATACTTTTTCACTGAAAGGGTGGTGGATGCTTGGAATGTCCTCCTGATGGAAGGGGTGGGGGCAAATACAGTGACAGAATTCAAAATGGCATGGAACAGACACAGAGGATCCCTTTACAGCAATAGGATAAAATCAAAATAAACTTAACTATCTAATTTCTCAACAAACAGGGGTGTCCTACATGGAGCGGTGGGTACATCCCTAAACAAAGACATGAGGAGGGGTGGCCTGCACAGAGCGGCAGGTGCACCTACTCTTGCCATCTTACTGGCAGACTAGATGAACCATACTGGTCTTTATCTGCCATCATTTACTATGTTACTATGTTACAAAACCTTTGAAGAGTGGAATATGCAGGACGGTGCATTTCTAAGAGAGTAACCATCCAGTTGGATAGCTCAGAATCTCACTAGACCTTTCAACCCAAAACTACAGAAGCTGATTTTTCAGTACAAGTGTTACTAGGTCGTACTAGCAATCAGTTCATGTTCGAAATGCTCCATTAATCTGGGGCTTTGGAATTTAACACTAAGGGTGTTGAGCTGAATGAGTTTTAGTCTAATGTGAAGTTCAACATTTGCATTAATAAGGCCACTGGTGCTAATCATTGACAGAAAGAGGGAAATACCGGGATGTATCTTTCTCTCATTTACTGGAAGAAATTAAAATGCCATCATTAAATGCATTTACCCCAACTTGTAAGCAGTTTTTTAAAGTTGCAATGAGTTCCTTTTAGATGCATTTCCTAGGCATATGATAAAACCCATACCTTAAGCAAATGTTTCATTTAGGGATGAGGGATAGGATAATATAATGACTGGACCATTGAACTGAGAGCCATTTGAAGTCATTGGACACAGGTTTAAAATCGTTCTCTAGTGATAAAATAACAGCAATGGAATGAAAACTTGAGCTGACATCTGCAGATAGTAAAATAGGTATTTTACAAGGAAATCAACTTCTGAAAGACATCCTACCATCTAATGTATTTTATTGTTCATAGCAAACAAAAGATGTTAAGTCTCAGGGAAGCGTCCAATATACAACTAATGTTCCCACAAAGCTGCTCCGGAGTCTGTTGCCGGTGGAGGGAGGTGTCTGAAAACGTGTTATCACATTGATTCGAGCCATTTCCGACCTCCCAACCTTCCACAAGACATTAAAAACGCCTTATTCCGGGGAGGTTTCAAAATGGCGACCGTGTAAGCATGCCCTGCTGACCGGCTTGTGCTGTGGCTGCGGTTTCTTGTATAAAATTTTCCTGAGTGCTTATTTCTTCCTTTTCTTGCAATGGGGAAAAGAAAGGGGAAGGTTAAGTTTCCTGAAGCTGACCTTCCGCCTGACCAGCAGTCCATAACCAAGTTTGTGGCCGTCGGAGCTTCTCAGAGTGTTGCCGGGGTCGGTGTTGGAGCTGACTTGAAGGTGGTCCTTTCAACCTCAGACGTTAGTCTGAGCCCCGAGCAACGTGTTCCACCTGGTGAGCCTTCTTTGCTACCTGCTGGTCTGGATTCTTGGCTGCAGATCCACCTCGACGAGGGAGCATCTGTTTTGCCATCTTCAGGAGGAATGCCAGAGACGGGTGTGCCGAACACTTCTGGAGGAAGTGGTGGGGGTAACCTGGCCACCACGAATGTGTCTGGAGGAGAGCCGGTGTCCCAGCTGTCTAACGAGACGGAGTTGTCTGCCTTGAGAGACGCAGGGAGACCTGGAGTTACAGTTTGCAGCAACACCTTGGTGAAACCAGTGGTAGTAACTCTGGACTCCATTTGGTCTGCGATTGTATCGTTGGAGCGCTCCGTTTCCAAGCGATTGGACACTATCGAGAAGACCTCACAGGACTTGCAGGCAAGGTTGGATGGACAGGAACAAGCCAGTAAAGACTCTGTTCAAACTTTAGAAGCGTTTTCCACTCAAGTAGTTAATGTGAAGACACAGTGCTCTGCCCTTATTAGGGAAAGCACAGTATTTAATGCTAAGTTGGAAAAGTTGGAGAATTTCTCCAAAAGGTTAAATTTGCGAATTGTTAATTTTCCTGTTTCTTCTGTTGTCTCCCCTGTAGAGTTATTTAAGAAATATTTGAGGGAAGTTTTGGGGTTGTCGGAAAATGCCCTCCCTCCCACCTCTAAAGTATATTATTTACCTATGAAAAAGCGCTTTAGTTCTACTAATGTAGTTTCCAATGAGGTGGGAGAACAAGGGGATAGTCTCGATGCTCTGAACCTTTCTCAAGTATTAGAAGCTTCTGATGAGGAAATAACTAGGAGAGCTACCCTTTTAGTGACGTTTGTTCTAGAGCCAGATAGGTCTTGGATCCTGAAAATGTTCTTTAGAAATTCTAACAAAATATTTTTTGGTCAGAAAGTTTGAATTTTTTCCTGATGTTTCTTTTGTAACTCAGGAAAAAAGGAAAAAATTTCTGATTATGCGTCCTGAGGTTGTCCTGTTAGGTTTTTCCTTTGTATTGAAATTTCCGTGTAAATGTCTTATAAAATCGGCTTCGTCTAGATTTATTTTCTATGATCCTAAACAATTGCGTACGTTCTTGGATGGGAGAGCAGTTCCTCGAGATGTCTCAGTAGTAGTGGAGACCACTTAGATCGACTCATCTTGGGCACTTATGTATTGTTTGCACTTCACGGAGCTATTTTTTCTTTATTAATGTTGTTTCTTGACTAGGAATTTCTATAATATCAGCCTCTTTCTGTGTTTCCTCCCCCCCTGTTTTGTGGGCTGGTAGTGTTTAGGTGAATGTTTTGTATTACTATTAGTAATTTTTTTTTTAATGATTTCTGTAATGTTCACCTTTCCATTTCTTTCAAGTGTGGAATATTGCTTGATGTATTTTCTTGAAAATTCAGAAATGAATAATAAAAAAAAACCTGCCTTATTCCGACAATTCTATGATCATATACCATACAAAATGAACTGTGACAGTCTGACAGCCCAATGTCGACATCGCTATTTACCCTTGTGCTCCATGTCAACTCAGGAATTTAACTCCTTTATACACTATAGTTCAACCCTGTTAAGTTATGTTATCCAAGTTGGTATTCCTGTTCTGTGTACAACGCTTGCTATTTATGTTATATGTAAACCGCTCTGATAAACAAAAAGAGCGGTAAATAAAATTGAATAAATAAATATCACAGCATCTTCTCCCCACCGATGTAGCACAGTCTGAGGATACCCATGAAGCTCCATGGGAACATTGTATATAATAGAGATCTTACTAAAAAGCCATGGAAGCTTGACTGTAGGTGGGGGCGGGGATGTTTGCACCACTGATGTTAGAGAAAGGGAGAGCAAAGCTACTGTCTTTCGCACAACCTCAAAAGCCTTACTCATGTAGCGAATTGGTGAATTCAGGAAGTTGTTCTCTCTCTCATGAAGGAAGGTGGACCATATTGCTCCACTGACCAAGAGTCATCCCAAGATAGGGATCCTTAGGCAAGACATCTATGATTCCACCTTCACATAATCCTGGAGTGAGAAAATGTAGACTAATGGTAAAAAAAAGAGGGTGGGAGGGAGGGTGAAGAGTAAAGATCATAGTGATCATTAGATCACCTAATTTTTGAGTCAAGAGTTGGCACTCCAACAGTGACTTTTAATAGGATCCCACATTAAGTCCTTTGTGTGGCCTCAGCAGTTTATTATCTACCCGTGTTACTTTAGTTCATCCAGCTGTAATTGAATAATACACAATTCTAATACTACTATTTCTTCTCCATTCTGTGTAAGAAGCTTTTATGCAGAATTTACTGCCAGACAGTCTATCTTAGAAATGCTTACATCCAGACACAGATTTAAGAGGGGACAAGAGTGGCTGATGACTATTTCCATTTTATCATAGCATCATCAGTCTTATTTTCAGCTTATTGCATTTGTAAGGTCCCAATAGGCAATTCCTGCCTCCAGCTAGTAGGGGGCATCTATGTGACTAGCTGTTGATCCTCTATTAAGCTACCTCTTAGTCTTCCCAGCTCTCTGACCCACACTTCCTGTTGGCAACCATCTTGTTCCTGCCTTGGATAAACATATTTCCAGCTTTCCTGCCTACAAGTTGCCAGAACTTGTTTGCTGCTTATTTCCCCAGTGTTGAAGTCCTGCTTCACTGACTTCTCTTTAAATTGATCCCTTGTCTGGAACTCTTCTTCTCAGGGACTTTACAGCTTGATTCTTCTGCAGAGTTTAGCCAACTGCCAGCACCTGAAGGAAAAGTGTCAGGTTCATCTCCTTCCCAGCCTTAACAGTAGCATTCCCATTTCCCTGGCTGAATGTCATGATAGTGTTCCTTTCTTCATCTCTTTTCTCCCACTTGTTCTTAGCATTTCCTTTTGGCAATTTCACAGCATACAGGACCATGATACTGCCCTAGGATGACTGTCCGAGGTGAAGGATTCTCATTGCTAAGATGTAAGCTGGTGTATCACCATAGCTCTATATACTTAGAGGTTACTCAGAGGAGTACAAAGAGATGTTAAAACTAGAGATAAAACATTTCTCTTAGGAGGGAGTATGAATCAAACAACAAATCATAGGTGATACTATTTTTCTTGGACTAATTTAATAATCTGCGACAAGCTTGCACATTTTTGTTGCATCCACAAAAAGGGAAACTTTTTCTGATAGCCCTTCTGCAATGTCACAAAAATGTTGAAAGGAACCTGACCAAGGACTGATCCCTCTCGCACACCACTGGTAAAACTCCTTTCTTCATAGTGAAAATTATTTTCTATTATTCTTTGTCGCCTCCCACTTATCCTGTTCATTTTAGGGCTCATACTACAGGCATTCACTTTATAAGTTGCCTTTGAGAAACCATGTCAAAAGCTTTACTGAATTCTAAATACACCATCCAGTCAAGGATTCATCTGATAAGACCTACTTCTAGTAAAACTATCCTGTCTCGAATCCTGTAATTCACTAGATTTAATTTACTCACCACCAAGGGCAGATTTACAGTACCAGTATGTGGTTGCCAGCCTCCTCCTTACTTTGGCTTTTGTGAAGCAGAATCAAATCTACCCATTTCCAATTCTACAGGCCCACTCTAAAGAAGAATTGAAGAGGGCTTGGCTGTATACCCTTAGATGTATACTGTCCAGCCCCCATCGCTTTGTCTACTTTTAGTTTAGTTAGCTCTTCACAAACACAGGTTTTGGAAAATCATTTGAATGTCTGCCTCACTTCCTTTCCTCTTTGTGTCTGTCTTCTGCAGTTCTACTCCCGGTCTTTCCTCAGTGAACACCGAACAGAAATATTTATTAAGCAATTCTGCTTTATCCTCATCAGTCTCTACATATTCCTCCCTCCACCTTTGAGTCTGACAAGGTTCCTTTTTGTACTGTCTCATATCAGTAACATATCTAAAAAAAAAGTCTTGTCCCCCTCATTTTACTGTATTAATTATTTTCTCTTCCATTTGCATCTTCACTTTCCTGACTACTTTCCCAGTTTCTCTTATGTTTTCCAGATACTGTTGCCTGTCTTCATCTTTCTGAAATCTTGTGTACAGTAGTTGATCAACATTAACCTCTTTTTCCTTATCTTTTCAGCTTTTTTGAAAACCATAATGGCCTATTAATAAGTTGATAAATGGTGAGGTACAGTCTTAATTGTATGATTGATTCCAGTTATAGTTTGCAGAAGTTTATTTTTCATTTGTAAACTGATAATAAATGTATGATAAAGTCATTTAGAATAAATACAATGGGGAATAGAAGATAAGTCAGGGAAGAGAGAGAAAATGCAGGGAGAGAGATAATATAATTATAGGGAGAACAGTAGAGATAATATGCTGTAGGAATCAAGATGGGGAAGAAAGCAGGCAAGGGTAGGAAAAGATAAGAACTTGTGATAGAAATAATAAAAAACCTAAATATCCTCTTAGAAGATCTACATATCAAACCAACAGATTTATCTTACAAATTGAGTGGCAGCCGTGCAGGCATGGATTCAGAAAGATTAGTCGCAGCTGTCAGGAACAGATTGTTTGAATGACCCAGTGGCTATAATTAAACATGGAACAATTTTCAAAGCGATCATCCATCAGTCGCACCCTTTCAATTTCAGCTATTTTTGCAAATATTTCCCTTTCTATCGCAGTAGTTTGCATCTGACAGGCAGTGGTGCATTTTCCAGGAAAGAGCACCCAGTTCTACCTTGCTTAGGAATAATCTAACTTGCCATTTATACTGGCTTAGGCACTCTGTCTTGTTTATAGGAAAAGAGATGATTTTTCTGTTTTCATTCCAATTTCTGATTTCATTATAAAAGAAATCATGTTGAATCCACTTATGTTGGTTTTTTATTAGTGGTATTTGTCATTGCATATGCAAGGACCTTGGGGGGATGATTCATCAATGGGGTCTTTTAAGTAGCGCTATTCATGATTTCCATGCCTGAAAACCCCCATTAAGACGTGAAAATCACATCTATGTCCCAAGAGGCCTTTTTGAAAGCCCTGAATTTACATGTGTCCATGCAATCACATCCATGTTGCATGGGGGCATGGCGGAGGCGTGCTTGGGGTGTTACTAAAAAGATACCCGTGCACACCTGACTTGAGAATGGCGCCGCACGCTGGGAATTGCTGACACACATGTCCATATCTATACCTGCCCCAGGGCATAAATAGGTAGCAGGAAGACTGTCATTATGGCAAACTAACACCTGTAGAGAGAAGAGGAGAAAACCCTCTCATTACCTCTGCAATGCCATAAAAGCATGCAGGTGAATAAAGAGACTTGTTTTTGCGGCTGCACATCTCCATGTGCAAAATCACAGACCGGTACATGTATGGTATCGGATAGAGGTGCCCATTCCAGGCAAGTTTATGTCGTCCAAGCTGCCACCGTCCATATTGCACACGTGCAAGTTCCTGGAAACTTACACGTGCCCAGTCCATTATTCTGCGTGTTCCCATTTGATTTTGCTTTCCAGAGATGTGCATATAGTTTAAGGTGGAGACAGGCCTGTTGCCCGTCCCTTGGAATTTCAGATGTTGCGACTGGGATGTCTCAGATTCTACCCTCATGACCTTTTTACAATGTGCTGTTAGAACATCCGAAGAATTTGCATCATCTTTGTGCAATATATGACCCAGAAAACCAGCCACAGGCACCTCTGGTCTCTTCCTACATGTGTACCACTGATCTCAGTCCTTTAGTGTCTTTACAGTGCTTTCCCAATGGCTAAGAATCCAGGGCTAGTCCCAGGCTTTGCCGAAGTCTGATACTATTGAGTCCCTTCCCCTCCCTGGGAAACTCTTCTATTCGTCCACTACTATTTTCATATTGTTTGATAAAAGTTACCACAACGTAGACCAATTTTTTCTGGACTGATGGGGGCTACTTGCATTCTCTTCTGTTCATGACATACTAGAAGCCGTTATAAATGGGGACGTGCTACAGAATCGATGTATTGATGCATAATCTGCAGGTGGGAAATGCAGGCCTACTTTTCCTTTGAAAATTGTGCCAGGAAAAAAATACCACAGATATGTGTAGCTGCTTTTCCAATGGGTATTTGCAATAACAATGCAGTGTGTACCTTTGAGTCAGTGCTGTCTCTTGGTTACCAAGCCAGTGCTCTGTCCACTAGGCTACTCCTCCCCTCTATTTATTCTGTGGAAAATAAGAGCCCCTTTTACTAAAGCCCAATGACTGGTTAATGTGCATTTTCATGTGCCAACCACCACACATTAAAACACGTGGAGGCTGATTCTGACAGAGGCATGTCTGGGCTATCTGAACGCCCAAAAATGTACAGGGACAATTTGTACCCGATTTTGCAACCATGGGGGCTATATGGTCCCGCAGTTGCAGAATCAGGGCACTTAGACAGCCTGACGTGCCCCCAATTCAGATACGGGAGACAGCCTGTACCCTGCCCATCCAGACCTCCCAACTCTCTGGCTGCTCTGCCAGTGTAGTGGCATCCTGTTGCATGGCACCAGTACGTCTAACCGGAGCAACAATGTGTCCAGCCACAGAAAAGCCTTTTCTCCCTGCTGCCTGGCCCTCAGGAGGGGTTCCCCCAAGGCCGGGTTCGGTCGCTGGCATCACCCCCATGGTGGTGCGCTGGGGTAGGAGGGGCTAAAGCCTGCAATTGGCGGAGTGCCCGGCACTTATTTCACCCTCAGGGCACCCTGCCTGAATGGCCTCTGCACATCCCGGTGCCAGGCCACGCCCCCGCTCCACCCCCTCCTGCCCCTGTCTGGTACTCCCTGCACAATGGCTCTGTACCTGCGGAGAGCAGCAGCAGTAGAATACGGTCCCAGCCATTAGCGCAGCTTGGATGTCAAACCCCGCTATTCAGTGTGCAGAATCGACCCCATGGTAAACAGCCATCGTGTGATGGGGCGGGGAGTGGGCGGAGTGTGGACATGGACAGCGCATTACTTCCAGCACCAGGGAAATTGCTGCACGTTCGGTGGCATTGGGGCACTTAACGCCTAATGATGCCTCTATGGGCGTCATTAAGTGAAGCCACCTTACTGGAGCACACGTTAGTGTTTTCGTCTGAGTGTTAACTGCTGGGGACATGCTGGTCCCTCCCGCCGAGAGCTAATGCAGAGGCTTTGCACTTAACCGGTGTTTATTTTGCACATTAAGTGAAAAAGCTTAGTGGGCATTAGTAATGGGACCCTAAACTGCCTGCATTTAATATGTAATGTACTTGTGCTATTCCCCCCCCCCTCCCCACCTGGGATAACCTGTTTTTTCCCCTATGCTAAAGTTCAGACTCCGTCGATCCCTTTATGTCCTCTTAGAAGGGAAAAAGCTGCCAGAGGACATCGGGGGAGGAGCTTATGAGAACTCTGTTCTCCAAACGATGGCTCTGATAGGCTCTAAGTCTTCTGCCATTCAAAATACTCTCAAACTTCATATCGGGCTGAATTACTGCTCAGAAGAAAATACAATTTTAAGGACACAAGTGGAACCTAAGAGGATCTAAAACTGCATATCTTATGGAATAAATCTAGAATAACATTTTTAGTTTTATGTGAAGATGCTCTGCAGTGTCTTTTATTTATTTATTTATTTAGTATACATTTGTATACCGCTACTTCCAGCGATCAGCAGCAGTTTGATTACAGATTGGAAATTGTCAAATCATGACAGGAAATTTTTGAGGTATAAACACATTGATTAGACAGGAAAGCACAGCACACAGAGAACTATTTTACAGGGAACATGGGCTATGGAGGGTTAAGTGGCTTGCCCAAGACCACAAGGAGCACCTGTGGGACTAGAAACCCCAGTCCTTCCGGCCCAAGGTTGCTGTCCTCTAGTGGGATTTGAACCCCCGACCTTCCGGCCCGAAGTACCTTGCCCCAACACAGTCTTGCACTGAATACAGAAACACGGAAGCTTGAAGGCAGATGAAATCTTCCCAGTCTGGACCCCATGGGGATCTTTGCTTTCAGCTCTCAGAAGTGCACATTCTTGCTGTCCTCTGAGGATGTGCATTGGTTGGCCTGTACTCAGTGCATTAGCTCACCTTAAAAAGTGTAGTACATGCAGTTTAATATGCATTAACTGACACATTAACATGCATTAGGTCAATTTGCATGTGTTCAGACGTTCTAATGCATATTCTCCTGCTTTGTGTTTGGTACTTACGTAGCATTGATGCCATCTTTTTAAATAGACTTTGCCCGGTTTTATTTATTCACCTACATCACTTGGCTTATCTTCTAAGCAGTTGTTCCATTGCTTTACTAGAATTCCATCAAGTACCCACATTGACCCTGATGCAGGCGAGTTTGCTGAAACTCAGCTGAGTCAGATCTTTGGCCATCTTGTTTTGGAATAAAATCTTTGATTTCACTACTCAGTGCCATGTGTCCACCTCCTTTTCCTGTTTTTGACTTATTGCTGTTTATGCACCAGATAGCTTTCCAGCACATGCGCATACATGTTTTTCTGTGCGTGAAACATAGGTGTTGCTAGAGCAGACCTATGTGCACATGCGCCTGGCTTGCTCTCCTTGTTTAGGCAGTTCTTTTACACTCAGAGTATTTGCATGCTGTCTGGTTATAGCTGTCTGGTTATAGCTATGGAGAGCAAAACCTTTGCATTAGTATTGCGTGAGGAAGCCATGCATTGAGCTGAGATAGCGATAGTGGTACATCAGGCCATTGAGCTTGGATATTTGACATCTAAGGAAACAAAATTCCTTACTCCATGGTACATGCCAATTCCTGTGTTTTACACAGTACCCAAAGTGCATAAATCTTTGATCAACCCTCCTTGTAGACCCATTGTTTCGTGTCGGGGCTCAGTCTTGGAGCCCCTGTCTAAATTTTGTGATTATTTTTTACAAATGACAGCAAGTTCAGTTAGATCATATTTGAAGGACACTTCCCATTTTTTATCATTGATTACTGACTGTCAGACGCCGATTAACTTGACTTGGTTGGTTACATTAGATGTTACGGCCCTTTATACCAACACTGAACAAAAGGAAACGCTGGACAAAATGAAGGATGCACCATTTTGTTACCCAATCACATTCCTCTTTTTTTTGGATTTACTTACATTTGTCCTGTTTCAAAATTACTTTTTATATGATTCTAAATTTTACTTACAGACTTTTGGAATTGCCATGGGGGCCACAGTGGCTCCCTCTGTGGTGACAATTTATATGGCTTCCTCAGAGGAAACCTATATATATACTTCATACTGGTTTAAACATGTCCCTCTATGGGTCTGTTTTTGGACGATATTTTTTTCTTGTGGACTGATACTGAACAATCTCTGTCTGAATTTATATTGTGGTTAAGTTCTATCAAGTCGAATATAAAATTTACAGCCAAATACCATGTTTCCACTATTAACTTCTTAGACGTTCGTCTTTATAAACATGATGGTCGATTATCCACTACTTGACTTCAAAATTGTAAAAGAGTATTGTGCTGTTCAGGTTTATGGAATAATCATCCAGGCTCGCTACGCAGAGCTCTACCTTTTGGCCAATTTCTCTGGTTGAAATGCATCTGTTCCACTACTGACTAATTCATTTCTCATTCAAAGGATCTACATAGACGACTTTCCCATCGGGGTTACCCTTCTCGGGTTATTCATACAGCATTCAAACTTAGCCAAATATGTACATAGGGAATAGCTGTTGGACTCTACTACCAACTTGCACGACCAACCTCTGAACACGGTGGATAAGATTGTAGGTATATTACCATATACGATCGGCTCTTCCCAAGTTGTAGACATTCTGTGAAAACATTGGCATATATTGGCCCTCCACTCATGCTTTCATAAGGATCTTATGATTGCGTTCCAACGTGGTAGCAATATACGAGATATGATAGTCCATTCTATTGTTTCTGGGGATCGTCCTTTGATTTCTCATGAGGACCCTGGTCATTTTACTTGCGGCTCTGCACGCTGCATGTTTTGCAAACAATCTCAGGTTGGTCCTCATTGGCAACATCTTTTGACAGGATGCTTTTTTGCTACCAAATGACATACTGTGGTAGGCGAAGGCCTGTGATCCATGGTGTCTGAAGTGAGCAGACAGGCCTGAGCAGCTTGACCTGTAACTGAAGCCTGTAGTTAGGCCCAGAGGAATGAAAACCCCCCTGAATGATGACACCATAGAATTGAAACTTAACTCAGCTTAACTGAACATAGCTAAGCAGAAACGAAACTTAGAAAAGACAGAAAACAGCTCTAATTGGTACTGATAAGAGAGCACAGCTTCTATGGAATTAATTAACTCTGCAAAAAGCAAGGTTACAGTGCCCTGCTTCCCATATGTTTTAACTAGCTGAGCGACCTTGGAGGAGAGATGTAACAAGTTAGAGACACTGACCATTGTAATTGGGACTAGAGGGGGGGTGAGCAGGTGCTGAGCCCAGACCAGAGTCCCGATTGGGTAGCCATATCAGTACCGGGACCAATAGATGGGTGAGAGGGGTTACTGGGACCAATGAAAAGTTTGCCTATGTCTAGAATGGAGAAGAACGGTATAAAAGTTGTTGTTTTGCTAGAAACCATTGCTCAGCCATTTTGAAATTGCTTATTGCTTGAGCCATGTGCACATTAAACTGGCTTGGATCCTTGAAACGACTCCTGGTTTTATTTATTGCATGCTTATCTGCTGCTACAATACCACATGTACTTCAACTTTAGTGGTCTATTTACTTACCTGCCCTTGTGGATTACAATATGTTGGACGTACAACTCGCCCTGCGAAGAAACGTTTGAACACAAATCTAGGATTCATACTAAAACCTTAACGGCTCCTTTAATTCCTCATTGTATCCAACTACAACATACCTTTTTAGACTTTAAATGGTGTGTAATAGATCATGTCCCCTCTTATCCCGTGGCGGTGATCATGAACACTGCCTGCAGGTTTTGGAACAACGTTGGATTTTTTCGCTTAATACTGTTATTCTGAATGGTTTGAACTCAGAAATTGATTGGTGGAGCACCCTTGGACCATGATGTTTTATTCTGCGTTTTTCTTTTGATCTGTTCTTTCTGATTCTTCGTAGCTGTTGAGTTGGGTATTTAAGGTAACACCTTTTGCTGTGACATCAGGCGCTATCCCTATTGAGGGAATGGTAGAGGACTCAGAGCTGTAATCTGTGCTCTGATTCATTTGGGGAGCATTTAACAACGCCTGAAATCTGTGAATTTGCTATTTTTAAGGAACATTCATCAACGCAACGCTTGAGACAGGGTCCCTGACCGAAACACAGTGCTGTGTCGTGTTTCCTACGCTGCATTCTTGGTGCTGTACAAGTTGATCCATGGTGGAAAATCTTTTGCCTGCTCTTCATGACACAGACTGTATCATCTTAATTTCCACGGATTTTCGGCTCCGATTGCCAGCTAAGTATATGCTTGTAAACCTTGTTGGTTATTAAGTCTTTTTTCTTGGCATGTTGGCTTTGGGTTGCCATTTTGAAAGTTTTCACTTCTGCACACTTTGTTAAAAAGATTAAGAAGGAGTGGTTCGTTTTTCAGAGGGGTTTCCTCTTTCCCCTGCATAACGAACATTCCAACATATAAATTTACTTTTGTGCTTTTTCCCTTTATTTTTAGGATCAGATTTTTTCATTCTTACTGGCTTTTGCTCTGATCTACACTGTGTTTTTTTCTTATTGGTGCATTGAGCTTTAGCACACGGCTCTAACACATGGTTTCTGCAAGAGAGTAAGCAGCTTTACTTGTCCTTTGGAATTGCCTGAGGATGTGGCGACACCAGCAGGCAGCCACCAGTACAGCGCCCACTGGGTAAAAATAACATCCTTAAGTATGGATGACCAACAACCTCGAAAAATGATTTCTGGCATTTATTTCTAAAACTCTTATTAAGTTATTTTATGAGGAAGCGTTTATAAATAGGTCACATCAAAAGGTATCAAATCAGCTAAATTATACTCTTGTAAATTCCAAATGGGATATTTATAATTGAATGTCAAAGTATATAAAAGGACTGCAGCAAAACTAATCTTTTATGTATTAGGGCATCATAGAAAATCAAAGAATTTCAGAATGATAAGACTGTCAGAGACCTTGAGGTCAATATTTATTTTATCTGTTTCTCTGCCTCCAGGCAAAACCCACAGCTTCGAAAATCCCCTAGTATGTATTTATCTAATTGACTTCTGAAAATCTGCAGTAATAGAGATCTCGTCACCCCTGAACTCATTTGTTCCAGTGCTTGGCTGCCTCACAGATAGACGGCTCTTCCTAATGACTAACCCACACATCTCCGGCTGTAATTTAAGTCTATTACTTCTTATCTGCCATACAGCAAAAATTCATATGGCAAGCCCTGTCATAATATATATTTCATATAAAGGAAAAAATGCACAAATGACTTCGGGGGTTTGTTACCGAGGTGTGCTAATGCGAAATAATGAGTAACTGGAACCGGAGCTAAAATAACATGTTTTATGATGCTAAACATCACACTCTAACTGGGTAATGTGTGACTGGGCATAAACTGGAAGTCTGCGCTGGAGGAAGGAGACGTGAAAGATATAAAAGTAAGGAAACTGTGATTTAGCGCTGGCATGGACAGGTAAGCGCTGCCTCGTGGTTTGGGTCAGTTGAGGGGAGATATGATAGAGGTCCATAAAATAATGAGTGGAGTGGAACGGGTTAACGTAAATCGATTCTTTATGACATCAAAATGTAGAAAGACTAGGAGACATGCAATGAAGCTATAATGTAACCTGTTTAAGACTAATAAGAGAAAATATTTTTTCACTCAATGCGTAATCAGAGGATGTAGTAAAAGTTGTTAGTGTAGCTGGGTTTAAAAAAGGTTTGGACAAATTCCTGGAGGAAAGGTCCATAAACTAGTATTAAAGAGGACCCAGGTTATCCACTGCTTACACCGGGATAAGCAACTTGGAATCTATGTACCTTTTTGGGAACAAAAGAAATGCCCTACTGGGTCAGACCAAGGTCCATCAAGCCCAGTCTCCTGTTTCCAACAGTGACCAATCCAGGTACTTGTGACGGGAGACCAAGGGGCATCAGGATGGAGGGCCACATAGGGCGCCTCCAGTCCTTGCACCGGCCCTGATTCTAGGCCTTGATCTGTGCCTTTGACCTCACTGATTAGGGAAGGCTCTGGACCCCTCAGATCAGCTTGGCAAAAACACTAGGGATGTGCATTCATAAGCACACATTTGACTCATTTGGATGCCCTAAAACTGAAAGTGCATGCAGATCACTTGTAAACATGTACACCTAGCAATTAATTGAACCACAATCGATTTGCAAGCTTAAAAAAGTTCTAGTGTTCATACAATGAGTGCACCAAAGGTGTAACAAGCATGAAAAAATTCCTAAAAATCAGGAAACATTTGTTTAAAAAGACCACCAATCAAACATTCTTTCGAGGGTGTGGAAGCGTGAACGGCGCCACAGCAGCAGAACAGAAAGTAACTCTGGCGCCGTGGTGCCTTTTTGAATGTATTGCTGCCATCGCACGTCCCAGAGAGGGTTGGTAGCGGTGGCAATGGGCGCAGGGGTAGAGCAGGGGCCATTGCTGGGCATGAGGTCTGCTTAGGGCACCTCATACCCTTGCACCGGTCCTGTCAATACTCCTAACGTTTATCAGACATATGGCAACAATACCGGTTACATCTTAACCCTAAAGCAATTTTCTCCTATATGAGCCCATTTTTATTTAGCTGCATTTATATCCCGCTTTTCACCAGGTCAAGGTGGTTGGGGGATACATTTAACACGAGAGGATATGAGACACATACACTAATACTTACAGGGAACATGGGCAATGGAGGGTTAAGTGGCTTCTTTAAGACCACAAGGAGCACCTGTGGGACTAGAAACCCCCAGTCCTTCCGGCCCAAGGTTGCTGTCCTCTAGTGGGATTTGAACCCCCGACCTTCCAGCCTGTGGTACCTTGCCCCAACCACTAGGCCACTCCTCCCTTTTAACAACTGAAAATTCAAATGACCCCGATGATGATGAAATCAAATAGCAACTCTCTAGCCTGGAACCTGTGCACCTTTTTGGGAACCTGAAGGTACTTGTGACTTGGATTGGCCACTGTTGGAAACAGAATACTGGGCTTGATGGACCCTTGGTCTGCCCCAGTATGGCATTTCTTATGTTCTTATGTTAGTAACTGTGGGGGGGTCACATTTATTTTACAGATATTGTAATGTTATGTTTAAATGTTATTGATTTTATATTTCATATGCCCATATCGTAAATGTATTTTTATATGCTTTTACTGTAATTATGTATGGAATGTTTAATTATATTTCTGTCATATCAACTTGAAAGAATAGTTCTGCTCTAAAGACAGATACTGTAGATTATAATTCAGCAGACATGAACACAGCCTTTCCACTAGGGGTCAGCAGAGATTTGCCTCTCTAAAGCCTGTCTGTGCTTCAGATAGGTGACCCCAACCAGCCTTAGTGACTACGAAGACACCATGGTCTACTGGGGGCCAGGAGATGGGGAAGAAACCCACTAACTCTTCCTTCCCATAATCTCCTCACCTGTATCATCTCTGTTAGGGATGTTTATTCATGAGGATGTGTGTGGTTCATTCAAGTGCCTTAAACATGTTAATACAATTGATATTTCCTTTAAAGTACAGTCCAGTCGTTTGCTTTGCATATAGGGGGCTATAGAAGATAGTGTGGCGGGAATATTACCATATATTTTTGGTAAATTTCTTTAGTTATTTCCTCAGCTTCGTCCCCTTTCTCCTTACAGGGGCTTATGGGATTCTATTAATTTATTTACGACTATATTGTGTTTCCGTCTTTACTAGCGATGTAATCGTATTCCTTTTCTTTGATTCTTTTATGAATTGTAATAAATTGAAACTTAAATTTAAAAAAAAATTAAATGTGTGCAAAATTGATTTAGAGTCATTATTCAGCATAACTTAGCATGTGTTAATGGGCGTTAACATGCAGCAAGTACTGATGCAGGCATAGGAGTAAAACGGGCTGTGGTGGCACTTAGCGCGCAGTAATGAACTTACCACATGCTAAGGCCGGCATTCTGTAACCTGAATAGTGGGGTTGGATGTCCAGGTGGATTGTTCTGGGGAGATGATTACAGTACAGTTGAGTTTAATAATCAAAATCTTGGTAGTGGGGGCGCTAGGGGTTTACCACCTAATTGCAAGGGGCTCAAGCCTGAGGTTAGGGTTAGGGCACCTAATATCTTTGCATCAGCCCTGACCATTTGTGCACATTGGTAAACATCCCCCAATTCCCATTCAATAAAATGGGACATGTATTAAAAAAACATATGGAGCTCAATTACATAATGTGCATGTTCAGCTCGTGGACACGTCTATATCAAAAAAGGACCCCCTTTGAACCTCGTTGTCCACCACGGGTCCAAATCAGGGAGATAATAGATGTGCTCGATGGACCTGTGCAAGTAAGCTGGCCCCATGCTTTGGAAGCAGGTAAACAGTTTGGATGTCCCTGCGCCCACCATATCGTGAAACTTACACGTCTTGAATCCTGCCCGTTCCCGCGATATACCCGCAGATGCCTCATCCCTCAGGAAAAACGGGTGTCTCCTAAGCTGCTCATCACAGACAGTAATTTGCTGATGTACACTAGACATAAATGCCAATGAGAAATGACAGCTGTTGCAACCTAGACCATAAACCAGTCCCCCTCATATCCTGATAAGTGCTAGGTAAGCCCAGTGCAGCCCAACATGGTATACCAGAATGTAAATGTGAACATGTATGTCAGGACATACCTTGCATTAAATGGTACATGGCATTAGGAATCGGCCCCGGTGTGATTCCTGCTTTGGTCATCTCTGCAAACATGCCTTAAACTGCTAGGGGTGGACCCTCAACAAATGCACAAAACCTCAAACTACGCCTACGCTCTCCTGACCATTCCCCCTGGATGTATCCTGTCCACAGCTGCTGTGTTGTCTGTCTGGACTAGATTGTAAGCTCCGCTGAGCAGGGACCATTGTTTACGCGTGTCTGTGCAGTGCAGCGTACACCTTGTAGTGCTATTGAAATGATCACTAATAGTTGAGGTAGGGCCTTCTGGCTATGGCATCTGAGGCCCACCTATCTGAGTACTGGCATTTCTCACAGCAACTATACCTGTCCCATCGTGACTTATGTCGGCCTATATACATCCGCTACCCATGGGGCAACCCTATCTTCATTCAGCAGTGCAAACAGCACTAATACATGATCAACAGCAACACCATTGGTCGCACAAAATGTGCATTATGGGCATGCATTTGTGCCATTTTCACCATTGAGTGTTCTTATTCCGAGGATCTCTTAGCATTCAGAGAGATATGTTTTGACATTTAGCTATGGTGAACCCTCTCGGAGTTTGACTGCCCAATCACACTGACACCCAGTGACGCTGTGGTCATCCATACGGTCCAGGTACTGGCCAGACTTTCATGTCCCCCCTGAATTGTAGATGAGCACACCAGATACCCCATGCATCCCTCAAACACCACACAAACACACACCTTCCCTTTCTGTCACAAAAACATGATTCTGACAAAAAGATGCCCTGAACCTATACGCAACAGCTATGACATAACATAATCGCATGAGGTGCCTGGACTATAAACCTGATCTCTTGTTTCTCACCCAAAAAGAAATCCTTTCCCTGCTCACGCCCATACTATCCCTGCATCAGCAGTCACAGTTTTCAGAACATGTGAATTGTTAGGGCCCCATAGATTGGCTCCTTTAGCACAAATAGCACATTAATGCATAGCCTGAATAAGCACTATTGCTCTTCTTAATATTTCTGTAAGGGTGTTTATTAATGTGTCTAGACCTTCCAATAGTCCCTCATCTCTGCTCTCTGTACCTTAAAAACTGCATCTGTATTTTTCCAGACTACAGTCACACCAGTTCAAAACATACTTGTTGCAACCATTCTTCAATATAGGTCGCATTGCAGAGAAGAGCAGAATATTTTCTAATCTTGGCCTTAGCCCACGGTTCACTAGGAATAACGTGGACATTTCCGAGAAACACTTAATACATACAGGGCCCTTTCCTGAATATGCTTTCTACGTCTCCACAGGTGACCACACCCTCGTTCCGCCCTCTCTTGCCCACATTCTTTGATCCTCATACTAGCTCTGTGGATGTGCATGTCAGCAATGTTTCAGAATATGGTCTGGGATGTTTCTGGCACATAAATGTCCCTGCTGCACGTACAAACCCCTTATTTGTGTTATGGAATGACCCCCATATCATGTTAAAATATCATGCATTAACAGCAGCACAATCCAGTAATACTAGCCCTTCATGCAGGACCGTACCTAGTCTGGTGCAAATGGTGCAGCCACAGAGGGCGCAAAAATCTGAGGGCGCATTCACAAAGGGACCGGAAATTAAGCCCTTACTTCTGGTGGAAATTTCACCATTAGACCTCTGTGCCTCCCCCCCCCCCCTCAGTTACTCACTCCGTATCCTCCTGCCTCCCAGTGGACTGGACCTCTCCTTGGCACCCTCTCACCACACAGCCGCAGGACTGTCCGCCCCCATTTCACTTTTAACAGTGTGGGCAATGTGATCATGCCAGCAGCTGCAGTTTAGTACAGCCGTGGGACCGAAGGAGAACGATCCCACGGCTGTGTGGTGAGTGGGTGCCATGGAGAGGTACAGTCCACCGGAAGGCAGGAGTATTAGGGGTGACTAACTGAGGGGGGAAAGCTGCTGCTTGGTGGGGGGGGGGGGAAGCATGGAAGGGCTGTTGCTTGGGGGGGGTGAAGGCATGGAAGGACTACTGCTTAGGGGCAAGGATTTGAAGGGAGTTGATGCGGGGGGGGGACAGAAGGGGAGCTGATACTGGGGGGAAGCAGGGACTGAAGGGGAACTGATGCTGAGAGGGACAGGGACTGGAGGGAGCCGATGCTGGGAGGGACAGAGACTATAATGGACCTGATGCTGGGAGGGACAGAGACTATAATGGACCTGATGCTGGGAGGGACAGGGACTGGGGGAGCTGATGCTGGGAGGGAGCAGGGACTGAAGGGGAGCTGATAGTGGGCGGACAGAGACTGGGGGGAACTGATGCTGGGAGGGACAGGGACTATAATGGACCTGATGCCGGGAGTAACAGGGATTGAAGGGGAGCTGATGGTGGGAGGGACAGGGACTGGAATGGAGCTGATGCTGGGGGGGAGCAGGGACTGAAGGGGAACTGATGCTGGGAGGGACAGGGACCGAAGGGGAGCTGATAGTGGGAGGACAGAGACTGGGGGGAGCTGATGCTGGGAGGAACAGGGACTATAATGGGCCTGATGGTGGGAGGGACAGGGATTGAAGGGGAGCTGATACTGGGAGGGACAGGGACTGAAGGGGAGCTAATAGTGGGAGGACAGGGGGGGAGCTGATGCTGGGAGAGACAGGGATTGAAGGGGAGCTGATGGTGGGAGGGACAGGGACTGGAATGGAGCTGATGCAGGGAAGAACTGGGGCTGGAAGGGTGCTGATGTTGGTGAGACCTGGAAGGGGCTGATGCTTGGGAGCTGAAAGGGGGCAGATGCTATGATCAGGATGAAGAAAAAGCCTGAGGAGGAGGACAGATATTTTGTGTAAGAGGGAAGAAACAAGGCGGATGTAGAGAGAGAGTGGAAAAAAATAAGAGACAAGAGAAGAAAGGATAAATGGACAGCAGACAATGGAGAGATAGCAGAATATATGAATTCAGAAAGCAAAAGAGAGAGACTGAGGCAACTGTGACAGAAACACAAATTGCCCAAACAACAAAAGATAGAGAGAAATTATTTTATTTTGAATTTACTAACTGGAATATATCAGCTCTGGGAAATGTACATCACTGATGTCTTGTGTTTGTTTAGTACAAGAGGAAATTAATTTATAGTTTTATTTCTCCAGTGTTGTGGTGCTTTCCAAGTTTGGCTTTTGGGGGTTCCCAGTTCAATCATGGCCTTCATATTTCTAAATTGTGATCCCTTGTTCTGTATTTGATGATGGTCTGTCTATGTTTTGCATATATCACCGAGTTGCGGTATTCTGTTTGTGTAGGTTCTGTGTAGGAGTCCTACTTGTTCTCTTTTCCCAGTAGATGTAGTATTTTTCTATGCGGTATATTGGTTTTAAATTTCCAGTGCTGCCTTTCTATATGTAGAGTTTGCTGCTGTGTAAGTCCTGGTAGTGCTGTTATGATATGGCAGGTTTGCTATGGGTTCTAAATGAGCAGGGTTTTGTAGTACTTCCTAATGTACCTGGCACTGGAGGATGGTAATGTAGAAGTATAGTAGCTTTTCCTCACTTGAAGGACACCCCAAATTAGTGGAGGAAATCTGGCTACCTCGCCTTCCCACAGCACCCACTGCTGGCCACAGATGCAAAATACTTCACCATCTTACAGAAAAGCCAAAATGTTCCAGCACTTATGGTATTAGTGAGTTCTTTAGGGCAATATTATGTAATAAGAACTACAAAGATGAATTAATGAATTTGCTGTTATGGCAGGGATCATGTTTAATTGGGTTCAGTAATTTTTTTCCAATTGTTTGTTTATAATTCATTTTTTGGCTAGTCAGTCATGTGTTTTCCCATTTTCATGTAGGGGCCTGCGTGGATTAGTCTAGGCCCCCCTTGTTGCTTAATGCTTTGTTTTCCCCACTAATTACCCTGATTTATAGAAACAGAGACTATAATAGCAGGTAAATACCATACAACCTATCTAGTCTTTCCATTTATAAGAACCATTCCTCACCCTCAAAGATCCTCTGTGCTTGTCCCATGCTTTCTTATTTATTTATTTATTTATTTATTTATTTAACATTTCTTCTATACTGCGCTATTAAAATCAGTGCGGTGTACATCGAACAAGAATACTGCAATGTATACAAACATTGAGTTTACAAAGAACAGGGAATTGAACATGGGAGCGAAACCATAGAAACTAAATTCTTGAATTCAGATTTGTTTCTCACCTCCACTAGCTACACTGGGAGGCTGATCCACACATCCACCATCCTTTCCATAAAGAAATATTTTCTCAGATTACGCCTGAGTCTATCCCCTTTAACTTCATCCTATGCCCCCTCGTTCTAGAGCTTCCTTTCAATTGACAGAGGCTCTCCTCCTGTGCACTTATGCCATGGAGGTATTTAAATGTCTTCATCATATCTCCCCTTTCTGCCTTTCCTCCAGAGTATAACTGACCATTTTAATAGCCACTGCTTTCACCGACTCCATTCTATTTATATCCTTTAGCAGGTGCGGTCTCCAGAATTGTACAGAGCACATCAAATGAGGTTTCACCAAAGACTTATACAGAGGCAGGGCCCGTCCATTGAGCGAGAATGTTTTTTGCACAGGGCCCCACGTTTCAGGGGGCCCGCACAAAGAACATTCTGCTTTAAAAATAAATTAATAAAAAAAAAAAAAAAAAAGCTGGCTGCTGCCGCTGCTGCAGCAGCAGCAGCAGAATCTAGTGTCCCGCGGGGCCCCCCCTGCCCGGCTGAGACCTCCTGCCTGGCTGAGCCTCTCCGAGATGGTTTTCAGATCCGCGAAGGGAGAGCATCTCCCTCAAGGCTCTGTTAAGCCCGCAGGGGCTGATGGGAAATTTCCCATCTGCCCCTGCAGGCTTAACAGAGCCGAATTTCCCATCAGCCCCTGTGGACTTAACAGAGCCGCGAGGGAGACGCTCTCCCTTCACGGATCTGAAAGCTGTCGCGGAGAGGCTCAGCCGGGCAGGAGGGGCCCCGCGGGACACTCGATTCTGCTGCGGCGGCAGCAGCCAGCTTTTTTTTTTTAATTTTTAATTTTCCCTAGGCCGATGGGGGGTTAGGACTGGTAATGGGCTATGGGGGGGCTAGGACAAGAAATGGGCTGATGGGGAGGGGTTAGGACTTGAGGTGGGCTGATGGGGTTAGGACTGGTAATGGGCTGTGGGCTGATGGGGGGTTGGGACTGGTAATCGCCTATGTGGGGGCTAAGACTGGAAGTGGGCTGATGGGGTTAGGACTGGAGGTGGGCTGATGGGGGGTTAGGACTGGTAATGGGCTTTGGGGGTGCTTAAACTGAAAATGGGGTGATGGGGGGTTAGGGAAGTGGGTTGATGGGGGACTAGGACTGGTAATGGGTTGGGGGGTTGCTAGGACTGGAAATGGGCTGAGTGGAAGGGGAGGCTTTAACTGCAAATAACTGATGGGGATGAGGACTTGGAATGGAAATGGGCTGAGTGGAAGGGGGGCTTGAACTGCAAATAGCTGATGGGGAGGGGGGCTTTGAATGGAAATGGGCTGTGAGGGGAGGGAGCTAGGACTGGAAATGGGCTGAGTGCGGGGGAGCTAGGACTGGAAATGGGCTGATGGAGCAGCTAGGATAGGACTGGAAATGGGCTGTTGGGAGGAGCTAAGATTGGAAATAGGCTGTAGTGGGGGGAGCTAGGACTGGAAATGGGCTGATGGAGCAGCTAGGATAGGACTGGAAATGGGCTGCTGGGGGGAGCTAAGATTGGAAATGGGCTGTGGTGGGGGCTTGGATTGAAATGGACTCATGGAGGGGCTAGAACTGGAAGTAGGCTCATGGAGGGCCTGGATTGGAATTGGGCTGAGTGGAGGGGAGCTAGGATTTGACATGGGCTGATGGTGGGGCTAGGAAATGACTAGAAATGGGCTGATGGGGGGCTGGGATTGGAAATGAGCTGATGGAGGGACTCGGATAGAACTGGAAATGGATGGGGGAGCTAGGACTGGAAATGGGCTGATGGGGGGCTAGGACTGGTAATGGGCTGATGCAGGGACTAGAAGGGAGTGGATGCTGGATGAGGCTGGAACTAGAAGGGAGCTGATGTTGTGGGAGGATTAGAATGGGATGGGGCTGGGAGAGTGAAATGGAGAGGGGAAAAATATTTTGTGTGGGAGGGATGAAAAATCTACAATTGGCCGGGTATTGGGAGAGTAAGTGGGGATTGAGGATGGAGGGGTAAAATTTGAGTGGATGAAATAGGAATGAGGAAAGAGCAAAAGGAGAACGATTAGTATGTTAAAGCAGATGTAGAGAGAGAGAATGGAAAAAAAACTAGAAGAGAGAAGAAAGGACAAAGGGCCACAGACGATGGAGAGTTAGCAGAAGACACGAACAAACCAGAAGAAAGTGGCTGGAGCAATTGCAACTGAAAAAAATGCACAAAAGGTAGAAAGATATCTCTTTATTTTGAATTTATTAACTGGAATATGTCAGTTCTGGGAAATGTGCATCAATAACGTCTGCGCTTTGTTTAGTACAAGAGGAAATTAATTTATAGTTTTATTTCTACAGTGTTGTTGTACATTCCAAGTTTGGCTTTTGGGGTTCCCAGTTTAATTATTGTCTTCCTGTTTCTAAATTGTGAATCCTTGTTTGGTGATGGTCTATGTTCTGCATGTGTAACTGAGCTGAGGTATTCTGTTTATGTAATTCCTATTTGACATTGCCACTTGTTCTCTTTCCCCAGTAGGTCATGTATTGTCATGCATTGTTATTCTCTGAAATGTATTGGTTTAATATTTGCTGTGTTGCCTTTTGATAGGTAGGGTTTGGTGCTTTGAGTCCTGGTAGTGCTGTTATGATACGGTGGGTTTGCTATGGGTTCTAAATGGGCAGCGTTTATAGTAGTTCCTAATGTGCCAGGCAGTTGGCACTGGATTATAGTAATGTAGAAATCTTTTAGTCTTTCTTTATCCATACATTCATTAAGAGACATGTTTACTAAAAGTTAGTGTATGATAACTTTATGCAAATATTTATGCAAATGAGGCCCCACACCGAGTCTCCGCACATGGCCCCACACCCCCCTTGGGCCGCCCCTGTACAGAGGCACTATCACCTCCTTTTTTCTGCTGGCCATTCCTCTCCCTATGCACCCAAGCATCCTTCTAGCTTTTGTCATTACCCTTTCTAGCAGTTTGATGACTTTAACATCATCCAATACGATCACACCCCCTCCTTGATTCTGCTCTTTTTTTGTACATTGAAATAATCTACTCCCTATACTCCCCGCCGCTTCCTTGACTTTCTCTCCTCTCAAGCCCTTTTGGATCCTCTACACTCTGCCTTTTGTCCTTTACATTCTACCAAAAAGGCTCTTGCCAAAGTCTCCAGTGGCCTGTTTCTGACAAAATCTAAGGGCCTTTACTCAGTCCTCATCCTTCTTGACCTTCCTGCTGCTTTTGACACTTTTGACCACAACTTCCTCCTTGATACTCGTCCTTGCTTAGTTTTAAGGGTTCTGTGCTATCCTGGTTCTCTTCTTATCTCTCCCATCACTCTTTCAGTGTTTGTTCTGGTAGATCCTCCTTTACTGCTATCCCACTCTCAGTTGGTGTACCCCAAGGAACTGCCTTGGGTCCACTCCTTTTCTCTCTCTATACCCAGTCCCTTGGTGCACTAATCTCTTCCCATGGCTTTCAGTACAATCTTTATGCTGATGACTCCCAGATCTACCTCTCTACACCTGGAATCTCTCCTGCAATCCAGGCCCAGATCTCTGCCTGCCTTTCTGACATTGCTGCTTGGGTGTCTCACCGCTGCTTGAAATTGAACATGGCCAAAACGGAGCTTCTTATTTTTCCCCCTAAACCCTCCTCTCCCCTTCCTCCTTTCTCACTCTCTGTGGATAACTCTCTACTCCTCCCTGTTTCCTCAGCTCACAACCTTGGGGTCATTTTCAACTCCTCTCTCTCCTTCTCCACACACATCCAACTGATAGCTAAAACCTACCGTTTCTGTCTCTACAACATCACCAAAATTCGCCTATTCCTTTCTGGACACACTACTAAGATGCTTATCCACTCTTTAGTCATCTCCCATCTAGACTATTGTAACCTACTCTTTGCTGGTCTCCTTCTGAAGCATCTCTCTCTCCTTCAGTCTGTTCAACACTCTTCCACCAGCTTTGTTGTGCTCATATTACCCCTCTTCTCAAGTCACTTTAGTGGCTCCCTATCTGTTTCCGCATCCAGTTCAAACTTCTGCTAAACCTATAAGTGCATTCACTCTACAGCTCCTCACTACCTTTCCTCTCTTATTATCTGTCCCTACACCCTTCCTCGGGAACTCCGCTCTTCTGGCAAATTGCTTCCAACTGTGCCCTTCTCTTCTATTGCCAACTACAGACTTCACTCCTTTCACCTTACTGATCCATATGCCTGGAACAAACTACCTGAGTCTGTACATCAGGCTTCATCTCTGGCCCTCTTGAAATCCAGGCTGAAAACTCACTTCCTTGCTGACGCTTTTGGAACTTGATTCGCCTAATCTCCTTTGTGTTTCCTTACCTTTACCCCTAGATGTATTCTATCTCTACAGCTACTATGTTGACTGTCTAGATTAGACAGATTGTAAGCTCTGATGAGCAGGGACCATCTTTTACATGTGTCTGTGCAGCGCTGCGTACATCTTGTAGCACTATACAAATGTTCAGTAGTAGTAGTAGTACTATACTGTAGCACTCCTTTGTGTTTCTGCAGCCCAAATGCTTGACCCTGCATTTTTAGCATTAAATCTTAGCCACCAAATTCTCAACAATTCTTCAAGCTTCACTAGATCCCTCCTCATGTTATCCACACCTTCCATGTTGCAGATTTTGATATCATCCATAAAGAGACATTCCTTTTCTGACAGACCTTCCGCAATATCACTTACAAAAATGTTAAAAAAAACCAGGACAAAGTACCAATCCCTGAAGCACACCACTGGTAATGCCCGATCTTCAGAATGAGTTTAATTTACTGCTCAACCAGTTTCTTGCACAGTCATCTACTATAGGATCCACATCCCACGGGCACTCGGATTATGTTGTCAAAGGCTTTCTAGCACAACTAGCACTCGCCCCTGCTCCAATTCACTGGTCATCCTATCAAAGAAATCCATCGGATTTACCTGCCAAGTTAATTCAAAATTAATGGTTCAGACTTTAATGGGAAGTCCATACATAAATCTAGATGATATTCAACTAGCTTTTACCTTTGATCCTTGGTCTGTTGATCTTGATCCTGTGAATAATTGTCTGGATAAGATTTCTCTTGATTGCTTCAGCACAAATTGGTATTGAATATCTTTAAATGTGAGGGCATGTGGTTGAGCAGGAAGTTTAGTTGTCCCCAGTAGTTCCCTGGAGTCAGGGGAATGCTATTGTGTTACGCAAGTCAGCTCATCCTCTGGGGTCTATGTTGGACTCTTGATGCTCTTTCAAAGACCAAATCTCTTCTGTGGTAAGAGCTTCTTTCTTCTCTCTGTGCGAGATTCATGCGATTAGGTCATTTTTGCTGCTTTCCTTGGTCATTTCTCACTTAGATTACTGTAATTTACTTGATTTTGGCTTGTCAACAGTTTTATTGAAGTGCCTACAGCTTGTGCAAAATATGACTGTGAGGTTATTATGTCAGGTTTCTAGGTTTATTTGCATATTCGCTCTTTTGTTCATTGGCTTTAAGTAGTCTATAGGTTAAATTTAAAATTTACCTTTTGATTTTCTGAGCTCGTCTTACTGATGAGCCGATAGCAGATTGGCTTATTTTCTCGTTTGCCTATTTAGCAGCTTTGCTCTTCTCAGTGGCTTTTACTCTCTACTCCGGCTCTTTCCTTAGCATTAGTGGTTAATAAATTAAACTAAAACAGTAACATAAGGTGATACCTTTTTGTTGGACTAATTTAACCTTTCAAAGGTTAAAACCTTCTTTGATCAAAGTGGACTATCACAGCAACCTCGATGCTTTCTTCTTAGTGAGATTGGAATGTTCTTTTGGGCTGCTTTTGTGGTTAGAGCCCCTTTGTCTTGGAAGCAGCATCCTCGGTCTCTGCATATTGAGACATCTCAAGCCAAAGTTAAAGCAGCATTTAAAATGCAACAGTGTCAGCAGGCTTTTGGACAGGATGCTTAGTTTATGGTATGTCCTAATATAATGGACATATGGATTTTTTGTGCATATGTGGTGTTTACAGATTGTCTGTTTTAACGTTTCTTTTGGTTAGATTTTGTGTAACTGCTGTGATGTGAAATTTTCTTTTTTTTCGATGAGCAATCTAGCAAATTTTGTAAATTAAACATCACATGTTAGAGTCATACTTTTATTGCTAACTTCCTTAAAGATTCACAAAATATCTCTTTTAAGCAATCAGTGTCAACGCTCGACAGCCAAAAACATCTATTTTTGTCTAATGAGTTGCTTTGGATCTCAGGGATTGTGATGGACAAGAATGATTGATTTGTTACTCTTGCTTTACTGAAAGGATGAAAGCGAACAAGAAATTAAGCTCAGCTTATCCCATATTTTATTCAATTCATAACTCTGGCACAACTGCAGAAATCAGTTTAGGCATGTTGAAAAAGTGAACTCCTAGACTGTATGCAATGATTATATGGTTATCAATTACTTTGGACCTAGTCTATCAGCTGCAAACATGAATGCCTGCACCAGACATCCCTTCAAGAAAGCTATGGGTACAACCCAATGTTAGTCAAGGTCAGACTGCACCAATCAACCAGGCCAAACCAGCTTCAGAGTTCTTGGGCTTTCTGTGAACGGTGATTTAATTGAATTTAAAACTTATTGCCCATCGTCTCACTTCCAAAAGTGTACAGGCAGCTACCAATATATCCATATTACTGTTAAACAAATGCTAGACAAGCCCAATCAAAAGTGCATAGATAAGCCCAGTGCACCCCAATATGGTATATGAGAAGGTAAATATGAACATGTATATCAGGACATACCTTGCATCAAATGGTACATGGCATTAGGAACTGGCCTCAATGATTCCTGCCCTGGCCATCTCTGCAAACATGCCTTAAACTGCTAGGGATGGACCCTCGCCAAGTGCACAAAACTCCAAACTAACATTTCAGGTTGCCAAAGGATGCATAATATTACTGAGCACCAAATGTATGCCCCTTTCATGCCTATGACCAGGGCCGGATTTACCTATACGCCATGTACGCCATGGCGTAGGGCCCACAGCCGGCAGGGGCCCACAAAAAAAGAAGAAGTAAATTTTTTTTAAATACAATTTTAAAAAAAACCCTGGTGGCTGCCGCCGCGGGGCCCCCTCTGCTGCCGCGGCAGCACCGATTGACCCGCGGGGGCCCCGTCTACAAGCTGAAGCCGTCGGGTTGGGTCGGGTCGGGTCGGTCCTCCCTCCCTCCCTCCCTCCGTGCAGGCTGCAGGCTGTGAGAGACGCGAAGAGAGAGCATCTCCTCGCGTCTCTGTAAAGCCCGCAGGGGCTGATGGGAAATTTCCCATCAGCCCCTGCGGGCTTAACAGAGACGCGAGGAGACACTCTCCTTTCGCGTCTCTCACAGCCTGCAGCCTGCACGGACGGAGGGAGGGAGGAACGACCCGACCCGACCCGACGGCTTCAGCTTGTAGACGGGGCCCCCGCGGGTCAATCGGTGCTGCCGCGGCAGCAGAGGGGGCCCCGCGGCAGCAGCCACCAGGTTTTTTTTTTAAATTAAATTTTACTTTAGGCCGACGGGGGGGTGGGGGTAGGACTGGTAATGGGCTATGGGGGGGGGGTAGGACTGGTAATGGGCTATTGGGGGGGCTGGGGCTGGAAATGGGCTGGGGGGTAGGGCTTGAAATGGGCGATGGGTGGGGGTAGGACTGGTAATGGGCTATTGGGGGGGCTGGGGCTGGAAATGGGCTGGGGGGGTAGGGCTGGTAATGGGCTATGGGGTGGTAGGACTGGTAAAGGCCTATATGGGGGGCTGGGGCAGGAAATGGGCTGGGGGGGTTAAGGCTAGAGGTGGGCTGATGGGGTTAGGACTGGTAATGGACTGTGGGCTGTTGGGGGGGCTTAGAACTGGCAATGGGCTTTGGGGGGGTTAAGACTGGTAATGGGCTGATGGGGGCTGTCTGGTAATGGGCTATGGGGGGGCTAGGACTGGAAATGGGCTGGGGGTTAAGACTGGAGGTGGGCTGATGGGGTTAGGACTGGTAATGGGCAGTTGGGGGGGGGTTAGAACTGGTAATGGGCTTTGGGGGGGTTAAGACTGGTAATGGGCTGTGGGCTGATGGGGGCTGTCTGGTAATGGGCTATGGGGGGGCTAGGACTGGAAATGGGCTGGGGGGTTAAAACTGGAGGTGGGATGATGGGGTTAGGACTGGTAATGGGCTGTGGGCTGATGGGGGGGGTAGGACTGGCAATGGGCTATGGGGGGCTGACTGGAAATGGGTTGATGGGGTTAGGACTGGAAGTGGGCTGATGGGGGGTTAGGACTGGTAATGGGTTATAGGGGGGGCTTAAACTGAAAATGGGGTGATGGGTTAAGGACTGTAAGTGGGTTGATGGGGGGCTAGGACTGGTATTGGGTTGGGGGTTGCTAGGACTGGAAATGGGCTGATGGATGGCTAGGAATGGAAATGGGCTGATGCAGGGACTAGAAGGGAATGGATGCTGGGTGAGGCTGGAACTAGAAGGGAGCTGATGTTGGGGGAGGATTAGAATGGGATGGGGCTGGAAGAAGGGAAAAATATTTTGTGTGGGAGGGATAAAAAGTCTACAATTGGCCGGGTATTGGGAGAGTAAGTGGGGATTGAGGATGGAGGGGTAAAATTTGAGTGGACGAAATAGGAATGAGGAAAGAGCAAAAGGAGAAAGATTAGTATGTTAAAGCAGATGTAGAGAGAGAATGGAAAAAAATCTAGAAGAGAGAAGAAAGGACAAATGGACAGCAGACGATGGAGAGTTAGCAGAAGACACGAAGAAACCAGAAGAAAGTGGCTGGAGCAATTGCAGCTGAAAAAAATGCACAAAAGGTAGAAAAATATCTCTTTATTTTGAATTTATTAATTGGAATATGTCAGCTCTGGTAAATGTGCATCATTAACGTCTGCGCTTTGTTTAGTACAAGAGCAAATTAATGTATAGTTTTATTTCTACAGTTTTGTACATTCCAAGTTTGGCTTTTGGGATTCCCAGTTTAATTATTGTCTTCCTGTTTCTAAATTGTGATTACTTGTCTGGTGATGGTCTATGTTCTGCATGTGTAACTGAGCTGAGGTGTTCTGTTTATATAATTCCTATTTGACATTGCCACTTGTTCTCTTTCCCCAGTAGGTCATGTATTGTTGTTCTCTGAAATGTACTGGTTTAATATTTGCAGTGTTGCCTTTTGATTGGTAGAGTATGGTGCTTTGTGAGTCCTGGTAGTGCTGTTAGGATACGGCGGGTTTGCTATGGGTTCTAAATGGGCAGTGTTTGTAGTAGTTCCTAATGTGTCTGGCAGTTGGCACTGGATTATAGTAATGTAGAAATCTTTTAGTCTTTCTTTATCCATACACTCATCAAGAGGCACGTTTACTAAAAGTTAGTATATGGTAACATTATGCAAATATTTATGCAAATGAGGCCCCTTATGCAAATGAGGCCCCGCACCCCCCTTGGGCCGCCCCTGCTGGGGGCCCACAATTTTTGTTGGCGTAGGGCCTCACTCAAGGTAAATCCGGCCCTGCCTATGACCTTTAAGTGCACACCTTCTGCTGCTCTTATCTCTCCTTACACCCCTCCCAGTGAACTCCACTCTTGTGTCAGATTGCATCTATCTGTGCCCTTGTCTTCTACTGCCAAATCCAGAGGTCTCTCCTTTCACCTTGCTGCTCCTTATGCCTGGAACAAACTCCCTGAGTCTGTACATCAGACTTCGTCTCTGGCCACTCTCAAATCCATGCTGAGTGCTCATCTTATCATTGCTGCATTTGGATCTGATCCGCCTAAAGCTCCCTTGTGTTTCCTGACCATTCCCCGTGGATGTACCCTGTGCACAACTGCTGTGTTGAATGTTTCGACTAGATTATAAACTTCGCTGAGCAAGGACTGTGTGTGTGTGCAGCGCTATGTATGCCTTGTAATGCTAGACAAATGATCAGTAGTAGTTATAAGAACATAAGATATGCCATACTGGGTCAGAGCAAGGTCCATCAAGCCCAGTATCCTGTTTCCAACAGTGGCCAATCCAGGTCACAAGTACCTAGCAGTTTCCCCAAAGGACACAGGTTCCACAATGCTTGTATTATGGCAAGCAGTGGATTGGTAGTACGGCCTTCTGGCTATGGCATCTAAGGGCCACCTATCTGGGTACTGGCACTTCTCACAGCAGCTACACCTGTCCCATTGTGGCAAATGTCAGTCTATATACATCTACTACCTGTGAGACAACCTTGTCTGCCTTCCTACAGCCAGCTTTGTGAATCTACTCCCCTGGTCAGGGCTGTGTGGGCATGGGAGGGGAGATCCTTGTGCCAATACCAAGTAGCCAGACTCCAGTTATATCACCACTCTCACAGCTCTCATTGATCCTGGCCTGGGTAGGGGCGTGGGCCACGTGGGACAATCCAGGGAATGTTGGCACTACATCAGTTGTGTCTCCTAGTGCCTGGCACAGCGGATGTATGGCTGATCTATCACACTGCAAAAATATCTGATCTTATTAGAATACCCTATGTAAAATAATCCAGAAGGAATCAGGATGGGTTCCTTATGGTTAAATGTTAAAAGATACCCCTGTAAATAAAAGGGACACTCAGAATAAGAGTATTCAGCAGTGCAAACAGCACTAATACACTCAACACCTTTGTATATAGTTAACCATGATATCCCTTAATAGACAAACCACCATTGTATTTAGTGTCCCCTATTTCGCCAAGTTATACTTCCTGTTAAATGTAATGACCAGACATATGTAAACTGTCGGATGTTTTCTGTTTAATGTAAACCGCGCTGATGTCTAATAGTGCGGTATATAAGAATTGTTAATAAATAAATAAATAATAAATAAATAAAATAAATAAATAAACAGCAACACCATTGGTAGCACAAAATGTGCATTATGGGCATGCATTAGTGCTGTTTTCACTGTTGCATGCCCTTATTCTGAGGGTCCCTTATTATTGATGGAGATATTTTTGGACACTTAGCTCTCTGAGTTTGTCTGCACACTGGCACCTGGTGAGGCTGCAGTCATCCATATGATCCAGGTATTGGCCTGGCTATCATGTTCCCCCTGAATTGCAGATAAGCACACCAGATCCCCCCGTGCACCCTTCAAACCACATATACACAATCCCTTTCTGTCACAAAAACATGATTCTGCCAAAAAAAAATGCCCTAAACCTCTACATAACAGCAATGATATAACATAATCTCTTGGGGTACCAGGACTACAAATATGATCTCCGTTTCTCACCCCAAAAAAAGATTCCTTTCCCTGCTCACACCCATACTATCCCTGCATCAGCAGTCCCATTTTTTAGAAATGGGATTTGTTAAGGTCCCATAGATTAATTCCTTTAGCACAAACAGTACATTAGTGCATAGCTTGAATAAACACTATTGCTCTTCTTAATATTCCTGTAAGGGTGTTTATTAATGTGTCTAGACCTTACAACATTCCCTCACCTCTGCTCTCTGTACCTTAAAATTGCATCTTATGTTTTTTTCCAGACTGCAGTCACACCAGTTCAAAACATACTTGTTGCAACCATTCTTTTATATGGGATGCATTGCAGAGAAAAGCAGAATTTTTTCTAAGTCCTGGCCTTATTTCACGTTTCTTCAGGAATAACGTGAACATTTCCGGGAAACACTTAATACGTACATGGGCCTTTCCTGAATACGCTTTCTATGTTTCTGTGGTTGACCACACCCCAGTTCTGCCCTCTCCCTCCCACGTTCTGAGATCCTTGTGCTAGCTCCTTGCATGTGCATGTCAGCAGTATTTCAGAATACGGTCTAGGATGTTTTTGGCACATAAAAATCCCTGCTGCAGTACAAACCCCTTATTCGTGTTCTGGAATGACCCCCTGAACCAACTCAAAATTCCTCTATTATCACTCTTAGATCTCTCGGAACTGGAAATCATGGAATGACTCTTTAGTGTCTTGTGGTAATTTCTAGAACCCCCTGTGGGGTTTCTTTTTATTAATATGTTTTTTCAGGCACAGCATCACTAAATTATGTTTTTGCCTAGATGATGCATCTGAGTATATTTCTGCAGCCTTTCCCCATATATTGGGCCAGTCCCATGGTGAGCCTTAATGCCTAGGCACAACAGGTTGATCTTGTCTTTTATCTCTACTGGTAGCCAATATTAAGCAAGTCAGTAAGGGGGTCATTATATCCCATGGGGTCTTCCGAGTGACCATCTTTATCGCCAAATTTTGAATCCGCTGCAATCTAAGAAATGTTTTGACAATCCTGTATATATCAGATTGCAACAAACTAAATGGCTTAAAACTACTGCTTGTATTATAGTTTGAAAATCTTGAAGACACAGGAAAGACATAATTTGCCAAACCACTAGGAATCAGCTCATGCTTTTCTACTGACCACTATAATCTGGCATTCCAATGCAAGAAAATAATTGGTGATAATTCCCAGGGTTGTAACCTCACCAGAAAGTAGGATTTTCCCATCTTTGCTCAGGGCGATTTCTCTGAATGGGTAGTTTTGGGCATACCATGACAATCATAAACCTCACTTCTAAGCCAGGAGTATATCAGTCTCTCACATTTACTGCTAATGCTTGGCGTAGTACTTGCATGGTGCCAAAAACAGCTTTCTTTTGGAGTTCATAAGATGAAACATGTATGGGTAATTTATCAAGGTGTGCTTGGAAATTCTTCTTAATCAAGCCTGTGGCACTAACACATTGGGAAATAACTCGGTATCTTTCTGACACTTTTTCTGGTCTTGGTACTTGAAGATCGTCTCCTTCTCAACGCAATTCACAGAATAGTCACCTGGGACTGACATCTCTATAATCAATGCCATTTTGGTGTTGTTCTCTGTTACCACTATGTCCAGCTTCCTTGCATCCAGCTTTTTATCAGTTGGAATGGGAGTATCCCAAGTGATCATAACCTCTTCATTCTCTGTAATTCTCCTAGGGTCATGATCCCAGTGCTTTTCAAGCACAGTGATCTTGTAGTGGTTACAGAGTTTCCAGTGGATTAGGCATGTCTCCTTGTTGTGCCTTTCTGTATAGAATGTTTCTGCTATCAGAACTTCGCAGCCAGTTCTGAGTTGAATCACTGTCTCCAGCTCTTTCTTGCAGAATCTACATATGTCCATTTTTCCAGTTTTTTCAATGCCCTCTATAAACCATCTCGTCCCTCAGCCAAGTCACATCTGTGACCTTTCTTTTATTTTATCATAAAGCGCCCTGCTGGCTTTTCCAGTTTTAAGAGTGATGCAGCAAATGACATGAATAAAGAAAGATAACTTCTTCCTCTCCTAGAAGGAGTGGCTCCTGCCTTACCCAGAGCATTTCCATTTTTTTTTCTTCATTCATCTTCAGTCTTTTTAAAATCTATGCATTGTCTCACAGAGATTTCTTCAGGATTTGTGCTAGTCCTCAGATGTTTGGGACTCAGTGTATGCAGATTACTAACATACTTGAGCAGCTGCCTTATCCGCCGGAACATTCTGCTGAAGAAACAACATCTGGCGTTGATCCCATCCAATAACTGTATTGTGCTATTTTAGACTTTACTCTTGTAACTGGAATGTGAGATCATTCCACCTTTGTTTGAACTGGAAATCCCAGGACCAGCGCCCTAAGGAAGGAAATTAGGCAGTGACAGAACTCTTTGGATGTACTAAATTTAAATTCCTCACTGTCTGGGTTGGGAACATCGTGGTATTTCCCAGTGCCTTTGCCTGGCAATTGCTTATTGGTATCATATTAATAGCACCAATATGATTCCTTCTTACGTCACTTCTTTAGAAACTGTCATACGTAAAAGATACCAAAAATGATTGCCAGACTTTCCACCCCAGCTGAATGGTTTCTACTGAAATATAAAACTGTAAAGCAGAACATGATGCAGTTTGGATGAAAGGCACCATATGAACAGAATAGATTCTTCTGAATATTATTACAATGCAGAGTCCTAGTAGCATCTGAAGAAGGGACCTATGTGGTCTTAATAGCTCATGTGCGGCAGCATATAATTATTATGTTCCAGAAAAATCCTGGACGCTGGGTAACCCAGACACCTCAGAAATGGTACTTGGTGTGGCCAAGCTTGACTGGCCCTGGGAGGGGGAGGGGAGGCTGGAGCAAGACACCAAGACAGCTCCTGCTACAGCATTTCACGTCGATTTTGAGAATATGAACTTTCAGCCAGGGCAGCATATGGATGCCGGGAGCTCAGCCAACTTTGGGAAAGTGAACTGCATTGTTAATTTCGAGATGAAGCACCGATGCCAGTCTGTGCCAGAATGCATTTAATAAAAACTGGGGGCTGGGCACAACTAGAATGGAGAGGCAGTAAAATGCAGCGGGAAGTGATGTGGAATTCAGAGCCCATCGCTCTTGTCTGTACTGATTATGCATACTCATTAGTAACCTTATGGCTGTCATAACAAACTGATTAATTAGACATGTCAGATCATCTCTGCCTACAATAGGAAGAAACTGGCACAAGGTGGCACATATTTCTAAGGTGAACAGGGGGCTTTTGAAGTATGTTCTGTGCATAGTAAGCTACAGAACCACTAAAATCTAATTGCACAGCAAAATCACGGAGGATGTGCAATTAAAGTAAAGAGGGATGTCAAAAAGCACCTGCTAATGCGATGGGCTTTGCCTGCTGGACTGGCAATTGTGAAGGAGGCACCAGTAGTCATGTATAATTTTCTCTGGCTAGCTTTGTACGACTTTTCCCCCTTTTTCAACCACTCAATAATAGCCTGTAAAGCAAATGGAACCTTATCTCTCAGCTGACATCAGTCCATTGGGGCCACTTTCAGTCATTCCTGGTTTTTAAGTCTTGATTCTCTGCTTGCCTTGATTTACCTTTTTACTAGCCCAGTGCAAAATGCAGAACTACAATGCCCAGAAAGCTCAGGGTTATAAGTTGGGCAACAAGGATGGTATCCCACATGGATCAGAGTTTATTGAGAGCATGGTTGAAATGATTTGATGCCCAAAACATTTTGAGTGGTGGGGCAGTTATGACGGGGCAGATGTGAACACACAGAAATCATCAGTACAGATGGGATTTCAACAGGACTTCAGCTGAGCTTCAAGCCTGGAAAAGGATACACATCTTAGCTGCTCATAACCAAAAATGTTAATGGCTATTTGTTTTTTATCATACCTTTCCAAATGATGGACAAAACACAGACGACATCTTATTAGTACTTATGTACTAAAGTCCCTTCCCCAAAACGTTTACAATCCAAATGAGTACCCAAGGATTTGTGATTTCTGCATGATCACAGAGCCTCAGTGGAGGTAGGATCTCATCGTGTGCCATCATATTTCTTTCACTGTCTTATCCTTGAAGACGTTAGAGAAGTACGAAGATGGTGGCATGATGATGGTATTGGGCATCTTTCTGCTCTAAGATTCTTTTCTCTTCCTGTGGACTCTGACAGACAAGAGGGAAGAAAGGGTGTGAACTTACCCCTCTGAGTCTTTTGAACCCTCGATATAGCAGAAATTAGGTGGCTTCGTTAGCTGTGTTACTAGGATTTTAGTGGGCTGCAGCCCCGTTGCAGGAATGAACAGAGCAGCACCAGACCAGCTGAGGGGAAACATGTATCTTAGCCCTTTAGGTGGAATACATGTGGCACACAGTAATAGCTTGGTGGTAAGCCTGGTGCTGTGGGATGTCATAGGTTCTGGGGATGCTAGAAGGGTACCAGGGCCTTGTAAATGCTTTCCAAAACAGCATCAACATTGCTGGAGCAGAGGAGGCTCTGCTGAAGCAGCCGAGCAGCAGATGGACATTGAGGAGGAACGTGTGGGGAAGAACATGGGGGCTGCTGGAAAAATACAACAGTTCCAATACCGATCAATAGAGTCACTCCCCGTCCCTTCTTGTGAAGCCGGGGCTAGTAACTCTCCGTACTATTTAGATTTGGGCTGTTTTGTGGAGGTTTTATTCCTGGGCTGAAAATGTCAATGAACTGGCCCATAGCCAAAGTCTTGCTCTAAGGAGTAAGTTTGGAGATTAAAGGCTTTGGAGATAGATGCCACAAAATCTGGATCTGTGAACACAACTTTGATGCAAGATAAAACTCTGCTGTTTTATAAGGCAGAGCAGATGGAGAATCATGCCAGGCATCTGAGCCCTTTGAAACATCCCTCAAGCATGAGACACATTCAAGAAACGCCTGGGGAGGGTTTAAATATTCCTGCCAACACCTCCCAGCTGTGAACAAAATCCTTATTTTACCTAGTAGGAAAAATGAGGCAAAAAAACAAATTGAAGATCAAGGAGAAATCTCAATAACACTGGACAGGAAGAGAAACACAGTGGAACTTCGCTGGTTATGTGGCCAGCCCCGGAGTTGGCCTTACACTCCCTCCACCCCACCCCCGGCTGTCAGAATCTATTGTTGAGCTTTGAATTCCCTGTAACCCTAGACAAACACCTAGCTTTCCCCAATGGCTGGGCCGACCCTGATGGCCTTAGTGTTCTGTCAGCTGGTCAGCATGAAAGTAGGAACAGTGTTATGCAGGATGATCCAATGATAAGGCAACTGCCTCTCTGTCTGCACCCAAAACTTGCACATGTTTTTGAGACTTAGGTTATTACATTCAGTCCTAGTAGATAAAGTCTATCTTAATGGCAGATAATTAAAATTATGTGTGGGCACTATATCCCTCGGTAATTCATGACCTGGCCCTGTGGACTAAAAAGCTGAGTAAACACAACAGCTTTTGAAATCTATGCATAATCTCCTAACTTGAACAAAGCTTCAGTATAAAAGATTTAAAGTACCTCTTGGTTATAAAATCTAAGATGATGTATGATGTTATAAATCAGAATATCAGTAGTGCATGCTGGTCTTCCATCTCATGAAGGTTCTTCTAACGCTCCCTGTCTGAAAGCTAGACTCCTTTGTTGTCTGACCGAAAAGTGTGACCTTTTCCTTCTATCTGTGTCCCTTCAAACATCTCCCTCAATCCAACGCCTTTCGAGGACAAATTTGAAAAGCTCGAGCTGACCCTGAGAATTAAAGGTGCCGCGGAGCAGACTCGTGTTTAAGTCTGCTGTCCGACGGTGCCGTCAAGGGGTTAGATGCAGAAAAGCTGGTCTCAAGGCAGGAGGATGGCTGCTGTCACTGCGACCTTCTGTTGGCATTTAAGTGAGCAGACACCCCCTCCCCCCCAAAGTCAGAAGATGTTAGGATGCTGTTGCTGGAGACTGAATCAGCACAGACATCTTAGCTCCCAGGCCCCACATCTTCTAATGCAGTCGAGATTGAAGTTACTTTTCCTCCTGTCCAAAGTCTGCATTTAGCTTTTAAATGGGGTACTCTATTTTGAAGAGTCAAGGGGTGGGCCATGGAGAGAGTTTGAAATCTCTGGTTGCCAGGGAAATAAGCTGCTAGAGCTGTGTGGGTATGGGGGGGGGGGGGGCTGAGGGAAGCTTGTGCTGCTGTAGGCTATGGTGGGGCTGTGTGAGTGTGGAGGCTGTATGGGCGTAAGAAGGTGGGGGGAAGGAATGAGTGCATTACTGCCTGTACTACGTCTGTTCTGTGATGGGTCTGTATGGGTGGGGAGGGGGAGAGTGGGGGACCTTGCAGCTGTTTGTGGTGGGGAATGTGGGGGTAGGTGGGGGAGGGGATGCTTCCAATGTTGCTGCGTGTACCATGCCTGTTCCCTGTGGGGGCAGCGTGTGCGTCTGCAGGGTTGGCAGGTTCCTGTGCTGTAAGCCAGCACATTGACACATGAAGAGCTTTTGAGATATCTAATTCCATAAGGCAAGAAAATAAAATGCAAAATAATATTCAGCACCACTCAACCAGTTTTAGCCCATAAGATAAAATGAAAAATCTTAAAGCTCGAAGGCTGATTTTCCCCTTGAGACAATGTCTCTCTGATATATACTCATATAGACATGGACAGGTGTTTTAGGAAAATCCGAATTTGAAATGGAAATATTCTGTTATAATGAAGTTTGGGAAATGCCAAGTACTTTATAAATTACAGCACTCATCAGTTCTGAGATTACGGTTTGAAGAAATGATCCCAGTGATTTATTCGATTTTCTATATTTGAAACGAAGGCAGATGTTTTTTTGCCGGCTACGCTGCTGTTTTTTTGGCTATAGTTTGCTTTTTAAATTTAGTTTCATATTGTGGCTAAATCTCTTACTAATTTACGGCTCGAGTGAGAGCCCTGTTGCTGTACCAGGCCAAGGGTGATGTCATTGGACTGGTAGTCTGGGAAGTGGCCGGCGAATCAGGAGGCACTTTTAAAACCTGCTTTATTCCCCATCTGTCCCTGACTCTCCCTATGGCCTCGGACAAATCATGTTATTTCTCTCTACCTCTACCTCTGAATGAAATTGAGCAGTTGTATTTGTGTACTAGCTGAAAACTTTAATGTAGTTGGGGTGCACTGCCAGAAATATGCTGTGGGGTCAACTACCCCAAAAACTGGCCCTATGTATAATTCTGAAGTAGTGAACTATAAACCACTGCGGAAAGAAACCGACTTGATGGCGAGAAGTGATGCACAGGTACTAGTCCTACCGTCTACACAGGTGTTCTCCAGGGTGATATGTACAAGTGAGTTTTCAGGTGTACCATACTCATAACTCGGTCTCACGCTCTCATATTCATATGTGTCAGAAAGCCCGTTGCTTGCAAAAGACTTGGGAATATTTCTGTATCTTTCTGCCACATTTTTTGGTCCTTTATCACATTTCCATGAGCAATATTGCAGTCAATGTTCAAAGCCCTTGGTCCGCTGACTAAGGGCAGTCACTAGGATATTGAACAGCACTATCCAGATAGAGTCGCTGAATATATTCAAAGACCACCCCAGCACTATCTGATAAGTAGAGGGCGGGGTGAAGGTGGGGTCAGTGCTAATTGGATAAATGGCGACACTATCCAGTTAGTGGGATTTTCACTCTTCATCTATCCAGGCGATTAGGCTGTTTGCAAAGTTGTCCAAGGTTAGAAGCCAGATAAGTGAAAATTGATACTAAACAGATAATGTCACCATTTATCCAGGAAAAGAACCGTTCAGCCCGGATAATCAGTGACAGCTGCTATGCAAATATTGCTGCTAAATACCCCCATATTTAACAGCCCCGGCATTTGAATATCAGTTATTTTGAAAATTGGCCATTTCTTCTTACAGTACGTTATTCTTCTTTGCACTATTTCTGGTTTTCTTGCATTAAAGTCTATCGGGTCAGTATTTAAACACTACAGCTGTAGTGTTTTAGAAAGCCTGTGCAGCTCTTAAATAAAAACACATATATTCAGCTTCACTATCCGGATAGTGAGCAGTGGTCAGTACATGTGTAGAGCGGTCAGTGCCATATTCACTCCACTCTCTGCATACCTATTCCGACAACTTTAGGACCCATGGAGCTCGATTCACGGAGGGGCCATCCAGGCCATCCAGACATTCCCGATGAAGACGGGGCCATGTGGACCTGATTCTGGTCCGTGGCAACAAAACGTTCCCGCAGTAGCCAGAATCGGGCCCGAGGACAGACCTGTGTGCCCCTTCCATCTGTGCAGACATCCTCCCTGCAGGCATCTCCAACATCCACGGCTCCAGCCCCCCATTTCCCTGCCACCTGACCCACAGCTGGCCTGCCATGTCCTGGATCGGGCAGCGGGGACCCCCCCTCAACCAGCCCCAGTCCCGGGGGGGGGGGAGCGATCCTTGGCCCAATTGGGCCAAAAGTGCTGTTTATAGCACCTTTGAGGTAGTATAAGCAGCTCATCCCCACGGGCCCGCACCACGTACAGGGCTGTGTCCTGAAATGACCTTGAGCGTGCTGCCAGGCTGGTCTGCCCCGCTCTGCCCCATTCCTACCCCTTGCCGGCACCACCCGTCCTGATGCACAGGAAATACAGGGAGAGCCAGAGGGGGAAATCGGGCACAGATGGCTTATGGGGCTGCATGTCCTGCAACCTGCGTCGTGAATGACCTCCATAGTAAAACGGAGAGTGGAGTGAATATCACAACTCTCCATACAACTAGACACATGACCACACATTGCACGCAATTAGCTGTAAAGTGCTAGGGCTGTCTGTAAGAATTTTCAGTGACACTAGCTATACAAGGCCACTGAAAATCCATGGATAGTGCCCCCTTGGAGACTTTTATTTATTTATTTGACTGTTCTTTTACGTATACCGCTCTTCCACAGGTCAAAGCAGTTTACAATTAACAACAACTGTGTCTTTACATCGAGTAGGGTGCAATACAACTTGGATTACTGTAATGTGGAAATGGAATTGTTTTAACTATGTACAAGTTAGGGAGTAAAGCAGTTTACTACATACAATATAGAGTGTCAAGAATTTAAGTGTTTACATATTACCTTGGATTAATTAAAGGCATGGGATGAGAAGTGAGATCAACTGTAATTGTGTTCGAAGGAAACTAGTTTGGATCTTTTGAACTTAGTTCTTGTCTCTATGTAGTGTAATCATAATATTCTATGAACGGGTATGTTTTTAGCTCCAATATATTTTTCCTTTTACTCCCCTCCTGGGGAGAGAGGCCAGAAACTGTGGAGATATTTATGTTTGGATAACTGCACTGCTGTGTGAGGGCTAAACTTTAGGGGCCCGATATTCAGCACTGGCGGTTAGCGCGATTACAGCTGAACATTAAATATCTGGGGTCACCACAGAGCCCGATCGCCAACCAGGCATTGGCAATATTGAGCTACTGCCCAGTTAGGGATATGTGATAAAAGTTAGGTCGGGGTTTCCTGCGCCTGTTTTTCACCACAGATCGCAAACCGGGCAGCGGCTCAGTATCACCTCTGACCGGTTTGCGATCAACTCCACTCTGCCTCGGAATGGCCCCAGCATACCCCGATGCTAAGCAGTTAGCATTGGGGCATATCATGGCGTTACTCAGGAATATTCTGCGACACTAATCCCGTTTAGGGGCATTTACATGGTTTACATGTTTGTAAACTGTGTTGTTGTTAAGTGCTGTCGAGTCGGTGTTGACTCATGGCGACCCTCTGGATAGCTATCCTAAATTATGTTCGGTCTTCAGTCAGGCGGCTCATTGTTGACAGACTGGTACCCGTAGCTGCTGCTATTGTATCGATCCATCTTATTGCTGGCCTTCCTCTTTTCTTTTGACCTTCTATCTTGCCAAGCATGATGTCTTTCTCTAATAATCTCTCTCTTCGCATGATGTGTCCAAAGTTTCAAAGTCGAAGTCTTGTCATCTGAGCTTCTAAAAAAAGCTTAGGTTTGATCTCCTCTAGTACTGACTGGTTTGTTCTTCGGGTAGCCCATGATATACGCAGTATTCATCACCAGCACCATAATTCAAAGGCATCCATTTTCTTCCTGTCTATCTTTTTCACTGTCCAGCTTTCACATCCATATGATGCTATTGAAAATACCATAGCTTGAACAAGTCAAATCTTTGTATGGAGAGAGACATCTCTGCTCTTGAGAATCTTGTCTAGGTCTTTCATAGCCATTCTGCCAAGAGCAATGCATCGTCGGATTTCTTGACTGCTTGTTGCTTCTTTATTGATAGTTGATCCAAGTAGGTTAAAGTTGTCCACGATCTCAATTTCTTCTCCTTCAACAATGAACTTGTTGATTTTGCCAGTTGTCAAGATCTTTGTCTTCTTTACATTAAGGTGCAGGCCCATTTTGAGACTATGTTCTTTGATCATGAGAAGCAAATGTTTCAGATCATCTTCACTTTCAGCCAGTAATGTGGTATCATCAGCATAGGGAAGGTTGTTGATGAGTCTTCCACCAATCTTCACACCTCTGTTGTCTTCATACAGTCCTGTTTCTCCTAGGACAAGCAGGATGAGTCAGCCACAATAGGTGACGTCATCCGACGGCGCCGAGACGGAAGTACTCTCCATAGCTCAGAAGGGCTTTGCCCTTCTGAGCATGAGCCAACTGGCCCCACCCCCAGCCCGCCCCTAGCTAACCAGTTTCACTTCTTCCGCCTTGCCAGCAAGACGGACATTCTACTCTCCACGAAATCTAACCTTAAAACATTTAAGTATAATTATCTTTTACTGTATATTGTCACAAGGTGGACCTATCGGAGCCTGAGAAAATGGAAATCAGCAGCAGTGATCAGGGGAGAGATGACAATATAAACAAAAAACTGTCAGATGGTTGCTACAGACAACCTAGGCACACGTGGGTAAGGGCTGAGAAGACACACCCAGATAACAAGCAAAGGGAGTTTGCTTGGCCTGATAGGAATCAGCTGGGTAGAGGTGGAGCCCAGAAACACAGAGATATAATACGCTCCCAAATAGTTAGAGAGGGAGAGGAGGTGAACCAGCAAGTCTCACAGCAGGGGAGACAACGGTCAGCGCAGCAGAAGCTGGGAAAAGTATGGAAGTGGAATGAAAGAGAGTCTGAATTACTGGGACAGCATGCAAGCCCACACGAAGGTCTGAGTGAGTCTCAAACCCAGAGTGAAACATTTGGAAGGCAGAAGCCAGATATTGAATGCATGTGTGAAGAGCACGAGAGACGTGGGAGAGTTGCAGTACAAGGTAACAATGCCAGAAGTGTTGATAGTGGCTGTTTTCTACCCGAGTGGGTAAAACCCTGCAGCAATAGAAAAAGCCACCCAGAAATAAGCTTTGGAAATAATCCCTTCCCTTGTGCTAGAAAACCCAGGAGAAGAGAAGCTCACTTACTTGGAAAAGCTGGTGATTCTAGTATCAACTTTAAACTCCCAGAGTTAGAGCAACCTCCGTATAGAGCAGTGCAATCCAGGGCAGCTGTGAGGAAAAGGCTAGACCCGAGCACGCTCAGAGTCTACCGTAATCACTCTAACAGCAGAGCCAGGGAAGTTCCTGAATGTCCTTATGCTTACCAGCAGGGGCTGAGTTCTCATAAGCCTCATGCAAAAGTATATGGTAGTTCCCAGGGAGGCTTTGAGTCAGAAGGACAGCATAACTTCCTGCTTGACGAGGAAAACCTACATTATCCTTTTGAAACAGCTGACCTTGAAAACGTGAGTGTTAATGAACCAGAATCTATGGAATATGAGAATACAGAGTTAGCAACAGTTCCTGAGCCCATGGAATGCTCAGTCTCGGTAATTGACCCAGAGTTTTCCTTAAGGTGAAAAGGGTTGAAGATAACCTGAGTAAGAGTCACAAGGTGTGGGCTGGAAAACGTGTCTCACAGAAAACCATGTGAATGAGCTGTGCTCTGGCAGCAAAAAGGAAAGCCAGTGAAAAACATTGAGAATGTTTAATTCTTTTCTTTTTGCATTTAAGCTGAAGTAAGCTATTTTTGTTTAACCTTTTGATTTCTGTTATATGCCCGAAGTGGGTTGTTTGCTTTGTTTTGCCAAGGAGAAAATACCTCACGGACGGGGAATAAAACCCTGAGTTTGGAACACAAGTGTCTTTTGTGGTTTATAGAGAAGGTACAACTACCACCCTCAGGGGAGTCCTCAGGCAGTACCAAGGCCTCACCGGTAGGGCACCTGGGGGTGCGACAATATATATATATATATATATATCAATTGCAACTTGCCATTAATGCTTGTCCAAGTTTCTCATTTCAGATCCGCGTTGGGCACCCCTCTAACTAATGAGTCTCGGTTCCTGGGCCTACAAGCGGCAGATAATCCCTATCGGGCCTCTGGCCTAGGGACATGGGTGAACACACGCTGCCTCCGAGGGACACCGCCGCCAGCTTCCGCCTCTGCTCGGGGTGCGCCTGAGGGCCTCCACCCCAGCTGCAGGCTTGAATAATGGATGCAGCGACTTCAATTATCACCCAAATGTGACACAGCAGCCGATATTGAAGCCCTGCGGCAGCCCGGGACGTGCCTAAGAAAGGCCTCCGTCCCGGGCCTCCGCTCCCCGGTTGCCAGATACCATCTGCACACGTCGGGAGGATACAATGCGGCCTTGCTCCTCCGTGCTTCAGGTCAGAATGAGGGTTGCTCTATACCTCTCTTGCTGCATCCCGATCCGGCCGTCCACGAGGTCCCATGGCGGCGGCCATCTTGCCTATGGCGTCATGACCCAAGCTCCTCCCCCGACGGCACCATTGGTCGGTGCCGATCCAAGCGTCATGGTAGGAGGAGCCACCAACACTGACGACACCCCCGTTCGGCGCAGAGGCGTCGGCTAAGGCACTTGGCTCCATTCGGCGCAGAGGCGTCGGCTAAGGCACTTGGCTCCGTTCGGCGCAGAAGCGTCGGCCCCAGCTCTAGAACCAGACATATCTCCCCCGCTGCTCCGGCATCGGCACGGAGAGCGGGAGTTTGCGGGGGGGTCCACCTGTTGACATATCTGCACCTTAGCTTCGTAAGGCGCAGCTCCTGCAATTAAAATGGGCATCGAAGCGCTCTCGGGTTCTTCGTCCCGAACCTGACTGACCCTTGTCACCACAGAAGGCGGCGTCCATCACGCCTGTGGGCCTGCCTTGGCGCCGATGAGCGTCATTGCTCTCACAACTTCATCTCTCAGTGACAAAATCCTCATTCAATGCCGGGGCACTCCTGCCGAACTCACTCAGAGTCACTTGCTTCACACGCCACTCCTCTCTGCCCCTCCTCTCTTCGAACCTCGGCGCCGGTATGCCTTCTTCATGGCGCTGAGCCTAAGCGCACACGATCTGGAGGCAGAGTTGGAAGAGAAGCGAGGTCGGCATCCAACCCTGCCCTGTGCCTCCCTTGGCTGTCGCTCTACCACAGAGGTAACGCAGGGAAGAATTCTCCGGCGTGTCACCCCGGGGCTGCAATCTGAGCGTGACTGCGATGATGCAGAAATAGTGCGCAGTGTCCAGCGCTCCAGGGCGGTCGCGCTTGTGAACCTACCCCCCGGAGCAGATGCACGCATTGGAGGAGGGAGAGTGTTCGCTGCCACTGCTGTGAGCCCCAACAAACGCCTCCGCTGTTCCAAACGGCACTAAACCCTTGACGCCGGCTCCATCACCCGCTCCCGTGCTAGCACTAGTTCGTGCACAGACCTTGCTAAAAGCAGCCTGCCATGCGGCCAGACACTGCCACTGCTCTGTTGCTCCCCATTCTCGGCAGAGGTGTAGTACAACGTTTTATACTACTGATGGTGCAGGGGTCATGAGTTCGTTCCCCGAGTGGACCCGATAAATAGTAACACTAAATCATGAGCACTATGACTCTGCACCACTGATGTTACTGAGGTCATGAGCCCCTTTCCCGAGTGGGCCCAATAAATAATTATACTAAACCCTGAGCACTAGGTCTCAGCACCTTCATGCCTGCACGGTTAAACTCCTCTGTCTTTATCTACTTATGGTGTTCACTGCTGTGTGATCTCAGTTTAGCAAGAAGCAGCAGTGGGCTGTGATAGTGCCCACACTATCCATGGGGGGGCTGCTCTCTCCAGGGACAAACAGATCCCCTGACAACCTGCGTTAGCCTCCCTCACGCTTCACCGCGGCTGAAAGGATGCAAAGGCACTACGTCAGCCTGTGGAGGAGTAGCCTAAGGGTTCAGGACACTGGCTTAGGAACCCAGAGACCAGGGTTCAATTCCCGCTAGCTCTCCTTGAGGCCTTGGACGAGTCACTATCTCCAGGAACAAGCAGGAATGAGTCTTCACATATGGCTATCGTCGGTACCGATGGAGCCTGCACAGGAATGCTCCCCAGCGTCCAAAAGGAAAGTTTTTTTCCGGGTGCTTGCCTGCCCTACGTGTTGACTTGCTGTGGCACTCAGGAAAAGTCTGGCCAATCTAACCAGCTACGGTGAGATGCTCTCCCCGTCGCTCCCAAAGAAATGCTTGCCGGTCCCCTCCAGCTGCGCTTCCAAGAAGATCAAGAAGCTCAAATGACTGCAGGGCATGACCAGCCATTATCAAGCTCCTACCGTATCGGGAAATGTTGAAAATAACAGTCACAGCATACTGGGAGCATGCAGAAGACAGCCCTCGTCTCTGTGGCAGCACGGTGATGTAGTACTTACAGCCAGTGTGTTCAGAAGCTGAAGGTCATGGGTTCAAGCCCCAGCTCAGCTGTGGTTCCTGCCAACCCAATCCCTTGTTTCAGTGGTTTTGCGATAGCAAGGCCTGCATCTATCAGACAGAGCAGAACCACAGGCACAATGGTTAAAACACCGACCAATGGTGCAGGGATCAGGGGTTCAATCCCCCACAGTGCTCAATGAAGATGGCTGGCTGAGGTGTTATTAACAGGAGGCTCATTGTGGACCTCGCATCTTCGATTCATCTGCAGATGTCACCTAAGGGTCAAAGCTTGGTACATTTATCCTGCAGAGACCTGCCTGCTCCCTAAGGGGTGAGGTTGTCCTGCTGAGACCTGCCTCCGCTCCCAACAAAAATAAAGCTGAGGAGTTCAGTGCCCGATGCCCGAGAAGAACACTGCCCACATGTGCGGAAACACCTTCCACTTCTCGGTCTCCGCAGCGCTATCATTGCTACCAAGGAGCAGCCACTCCCCGAATTGCGACCCTGCCAGTGGCAACACGGTGGTGCAGTGTACACAGACAATGTGTACAAGAACAGAAGGTCACAGGTTCAAAGCCCAGCTGGGGCTACTGCCAATCCAGTCCACATATTTAATGGACTCTGCTAGGCATCCAAGCCCTATCCAGACAGCTGAGGCCACGCCACCTCAAAACACGCGCTAGCAGCGCAGCTCCATGGAAAGGGTATCGGTCTTCCTTGTAGATATGCCTGGGCTTTCTGGCTAACCACTTCGTCCCATACCTACCGGAAGCCATCAAAACGGGCAGCAGCACCACTGTCTCCAAGGGAATACCCCATAACTTGGGGGAGAACCATTCCCCTCAGCCTCGTGGGGCGGCAGCAACATTGCAGTGTCGAAGGCAATCCTCCCATTGCTTGGGGGAGAGAAACAATCAACTCAGGCCTCTTATCTGAGAGAGCTCATGTCAGAGAGCCCCACATCAAGTGGCCTCCCCTAGCAACCTCTGCGTCACTTAACCGATGAACCTAAGGACAAGGGGTGTGTAAAGGCAAGGAGGCAGACTCAAGGCCAGCCTTGTGAGCACCGGATTTGCTTCTTACATTATGAGCAACCCAAGGGCAGCACTTTACTTGGCATGCACAAATCTGATTTTAGCCATCCACGCACACCAAGGAATGTGCGCCACGGTCACAGGTTCCGACCTAACCCGGGAAATACGAACCATCACCCCATTACGCCGTGTGGCAGTGCCTGATGACCTGCACTCTAAGGCCCTTGATTGTATGTGAAGATTGGATACTCCAGCCAGTTGCCAAAGCGTCCATGGCCTCAAACATTGCACAAGGAAAGTGGGTGACAAATAGCCCAGCCCGTGGGCTGACCACGAATTGATCTACTCGCCACGTGGCGAGCACGAAGTGCAACTGTTGAGAGGGACACTACCTGCCCTTCCTCAGGCACCAGCGTGCTTCATCCCCTGGGCCTCAATAGCAGCACGCACACACACACAACGCAGAACCTGACGCAGAACCTGACCCTGTCAGCAGATTGAAAACCTCGTCGACAGGTTATAATCCTGACATGGCCACCTGACTACCAATGCACTACCGCTAATCGGCTACCGTATTCCTCAGGGATGCTGTCCTCAGCAGTGCCACCCAATACCTTCGGCTGCCTCGCGGACACCCAGAGCCACGCAGCTAATATGTGAACTCCTCTAGGGCTGGGCTCCGGCCAATCCCACTGCCATGTCATGGCAACCAGTTTCCAGCCATATCGCGAATGGAACCAGCATCCTAACTGCCAGCCCTGGTGGCACTGCCTACCACACATGCCATCCCGCCTGCTACCCTATCCCTGGCCAGCCGGCTCCCCGGCCTACAGGAGCCCTTCCCGGGAGGGGCTGATACTTAAAACAAAACAAAAAAATAATAATAATAATAAAAATAAATAAAATAACATCAGGACCCTAGGCTACTGTATGCCCAGTACTTTCACGGAGACGACGCTACCAACAACCAGGCAATTAAGGGGCCTAGATACTGCCCCGGTGTATTGCACCTCTGGGATTCCATCTGCATCTCCTCCCAAAAGAGGACCCGACTACAGGGTCTATCAGATCCCAGCCAGGACACCGGCGGCAGCGCCCGCTGCACCTCTCTCAGTACCGTATTGAGAAGTACAAGGTCATGGACTATTCCTGCAGCTCGCAACACAATACACCCAAGCCAAACCCACTGCAGGCTTGAGGGGGGAGCTCTCGTCGATCTCGTAACACTGTCCATATTGCTTGCTACTCGCTGCTAGTATAACAACATAGGGTAGGCCGTGGGCCCGAGTTTCCCATTCAGCCCACCAAACCCATTCTGTTCTTCTAAAGTGGCAAATCTAGGTCATCATCACCTAAGAGTTACCACATAGGAGCATGATATAGGCCGTGGGCCCAAGCTCTCCGTTGGCCCACCAATCACGGTTTCCTCCCTGGTGAAAAGTATATCTAGGTTGTAAGCACCTAGCAGTTAAAGACACTTGTTCCTCTATGCTTGTTGGACCAAGCACTGATTCCCCTAAGTTGTCTCCCACCTACATGCCGACCCACACTGGCTTACAGTGACCAGCTCTCTACTGCTGCCGTAGCAAGGCTCCGATCTGCACCACCCTCGTGCCTAGTATCTGCATACTTCACAACCGCAACTGTTACATTGCGTGCTTCTTGATCTGGAGGTTGCCCAGTATCGGCATTCTTCGCAACCGCAACTGTTGCATTTGCATGCTTCCTGACTGCAAGCCCACAGGCTCGTCTTGCGACACGCCAACTGCAAACCCACATGCTCTAGTTGCGACACGCGGTTCCACATGACTGCACGCTGGCCCTGAGGAGGTTACCTCAGCCTCGTCCTTCCCCCATCCACCACAGCACGTGGCAGCTTGGGAGGCACCTATTGTGGCTGACTCATCCTGCTTGTCCTAGGAGAAAACGGAGTTACTTACCTGTAACTGGAGTTCTCCGGGGACAGCAGGATAAGTCAGCCACACATCCCACCCTCCTCCCCTGGAAGGGGGAAGGACTAGCCTTCCGGAACTGGTGCCCGCCTCCTAGCGACTAAGGCTCAGCTAGTGACAAACTGGTTAGCTAGGGGCGGGCTGGGGGTGGGGCCAGTTGGCTCATGCTCAGAAGGGCAAAGCCCTTCTGAGCTATGGAGAGTACTTCTGTCTCGGCGCCGTCGGATGACATCACCTATTGTGGCTGACTTATCCTGCTGTCCCCGGAGAACTCCAGTTACAGGTAAGTAACTCCGTTTTCTCTGATGATTTGTTCTGCATATAAATTAAACAGGTAGGGGAAAAGTTTGCAGCCTTGTCTTACACCCTTGCTTATTTTAAACCAATCTGTTTCTCCTTGTTCCGTTCGAACTGTTGTAAACAGTGTAAATACCTTGAAATATCAGACCCTATGTGTATGTGAACTTATTTATTTAACAAGTTTTTTTTATACTGCCTTATACAATCAAAGCGGTTTACATAAAACTCAAACATTACAGAGAACTCATGATGAAAACTTAGGTAGGGGATCTGCTCAGAGGCCTAACCAGTGCACCTGGACTGGAGAGCGCCCCCTAGTGTTGACAACACCCATGACAGATACATATGCACAGCCCCCAACATACAGTTAAAAAGCACACACTTCCCACATACAAAAATACACAGGATGAGATACACACACATTCCCAATTTCTCCCCAACATCTCATATTACCATACCCATTCAAATACAATGTGTGCCGTTGAGTCAGTGCTGACTCCTGGCGACCCAGCAGCTCCTGGGTTTTCTTGGCAGTGTGACCAGAAGTAGATTGCCAGGCCTTTCTTCTGAGGCAATGGAGGGTTAAGTAAATTGCCCAAGGCCACAAGGAGTGCTAGTAGGAACCAAACCCTGGTCTCTTGCTCTATTAGGCTACTTCTCCACTCTCATCCCCATGCATAAACAGCTAAACTCTGCCTGTGGAGATAAACGTACATGGTACTGATACACACACACACCATCAGTCACTACCCACAGTTTGCTCACTAGCTCACTCACACATCCTCTGCTCTGCTACAACTTCTGTGCTGTTTGCTAAGCTATAATCACACCAACTCTTAGTTCTGCAACTCGATTTATCTAGGAATACCAAAGCACGCCATCTAACCACTTCGGCTGGCAAGGAATATGACTGCTCGAATTATCACAGACTCAGAAAGACATGACCACGTTACACCCACCCTGAACCAATTACACTGGTTACCAATACACTCCCGCATCAAACTCAAAACACTCAATATATTCAAAATAATCTGCAACACATCAGCAGATAGTCTACAAAAACTAATCAAAACATACCCTCAAAATCGACCCAGAAGAAACAAAAACAAAAATCTGCTAACACAACCCAAGGCATTCCCAAAAACCAAACAATCAACATCTAAGCGAGCATCTCACTTGCATCTCCAGACCTATGGAACTCCCTACCAGAGGATATTGGAGCAATGGGGGACAGCAAGGACTTTCAAAAAAAGCTAAAACTTTCCTGTTTATTGAACATTTTGGCAGCACCACTTAATAGCAAACACACAATAAGACACATACGAGAAGATCAGGGCCTAAATCTACGAACAGAATCCAAATGACTCCCTTCCCTCCATTGGACTCTATCCTTGCAAGTACCAAATGATGTTTTGTAAATAGTTCAAATTGCTCAACTCTCCACACATGCCACACACCCCCTTAAAATTGTTTAATGTAAACGGTTCTGAGTTTCAATGTAAACCGCTTTGACTTAAGGATAAAATGATATATAAATCCTGTTAAATAAACAAATATCCTACTGACACACACTTCACCATGGTTGTTTCAACCAGGTCCCCATAGAGATATGCCCGAGACTGAAAACGGAGGAGAGGGAAACGCGCCATTGAGTCAGACTGAGCCCAGTATTCAATGGTACTAACTGGTCAGTGCCGCTGAAAATCTCCACAGATCACATTAACACAAGCTCAATAGTGCCAATGTAATCTGTGGGCATCGCGGGGCAGTCTTAGCACCTCTCTGGTCAGCGGTGATTTTCAGACTACTAACTTGATAAGTAAGCACAGGTCAATAGCTGTTCTAAGTATGTGGTTTTCTATCTAGTTAATAGCTGAATATCGCTACTGCCCGGATAGCAATGGAGGTTGGTACCAAAACCAATTATTTAGTGCTGTTAGATATCAGGTATCTGGAGATTAATATCCAGTTTAACTTTTGCCTGGGGCAACCAGGTGCTTCAGAAGTGCTGACTGCTGTAGACTGAATATATCTGAACCTCTGTGTGTACATCACACCTGTACCCTAGCTGCACCCCTACTATGCCTCCGGGAACAGCTACTCACACGCACATATCAGATTGTAAGTAGACAAGTTATTGGCTAGTAGTTTTTCAGGATGTTCCTGGGCAGAAGGAGAAAAGGTTCTAGTGGTGCTAGTTCTGCTTGTCTATTGATTGAGTTTTGCAGTTTGCTAGGTCTTGGTGGAGAGATGTTAAGGGGCCGATATTCAAATGACACAGCGGTCAGCGTGGTGCTTAAATATCAGCGGGGTATTCAATGGCAATGTCTGGATAAGAGCTGCCGCTGTGGCGCTGAATGTTTGGATCATGGCAATTTTCTGATGGCGCGTAGGCCTACTTTTCATGCAGCCTGTTATCTGGAGGAGTCCTAGGTTATCTGGATAAATCATTACTATTTGGATAGCGCTGTTCAGCTCGGATATTCGATGGCAGCTCCTATTCAGGCATTACCATGGGCCTATCCCGCTGATATTTAAGCACCGCGGCTGGCCACCATGCCCCTTAACATCTCTGCACTCACAGATGGCCCCTGCACTAACCGGATAGTGCCAGGGCCATCTGTGGGGATGTGTCCCTATGGAGCCACTGAATATTGCTGCCAGCTTCCTTAACTGGACAGCCCCCCATTGGATGACCAGTTAAGGGTTTTGGAGTGTTCAAGTCAAATGCTGAACAGTCCATCAGGTGCAAAGCTCTTCCAGTTTGGAGCTCTTCTTAACCTGGATTGGCCACTGTTGGAAACAGGATCCTGGGCTTGATGGACCTTGGTCTGACTCAGTTTGACATCTCTTATGTTCTTATAGTTCCCAGCTCTTCTGTTGTTACTTCAGGCCATGCAATGATTTTCCTGTTGGCCTTTTCTGTGCCAAATAGCCATTCTGCTTCTCTATTATAATCTATGAGATCCTTCTCTGTTTTGCTATAATTTTTCTGTTGTGTCTTTGGTTGGTGATGTTCTAACTGCAGAAACATTATTCAATTCCCAGTAATGATGCTTTAGGTTCTGTCTAAATGTTTTTGTTTTTATGACTCTTTTCTCTTCGTATCTCCATAGTTTTTGTGCTCCTGCTGTTATTTTCAATTTGGTATCAGAGCCTATGAATTTAAGACCTTCTCTTAATGCTGCTTGTTTTGGTTTGGTTTGAATCTTTCTAATTATTTTTGGCATGTCGGCCCTTTGAGTTACGGGTCTACCAGTGACACTTCTGCACACAGAGATTTTATTTTTTCATCTACCCCTTATTTTTGAGATGTTACCTTTCTCCCTTTCTTCTGCTCTTTCCATCTGTTCATAGGAGTCTTTCCGTATTGATTACCACTGCACAATATTGCATCTGCGTTATTTCTGAGGTGATTCCATAAAATCATTCCCCTGCATATACAGTCAATGACCTCTTATAAACTATTGATGATGTCATAATGGCTGTACTTTGTGGTAGGTATGCAAGGGTAGAGCATGGTTGGAGCCCCAATTATGCACATAGATAATAAAATACTATAATTATGTGCACATATAGAACTTATTGGTGCACCATTCCTACGAGGTGTGCACACATTATGTCTCTTATGATAGCCTTTATAAAGGTACATAGGCACCCATGGATCTTTATAAATTGCAGCTACGTAGACGTCTCCTTATAGAATTACCCTCACATGCCTTGATATTCTTACTTATCAGACTTTTTGCTTTGGGTGTTGGGTTTAAGCTACATTGCGGTTGATATTCAAAGCCCTTAGCTGGCCAGCCAATGGGAGGCTAGCTGGCTAAGAATGCTCCCTGCGATATTTAGCGATACTGTCTGGTTAGTGCGGGGTCTGTTCATGGGTGGGACGAAACAGTGTCAGTTCTATCTGGATAAACAGCCATCTATCCAGTCAACTTAAGCCTCTTGAAAAGCTCTCCTAACTTGGAAGCCGGGTAAGTGATGGCTGAAAATTGCCACTAACTGGATAAGGTCACCATTAATCCGGTTAATGCCATTCAGCTCGAATATTCAGTGGCAGTTCCTATCCAGATACTGCTGCTGAATACATGACCGATATTTAAATGCTGATTGCCATGGTGTTTTAATATCAGTCAGTCATTCTGAATATCGGCCCCATAGTCTTTCCCTTTCCTCGTCCCTGGAATACCTAGCTATCTCCACAGAGTTCCACGCTCGGCCAATAACTTCCCTCTCCCGGTCTCTCATCTTTCTTTCCTCTTCAATACCTAGCTATCTCCACAGAGTTTCACGCTCGGCCAGTAGCTCTTCCCTCTCCTGGTATCTCATCTTTCTTTCTTCTTAAATACTGAGCTATCTCCACAGAGTTCCAATCTCAGCCAGTAGCTCTTCTGGTATCTCTCTTTTCTCTTCAATACCTAGCTATCTCCACAGAGTTCCACGCTTGGCCAGTTGCTCTTCCCTCTCCCGGTCTCTCATGTTTCTTTCCTCTTCAATACCTAGCTATCTCCATGGAGTTTCATGCTTGGCCAGTAGTTCTTCCCTCTCCCAGACTCTCATCTTTCTTTCCTCTTCAATACTGAGCTATCTCCACAGAGTTCCACCCTCAGCCAGTAGCTCTTCCCTCAACAGGTCTCTCATCTTTCTTTCCTCTTCAATACTGAGCTATCTCGACAGAGTTCCACGGTCGGCCAGTAGCTCTTCCCTCTCCCAGTCTCTCATCTTTCTTTCCTCTTCAATACTGAGCTATCTCCACAGAGTTCCATGCTTGGACAGTAGCTCTTTCCTCTCCTGGTCTCTCATCTTTCTTTCCTCTTCACTCTGCTTCCTGGCTTGTCTTGCATTACCCTCATGCTCCTATGTTGCAGCCTCGTCACTCACTGGCATGTTACTCGTTACTCCTCCAGTTTCACTGGTTGCTCAGGGGCATCTATTCTGGTGCTGTATTTTTGAATCTCTCTCTATTTTTTTATGCATCAGATTTTGGTTGATGTAAAGTCTTATCATTTATGTACTTTGCTTTGATTTTTTTGCAATTAAATTTCTTAAATTGCTTCAGTTGCTTTTTGCAGCTTTTCCTTTGTTAATAGTTCTCTGTCATCTAGTTTTTGGCATGTTTTCTTTGCCAACCCTATTGATTTGAATATACTGTATATTTGACAGCATACAAAGATCAGTATATTATCGCCTTTGAATCCTAAGAGGGGTCCACCCACATAACTTTAGTTATCCCTCTTAATTTCTTCATTAGATGCTATGATCTATCTCCAAATGTAGTGGGATCTTTCTCATAACAGGGTGTGTTGGATGTGATCTCATTTTACTGCTAGTGCTTGTTCCAAAAAGAGTGTCTTTCTGAAACTGATGGGCTTGGTGCAATTAAAGAGAAGACAAACTAGGCCAAAATGTTTTGGAGGGGCCTAATCAGATGTAATAAGTTAACAACTCACAAGGCAGATTTTTGCTCTGATAATTCAATTACTTGCATAAAAAAACATGGGGGAGGGAGGATTAGGACTATTTGCAAAGAGCTGTCTCTTATCCCCACCCCTTGTGCAGTGTCCTCCAGTCAGTAGGAGGAGCCGGCGAGCAGCACATCCTACCCATTGCTTTCTCCTCTGCTGGTTTTACTCTGCAATGAGAACCTCCCAAGGCCCATTTGTAGGAGTTTCATAAAGTACTTATATTATGATTGGGGAGGGGGGGCTGAGGCACTTGTTAGCATAGAGTGCACCAAAGGGTTAAACATGCCCTGTGTGTGGAAGTTCTTTTTAATCATGCTTGTGGCATCCTATACAATTGGGAGAATTTCTGCATCTTTGTGCCCCGTTTTCATAATCTATTATTGTATGTTTTTGGCATAGGAGCCAGACATTCAAAACTATTGGGAGTACTAAACTCAACACAAATGACAGCCCCCCCCCCCACCTCTCGGACAAAGGAGTTTGTTCCTAATACACACAAGGCTTGTACCTATGTTTTTCGATACCTAAAAATCTCTTTCTCTACATGTAACACGGAATAGTTGCTTGTACTAATGCCATTCTTGCATAATACTCTTTTACCACTATGCCTGCTTTTAGGCGTATATGTTCATTTACATGCATTAAAATATTTAGTGTATGTAAATTTGATTTAACACGTGTTAAGCTATGAATTCACATGTGTGAAGTTGATTGCACATGTTATAAAGTTCTAATGCAAAATTTTTTTCTTATATGTTAAACTAATTTAAAATATGAAAACAATATCTCACGTAATATATATATCAAATACATATATGCTTACATATAGCACAAAATTACTAGTGTGTTGTAAAAATTTATTTTATTACCATTATCAAAATCCATGTAACACATCACTAATAACACCAATGTCACTTTACATGCAATAAATGGAGTGGAGGAGTGGCCTAGTGGTTGGGGCAATGTACTTCAGGCCAGAAGGTCAGGGGTTCAAATCCCACTAGAGGACAGCAACCTTGGGCCAGAAGGACTGGGGTTTCTAGTCCCACAGGTGCTCCTTGTGGTCTTGGGCAAGCCACTTAACCCTCCATTGCCCATGTTCCCTGTAAAATAGTTATCTCCAAGTTATAATGCCCTGTTCAATGTAATTTCAGTTTGTTCAATGTAAACCACACTGATGCAGAATAGCACAGTATATAAGAGAATGTAAATAAATACAATGTCACAATAATACTTATTTATGAAATAATAATATACCAATACATACATCTAAGTTTCACATAAGTTTCCACACAATTACCCACTTTACAATAACCCAAATGTTTCATTAATTGTTCTCAACCATCTCTACCAATTGTTTGAATTTAATCTTCATTATATTTATATCCCAACCATAATCATAATCTAAGTATACTCAGCTACATTCAGCTGGATAACTCTCAACTACTGTAATTCTCAAAAACATATGTAGATCCAACCATCGATTATGGTGAAGATTTCCCAGAACTATTGAATATGTCTGCGCGATATCACAGCCTCGGAAGCCGATCGTTGCAAAACCATGGCAAATAGAAATATCTTCAAAGATCTGTATTCGTTACATAACACCTCATCAGGGCTGCTACAAAGAATCACATAAAACAAATTAATAACCAAATTTACCAAGCTCCAATATTGGAGATTTTCTATATAAAATATACCTACCAGGCTGAAAAACGTAGAATCGCTTGAACTCACTCATAAAATATTGAGGAGAGGAATCAAAGGCATAGAGGCGATTGCATAACCATTCAATAGAATCCATGCAGTTTTCCACCGAAATGCATAAAAGCACCATAAAACATAGTTTCACCGGATTAACAGCTTCTTCAGGGAAACTATCTATATGAAAAAAAACCCACACTTAAATCTAACACACTATAATCAACACACACACCAAATAATCTAATAAAAAGGACGAAACCTGCCACGATCATAACTCTCCATGCTCAATAACTCGATCAAATGGATGGCAGCAAACTAAAAAACTCCAGTGCTTGAGCATTTATAACCAAATCCCAAACTCCCACAGGCTAATAAAACCAATGCCATTCCACCTGAGCATTTAACCCATTTGGTTCCATCGTGTTCCAACAGAATATAAATTGCTGTTCTCTGCAGCACAGAATTATCAGCGGCTTCCTTATGTCTTCTTTTCCTCATTGGAGGAAAATTATGCTAGAGGACTTGATAGAAGCTGTAAATTCAAATTAGTGTTATTATTATGCTTCTGTGACTTAGCCGTGATAAAGCAAATGGTTAGAAACAAATCCAATAGTTTATGGGGAGTATTGGCAAGACATTGTAGTCCTTTGTTAACTCCACTTCAGGATAATGGAGTATCACAGTGCTAATGGTCCCACAGGAATATTGCCTATTAAGTGAACAACCACCATATAGGTTTATATGAATATGTTTACACTGTGCAACTCTCAGCTCTATGAATGCAATGTCTTTGATTTGTGTATTTTGTTTATGTTACCAAAACAGGAAGAGTGGCGAGTTGCATATTAAGAATGAACAGATGCTTCAAGTGCATGAGATCTAAGGGCCTTTCAGCTGTTTCTAAGGCATTGGCAATACTGGAAAGCTTTGGGCTGCAAAAGTCTGGACAGTGTACCCCACTAGTATATTTGCATGTTTTTCTATTTTCCCTAAGTCTGATCAACAAAATCCTGTTTGACAATGTGGATCTGGGCCAGACAAATGACTGAGCCCGCAATCCTGAAGGATTCCTGAATTGTTTCAGAGATTTAATAGCTGGATAGATACAGCATGTGGTTTTCTTCTTCTGATGCTGCAAAAAGAGAAATTTGAATCATGGACATTTACTCCCAGGTGGGATTTCACATGCTAAAGATCCTTCCAGATTTTCAGATCTCACTTACTGAATCGTGAGCATGGCCGGGTTAATATTACATTGGGCTGATAATGCAATGGGGTCGTCGGTGCCACCGTGATGCGATGTCATCAAGTATGCACACAGCCTTTCTTTGTTGAGGTAGCCAAACTGGACGGTGGTAGGTGGAGCAAGAGGAATCAAATGCCACTATTGCCTCTACCCATCCTGCAATTGTGAGCTGTAGCCAGTCATCGGCGGGTACCTGACACGCACAAGTCCAGATTCCAGGCCAGGTGGTAACATTATATTTTAGAAAATAGTAGCAAAACCAAGACTGGCTTAAGACAAACCACACAGGGTGCCCTATAGGAGCATACAATGTTAGTTGTTATTTTTTGTCCAGGGAAAGCTAGATTAAAGCGAAGACGTTGCTTTCGTAAAGAGATAATACCAAAGTCTAGTGAAGAGTTGTTAAGTTACTCAGTTCCACGAGGGAGACTTTTTGGCCAGTCCTAGTTTTGAACTTGACATCATTAAGCAGGGCTCCTTTCACCTTGCTGTTCCTTATGCCTGGAGCAAACTACCTGATTCTGTACAGCAGGCTTCATCGCTCCCCTTTTCAAATCCATGCTAAAGGCTCACCTCTTAGAGGCTGCTTTTGGATCCCGATCCCTAGCTGTCCCTATTTGTACCCCTTGTTCTCAGCTATTGTACTGTCTGTCTTGATTAGATTGTAAGCTCTGAAGAGCAGGGACCGTCTTTTATATGTGTCTGTAAAGCTCTGCGTGTGCCTTGTAGCGCTCTATAAATGATTAATAGTAGTAGTAGTGTGGGATTTGTAGTCCCCGATTGTGCCCCTTAATATCAGTGCTGCAAGCCCCATCATTTATCAGGACAGAGTTGTAGAAATCCAGGTCTAGCATCTCATCCTGGATCGCAGTAGACTAGCAGCTTTGTCTAGTGTTGCCAATGAACTCTATGTCCTAAGAGACAGGCTGAGCCAGTCTTGATCTTACCCCGTTGCATGTATCAACATTGCTAGAGGAACTGGAAGAAAACTACTACTACTGAACATTTGTATAGCGCTACAAGACGTACGCAGCGCTGCACAGACACATGTAAGAGACAGTTCTTGCTCATCAGAGCTTACAATCTAGTCAAGACAGACAACACAGTAGCTGTAGACATGGGACACATCTAGGGGGAATGATAAGGAAACACAAAGGAGACCAGATGAGTCAAGATCCGAAAGCAGCAGCGAAGAGGTAAGTTTTCAACCGGGATTTGAAAAGGGCCAAAGATGAAGCCTGACATACAGACTCAGATAGTTTGTTCCAGGCATAAGGAGCAGCAAGGTGAAAGGAGCAAAGTCTGGAGTTAGCAATAGAAGAGAAGGGCACAGACAGAAGTGAGCGGAGTCCCCAAAGAGGGGTGTAGGGAGAGAAAAGAGAGGAAAAGTAGTGAGGAGCTGCAGAGTGAATGCACTTATAGGTCAGCAGGGAAGTTTGAACTGGATGCGGAAACGGAAAGGGAGCCAATGAAGTGACTTGAGAAGAGGGTTAATATGAGCATGATGAGCTGGCGGAAGATTAGCCGTGCAGCAGAGTGTTGAACAGATTGAAGGGGAGAGAGGTGATTCAGAGGGAGATCAGCAAGGAGGAGGTTACAATAATCTAGATGGGAGGTGACTAAGGAATGGATAAGTGTCTTAGTAGTGTGTTCAGAAAGGAATGGGTGGATTTTGATGATGTTATAGAGAAGGAAATGGCAGGTTTTAGCTATCAGTTGGATGTGTGTGGAGAAGGAGAGATAGGAGTCGAAGACGACCCCAAGGTTGCAAGCTGAGGAGTCAAAATGCCAAGAAATACAGTGGAGTCAAAGGAGGTCTGGCTTATCCTGTCCCTTATGACATGGAGCTGTCCATAGACCAGGGTTCGATTCCCACCAGCACTCCTTGTGACCTTGGGCAAGTCACTTAACCCTCCATTGCCTCAGAAAAATCCAAGTTATCAATGTCCCTGTTTAATGTACATTACCAAGTTTAAGTTACAATGTAAACTGCTTTGATTGACATGATAAAGCGGTATATAAAACCTGTTAAATAAATAAATAACCTGCAAAAATCATACAGAAGGGAGTCATTCACCTATTAACGTTCTTTATTCATTCAGCATTGGTGTATCTCAGACTTGCACTATAGTATTTGCTGCTTCCCCAATGAATATATGAGATTTAGATTTTTAGATAGTGTGGGCTATACGTGTTTAAAATAAATAATGACACAAATTAATAAGTTGTGTGTGCACGCACACACACACATACTGCAAGAATATTGCCAAAAACAAATATGATTTCATTTTGCACTGACTGGATAATGCAACACATGTTTTTTTTTTGTTGCTTTATAACACTAGAAAACGAGTTCTTTTCCTTGGCATAATTTATCATACTGCAACACCGTCAGCGTATAATTTATGAAATGATTTGGTTCTGTTCTACATAAAATGGGCTCGATCTTTTTACTGAAAGGCCTTCAGGTTTTTTAATATTGGTCGATCACTGCACCCTATTTAAAAAAAAAAAAAGGGGGGGCTAGGAGAGCAAAGATAATCATGGACCCCTCGTCTGTCAATTAATTACTTGGTTCCATTTTACATTTAGTTTCAGCGGCGCACTAAGTGCCGTTAATCGCCCGAGGAACCAGACTGAGAAAGTGTCTCACAGAGAAATGTTGAAGTCAGGTGGCTTTTGTTTACCAAATGAGAGAAATATTCCAGAAATGCTATTAGCGGTGACATGCAAGTGGAAATTACAGTAAATTATGAACTCCATAATTTAACATAATAAAGAGCTTGCAGAAAAATGCAATCATATTTGCTTAGTGAGGAACGATCAAAGTGTGCTCTGCTCATTCCCAAGCAGGTGTTCCCCTCCTCCTTCTCGTCCCCAAATGTTCACATAGAATTGTTACATGAGTGTTCGGGAGATCTGGTACAGTTGTAATGTAACTGAAGACGAGACTTTCTCCTTAGGACTCTGCTTTGGGAGGGTTGCTTTTTATGCGTTCCCTGTGATCTGGGTTTTGTAAAAGTCAGGCACAGCTCAGACAGATAAGATAAGGATAGAGACAGATCGGGGATAAGGCACGCTGCTGATTCACCTTGATTTAGCTTGCTGCTTTTTTGGCATGCCTGCGGAAAGATGAATTGGGTGGATCATTTTTAAAGTGCTTCTTGTTCTTTTTCTGGCAGACTTCAGTCTCTCTGCTGGGGTGCTGACTGTTCACATCCATATTCGTTGCCTTATGGAGTACCACCTGTCCTCTTTAATATGCATTTGACTCTTTAGGTGGAACTAGGACTGAGCCATGTCTATGTGGATGGAATTCAGAGTCTGGGATTTATGGGGCCGTTTGAACAAGACGATCACATTGGGAGGCTGAATGATTGCCTACTAGGGATGTGCCTTCGTGAGTGCACATTCAATTTGTTTAGGTGTCTGAAAATGTAAATTGCATGAAATTACTTGTATGCACATATCGTGAGAATTAATTTACATACAATCAAATTATGAGCTTAAAAAAAATTCTAGAGCACATAAAGTGCATGCTTAAAGAATGAATAGATGAAACCACCATGAAGAAAAACAATAACCAATAACAAGCAAAATGAACACAAACCTTTTTTTAGCCTGTGTACACCCCTATTGCCTATAGGAGATAGTTAGTCAGTTGCTCCAATACAAATTAAAACGTCATCTCAGTAAATCTGAAGTGTGTGGAGAGGTAAATGCACAGTTCCTCTGAGCATGAGGCTGGCATGTAATCTCCTACTGGAAAGCATTTCCAAAGCCACGTCTCTGCATGCTTTCTATACTAGTTCAGATCTGCATTTGGAATGTCTATTATTTTCACAAAGATCCCCCAAAATTGTCAGGGTTTTTTTGGGAAGACAGCAAAATGTTATGCATCATCCAGAAACATGTTGTTGTATGCTGTTGAGTCAATGCCCAATGCCAGATGCGGTGGATAAAAAAATGATGGCAGATAAAGACCATAGAGCGTATCGAGTCTACCCACCCATACCAACTACTCACATCTACAATCGCTTCCTTTTCCTTAGAGAGCTTCTGTGTTTGTCCCATGTTTTCTTGAATTCAGATACTGTCTTCACATCTACCACTCTTTCCGTAAAGAAATGCTTCCTCATATTACTCCTGAGTCTATCCCCTTTCACCCTCATCCTATGTCTCCTCGTTGCGAGCTTACTTTCAATTCAAAGAGGCTCCAAGGTACATAAACATCTCTATCATATCTCCTCTATCCCGCCTTTCTTCCAAATTACATATATTGAGATCTTTAAGTCTGTCCCCATATCCTTTATGATGAAGGCCATTGACCATTTTGGTGGCTGCCCTCTGCACTGACTCTATCCTGTTTAGATTCTTTTGAAGGTGCAGTCTCAAGAATTGCACACAATACTCCAAATGAGCTCTCACCAAAAACTTATACAGAAGCACTATCACCTCCTTCTTCCTGCTGGCCATACCTCTCCCTATGCACCCAAGAATCCCTTTGGCTTTTGCTGTCACTTTTTTTACCTCTTTGGCCACCTTAAGATCATCAGAAACAATCATGCCCAGGTCTCACTCACTAAATCCCTCCTCATGTTATTTACTCTTCCTTTATGTTATCTGTGAAGAAGCAAACCTTACCCAACAGCCCATCCACAATATCACATACAAAACCTGTTTAAAAGAATTGGACTAAGGACTGATCCCGGAGACACACCACTAGCAACATCGTTATCCTCAGAATGAGCTCCATTTACCAGTACTCTTTGTCACCTCCCACTCAACCAGTTTTTAACCCAGTCAACCTCTTTAGACAGGGCCAGCGGACTATCTTTTTGGTTGGAAGGGCCAAACAAATCAATCTCCCACCATGACCTCAAGCTCTCTAGTTGCTGATGCTGTGTAGGGCAAAATATTGGTGGAGTCATGGACCTGTGGCTCTTCCCTTTCCACTGCCTATGTCTTTAGGGTCCATCCCTAGAGCATTCATTTTATTTATGTTGCGTGTGTGGAACCATGTTGAAGTCTTTGCTGAAATCTAAGTATACAACATCTAGCGCTCTCCCTCAATCCAACTGTGGTCACCCAGTCAAAGAAATTAAACAGATTTGACTGACAAGACCTGCCTCTGGTAAAACCATGCTACCTTGGATCCTGCAATCCATTGGATTCCGGAAATGTTACTGTCCTCTGTTTTAGCCGTGTTTCCATTAATTTACTCACCACAGAGGTCAGACTAACCTGTCTGTAGTTCCCAATCTCCTCCTTATATCTGCTTTTGTGTAGAGGGACCACATGTGCTCGTCTCCAGTCCTCTAACCTTATAGGGAGTCATAAAAATTGCTTTCCTACGACTGGTACTATCTACTCTGCGGTTCCAGGTCAAATATTGTCCCAGGAAGGCAACCCAATATGAAAATGCAACCCAATATGGAAGAAGAAGTCAAGTATGCAAAGAATAACAGAAAAGACCATAATGGCAGAGGAAGGAGAAGATGAAAGTGACAACACACTAGGAAGAAAATGAATGAACTGGGTGAAACAATTGGTCCTTTCCTGCTGACATTTTTCTAAAGAAGATTCTGATTGATTTAATCATCTTCTTTCCCTGCAATGAATAGTCAGTGAGGTGATGCATTATCACCAGTGAAATGGTTTCTGCTATGTAATATTTCCATAAAGTATTAATTTTGTAGACATTTTAATACTATATGTTGTCCTAAGAACATTTACAACATGGTAAATTCATTTTAGTTTCTTTGCCGTTTTCTGTGGTAGTTAGTGACTATACCTTAGAGACATTACCAACACTGAAAGGCCCCAGGGCCAATGCAGAAAGTTTGCTTCCATTTTGCTGTCAGTCTGTTGCAAGCCAGAAGCATGTAATTGCAACACTGAGCCTGCATTTGTTGCTGTTCTAGAAAGGGAAGATTCAGTATAACAAACCTACTCAACAATCTGAATCAAAAGCAAGCCACAAAAGACCCTCTAGTATAACAACCTTATAGAGCCACAATTAGTATCCTCTAAATCATTATAGATCCATAAATAATATTTGTGCAATTTCTACAATACCAAATATAAACCCAAAATACACCCAACACAATATTGTGTTTCAGTAAGAAGAAAAAGAACTTATCTGCATCAAGGAAAAGCCCAAAAATGAAAATCCTCAGAGCAAAACTCCAGTAGGCTGAATGCTCCTATCCCCATCTCAAACTCTAAAAAAAAAACCTTATCAAGGCATTTGAATAGTCACAGAGTAAGATCAATCAACAAGGGAGTCCAATCAATGGCTTGATTAAGATCATAGAGCTCAATTAAATTCAATCAAAACATCCAGCTATGTTCATGAACATCCAGTTGTTTCAATCTGTTGTCCCCACACCAGGATGAAGATAAGTGATCCAGATTACGCCATCATAAATCAGATATTTTATGATATAATTGTAACCAATGGGAAACGAGTGGAGCTGTTTCTAAACCGGTCTTGATACGGCTTTTATGTTCAGTGAAAAGCAAACACATCTTCCTCTTGGTGCAACTCACATAAATCAAGGAACAGGGGCAAGAAATCATATATACCACCCACTCCATATTGCAAGTGGTATAATATTTAGCATGGTATGTTTCCCTTGAGGATGTGTCCAGCTGCCTCCTGTCAAAGCATATTGACACCAATTACCACATGAGTAACGGCCAGGAGGCTGTTGAAAATCCATGGTAGGAGAATCAGATGATACAAATGTAGTCAATAATTCTTCCCAATTTTTACCACATTTAAATGCAATGCGGGGAGAATCTGCCAAACATGCAAGTAAACTCAACACATTCCAAAGTTTCTGTATAGATTTTGCCACGCAAGATGCACCAATAGTATACATTAAAGCAACACTATAGCATCATCTTGCAATAGTTGTTTATAATGTGGCAGTAAATTTCACTCTGCAAATTTTGCTCGATAGATAGTCTTCTTATTTAACTGTAGAAGCAGGATATCCCCTAGCCAAAAAGCATTACATCAAAAGCAGTGATTCTGCTTTAAACCGTGACTCTGTTGAACTAATACGGCGAGCACATAAAAATTGGCTGATAGGTAGGCTGGACTTTAATCTGTATGGGTGACAGCTGTTAAACTGTAGATATGCATTTCTATCTACAGTTTTTCGTAAAATAGAAGTATATACTTTTTTTCTTATCGAAATACAATATTGTGTCGGGTGTATTTGGGTTTATATTTGGTATTGTAGAATTTGCACAAACAATATTTATGGATCTATGATCATCTAGAGCAGGGGTGGCCAACTCCAGTCCTGGTGCACCACAATCCAGCCTGGTTTTCAGGATGCCCCTAATAAATATTCATGAGATATATCTGCATACAATGGGAGGCAGTGGATACAAACAATACCTCATGAATATTCATTAGGGACATCCTGAAAACCAGGCTGGATTGTGGTGCACCAGGACTGGAGTTGGCCACCCCTGATCTCTAGCATACTAATTGTGGCCCTATGAGGCTGTTATACTAGAGGGTCTTTTTAGGCCTATATAAGCTCATTATTATTTGAGGCCCTCTATTTATTTAATTTATGATACGTTAAACTAGCGGTTTGTGACTTTGTGGCTAGAAAGGGAGGAAGCAGCAGCATGAGGGGGCACAAGCAAACACTTTATATATCCAGTGCAGACTGTTAGAAGTTTCTAGATTCCTACAGGCAATCAGTGAACACCCACGGGTTATTCCATGCTGAGCATAGAAATCTTCAGTTCATGAGTCATACAGAGGCAGGACAGGTTTGAAGCTATTGTGCAGCAATGGCCCAAATTACCAAACAGTAACTGCAAAGTCTGTGCATTAACTACTGGGGAAGGTCTCACAGTCCAGCACCTGTCCTGGCAGGTAACACAGAAAATACATTTGCCACTGTTAAGTGCATGATGGATAATACAGATATACTTAACACCACACACTGATCTGTGTGATCTTCTGAGGTAACCTTCTTCAGGTATATTCGGGAAAGGAAGAAGATCAGAGGTGGAATTGCAGGACTCAGAAGTTCTGCGAACAGACTGGTGGAAAGTGACATTGAAAAAGCGAAATTACTAAATGAATACTTCTGCTCTGTTTTTACTAAAGAAAGTCCTGGAGAAGGACCACCTGTGACTCCCAAATATTATAAAAATGGGAATGAAGTAGATACCACACAATTCACAGAAGATGATGTGTTAGAACAACTTGCAAAACTGAAAGTGGACAAGGCCATAGGACCAGAGAGGATACATCCCAGGATTCTGAAAGAGCTCAGAGAGGTTCTTGCAGGGCCATTAAAGGATGTTTTCAACAGATCCTTGGAAACAGGCGAGGTTCCTCAGGACTGGAGAACGGCTGATGTCGTACCTCTACACAAAAGTGGTGACAGGGAAGAAGTGTCAAACTACAGGCCCGTGAGCCTTACCTCCTTGGTGGGAAAAGTAATGGAGGCGCTCCTGAAAGAGCAAATAGCGAACTTTCTCAAAACCAACAGGTGGCAAGACCCAAGGCAACATGGTTTTACTGAAGGACGATCTTGCCAAACAAATCTGATTGAGTTCTTTGACCGGGAGACCAGGGAGCTAGATCAGGGACATGTGATGGATGTCATCTACCTGGATTTCAGCAAAGCCTTTGATACTGTTCCTCATAGGAGGCTTATCAATAAACTCCATAGCTTGCAGATGGATCCTAAGATGGTAAATTGGATCAGAAATTGGTTGACTGACAGACGACAGAGGGTGATGGTAAACGGAGCTCACTCGGATGAAGGGAAGGTGATTAGCGGGGTGCCCCAGGGGTCGGTCCTGGGCCCGGCACTGTTCAATGTATTTGTGAGTGATATTGCTGAAGGACTGAATGGAAAAGTTTGTCTTTTTGCAGATGACATGAAAATTTGCACCAGAGTTGACTCCCCCGAGGGAGTGGTTAACATGAGGAAAGATCTACTAAAGCTGGAAGAATGATCTAATGCTTGGCAATTAAGATTTAATGCAAAGAAGTGCAGAGTCATGCACTTGGGTAGCAGAAATCCAAGGGAAATGTACGTGATAGGGGGCGAGAGGTTAGTATGCATGGATCAGGAGAAAGATCTTGGTGTGATTATTTCTGAAGATCTCAAGGTGGCAAAACAGTGTGACAAGGCGATGGCAAAAGCCAGGAGGATGTTGGGCTGCATACAAAGAGGAATCACCAGCAGAAAGGAAGAGGTACTTATGCCACTGTACAAGTCACTGGTGAGGCCTCACTTGGAATACTGTGTTCAGTTTTGGAGACCATATCTTGCAAAGGATGTAAAAAGACTGGAAACTATTCAGAGGAAGGCGACCAAAATGATTTGGAGCCTGCATCAGAAGCCTTATGAGAAGGGACTTGAAGACCTAAACATGTACACTTTGGAGGAGAGGAGGGACAGGGGAGATATGATTCAGACCTTTAAATACTTGAAGGGAAATAATGAACAAATAAACCTCTTCCAACGAAAGCTGTACAACTAGAGGGCACAACATGAAGCTACGAGGTGGTAAATTGAAAGGCAATGTCAGGAAATATTTCTTCACTGAAAGGGTGGTGGATGCTTGGAATTCCCTCCCGATGGAAGTGGTGGGGGGCAAACACGGTGACAGAATTCAAAATGGCATGGGACAGACACAGTGGATCCCTTTACAGCAACAGGATAAAATCAAATTAAACTGAACCATCTAATTTCTCAACAAATAGGGGTGTCCTACATGGAGTGGCGGGTTCACCCCTAAACAAGGACGTGGGGAGGGGTGGCGGAGCGGCGGGTGCACCTACTCTTGCCGTCGTGCAGGGCAGACTGGATGGATCGTGCTGGTCTTTATCTGCCGTCATTTACTATGTTACTATGTAACAGTTAGTGCCTGGTAAGTTACCATGTTTTAACATCAAGGTGCAGTCCCCACCCAGCCTCCGACCACTTCCAGGCTCACTCCATGCTGTCCACATAACATGGGAATTAGTGTGTGCTGTGTCAAGCTGCCTCACTCCCATATTGTGCTTAACACACTTTAGTAAAAGGCCCTGTTTGAAGACCCCTCGCTCCTAGCTGCAAAGAGAGATGTTGAAAGCATAAGACACGACTTTCCTCACAAGTCCTCTGATTTCATGAAGTTATCACTTCAGGCCTAGCCCTGCTTGCTGACAGCTGCATGAGAGGTGAACTGTCAGTGGGGTGGTTGCAAAATGACCCAGCACCAAAGCAATATTGGCAAAGAGATGTGTGTGAAGGGAGGCAGTGCCAGGGAAATTAATGGTTCTCACGTAGTCTGCCATTTATAGCAAAAAAAAAAAAAAGAGAGAGAAAATGAACATGGTCAAGTAATTTAACTTTACATAAAGATTTTCTTGTATGCTGCTGAGCTGATAAATCTTGGACTTGTGAAGAATGAAGGTCACCTCTAGTTCCAGAAGCTGAACTGAAAATAATCGAACATATAGCTTCCATCGCAGTGATGCAGTCATGATTCACACTGTCCCATCAGTCCTTACGCCCGGAAATGAGAGAGGTTCATGAGTCTCTCAGCATTAACTCTTGTGTGTGTGTGTGTGCATAGTTTTATGTTTTTGTTTTTTAAATTTCCTCCTCTTACCTTTAGTTGAGACTGTGTGTTTTGGAAAAAAGCAAATGAGAAAGAACAGCGTAGGACCGATCACCCTATCCATGGTCACTTACTTATATACAGAATGCTGGGTAGACCTTGGGTCTGACACTGTTTGGCAATTCTTATTTTATTTATTTAACAAATTTTGATATACCATTTTTCTACAAGTCAAAACGGTTTACATGGAACTGAGTTGATACAATGAACGAGTTATAATGAAAATCAATAATGATGACTTTATGTAACGAACAATATTTGAACAACTATTTGTTAAACCCTTAATTGTAGCAGATGCTCCCATCACTGGGTCCCAAGCCTGTCCTGGGGACCTTCAGCCCGTCAGGTTTTCAGTAGTTCATTCAGTTTGTCAGGGTGCAAATCTTTTATCAGGAATTTCTATAGCTGCTATTTAAACACAGAAGCAGCATCTTATAAAATTGCCAAACATGGATTAGTAGGCCTAATACTAGTTGACAGCTACTTGTGTGTGATCTGTTCATAACCTTTTCCAGGAGTGTAGTGTGAGCAGAGTTTCATAAAACATGCTTGCACATGTAGAGAGTACACGCACACGTTTACGCTTTTTTGAGAGCAGGTGTAAATTTGCACAAGAGGATTTGTAACTACTGGGGGTTCATTGTATAAACCTATTTCCTAAAGGAACATAGGTATAATCATAAAACAGGGGCCTTAATAAAAAAAAACCCACTCAGGCATGGTACGATAGCTCAAGACTTGGGAAATGAATTCACAATTGCAATATATTCTGAAACAATTGTATTACTAGATACCTAGTGTGGAATTACGGAACTAAGATTATTCATAGGATTTATATACCCTGGAAAGAGGATCCCACATGAATCTGTAAGGGGGAAGGAGTTGGATGAAGTGTAAAAGAATGTGGGCTAGTTTATTACACTCTTACCTTAGACTGTCTGAAGACACAAGCCACAAGCGGAATAGAAGCAGTAGTCAAAAAGCGATTACATGAAAACCTATGGAGACACTCATGGAATTGGTCCCCTATTAGTGAAAAAAGTCCTTCTTCAATATTGGATAAAGCGGAAAGACCTTCTTTTGAAAAATGGGTGGAACTGATGCTATCCATGAAGGATTTTGAGTGTCATAAGTTAGATATGAGACGTAGTCATGAATTACAAACAGCTGCGGTTTTGTTTCATGGTATAAGTGGAAAGGGAGTACTGAAGATGCACATGAATAGCAGGGAATGACTTATGCTGATTCTGGGGGAGGGGGTATGAAGGAGATGAGTGTGGATAATGTGGACATCAGTAGAATATACTCAACAGAACATCTCTGAAGACCAACCTCGGAAGCACAAACAATCCGAGATCGGGTTGGCTTTGTGCATTAGCAACTGATTAAACCAGTGGATGTTTTATTTGCTGTCATGGAGAGGTGGATTTGTGATATAAATAAATAAAAACTATAGTACAATGAAACAATACTAATACAATCAATACACATAATTAGCCCCATTGTGGCCAGATTTATGTGGTCCAGGAGCATTGGTACACGGCCCCCCAGCTGAGGACTGTTACTGCACTCGCTGGCCTGAGATGACTTCAGAGGGGGATAAATTGAGGGAAAAATCCCCAGGCAGTTACAGATGAAGGTCTACAGCACCAGATCCTGGCTCTGGTTCTGACTGATCCAGAAACCCAAGGAAGCTGATTGGGTAAAAAAAAGGTTTTTGTTTTTTTTTAATTAAGATTTTTTTAAAGAAACTTTTTTCTGGGTTCCATGCCTTTCAGAGTTCTGGTGATTAGGGTATTCCAGAGACGTTGGTCTCGTCTGGTGTTACAGATTTCCTTTGATGTAATTCTGATCGACTTATTAATTATTCTTGGTCTCCCTCTGTCTTTTTCAGTTTTATTAGTTCAGATGAGGTGCTCAAACTTTTTCCTCTTGGAAATCTCTTCTAAGAGTTGTAAATGACTTGATGGTATTCAGCACTGCTCTTTGACATCTTGTTCTGCAAAGAGTGTCGTAATTTATTCTGTGTTCTACTTAAAATACCCATCAGCAATGATCGATCATGTGTGTGATAACACATGAAGAATATTCCAATAAATATTTGCTGAACTCTTTAGAGATTGTGATGCCTTGTACAGCATTCCATGTCTATGGGAAATATGCTTAGTGTATTTGACCCTAAATTAAGATTATTTTATTTTTTATTTCTATTTAATGTCTTTTTTATACCGCGCTCTTTGGAATCAGTGCGGTTTATAGTCAACAAAATTTGTACAGTGCAGACAGGACCTACCCTGGACTTACAATGAACAGGTGTTGCAACTTGGCACTAACGAGGGTAACTATGTACAGGCTAAACGATCGGTCACAGGTGACCGGGTCAGCTGGCAACTATTTACAGGATGACTAACTATATACAGATTGATCACCCAGATTGCGGATGTACAGTATTGCTCGGTGACTATATGCGATATTAGGTGGCTATATACACATTGGCATTTGTTACACAGGGCCCTTCCAGACAAGATGTAGGTGTACAAGCTTTCAAGATCATAGAACTCTGTTTCCAAGATGTAAAGACATCTGTGTGCCTTCAAAGGCTGCTGTATTACATGAAGTGGTTACAGGTTGGGGCCTCAGTCCAAATGCTGTTCACCTCTTGTTCATGACTGTTTAAGCACCTGTGGGTCCCATTCTGATCAGGGCCCTTCCGGACATCCAAAATCTGGACGGGCTGGATTTGTACCCGATTCCCGCAGGAGCAGAACTGGGGCAAAGGGCCTGGACAGGCCCCGATTCTATGCCACCGGTCATACAGCCAATGTTCCTGCATGGAGCCTCGGTACCATGGCACCAGGATGCCTTGCAGGAGCCCCAATTCCCTGCTACTGAACAAACCTGCTGTTACCCATCGCCTTATCCCCAAAAGGACCTGCCAAGGCCAGGACTGGGCTGAGGGAACCATGTGGTGCTCCTCACCATTTTGAGGGGCCCGACAGTGCCAATCTCCTTCTTCGGAGAGACTTATTTCACCTCCAAGGTGAAATACGTCTCCTGTCTAAGTCCTCCACAGCAGATGTACAGTGCCGCAACCAGAATTGGCCCTGCACATCCTGGGTCATGGGCCCTCCGCTGCCCCACCCATTCTCTTCCTCCAGCCCACCCCCTCCCACCCCTGTCCAGAGCTCCCCTGCACTTCTCCTCTGTACGTGCGGGGAGCTTTGGATTCAGAATCGTCCCCAAGCGATTGGTGGGGGATGTACATCCAGACGGACGTACATCCCTGCTAAATACTGCACAGAGTGACCCCCTGTCTATCTAAGGGATGATGTAACAGAAGAGAGTGGCCAAGGGAGGAGTTGATGTCAGAGGTTAGAAACTGAAGTCTTTTAAATTTTTCTGACAAGCTAGCAAGAGAGACATAGAGCTACTGAACCAGTGGACTCCTAGGTGCTGAACATGGCCTTAGACAAAGGGAAAGGAGAGGAGGGTAGAAGGTTTTGCTGTCTTTTACCTGCACGGTGAAGCAATGAAGGCCTGTGACTTGTGTGGGATAAACTATGGGAGAGGCCTGAGAAGGTTTTGCTGATAGGCCTATGACTAGTGGAGAGGTTTACTCAGGGACAGAGGAAGTTACATACCAAAGACGTTTTGGCATCATTCAGTAGAAGTGACAGTTGCGAGATTACCATATCAGAGTCAGGGAACCTATATGAAGTATCTTTGCAAAGTTTTGGAAACATAGTCTCTACAAGAGCTGAAGATTCAGGAAGTGGAGTGCTGAAGTAAGATTTTGTATCATTCTGGGAAAAGAAAGTGTCTCAAAGACAAGAAGAGAAATAAACAATCCAGTATTTGTTTGTTTTAATTTTCATTTTGGTCTCATATCTGACTTTGGCAGTATATGAGTTTTTAATAAAGATTGATTCACCCAGTAAAATATACGTTTTTATATATGGTCTTCTGGAGTGGACAGTAGACCTCACTGGAAGTGATGCGTGAACATCCAGTAAACTAGGGCCTTGAACAGTGACCTCCCCCCTGCTCATCAGGACTCTCTAAAAGGAGGCAAGGAGAGGTTTTCCCCTCCACTCTCAGTAACACTCAGAGCTGGCCAATACAGTCCACCGAGGGAGCTGCTACACTTGTGGTGATCCAAGTGTATCATAATCTGAAAAAGAAAATATCCACTTTCCCCAGGATCAACTAAAAGCCAATTGTTTTGGGACAAACTTCTTTCTGATGTTGCAGAAAGCCTAGTGGAATGCACAGCTGAAGTAGCTACTGAAATAAATATAGAATATAATAAATGCGCTACAGATCATTGCTTTACTTTTGTGCTTTCCTTGTTTCCTTTCTAAATTTGCGTTTCTAAAAGACGTCGTTGGTTTTCTGATGGCAGGCTCTCCTGGTTTGTTATTTATTTATCTGCTTTGTTTAGTAACGTTTATTACTTGTCAAATGACAATATCCATAAGATGAGGTACAACACATTCAAAATACACTAAAAAACATAACAGAATAAAGATAATTAAAGATACAAGTAAAACATAATAAAACAGATGACCTGGCCTTTGCTTTAAGATGTTAAACTTTGAATTACGGGTGCAGACTTTGGAGTAGAGACTCACGGACTTCAGTAAACATAATTGGACCACCAGGGTACATGAAAAAGCACTATAGTGTCTACTTCATTTTAAAATCATGTTCTGCACTTTAGGCAAGTGGAGTGGAAGAGTAGACTCACACCCAGGCAATTGGGGTTCAGTTCTCACTGGTGCTCCTTGTGACCTTGGGCAAGTCACTTTACCCTCCCTTGCCTAGGAAAAAAAGGCCTGGCAGTCTACTTCTGGTCACACCTTGCCAAGAAAACCCAGGGGCTGCTGGGTTGCTAGGAGTCAGCATTGACTTGACAGCATTAAAAAAAAAACAAAAAAACCCAGCATTCTTTGAGGGTAAGATTTCCTCCTCAGCCGCGCACACTGGATGGAGAGAACCATGGCTGCTCCTACACCTGGGTTCCATGTATGGAAGGAAACCGCATACTAACAATGATCCTTGACCTTTTGAATAGCCATTAATGATTTTTCATTAGGAGCAGCAACGCTGGAAATACTGCCATGAAACACTCTCGTTATAATTCACTTTTGCTATATATGTCGAATCTCCAATTCATTTCCAACTCAAAGTGTAGTAAAAATATGATGAAGTGCAATCCACCAAGATAGGTTAATGGGTCAGAGCTCTCAGTTCCCACTGCCGCCTGATATTATTATACTATTTCTTTCTGTAATAGGATTCCTTTTTTTTTTTACTGCAGGCTTACAGAGGGTTCATCAGTCACTATACAGCACATGCCACTTCCTTGCCAGCTATCAAATTCTCCCACTTCCTTTTCTTGCTATTCACTCCTCTCTGGAATACAAAACGAATGCTGAGACCTCCACTGCCTCAATGTACCTGTCTGATGACTCATTCCCAGCTTTGGTCACTGCGTCTTTTCAGATCCTCATGCCACTCTGTGAAGTCATGTGCAGCCTGAATGGGTGCTTACATCTAGCGACTTAAGGATGGTATGCCAGGCATTAATAACGCCGCACCTAGATTACTGTAACACAATTTATCAAGGGATCTCAAAGCATGCTCTTCACACATTGCAGAAGGTCCAAATCAGTGCTGCACACATGATAAAAGGTACACTACGACAAGACCATATTACACCAACACTAAAACAATTGCACTGGCTCCCCATACAGTATATGTCTGGAGTGGAGGAGTAGCCACTGGTGTAAGGAACCAAGAGACGAGACCAGGGTCACTTAACCCTCCATTGCCTCAGAAAAATCCAAGTTATCAGTGTCTCTGTTTAATGTCCATTACTATGTTTAAGTTACAATGTAAACCACTATGACTGAAATGATAAAACAGCACATAAAATACTGCTAAATAAATACTCAGAATAAAGTGCAAAGTGATACACAACATCATCAAAATTTTCCACAACCTTTCAGCAGAAAATCGACAGACTCTAATACAAAAGGTACCAGATGACAGAACTCCCAGAACCTGCTCACCATTTCCACCCTAAAGGTGAGCAGTCAACCAACTACTTGCAAACATGCCTTTTTAATCTATGCCCCGTCCATCTGGAACTCACTCCAAAGAAATAAGATGCTTAGACCTAATAACTGAAGCCTGCAATAAGTTCCTAGAACATTTTGGAGACAACACCTAGCACTATTAATTAAGGAATGCTATGCAGACAGACAATCTTACCACAGTAGATGCATAATCCAACTAGCCTGATTATTTGGTTTATTGTTGCCTACCTCATGTTACTCTACCCCTGCTTACTCTCATTACAACTTATTCTTCCAAAATAACTTTGCTATATAACACCCTAAGTTAACCTGTTCATTGTAATTTTCTACAAATCCACATTAATTGTAAACCACTTTGACTTCCAGATAAAGCAGTATAGAAAAATTGTTAAATAAATAAATCTGTGTGATGGCTCCCAATATTCACTTGTAACTATACCAAAATCAAAAGGCCCAAATGCCTTCTGAACGACCATCTGGATGTGTCTTTGGAATGGATATATACTCCTGAGTCGCGATTCCATATGCAATTCAGCAATGAACAAAACTATGCTCTAAGAGACAATAATTGTTAAGGACATTTGCAAGAAACCATAGGAGTGACTAAAGCAAGTAAAGTGTTGAGTTTCTGAAGTAAATCATGGCCACAGACAATGACACCATCATAATGAATCAACTTGTAGATTCAAACTTCAATATGTTCAACTGCCCCAAGACTAACGGTAGAGGTGGGGGTGTCTTCATATTGGCCAAAGACCACCTTTGCTTCTGCCAGGTCAATGCAACATCATCAAATGGAATGAACATGCTTGTCAAAGCAAACAAACAGCTTACATAAGCCTGGAATACAGATCCCCCACTGCTTCTTCAGACCATCTGTACCCAACCTAAGAACACCAAACAATCCATACTCCTAGGTGACCTGAACCTACCATCAGTCCCACAAAAAACCTCGAAATTTTTCATGAATGCAATGGAGGCATTAGAATACACTCAAATAATAAGTCAACCAGCCCACAATAAAGAAGCAATATTGGACCCCATCTTTGTTACAAATAGCATACTCCAAGATCCCTATCTTCCCTCTCTCACAACTACTCCAATACTCTGGTCTGATCACAAATTACTCAATTTGGCCTCCCTCATAACCCATCCCATCAATCACACACAAAACAATTAACCAACATAAGAAGATTCAAACTCCTACATAAAGAGTTGTTCCTTAATACTATCCTCCCTCAAATAAACCTAGACTCTCAGGACCGACTACACAACACTTAATTGGAATTAGACAATCTCCAAAGCTGCAACAGCACCACATCCCAAAAGATACAACAGAAAACATCACTCAGCCTTAGAAACATCAAAACGCTCACTTTGACAGCTGGAAAGGAGATGCTCAAAAACAAAACCGACCGAGACAATTACATGGTGCTCTTACAGTCATCCAAAACAATAGGCTATCTCAGAGCAACATCAATCCACATACCACCAACAAGCTCTGCACAACGCAGTTTTATTCACCAACCTAATTCAACTAATATACACAAAAGTATCAACAAATCACTAAGGCTAAAAGGACCTCAGGATGGCTAAAACCCACATGTAGTGAAAAATCACTATAGGGAATAGCAGACGCTTACATCACAGGTCCCATAGCCACCTAACCTAACCACCAATTGCACCTATTAGGATAATTCCAAAACACCAATACTAACACTGGGAATACTTTATCAAATCTACAAAGACCTACTAACATACACCATTCATACAACATACAAAACAAAAATTACTTTAAAAAGCGTCTCAATAATAATAAATATGCTGATAGAGACAGCTCTGGAACCTTCAACACTCTTCCTAAATAGAAGAAAAACAAAGATAAGGTTATACAGAATTATTTCATATCCAAGACAAAGAGCATACAGCACTTATCTGTAAAAGACGATACACCAAACAGCTGATAAGGAAGGTACGAGCGATGCTCAATCGCATAATCGCAAGAAACCTACAAGACTTCAGAAAGAAGCTGAAGACACATCTTTTTTTTTAAATTTTATCTTTATTAATTTTCCATACACTCCAGAATAAACTGAATGTAAACAGAATATAGAAATACATCATAAGCAATAACAACTTCAGAAAAAAACAAATCAAACTGGATTAGACCACAATATAAGACACATCTTTTTAAGGAACACTTCGGTGAAGGCCCTATGTAATTTCAACCCCACACCTGTAATCCCTCAACCTTACCTACCCTCTCCCTCTCCCCTCTCTCCACCCTCTCATCAGATCAAAATCAATAATACTACCAATGCTATACTTTGTTGTTTAACATTTAAATTGTTTACTATTAAGTTATTATGTAAGTTATTAAAACATGAATAGATTATTGTAATGTCACTCTAGCCAGACTCCCTCAGTTTCAACTCTACCGCCTGCAACTCCTTCAAATCACCGCTGCCCATATACTTACCCATACCTCCTGCTCTGATCACATTACACCGTTACTTTTCAAACTTCACTGGTTACCCATAAAATTCCAAATTCGATACAAGATTCTCACCCTGGTCCACTGCACCACCCACACCATTACCCCCCAGTATCTCTCCGATCAAATTCATCTCCACTCCTTTCACCGTTCCCTCCGTCAGATTCATTCTAATTGCCTCTTCCTCCCATCCCACTCACCCCCCCCCCCCCACCTTGAATCAACTCGAAGCTGCCTTTTTTCTTTCCTGGCCCCCTTCTTTGGAACTCCCTTCTCCTCGACCTTCGCCTGGACCTCTCCTTTTCCCATTTTAAAACACTGCTAAAAATCTTTTTCCCTTGCCTTTGACCTCCCACCACCTTCTTCCTAGTTCCCTTCCGTTGTGTCTGTGCTGATCCTGTTCCCTCTCTTCCCAGCTAGTTACATCTCTCTTCTTTGCTTTCCTATTTTATTGGCATTCCTTTCCTTTTTCTTGTAGCTTCTTTTAAATTGTAAACTGCTCAGACATCTTGGCATTGGGCAGTATATTAAATGTCATAATAAAGATAAAGATAATAAAGATGACGTTAACATTTCTGTTCCACGTATACTAGTCTAAATTAATTTAAGTTAATGCTTCACTCTTCCATGTAAGTTAAATTCTAACTATTCCATGTAAACCGTCTTGACACCTTGATAAGGCGGTATATAAAACCAGTTAAAGAAATAAATGCTTCACTTTTTCCCCAATATCATATGATGGTTCATTTTCATATAGTTCACAATAATGGTTGTTTACTGGAAAAAAATAATTGGGTGAGGTTCACAAGATTCATTGGCACAGATGCGTTCTTTATGTGTGTTCTACCCAACTGACCCTCAACGACAAGGCCATTTTGACATCATGTTTCTATATGGTGGTATTACTTATCCCTTTAGTGTGCCAATGCATTGTGGTTATTGTGTTAGTCCACTTCAATATGTAGAAATAAGGGTCAAACAAGTTAGTGAGACCATTTTGTTAAACTAATTTTATGCATTAGAATGTATTTATTTATTTATTTTATTTCAAGAACACTTACACTCCACCGGTCTGGGAAAATATCCCCAGCCTCAACAGGATTACAGTGAAGAAATAGCGCAATTGCACGTGCTCTGTTAGGTGGGGCATGCCTCCTTGGCATCTGGGCCTTCTTAACCTAGGTTTATTGTACTCTGTACTTTGTGCCTTCCTGCCCCACCCTTCCCTCACAACTTAAGTCAATTAACGACACTATTCTGTACGCATATAGATATTATTATTGACTGGATGAAGTATGATGAAATACGACACAGACATGTATGCACAAGAAACACAGCTTTTCCTTTTTTGGACTGCCTGGAAGGCAGGGGCTAACTTGCATGGAGTGTCCATCACAAACCTAATCACCTTGCTGGGGAGACTGGATGGCCATTCTGGTATTTACTATGTTATTATGTAACTAGTATAGAGTCAGCTGGGCATTAGGAATGTGCATTTAATTGAAATGAAATAAAATATCAATTTAATTTCAATCTAAAACATGACACTGAAAAACCTGAAATTCAGTTTTCTGAACCAGTCACCTCAGAGGTGAGTCTGGCTTCAAACCAGTAACCTTTGGGTAGAAAGATAAGCATCTTGCAGAAGAGCCATCTCACCTTCCTTCCTGTTTCCTGACTGGCCCAAAGTTTGTCTGGTCAGGAGCTCTATGTAAAATGCTAACTGGATTTTTTGCCTTGTAAATCTATTGACTCCTGCTATAGAGATTTACTTCAAGAATGTTTTCTTTTGCCATGTTCTCATGCTATAAAGTCTGTGAAACCATATCTAAGTACACTATCAGAACATTTATCAAGCTTAATCCCAATTAGTAATGATCAAAGTCGTATGGTCATTTAAGGTTGTATGGTCTTTATTAAGCCTTATGGTCTTTATCAGCCATCATGTTTCTATATTTCTATATCGGAATTCAAGAAAGTATGGAACAAACACAGAAGAAGAAAACTCACTAGCAATACTGCAGGCTGGCTTCAGCCAGCCCCCATAGAAATGTTATGACTGTTCCACAAGTTGCCTGCCCACCCGATGGTTCAAGACCAGCCTGTGGCTATGAGAAAAAAAAAGCCAGTTGGGATTTTTATTTGCCTGAAATCTCTAGTAACCTTTCAGCTACGTTTTACATTTGGGCAGCAGCCACAGCTACCTCTTTAATTAACAAAATTGCCCTGAAACAAAAATGTATAAAAATGAAAACAAAATGAAAATTGATTAAAGTGAAACAAAATAGAATGAAAAAACCTGCAAACGAAACAGGAAACAAAACGAAACAAAATTTTGTTGGCTGCACACCCCTACTGGTCATGAATTTCTGCACATATGCCTTTAAAGGCTCAGTAAAGGAACGGGAGGGGTTTAGGTAGTTATTTAAATTTATGAACTGAATTTTCTTAATGTTGTTGTTGTTAAGTGCCGTCGAGTCGGAGTCGACTCATGGCGACCCTCTGGATAGCTATCCTAAATTGTGTTCGGTCTTCAGTCAGGCGGCTCATTGTTGACAGACTGGTACCCGTAGCTGCTGTTATTGTAGCGATCCATCTCATTGCTGGCCTTCCTCTTTTGCGTTGACCTTCTATCTTGCCAAGCATGATGTCTTTCTCTAATGATCTCTCTCTTCGCATGATGTGTCCGAAGTATGAAAGCCGAAGTCTTGTCATCTGAGCTTCTAAAGAAAGCTTAGGTTTGATCTCCTCTAGTACCGACTGGTTTGTTCTTCGGGCAGTCCATGGTATACACAGTATTCGCCGCCAGCACCATAATTCAAAGGCATCAATTTTCTTCCTGTCTGTCTTTTTCACTGTCCAGCTTTCACATCCATATGATGTTATTGAAAATACCATGGCTTGAACAAGTCGAATCTTTGTATGGAGAGACACATCTCTGCTCTTGAGAATCTTATCTAGGTCTTTCATAGCCATTCTGCCAAGAGCAATGCGTCGTCTGATTTCTTGACTGCTTGTTGCTTCTTTATTGATAGTTGATCCAAGTAGGTTAAAGTTGTTCACAATTTCAATTTCTTCTCCTTCAACGATGAACCTGTTGATTATGCCAGTTGTCATGATCTTTGTCTTCTTTACATTAAGGTGCAGGCCCATTTTGAGACTATGTTCTTTGATTGTGAGAAGCAAATGTTTCAGATCATCTTCGCTTTCAGCCAGTAATGTGGTATCATCAGCATAGCGAAGGTTGTTGATGAGTCTTCCACCAATCTTCACACCTCTGTTGTCTTCATACAGTCCTGCTTCTCTGATGATTTGTTCTGCATATAAATTAAACAGGTAGGGGGAAAGTATGCAGCCTTGTCTTACACCTTTGCTTATTTTAAACCATTCTGTTTCTCCTTGTTCCGTTCGAACTGTTGCTTCTTGATCAATGTACAGATTACGCAAGAGAACGATCAGGTGTTCTGGTATACCCATGCTTCTTAATGTGGCCCAGAGTTTCTCATGGTTTACACAGTCAAAAGCCTTGCTATAGTCGATAAAGCACAAATAGATATCCTTTTGATATTCTTTAGTCTTTTCAAGGATCCATCTCACATCCGCAATGATGTCTCTCGTTCCTCGCCCTTTCCTGAACCCTGCTTGCACTTCAGGTAGTTCTTGTTCTAGGTATGGCTGTAGTCTCTTTTGAATAATCTTCAGTAGAATCTTGCTGGCATGTGGGATCAGAGCGATTGTGCGATAATTTCCACAGTCAGTTGGATCACCTTTCTTTAGTATTGGTATAAACACAGATCTTTTCCAGTCAGTTGGCCATGATGTTGTCTTCCATATTTCTTGGCAGAGCCTTGTAAGTACGGTAACAGCTGCATCAGATTGCTGCAATACTTCTATGGGAATGCTATCAATGCCTGGTGCTTTGTTCTTTGATAAGGCTTTCAATGCTGCTTCAACTTCTTCTTTCATCACCAATGGTTCCTGATCATAAGGTATAGGTTGAAACGGCTGTTGGTCCACTTGATCTTTATCATATAAAAACTCTGTATATTCCTTCCACCTTTACATTTCTTAATGTAAATGTCCTTATTAAGTCCTATTCGTGTTTTGCGTTTTTGTGGTCTCATAAAATTTCCTTTAAATACCCTACCTAGTTTTTTGTTTACTTAAGAGTGGAGAGTTGTATTAGATGTTCTATACTACTATTACTATTTATCATTTGTGTAGCGCTAGCCAGCAAATGCAGCACTGTACAGAGACAGTCCCTGCTCCTAAGAGCTTACAGTCTAATCAAGACAGACAACATAACAACTGAGGACTAGGATATGTCGAGGGGAATGGTAAGGAAACAGGATTTTCTTCTTGTTTATCAGGCAGTGGAGTTCATCTCCTTCTGCAAAGCATAACGAGTATATTGTGGAGTGGATTGTTGGTCTAGAAGTAAAAGTAAATCAATTCATGGAGAAGCCTGAGCCCTTTTATTCTGAATGCGCTGGCACAATTTGCATCAAGGTGTCTTGCATTATTTTGTGCCATTCTCTTCTACTTGGGTCTCTGTATGAAACTTACTTGAAACGGTTTTTTTTTGGGGGGGGAGGGGTTATGGAGTTGCTAGATAGCTAGAACTTGGGGAGCAGAATATCATTCTTTGGGTAATTTGTCCTTTAGCAGCGGTGCTTTCGAACTTAGAATATTGCAGCAGAAAAGAATCAGTTAATTGATCCAAGCTGCCAACTCGTGCCATACGTCAGCCACATTTGCCACACTCTGAGGAAGGTTCTCACTTGCATTTTTGAGGGTAAGTTGCAGAAGGAATTTATGGTCAAGTCCTTTTCCCCAGGACCGTATCAAGCTAGAAATGCATTCTGTGCAACTTGAAAACCTGGTGCCTCCCCCCCCACCCCCCATCCATCCACGCATTGGAACTCGCTCTTGCCAGGCTTTCTGGAAGCCCAGGGATGATATCAGTGCCCCTTCTGTACTTACACCCTGTGCGGCCGCATCACTCGCACAACCCTTGGTATGGCCCTCCTTTCACCCATGTGTAGAGCTACTAACTTCTAAAAACATCACTCAGCGAACTTTGCCAAAAATGAATTCAGTGTTCTTTTATTTAAACATGAGGTGTTGTTACTTCAGATCACCCTTAAATGCAAAGGAACATGAAGGATGGAAAAAGGTTGAAAAGTTTAAGACCTTTTTTTTAAGATGTTTCAATTTTTTCATTGGTCCATAATTGGTGAAAGCTCGCTTGGCCTTGGGCACCACATACCCACCAGCAGAAGGTAAACAAATCCATCAGAAAGTACAAGGTAATAGCATATAAACTCTGTTTGCATTTTCTTTGTACAGAAAAGATGTAGTGTACGGGGAGAGGGTGATGTGAATGCCAAACAAACAAGCAAAACCTATCTGAAACTTCAGAATTTATTTCCTTTATAAGGTTAGTGCTGTCTGAGCTTCTTGTTCACTGTGAATTAAATCTGAGACGTTAAGCTCATTTGCAGAAATGAAAACTACACAGCCTTATTCAAAAAGCACCTTTTCCCATTCTGTGCCTGTGTGAAACAGTTCTTCACGGACTAAGGCCCTTACAGTCAAATGTAAATTTAAGATGGTTGTTCCCGGCAAATGAGTAAGTCAAATATGTTCTGTATACTTCAGGTTTTAGATTCATATTTTACATAAACAAAAGATCAATAAAGTTTCCTACTGGCACATAAATGTGCAAATGGCAAGTGAGATTTAAATATATATATTCACAAAAGAGAAAAAACTTTCTATACTATAGTTTCTCACGAATGTGAATATTATAGTCTATAAATAATTGCCTGTCTGTCTACTTTACCCTTAAGTTTGCTTTTCGGTGCTAACCTGTTAGTTTGTAGCATGGCATATTGTTTTTACTTTTATTTATGGCAGTTTCTGATGGGCTTAAGGTGTCTTATTAAGTGTTCATTATTTTGCTGACCCAGGCTTGGGAAGGGGGATTGACTTTGATATCCTCAGTCAGAACCATCAAATAATTTCATCTCTCTCAGTGTCCTCTATCTCACTGATTTGTGGAGATAGTAACACAGCAGATGGAGGCCCAACTTTGAGAAGAAGTCCTTCGTTTTTACTCCTAGTCCTTGAGGGCCAACAACAGGTTAGGTATTCAAGAGATCCTTAATGAATGTATATAAGTGAGATTTGCATGCCAACTACTTCCATTGTAATCAAATCTCTCTCGTGCATATTCATTAGTGATATACTGAAAATGTGGCTTATGGGCAGCCCTTGAGGGTTGGGACTTAGACCCAAGGACATAGGCAAGGTGGGCAACCTCCTTCAGTATCAAGTTTTAAACAATGCTAGAGGGGGATTTCCTGATATTTTCATATGAGGGCCTACACAGAATATTTCAAATTGCCATGAATGCCAAGGTCCTCCTCAAAGAAGAGTTTGCTGAAAGTTGGGGAAGGGGGACCAAGTCTGGCCCTTTCACAGATAGTGGATGCCGGGGAAGGAAGGAGGCAGAAGGCAGGGTTCCCAAGGGTGTTGCAGATAATCCTATTCCCTGCTTCCCCCCTTGCCAGCATTTTCCCCCTGGGGGAGTGGGAGGATGGTTCCCACCCATCCCCTCACATGGATTGCCATAGTGACAGGAAGCTCATGTGGAGAAGGGAGTGGGACACTGCAGGACTTGTGGGTCTTCACAGGCCCTGTAATGAATTTGCTACTGCAAGCTTGGGATAAGACCTTCTTGAGGTCAAGCAGCACAGGGTCTTGGAGACAAGGGGAGAGGGGAGGATCTGGGAAGAGCAATTTGACTTCTCAGGAGACCTTCTCCTTCGCTCCCCTCTCCCTGTTACCTATGACTGCCAAAAATTTAAATCTAGTGGTGAATAGTTTACAGCAGATAAAAATCAAATAGGCTGTGCACTCTGCCTAGTTACTCTGCTTGACACTGCTGGCTATATATTCCAGCTGCCAGTCAAAGACATTTGACCACTCGTTGAATGCCATTCTTTATGCACGTTAGATTTTGTTTTCTTCCTCTTTGGTTTTCTACTATCATGTGCAGATCAGAATACAAGTTCTCATGCTTTACCTCCCCATGTATTACCATCAAGCGTTGTAATAGAAATAGAAATCAAAACCACTAAGACCATTGCCCAAACGTTGAACCATCTAAGTTCTGTGGCCTTGCAGGATGGTATCTGCTCACCACAAGCCTGCCAGTACCAGGCCAGTTGGTTTCTGGGGAGTTATTTCAAACTTATAAAGCAAGGTCAATGGGACGTCAACATCAGAAAGCATTACAAGAAAGCTACGACATATGAAGGAGCAGGAGAAGACACCTACAGTGGGAACCCCAATGCCCACAAAGGCCAAAGGATCAATGAGTTAAAGAAAAGGCTAATGGACAAGGGCAATACTATACAGGCCACAACTTTTGCCTGCACGCCTTAACTGCCAGGAACTTGAAACACGAAATGTATAAGTTATAAAATGCTGGATAAAGGTAGAAGGCATATGGGGAGTTGTGATGTGTTTCCCCGTGTGCAGTTGGACTCTGGAATGTCACCTGGTTCACAGAAACATCAAGGGGAGACACTGGTTTCAGCAAATGATTCCTGGTAGAGCTCAGGATGATGATTGCTTGCCCTCCCCCTCCCCCCCCCCCCCGTTACATCATAACTCAATGACCCCCCAGGATATTTAAATCTGGATACTTCTGCAGTGGTGATGGGAGATGTGGTATGTTTCCTCCTACACTGTTTGACTCTTCGGAGCATCACCTGGATGGCAAAAACATCAAGGGGCGATGCTGGTTTCAGTAGTGGTGATACCCAGTAGAGCCGAGGACGGTGGTTGCTCTGCCCCCCTGGTAACATCATAACTTGGCAACCCCAGGAAATCTCAATGCTGCTATGCAGCGGCTGCCGGCAAAGAGATTTGATGATGCTTCGGTGTCAATTCAGGGCCATAGGGGCCCCAGGAGACTTTGAAGATGTCAAAGGGATACGGGAAGGGGAAGAGGAAGAATGGGAAAGTTGTGACATCTACTCCCCAAACCCTCCATAGGCCCATTGGTTAAGCAGGTATGACAGACTGGAGGGAAGGTTACTGGAGCTGGGAGGGGGAGGGGGAGGGGGAGGGGGGATTTGGATCCCATGTCTTTCTCTGTCTCAGGTATATCTCTTTGTTGAGACACTAAATGACGTTTCTGATGGTGCAGAAGGAGTTAAACTGCTCCAGGATATTTGGAATTGATCATAATGGGCACAGCATGGGCCAGGGTTATCCCCTCCCCTCCCCCCCCAGACCCTAAGCAGATGCAATCTGCAACTTTCATGCCTGATCCTGTTAAAGATCCACTGTTTCTGAGGGGCCTACACGGTGATGCATCTGTTTCTGATGTTTTGTTGCTTGACATAATGAAGATTGTTACTCAAACAAACGAGTTATTGAAAGGTTTTATAGAAAAAACAGTTAAATTCTCCACCAGTTCTGTAATTAAATTTCAGCATGTGTGGCTGGAGTATCTTGAACAGAAATTAGACAAAGTAGGCTCCTAGGCTGAACTTTTGCAGTCTGTGGGTCAAACTACCATTAAGGATAGCTGCATTTTGCATAAGCAGACAGAGTTGATGGAGAATCTGATAATAGAGTAAAAAATCTCTATTTTCTGAATTTTCCTAGGACTCAACTGCTTTCTACTACTATTCTTTTGAGGAAATATTTTGCAGAGGTCTTAGTACTACCTGTTGCAGGCACCTTGGATGAAGTGAATCAGGCTCAGGTGGTTTTGGAGTCCTCTTCACTAGATTGGACAAATGTTTTGGAGTCTTCAGTTATTGCCCCTAGAGCTACCTTGGTAGTCACATTGTATTAGAACTGAAGAAAGTGGCTATACTTAAAGATTAATTATGATGTTGTGAGGTCTCTGCAGGCTCGCAGGAAGAGCTCTCTGCAGCTTAAAGCATAGGTGTGGGTGGCTAGCGCATTGTTCTTCCTGCGCTTTCCCTGCAAAAGCCTTGCCGTCCATCAGGGTGTTAGGTATGTTTTTTTTGGATCTGTTACAATTATAAACCTTTTTGGCTGAGAAGTGTTTGTTTCTCTGCAAAGCGATGTTGATCTTTTTATTTCCTCTTTCAACATAAACAAGTATTTTTGATTACTTGGAGGAGTGATATCTAGTTTAAACTGAGTTGTTTCAATTTTGCTAAGGGGGACCCCTTACTCCCTGTGACATGGACTAAGAAACTATTTGCCTTGCCTTTGCTTCTGTGCAATATAAATGTGAAAATATTAAACAAAGGAATACCTCCGTAGGTTGCGTAAGTCTGTGCGCACAAACAGGTTATGCCAGGTAAATGACATTCTATTTGCAACACAAACCTTAAGCAATACCAGGAAGCACCAACCTCCCCCCAGTATACTTCAGAGTCTTTCCACATCTGCAGGAGTTGGGAAAGAAATGCATGCAAGTAGAACCGTGAAATTAACAAGGATTTCACAGATAGACAGACAGACAGACAGACAGACAGACAATGCCACACATGTTTGCAGCACGTCATAGCCAAAGTAGGGCTCAGAACGCCTCCAATGGGACCAAACGGCAAAAGCAGCTTTTCAGGACACTGACCTGGTGCACCTACGAGTATGGAAAGTAAAGGGATCCTGCTTCAAGGGTTTCCAGTCCAACTCAATTACCCAACAAAATAGTTTCCTTTCTATAGGTGAGCACAGGCTTGAAACTTGTAAGCAGAAGCAACTTTACCAAGGATTATACCTCTAATTATCAGTCCTCCTCTGCTCTCATGCTGATGGGCCAAAGGACAGCAACAGCTTTCTTAGCAGATACGATGTGTGATCGGATCGAGCTTGTGGTCAAGGAGTTTGCGCTGGCAACAGTGGCATGGCGTTGGCTGTGGTGACATTGAGCAGCAGACAAGACTCTAAATTCCAGTTATCCAGGCTTGTCTTTAGAGGGAAACTCTTGTTCGGAGAGGACCTAGAGAAACTAGTAAAGGGCAGAGTTCAAGCATCATTACTTTCTGGAGGATAGAACCAGGGGGTCCTGGCCGTGGGCAGATTCATTGTTTTCTGCTGCTGCTCATTCTCCACACCCTTGGTACTGGGACTCAGGACTCCCAGTGGTATCACCCAGGGAAGACACTCTTCCTTTCCCAGCTCTTGCGCCAAGTATCAGTCCTGTCGAGGAACCCACAGGCCCTGTGACTCTTCCTCTTCGACGCCCCATCCTGTTTGTCACAATTTATTTATTTATTTATTATTTATTTAACCAGTTTTGTATAACACCTTATCCTTCAATCAAAGTGGTTGACAAGACAACAAAGGCTAACATATTGAGGGTATGGGAAAACAAAAATGATACATTACAATATAAATACAAAACAAAACAGTATGTTATAATACTATATCATAGTGAAATTAAATATACATAATGGTTAATGAGTAGATAATGGGCCATTCCAGGTTACCTAAGTGGTTGGCCGGCTCTGCCTCTTTCAGCAGGCTTGGGCTGGACACTATTCAGCATGGTTACATCCTAGAATGCAGGGAGCCCATTTTGGACACCTTTGTAATCTCTCTATGTTCCAAAACCAAGAAGGCTGTCGTGCAGGCCACCCTGAAATGGCTGCTGCGTCTCCCATGCCCCCTGCCAAAGAGGCAAAGGTCGCTCTTCCATCAATTATATCGTGCCAGAAGAGGGTGAATTATTCAGGCCCATTCTCAATTTGAGGAACGTTAATGTCTCCCTGAGGCTGTCACATTTTCTGCTGGAGAGTAACCAAAATGCAAGGGGATGGAAGGATATCCCTATGAGGAAAGGCTTAAAAGGCTAGGGCTCTTCATCTTGGAAAAGAGAAGGCTGAGGGGAGATATGATAGAGGTCTATAAAATAATGAATGGCGTGGAATGGCTAAACCTAGATGGTTGTTTACTCCTTCAAAGAGCAGAAAGATTAGGGGGCATGCAGTGAAGCTACAGTGTAGCCCATTTAAAACAAATTGAAAATTTGTTCACTCAATGAGTAAATAAACTCTGGTATTCGTTACCAGAGGATGTGGAAAAGGCTGGGTTTAAAAAAAAGGTTTGGACAAGTTCCTGGAGGAAAAGTCCATAAACCATTATTAAACAGGACCTGGGAAATCCACTGCTTACCCAGGGATAAGCAACGTGGAATCTGTGTACCTTTTTGGGAACCTGACAAGTACTTGTGATCTGGCTTGGCCACCGTTGGAAACGGGATACTGGACTTGATGGGCCCTTGGTCTTACCCAGTATGGCATATTGTATGTTCTTATGTCAAGTGTGAAGCCTTCATGATGGTATTACTGTCTGTGTGTTTGAAATTTGTGCTATATCAGCCATCTTTCTGTGCACTGCTGTTTATCCCTCTGCCTATTGGTCTGTTCTCTTTCCCACCACCTGTTACCCTGTTCTTTTCTTAGTTTGGTTACAATGTTTAAACAGCAGTAGTACAACATCAGGCTTCCAAGAAGGCTAAGGTGACCTGCATAAGGGACCATGCTCGAAACCCAATTTCAAACAGCACAGAGCAATCAAATATTTTATCACAACATTCCTAACCTTGGTGGTTGTGGGGCTTGTTATCAAACTTGCTAAAAGACATAGAAATGGGATTAGGTGTTATTTTAAAGTATTGTCATGCAAGAACCCAAGCTGAAGTTGGTGAGGCCTGAAATAGCCTAAAGGCCATCACTGTAACAAAATTTGGGTGGCAGAAGAGGCAAGACTGCAGCAGGGACAGGCCACAGTGTCGGTACTCTGCACTAACCTTCTGACCGGTATCATTTCGTGGCTCCAGCACGGGCAGAGTAAGTGTAAGCAGCCCAGTCTACCCTCAGGCTTGGCCAGTAACAGCTCTTCAGGTCAGAAGACTTTGGTAGCATGTGGTTTCTCTTCAACTGTGGGAGGAGCCCAGTCTTCGGCAGGGCCAGTGGATGAGATCTTCATGGCTCTGGGCACATCCAGGGTATAGCTTTCCCCAGAGCAGCAAACCCCCCTGCCATGACCCAGAAGTACAGCAGCAGCCTTTGGAATGCCCCCCTCCAGTTTGCCAACAAGCTCACCGGTACAAGGGAGTGAAGAGGGCTCTGAGGCAGTGTCAACTTTTCTTCCTTCTCCCACTGTTGCAGTGTGTGGCGCTGGAGGTTCAATGGGGTCAATATCTACTGATTGGGATCTACTGGCAACAAGTTGTGGAGGAGGTCTGATTCCAGAGTCTGGGGGTTTGGTCAAGACTGCACAGATTACATTGGAAACACTATGGGGCACCATGACAACCATGGATTCCTCCCTTTTATCTGTTGTGGGGACAGTGAGTATGGAACTATCAACTTTAAAATTTGCTTCGTCTGAGGTCTCTCAGATGCAGGTTGATCATGCTGGTAGGATAGCCAGTATGGAGGCAGAGCTGGGTCAGCTTCGAGGACTGTGTGCTGCCCATGTCATGGATAAGACTTTGCTCTCCAGAAAGACAGAGTACTTAGAAAATCAAGTACGCAGGAATAATTTGAGATTGTTAAATTTCCCTAAATTATCTATTCTGTCTACTTCTGAGATGGTGCACGAGTATTTCCAGAAGGTTCTTAAACTCCCTGGGGATAATTTGCCCCCTATCATGAGGGCTCAGTACTTGTCCCTGGGTGTGGGCCCTTGTGGTTCTGCCTCCAGTGACTCTTTTTTTTTTTTTTCCCCAACAATCTTTATTCAGAACAAAAACAAGAATACAAAGTAAAGTCCACATCTAGGAGACTCCCAGCTTAACAAGATAAGGAATTAAAATACAATAATAGGGATCAAAACTAATCCAAGCCCAAATTACATAGAAAGAAAGAAAGTAACATTCAGGTAAACTCTTTACTAACCAAGAAAGCCTCAAATTGATTAACCTCAAGAAAGACATACTTGATACCTTCCAATTCCACTATACACTTACAAGGGTATTTCAAAAAGAAGGAAGCCCCAATAGCAAGAGTCCGGTCCTTCAAAGCCAAAAACGCTTTACGACGGGCCTGCGTGACCCTACTCACATCGGGAAAAATTTGTATAGGTTCCCCGCAAAAGGCCAAGTTTTTCTTTTTAAAGTATAAATTAAAAATCATATTTTTATCTTGTAATGATATAAAGGATACAAGCAGAGTAGCCCGCTGTGGAATCAAATCAACAGAAGACTCCAAAAAATTTGAAAGATCCAAGGACTCAGCTTTATTAGGTTTTCCTTCTTGTCTTTCAACCGGAGAGGAAGCCTGCGCTAAAGAAGATTTAGGAGTATAATACAATGAGGAAAACTTAATAGAATCAACCTTATCAATCAGCAAGACTTCCTTTAAATACTTTTGAACTAAAATTAATGGTGAAAGATAATGGGTACAGGGAAAATTCAAAAAACGAAGATTTTTTAAACGATTACCGTTCTCCAGAACCTCTAGCTGATGATGTACCAAAGTACTATCCTTTATGGAGGAAGATACAGCAGCCTCCACAACAGTAAAACGACCTTCCAATTTAGACAACCGTTTTTTTGAATCAGAAAACATAGCATCCTGATCTGACAGTTTCTGAATCACTTCAACTGAGAAACGTTCTACTTGGGAGAAGGAGGTTCGAAGGGAACCTTCCATTCGCACCACCAACTCCCAAACATCTTTTAATGAAACCTCAGATGGAACAGATATCTGCAAAGGTTCAGAAGAAAATTTAACAGGAGAAGGCATCAATACATTCAATGTATAACAGCACATATTGCTGCCTGTACAGATAATGTTTTACAGCACCACTGTATATAGCCCACACTGTACATAGCTCAAACCATTCTAGCACGCAACACACCACACCCTGTACATAGCTCACCCCAATCTAGCACACGATACAACACACATTCAACTAAATTGCACCCTCACTGCATGATTAACACCCTCACTTTACCCGATTGTTTGCTGTGATACCACCTTGATTAATAAGATAAGGCGGTTTAAAAATACTGTTAAATAAAAATAAATAAATAAATTCTGTCCCCCCACTGGCAACAAAGAAGAGGCTTCCTGAATACAAGGAGGCAGTCCGCCGAGAGAAGCCTCCCGGACAGAAACACACTCCAAATCTTCTCCCTTCCCGGGTTGGGCATCCCCAGGCGCAAAAGAGGACTCAGATACAGTACTCACGGACTCTCCGGAAGGATTATCCAAGGAGGGAGAAGTTCCAGCACCTACAAGATGGCGATCCATAGGGCCAGTAATTTTCCCAACTTTTGCAGGAACCGATGGAAACACCTTCTTTCTCCGTCGTCCCATAAGTCCGTGTTAGAGCTCCTCAGGCTCCGAAGGGGCTCCAAAGGGGCGGGACCTGCCCCTTTGGTCACGCCCCTTCGGGCACGCGACCACGGGTGCGCGCCCGCGGGTCGCGTTCCGCGGTAAGCCGCAGATGATATAGCAGCCCGAAGGGGGGGGCGGGGTCTCCCAGGTCCTCCTCCTCCAACCACCGCACGGATCCCCAGGTGCAGGAAACAAAGCAGGAAATCTCACCAGAGCCGCGGTAAGCCGCAGGTGATATAGCAGCCCGAAGGGGGGGGGCGGGGTCTCCCAGGTCCTCCTCCTCCAACCACCGCACGGATCCCCAGGTGCAGGAAACAAAGCAGGAAATCTCACCGGAGCCGCGGTAAGCCGCAGGTGATATAGCAGCCCGAAGGGGGGGCGGGGTCTCCCAGGTCCTCCTCCTCCAACCACCGCACGGATCCCCAGGTGCAGGAAACAAAGCAGGAAATCTCACCGGAGCCGCGGTAAGCCGCAGGTGATATAGCAGCCCGAAGGGGGGGGCGGGGTCTCCCAGGTCCTCCTCCTCCAACCACCGCACGGATCCCCAGGTGCAGGAAACAAAGCAGGAAATCTCACTGGAGCCGCGGTAAGCCGCAGGTGATATAGCAGCCCGAAGGGGGGGGGCGGGGTCTCCCAGGTCCTCCTCCTCCAACCACCGCACGGATCCCCAGGTGCAGGAAACAAAGCAGGAAATCTCACCGGAGCCGCGGTAAGCCGCAGGTGATATAGCAGCCCGAAGGGGGGGGCGGGGTCTCCCAGGTCCTCCTCCTCCAACCACCGCACGGATCCCCAGGTGCAGGAAACAAAGCAGGAAATCTCACCGGAGCCGCGGTAAGCCGCAGGTGATATAGCAGCCCGAAGGGGGGGGGCGGGGTCTCCCAGGTCCTCCTCCTCCAACCACCGCACGGATCCCCAGGTGCAGGAAACAAAGCAGGAAATCTCCTCCAGTGACTCTTTTTATTTTATTTTTATTTATTTATTGTTTTTTTATATATCACGCTATTTCACATTCAGTGCGGTTTACAGAGAACATAATAGAACAGAACTTACATAGAACAAATAGATAACATATTAACATATTAACTTACATGGAACAATCATATGAGTAATTAACAGAGTAATAGAACAGGTTTGGTGCAGTAAGCCTATATAAGTTAGTCGGGTATAACTTGGATCCAAAACAGGAAAACTATATACATGAAACTATATATAATGAAATTATGTATAATGCAGCTTTATAATGTAATGAGCATTGTAGAAGGTTAGAGGTTCTTGGTAGAGGGTTTGAGGTATGAAGTAATTTATGTTACCTGTTCATAGTATAATTGAAACAGATGTGTCTTTAGATGTTTTCTAAAGGTAGAAAGGTCAGAGATGGCACGGTTAGGGGGAGGGGGAGTGATTTCCAGAGGGTTGGTGCGTATAAGTTGAATGCTCGGCACTTAACGAATTGGGAGCTCTTTCTTACTACAGAAGGGACCATAAGAGTATTTGACATGGTGGATCTTCTTAATCTGTTGTCAACTGTCCATTGTAGAGTCTCATTAAGGGCATTCGCTGAGAGGTTGTGCAGGACTTTGAAAGCTATGATGATAGCTTTAAACTTGAGATGAATAGAGACGGGAGGTGGATTGCATAATCTGGAATATCATAGAGAATGATGCTTGTGAAGTCAAAATGTGGGGTAATCAATGCTTGGAAAATTGTCCGGAAGTCTACAGCTTCAAGCATGGGATGGAGTTGACGAAGGGTCTGTAATTTTAGGTAAATTGCTCCGGTACTATTGTTTATGTGTGATTCCATTGTCAAACGTTGGTCTAGGGTTATTTCCAAGTGTCCTACTTCTTGCTTAGTGCTTATCTCAGTATCCCTTACTCGTAGGGTGGGAGGAGGTATGAATGAAGGATCCTTAGTGATGAAGAGAGCCTCGAATTTCTTGTAGTTAACTTTTAAGTTATGTTGAATCAGCCAGTCAGAAACTGCATTGAAGCAGTCGATGATTTTAGAGTAGTTTGGGTTGACTGTAGAGAAGGGAGCATAAAGGAGCACATCATCAGCATAAAGGTGGTAGAGAATGTTGAATGATTTAATTATGGAGCAAATAGGCCAAATGTAAATATTAAACAGCAGAGCTGATAGTGATGAGCCTTGTGGGACTCCTTGCATTTGTAAATAGTTGGATGATGTTTCCATACCTATGTGTACCATTTGCTGTCGGCCAGAGAGGTAAGATCTGCACCATTCTAATGCTTGATTCTGAATGCCAATCAGCTGCAGTCAATCTAAGAGGAGATTGTGGGAAACAGTGTCAAAGGCGGAAGCAATATCAAGAAAGAGTAGAATAAATCCTTGCTTGGATTTGTTCATGCCTAAGATTAGGTTGTTCATTAGTGTGACAAGAAGTGTCTCAACACCATGATGTAGCTGAAATCCGTGTTGGTTGTCATCTAGTGGATAATGGGCATCGATATGATCCTGAATTTGTTGCTGAACAATTTTCTCTGTTACCTTGGCCAGGAAGGGTAGGCTCGAAATAGGTCTGCAGGATTGTATATCTGTCGGATCAAGTTTAGGGTTCTTGAGTAGGGGTCTGATGGATGCAGCTTTTAGAGGGGCTGGAAATGCACCCATGGAGAATGAAATCTTTATGAGGTGGTGGATATAAGTACTTAACTCAGAGCATGCTGATTTGATCCAAAAAGATGGACATGAATCCGTTGGGGAGTTAAGACCTTTAATTATGCATTCTATTTGTTCTGTTGAGTATGGGTGAAAAACTCCCAGTGCAGGAATGGTGGGCTTGTTTTGTGCCAGAGAGGTCACTATAGTCTGGTTGTTGATACTATTGTTAATAGGTCTGAGGGTCTTGGGTAAGTGTGTAGATGAATGAGTGCTGTAGGAGGGGCAGTTGGTGGAGTAGCAGAAATATTGTAAGGATTGGCCATATTGACTTTGCTTTTAAAGTAGTTAGCAAATACCTGTGGGTGTGGTGTCCTTTCATTGTATTGCTTTGTGTTGTCTTTGATTAGTGATTGGGTGATGCTGTAAAGCTCACGGGGTCTGTTGATAGGACACATAAGGAGGTTGGTATGGTGCTCCTTTCTTCTCATGTTAATTGTGTTACGACTCTTCTCAGGTTCCTGGGACTTGACTGGATTCCTGGAGGATTCCCTTGAGGTGGTCACTGAGCGGACCACCATGCTTGTGACTCTGGCCTTGGAACCGGACAAGTTTGTAGTTCTTTGTTCTTATTTCAGGAATTTCAATGTGTCTCTTCTAGGTTCTCAAGTATGCATTTTCCCTGATCTCTCATGTGTCACTCAACTGAGAAGAAAGGAATTCCTAGGACAGACCTAGGGTCCTCTTGTGGTAAGAATTTTGTTTTAAGATTTCCTTCTCATTGTATAAATTACCTGTAAGGATAAAGTTTTTCTTTTCTTTCTTTTTTTTTATGTGGACAGCCATTGGAATTCCTGGTAGCTAGAGAAGAGAATGTGGTTAATATGACGTTCCATATGGCTCACACATTTCTCACCCTGTAATGACTTTTGTATTTCTTAAGAGTAGGTTACTATTTCCCTTGTATGTCTTTATTTCTTGTGCCTCTATTTTACCTTAAGTAGTTGTCTAAACTAATGGAGATGTTATTTTATGGAAGATTTTCTTGCTTGATATTGTTAGACTATTATTTTTCCTGCATTCTTGTATTTGCTGGAATGTATTTTGTAAACTTAATTAAAACTGAAAGTATGAAAATAAAAAAATAATGTGGGCATGCTTGGGACAAATACAGAGGAAAAGGGTCGCGAAATTGGTTGAAAAACACGAGGGAGGTGCAGTTGGTGTTGGGTTGAATATGGAAATATATATGTACATCTCCATATATACAGCTGAATCTCAACTACTCTTTAGCTGTCTTCAATACTTTAGTTAGTATACTTTTTTTGCCACCCGTCAGCTGCACGGATATAAAATAAGAGGCTCCAGTCACTTTGAAATGGATAAATATTGAAGGAACATATCTAACCTGCCAACAACAGGACCCTTAATCAAAAAGTCATGGGAGTGAGGATTCTGTTCTTATCATCATTCCCACTGCCCTCTCCTGTGAGTAGATAGGAATGTAGGAATAGAAATATCTCTATGTTAAATGACACTTCTGATTTAAGCTTCAAATTCTATGTACAAAGAAAAACCACGTCAAATCTCTCCAAGGACCAAAGCTTAGGCAGCTGACAGCATTAAATCTATGTTTCATTACTTCTTTGTTATCTCAGAATAAAAGCGGCGGACACAGCAGCATGTAACAGTGAAGATGAGGTTGACCTGCAGCAGTTTTTGGCACAAGACCTACAATTAAGAGTGGTCTTCTGCATCCCCCACTCAGCTTTGGAGGGTTCCAAAGAGCACAAAAGAAAAGAAGACATTTTTGTTGGATCAAATCAAGCACAAAAGCTAACACCCTTCTTGATAGAAGTTTTTAACTAAGTTGTTTTCAGTTCTGTTGCCTTTTCCAAAATGTATGAATATTTTCATCAGTTTTATGTAAAACTTACATTGTGCCCAGAGAGTTGTTCAGCTATTCAGAGTTTATTGTATACCGCCTTGACTAGGTGGTTAAATAAATAAATAAATATGAACTATGGATGGAGGAATTAACCAGTTGTTGTTTGGCTCTGACAGTTTTGTCATGTCTTGAATTTTAATCCAAATATCTAGGTCTGCCATAACCTAGTTCAAAATGGAATCTATTTCATGGCAACTTCAGATTGCCTCAAATTGACTGGCTTCTGACTTATAATGTGGGTTTGTTGCCTCAGATTGACTGGCTTCTGACTTATAATGTGGGTTTGCTCAGATTTGCCCAGTGAGGAGGTAAGTGGATTATTTTTTCAGACTCTTTAACAGCTCTCGCCTAATCTGTGACTTTTGACAGCAGTCTCACTGCTGTTAGAACATAAGATATGCTACACTGCATCAGATCAAGGTCCATAAAGCCCAGTATCCTGTTTCCAACAGTGGCCAATCCAGGTCACAAGTACCTGTCAGGTTCCCAAAAAGGCACACAGGTTCCACAATGCTTGTTCCAGAACAAGCAGTAGATTTCCCGGGTCCTCTTTAATAATGGTTTATGGACCTTTCCTCAGGAATTTTTCCAAACCTTTTTTAAACCCATCCTCTCTAAAAGTATCTCAAAGACAATCACTCATGTCCCGACTCCAGGGTCCTTGTTGGATCCATGTCTAAATTTGCCAAGATGGGTCCAACAGGGCTGAACTCAACCTAAGCCATGTCAAGTCAGTCGATTCTGGCTGCCATTATTTAGAGCAGACAAAAAGGCTAAACCCAAAGGAAAATCCAACTTTATGGAAGCCAAAAAGGCTAGTAGAACCAATATAGTAAAAGCAAACTAGTTGACTTAGCTCCAAGTTAAGGGGGTCCCAATTAAGGGATTGAGATGGTCTAATGTGGACCTGAAACAAGGAGGTGGCTACTCTAAATGGACATTATGAAGTTGAGTGTGCCCACAATATCATGGAATATAGACTAGGTACTTTTATTTTAGGCTAGTGATTATTTTGTTGGGCATAAAGCATTATTGGGGGAAAACATCAATGGTGATCCATCTAGGCATAAAATGTTTGGTTACACATATCCAAACTCAAATTGGTCAGTCAAATGACTGAGTTGGGGATGTCACGCATGTAATGTCCTCTGTGCTCCTAGGGATTGTATCTGAGGTAGACAAAGCTCAACGCTCAGAATACTAGACTTTAGACAGTAAGAGGGTCATTTTAAAAGGTTTAGTGGCGATTTGGACATCTGAAGAACATGCACGTCAAAATTACGGTCTCACAGTTTCCGTAGCCATTCCAAACATGACGTTCGCAGATGTTATGGCAAAGGCATGTCAAAGGAATGGCAATTTACTTACATGTCCTCGATCGATCTCAGAAACATCAAAGACATTTGCAGGCACGTGAGGTTTATACCTGCTCCAGGAACAAATAGGCATCCAGAAAAGATGGAGAATTAAGTGACTACTCTTAGATCATCAAGGCTTACACTGGAATTTGAACCCTAACCACTCTGCTTTTAAGCTACTATTCGAACCATTATGCTATTAGACATCACAGCTCTGAAAGAATATCCTGAGGATGTCTATATAAACGTTTGATACACATGCATATTGGGCACATAGTGCCTGAACTTGCACGTGCCTGCTCTCTTTTGATGTCCCAGATTGCATTTGGATGTCCCATTTTGAAATGTGCCTCTAGGTGTTAACAAATTGGAAAGTGCACATTTATGGGGTATATGCTTATTTCCAAACAAGCATATTTTGTTCCTACCATGACAGAAATGAACCTCATTCTCCCTATGCCAGGGTATGCTGGAGATTATTAGCAGTGAATCTGAGAGACTGAGATAGTCATCTTGACTCTTGCATTGTTCCACAGAGAGCCTCTCCACAAGCAGATGCGCTTGGAAGCTCTTTTTAATCAGGTCACCGGCACTCAGTACAACAGGGACAATTTCTGTATCTTTCCACCACATTTTCCTCGTCTCTGATTGCATTTGTTGTGCCTGTATCTTTCACACTTTCTGCTGCTGTCTGCCCCATAACGAGTCCTCTGGTGCTTTCCCTGGCTCCTGGACTGGCAGTGTAGCCCCACTCACCCTCCTCCTGGACTTAGCTCAGGGAGGGATTCAATTGTTAGCATGCAGTCTAACACTGCATCGGATTGGTTTACTTAATGTAAGGTCAGTACGCTCAAAGTCTGCTCAAATTTATGACATGCTTATGGACCAGGGTTTTGCTTTACTCAGTTTAACGGAGGCGTGGCTTAAGTCTGTTGAGGAAGGCTAACTCCTCCGGGCTCTGCCTTCTGGTTACTCATGTCTATCCGGTCCTAAACCAAGTTGACACGGGGGGGCGCAGAGTAGCACTTTTATACTCAAGCATTCTAGCAGTCACACGGTGTGCTGAAGTGCTTCTTTCATACTCAAAAGCTTTGTTATGCCATTTTAAGTTTTCTTGTTGTTCATATCACTTACTTCTGGCCGACTGTCTCCCGAATCTTGATTCTGCCTCCTGGAGTTCTTTGTACTCCATGATGGCTGATGTTGTTACTCGATTCCTCATGGGAGATTTCAATGTCCATGTTGATGAGCCCACAATGGCCAAATCATCCTTTTTTCTGGATTTTTTCTTTCTACAATTTGAGTCTCACACAACATGTGCAGTTCCCTACATATGTAGCTGGTCATTTTCTTAATCCGATTTTCCCCTCCGAGAACATTGATTCTTCTTTGTCACACTTTAACTGTTGTCACATACCTTAGACAGACCATTTTCTGTTAAGCTTCTCCATCACAGCTCCCACTGTCTTAGGAGGAGTATGATCGTGCTCTGAGACATCTCAAGCGCTCATAAATTACTATAGACTCCTTGGAGTCAGCTGCTTCTTTTTCCCTGACAGATTTTAGCAATCTTCTGTTGGAATCCCAGGTAGAAACCTGGAATACTGCTTTGATTAGCTATATTAATTCCGTTGCTCCCTTGAAACATAAATCTCTAACTTCAAAGCATCATCGATCATGGTTTCATTCGTGTTTGAGCTTCCTGAAAAGACAAGTTCATAAGGTGGAATGTTCATAGCGGACGTCCCGAGCCCCATCAAGCCTTACACTCTATAAAGAACAGAGATTATATAATTGACAAATAAAGGCTGCAAAGTCTAAAATTTTGTTCCATTGTTTCTCCTCTCTAACTGCTCCAGAGATTTTTATTTTATTTTATATTTAAACATTATTCAATACAAGAATTGAATGAAAATAAAGGAAATATTGGGTACATTCCACAAAAGAAAAAGTCAAAACCACAAATACTACAAATGCATATTTATCCCAAAGATAGACCCCCAAAGAAAAAAAAACTCAATATGGTTCCAAAAAAAGAAAATTCAATGACGAAAAGAGAGAAACCCCTCTATCATATGAGCACTGATGACATTAATGGCTGCCAGTAGAGAAGCTACCCTTCCACACCTGCCTCCCTCGCCTGAAGAAAATCTAACAATTGTTTAGGCTCAAAAAACAGAAAATGTTTAGTCTGAAACAACACATCACACTTACAAGGATACCTCAATTTAAATTGAGCACCCAAGGCGATGGTTCTCTGGCGCAAGGCCAAGAACTCCTTACGCCTCTTCTGGGTGTCTCGAGACAAGTCAGGAAGGATCAAAATTTTAGAGCCCAAAAATTGGGAAAAAGAAATCCTGCGGAAATACAATCTAAGTACGGCATTATGGTCAGACTCAAAAGCAAAGCCTACTAGGAGAGTTGCCCTGCTAGTTACAACCTCCAAGGAGCTCTCTAGGAAATCAGACAACCCCATTTGACCCTCCCCTGTTGGGCCCGTAGCTCCCTCCACACCAGTAGCCCCAGAAGAAATTACAACATATTGAGCTTTAACAATAGGAGGTAAGTTATCCTGAGGCATCTGTGAAATATCTACGGACCAGAACTAAGGGATCCAACAAGGGGGATCTAGGAAAGTTCAAAAAACGTAAATTATTCCTCCTTAATGAATTGTCCATATACTCAAAGCGGCGCAATGAGATTAACCGGTCCTTGGAGAAAGTGTCACCCAAAACTTGCAAGTCTGCTACATTTGTCTCCAGCATTACTACTTTACCAGCTTGCTCAGCACATTTCGTTTCCACTGCTGCACACCGCGCTTTCACCAAGGAAAATTCCTGCGATAAAGCCCCCACAACCGGAGCCAGGGAACTCTGGAGTGAAGAGATAGCCTCCCATAAGCTATCTAAAGTTACTTTAGCCGGTTTCTTCAAGCTGCTAATTACCCGGGGCTCCACAGACGCCGTCGAGATGATCTTCCTCCGGGCGCCTCCCGAGCCTTCCACAACTGAGCATACCTCCTCCTCAACACCACCAAGACGCTCGCCGGGACTCAAACTCAGTAGAGAGGAGGCGCCCCCAGACACGGAACTGACCTCCTGACCCGGAGACACTTTAGCTCCGATTTCCTCCTCCCGACCTCTACCGGGTTGCGGCGGCAACAGCTGGACGGGACTCAGTTCCACTCCGTCACTGCTCAGATCCCCCACAACACCAGGCAGATCTGCTGAAGCCATTAACGCTGATCGCACAGTGCAGAAGGGTTCAATAGAGGCCTGTACCGCTCCCCCCAGAGGTGTCGAGGAAGATGGGGGCTTCGCTGTCGCCTGCTTCCTCTTCTTCCCCATCGGGACCGCGTCTGCCACACAGCCCGTCCGCACCTACGATCAGCGTCTCTGCTCATCCGCCATCTTGGAACCCTTGCTCCAGAGCTTTTAAGAGTCCCACATAATACCCCCTCTTCTGCAGTCCCAGCGCATTTCTTTTTAGCTAAATTTAAATCCATTTACAAGTCCTTCCCATCGGTACCAGTATTCCTGGATCAGTTTCAAACCTCCTCCCTTGAAGTCTCTGAGGATTCCTTATCAGTAAACTTATCCAGTATGAGCCCGATTCTGTTCTCGGACGTACAAAGGAGAACGCGGTTCTGATCCCGTGGGGCACGTCTAGCCCCATGGGATCAGAATCGCAAAACAGCACTGTACGTGCAGGCCAGGACTGCGATTCAGTCCCTGCCTGCACATAGAGCAAAGCCCGACTAACTCAGTCAGGACATTTAAATGGATCCACGGTACGATGGCTCCATTTAAATTCCATGATGCCGGCCGCCAATGAAAGAGTTAATTCCCCACAGCCCGACCCCCGAAACAGCCTCCTAAGGCCAGGGTCAGGCTATGAGAATTTAACTTTTCCCCCCAGCCCCTTCCATGCCCTGGAGCTGCCAAAACGGAACATCCAGGAAGGTTATTCCTCCTCGGGGATTGAATAACTTCACCAGCCATTTTGCGAGCCTTGGATATACAGGGCCGACATTAGGAATCACACACTGCCCGCCCACTCTCCACCCCCAAGCTGTCTCTTCCCTGCCCCTGACTAACTTCCCTGCACAACTAGTGGGGAGGTTAGTCAGGGGCCTGCAGCTGCCACGAATAGTGGAGATGGACATCCCATTGAGATGTCCATCCCCGCTATTCATGGTTCAGAATGACCCCCAATATGGTCAGCCTTTAATGATTTAACACCAGGGGGTTGGCCAAAATTGCTTTCAACCGTTAAAGCAATGACTTGCTCGCTGGATTCTATTCCATCAGCTTGGCTGAAAGTCTCTAATCTCGAAGAATAGCCTAATGGTTAGAGCACTGGTTTGGCAACCAGTGTTCAATTCCCACTAGTACACCCTGGGCAACTCACAACCCTCCATTGCCTCAGAAAAATCCAAGTTATCAATGTCCCTGTTTAATGTACTTTACCAAGTATAAGTCACAATGTAAACCGCTTTGACTGAAATGATAAAGCTGTATAAAAAAACTCTGTTAAATAGATAAATCTGCAGATCTCAAATTGTTATTGTCAGCTGGTAAAAACTAGCCTCCAAAATGGTATGTTATCTTCTCTAGTAAAGTGAACTGTGGTCCGTCCTAGTCTTAAAAAAAACCAAACACAAACAGTCTTGATGCATCCGTTCAAGATACAGTACTTACCAGCCATTCTTTAATTTTCCATTCCTTACAAAAATAATTGAAAAATTCATCTTCCTTCAACTCTCAGATTTTATTGAAAATACTACTTTATACCCCGGTCAGGTTTTTGCAAAGGACATAACACAGAGTCTGCAATTATAGCCTTACTCAGTGAGTTCCACGTCAATCTAAGAACATAAGAAATGCCCTACTGGGTCAGACCAAGATCCATCAAGCCCAATATCCTGTTTCCAACAGTGGCCAATCCAGATCGCAAGTACCTGGCAGGTTCCAAAAAAGGAAACACAAGGAGGAGCAGGCCTCCTGCAGGCAACACCAAAAGACACAAGAGGCAGGAGACGTCGGATGAACTAATGAGTCTTTTATTGGTAAGGACCCCAACGCGTTTCGGCAACGCCTTCCTCAGGGGAATTATCACTTAAACAAACAATAAAAACAAAATTAAAATCACAATAACATCTAACAACAATTAAAACCAATTGGCATGATGTCAAATGTATAACGGCAAACATCATATATAAATCACATATATATATTGTATATAAAATATAAAATCACAAACTAAACTGTACAACACGGAAAAACGTAGGGCTGAAAGCAGAGCACAGACAACTAATATATACATAAGTTGTAAACTTAACTAAAATATTAGAACACAAGTACTTCCTTTGTATCTGATATATATAACATATAGAAACATGCACATTATCTATAATAAAGAGACAAAAAGAGATTTGATACATTAAGGGATAAAGAAGTCAATAGACATAATTAAAATAAAACAACATGGTATAATATTGTGTAAATAAATTATAATTATTAAAAATTTTATCCGGTGAAAAATGCAGCTTAATTGGTCATATAAGAGAACACTCAAAATCATAAAATAAGTAAAAATAAAAATAAAAATAAATAATTAAAAATGGAAACCCAAAGTTACAAAAATTATTGGCACAACACTGAAAAAAGTGGATAGGTCCTAAATGGAACATGGCCAAACTGATCCATCAATAAACAAATAAATATCAATCAATTGAATAAATATATTAAATATGTTAAAAGTGATGACTACAATCTCAAATTGATCTCTAAGGGTTATCTTGTGTATTTAAAATAATAATATGAAATACTCCAATTTAGAGTGTTCAAAAACACTTTAATATAAGTGAAATAAAATCGAAAAAGATGAATGTGCTCGTCCTGCACACCGCACATCAAAGGGACATGAAAAGGAAAACTGCCCGACGAAAAGACTTAATTGGCGTTTTTTAAGTCTTTTCGTCGGGCAGTTTTCCTTTTCAACTCCCTTTGATGTGCGGTGTGCAGGACGAGCTCCTGTTATTTTCACTTAAAGATTGTGCTAAGAACGTTACTCCGATTGATCGACTGGGTTTGTGAGTACACCACGATGTTCTTCTTTGTATACATTATACATTCTGGGGTAATATTCGTTATTTGTTTAGTTGTATAACATGTTCTTATATTTTACTTTCATATATAGCCATAGAACAAACGGGTTCGTTTAGCTCTGACGATTCAACTAAAAGAATAGATACTGCAAGCAGTGCCTTAATTAAGCACCTGAACGGTAGGAATACATTTTATGCGGCTGTTGTACACATTTATATATCTATCCTCATACAATTCGGCAGTTAATTGTGCTTCTGGTTTAAAACAATATTTGTAGTTTTAAAAGATATTTTTAAAAGATGTTTGTAGTTTTGCTCAGCTCAGTCACTTATTTGTGCTGGTTTGGCACATTCATCTTTTTCGATTTTATTTCACTTATGTTAAAGTGTTTTTATTTAGTACTGCCGATTCAACTAAAAGAATAGATATTGCAAGCAGTGCCTTAATTAAGCACCTGAATGATAGGGAATACTTTTTATGCGGCTGTTGCACACATTTATATATCTATCTTCATATAATTCGGCAGTCAATTGTGCTTCTGGTTTTAAAATTTGTAGTTTTGTTCAGCTCAGTCACTTATTTGTGCTTGTTTGGCACATTCATCTTTTTTGATTTTATTTCACTTATATTAAAGTGTTTTTGAACACTCTAAATTGGAGTATTTCATATTATTATTTTAAATACACAAGATAACCCTTAGAGATCAATTTGAGATTGTAGTCATCACTTTTAACATATTTAATATATTTATTCAATTGATTGATATTTATTTGTTTATTGATGGATCAGTTTGGCCATGTTCCAATTAGGACCTATCCACTTTTTTCAGTGTTGTGCCAATAATTTTTGTAACTTTGGGTTTCCATTTTTAATTATTTATTTTTATTTTTTATTTTTATTTTTACTTATTTTATGATTTTGAGTGTTCTCTTATATGACCAATTAAGCTGCATTTTTCACCGGATAAAATTTTTAATGATTATAATTTATTTACACAATATTATACCATGTTGTTTTATTTTAATTATGTCTATTGACTTCTTTATCCCTTAATGTATCAAATCTCTTTTTGTCTCTTTATTATAGATAATGTGCATGTTTCTATATGTTATATATATCAGATACAAAGGAAGTACTTGTGTTCTAATATTTTAGTTAAGTTTACAACTTATGTATATATTAGTTGTCTGTGCTCTGCTTTCAGCCCTACGTTTTTCCGTGTTGTACTGTTTAGTTTGTGATTTTATATTTTATATACAATATATATATGTGATTTATATATGATGTTTGCCGTTATACATTTGACATCATGCCAATTGGTTTTAATTGTTGTTAGATGTTATTGTGATTTTAATTTTGTTTTTATTGTTTGTTTAAGTGATAATTCCCCTGAGGAAGGCGTTGCCGAAATGCGTTGGGGTCCTTACCAATAAAAGACTCATTAGTTCATCCGAGGTTCCAAAAAAGGCACATAGGTTCCATAATGCTTATCCTGGGGTAAGCAGTGAATTTCCAGGGTCCTCTTTAATAATGCTTTATGGACCTTTCCTCCAGAAACTTGTCCAAGTCTTTTTTAAACCCAGCTACACTAACAGCTTTTACTACATCCTCCAGTAACGAATTCCAGTTTGATTAAGCAGTCTTCCAGTTTATCAAGATCCTCTTGCAACTTTGATTAATTTTGTGTCACCTGAAAATTTGATCACCTTATTCATTATTCCCATTTCCAGGTCATTTATGACTGACTATGTTAAAAAACAGTGAGCCCAGCACAGATCCCTAAGGTACTCCACTATTCATCTTTCTCCACTGAGAAAATTGGCCATTTAGCTCTACTATCTACTTTCTATCTTTTAACCAGTTCCTGATCCACGCTACTACACTGCCTCCAATCCCATGACTTTTTAATTTGGCCAAGAGTCTCTTCTGAGGGACCTTGTGAAAGGCTTTCTGAAAATACAGATACACTATATCAACTGGCTCAACTCTGTCTACCTGTTTATACACATCTTCAAAAAAAATTAAAGATTAGAAAGACAAGACTTTCCTTGGCTAAATCCGTGTTTGCTTTCTACTTGTTCAGCAATTTTTATAATAGTAATCTTTCTAATAGTTTCTACTATTTTGCCCGGTACTGATATCAGACTCATTGGTCTGTAGTTTCCCAGGTCACCCCTTTAACCCTTTTTAAAAATTGGCATTACATTGGCCATTCTCCAATGTTCTGGTATTACAGATGATTTTAATGATAGTTCACAGATTACTAATAGTATGGTTATGGTTATGGTTTAGGTACTTGATATACCACCCTTTACTTGCACATCAGAGTGGTTTACATGTATACTGACGGGTACTTTTTATTCCCTTGTCCCCGAAGGGCTCACAATCTAAGTGTACCTGAGGCAGGTAGGTCTGCAATCTCATATTTCAGTTCTTTCAACAGCCTTAAATCTATATCATCCGGTCCAGGTGATTTGCTACTCTTCAGTTTATCAAATAGTTGTTATACATCGTCCCGATTTATCAATATTTCTTTCAATTTTTCCAATACATCACTTTTATATACCATTTCAGGCATGGGTAACTTCCCTACATCATCTTCAGTAAAGGACCAAAGCAAAGAATTCATTCAGTCTCTCCGCTGTAGTCTTGTCCTCACTTAACACCCCTTTTACCCCTCTATCATACAATGGTCCAACTGACTCACAGCTTTTTGCTATGAATGTACCTGAAAAAGTTTTTATTATGCATTTTTGCTCCTATGGCAAGCTTCTTTTAAAATTTTCTCTTTGCCTGCCTTATCAATACCTTGCATCTAACTTGCCAATGCTTTTGTTGTTTCCCGTTTTCAACATTTGACTCCTTTTCCATTTCCTGAAAGATGCTTTTTTTTTGGCAACAATAGACTCTCTGACCTTGCCTTTAAACCATGCTGGCAGTTTTATGGCCTTCCTTTCACTTTTCTTAAAGCATGGAATACATCTACTCTGGGCTTCCAATATAGTACTTTTAAATAATGCCCATGCTTAATATAAATCTTTAACCTTTGTAGCTGCTCCTTTTAGATGATCAAATGTCTGTTGTAATTGTCTTCCTGAATCTTTCCACAGTATTTGATATCATCAATCATTCATTCCTGCTTCGACAGCCCTCTGATATTGGTATTAGCGGTACTGTGTTGAAAAGGTTCACTCGTTCCTCTACAACCGCTCTTCTACAGTTCATACATCATTGTCCCCTGACTCATTGTCTTTGTCATTCCCATGTGGAGTCCCAAAATGGCTCCATTATTTCCCCATAACTCTTCAACATCTTTCTGGCCCTAATGGCCACTCTGGTACAAGACCATGGGATGAGTGACTATTATTACACAGACAATATTTTGCTGGTTCACTAGTCTCCCTCTCTCTCACCTGATCATGCGTTATTTAATATTTGTCTGAATGCTCTATCCTCTTGGTTATCTTCACTTGGTTTCTAAGCCAATCCTTCTAGTCCATCACTCACACATTTAGGAGTCATTTTTGATGCACATCTTACATTTGAATCTCAGGTCAGTTCATTCATCCTTTTTTGCCCTTCATCAGATTTCTTTGGTCAAGCCTTATCTTTCTATTTCTGCCCTCCACTCTCTATTACATGCATTAGTAACATCATGGCTTGATTACTGTAATACCATCTATTGTGAATTTTGGCCATCCCTGGTAAAAAAAAATTACATTTGGTGTTTATCGTCTGTCAAATACTGCCAAAGTTGATCAAGTTCCCCACCCCCATTTCATTGGAATCATTAGTTACCTCTTATCTACCATTTTCACGTTAAGGTCCTTGTGCTGGCATTCCGGGCTTATTATACAGGTCTCCCATAGTCTGCTCTTCTCATTCCCTACTGTCCAACTTGGATCCGTCATTCTCAAACATCTAAACTTATGGTGTTTCCATTGGTTTCACACACGCATTTGGAATCTACACGCCATACAGCCTTTTACTTCTTGGTGTCGTATCTCTGGAGCATCTTACCAGACCATATCAGACTTGAGTCTAATTTTCAGAAATTTAAACGAGCCCTGAAAACATACATTTTGAAAAGGGAGGAGGGATAGCACCAGATACTCGTAAGTGGTCTACTGCCTTTTCGTCATCCCCTCTTGCCTGTCCTGTTAATTGTGGAGTTCCTTTCTGCTCTTAATTTTATTGAAAATGTTTAAACTGTAAGCCATTTTTCTGCTAGCCACACCAAAAGCAGTAGACCAAGATTTTAAGAAACATAAACATAATTGAGGATCTTCTCTTTCTTCAGGCGTAGTACAAAACAGTCATTTGGCACCGACACGAACATTACTAAAGCTGTTCTTGTCCTTTTCTCTTTTATCACAATGTCTGGATTTTCTCACAACAGGACGTCCCATGGACAGTGTGACACAGCGGCACATTTACCCTTTAACTGATGGCAGATGGCATGCAGGCTCCTTTGTATGAGGGACTAGGTAGGGAGGGGCATGTTGAAGTGTGTCTTGATACAGTTACAGGGGGCAGGTGGGTGGCTGAAGGGGTTCACATGGGGTGGGTGTGTGTGCATGTATGTGTGTATGCATGTGTATTTAAGGTGTATACTGTGTGTATGTTTCATTTCATTTTCTTTAATTTATAAACTTCTTTCCAGGTCATACAAAGCAGTGTACAACAATCAGTTAATAGTATTATATGGCTCATTAATATAATGTTAAAAACAACACAATAAAAACAAGTAGGGCATGCATAACCAGCCACGCATCATCAAGAGCCACAACCAGTTCACATATCTAGTTATTTCTTTTTTCAACTAAATATTCTTCTTAAACATCAAGTGCAAATGGAGTGGGGGAGTATCCTAATAGTTAGAGCACTAGCTTGAGAACCAAGAGACCAGGGTTTGGTTCCTATCAGACCTCCTTGTGGCTTTGGGCAAGTCACTTAACCTTCCATTGCCTCAGAAAAATCAAAGTTACCGATGTTCCTGTTTAAGTTACAATGTAAACTAACTTGACTGAAATGATAAAGTAGCATAAAAAAACCCTAATAAACAACACTAAGCAGGCAACAAATCTAACCAATGCATCAAACTATATAGTAAATGCCAGAGGCTTTCCTAATGAGCCAGATCTCAAAATCTTAGTAAAATTCCATTCCACTGTGCCCCATCATGAGACCACATCCAGGTGCCAATGACTGAAAATGCCCCATCTAAGGTCTTGCCAGTTGTGCTTGTGGTAATGAGACTAATAACTGCACTGCAAGTAATTCTTTAAGTGATGATCTAAGAAGATGGAAAGGGAATATTAACCTAGTTTGAAGATATTTCAGGACCAACCCATGTCTAATTTTAATTACTAATAATAGTAATTTTTTAAAGAAATAAAGCAATGATAATTAATAGGAAGCATAAGAAAATAAGAAATGTCATACAGGACAGACAAGTTCCTGAAAACTGGAGTACTATTGCTTTCAGTAACCAGAATTGGCCACAAGCTTAGCTCCAGCATTCTGGACTCTTTCTCCGGAGTCCTAGATACAGTATATTACAGTAGCCTAACTGAGATACTACTAAGGCCTGTGTTAAAATTGCTAGGTCATTTTGATGAAATAGATATTAGACTTAACTAGCCGCAGTTGTCCAAAGGCATTTTTGTTACCATGGAGACTGGATTTTAATATGCCCCTAAGTCTCACACTGGCAATTTAATCAATAGAAGAGTACCAGTCACAATAAGCTGGCAATTTTGATCAGAAATATGTTGTCTTATAATAACACTTCTGTTTTAGTGGTTTTAAGCCTATTGGTTTTTAGCTATTGCACTAAGCATTTCTGGGTAACAGTCCCCACTGTAATACCCTCCTTATTCTGTACATGGAAGTATAGCCAGAGGTGAGCAGCAGGAGGTTATAACCTAATCCAAATTTCTTCATGCTCTCAGATAATGATTTAATATAAACACTGACGAGCTGGAGGGAGAGATCTGATCTTGGGGCAGTCAGAGAGCTGGTTAAGAGCATCCTCTGAGCACTCTTTATCCCCTGTCTTGTAGAAAAGATTGAAACCAAGAGAGGGCATTGCTTCTCATACCATGATCTCTCAGTCCCGGAAGTGTAAAGGACACTTTTGTGTCTAAAGGGGGAAATGTACGTATGTGTGGGGATGAGGGTGCCAGTGTATGTGTGTGTGGGGAGGGGGGCTGTGGAGTATGTTTGTGGAGTGTGGCGGTGTGTGTGTGTGTGAAGGGGTTGGGGGGTTGGAGGCATGCAGGATGCAAGCAGTGGGTGTTTGTGTGGGTGTCTTTGTGGGGAGGGATAACGTATGTGGGGTGCAGGTAATGTGAGAGGCAAGGGGTGAATATCTGTGAACAGAGCTGTCACAAGGCATGGCTAAGCAGGTGAACACCCTAGCTGCCAAGCTGGAGGGTACGGGCACTGCATTGCCCTTTGAGTCACTCTGCTCTTTCAGTATCCTGGGATGTATCCCATCCGGTCCCATAGCCTTGTTCACTTTCAGTTTTGCAAGTTGTTCTAACACATCATCTTCAGTGAATGGTGTGGTATGTACTTCATTCCCATTTTTATATTTGGGAGTCACAGGTGGTCCTTCCCCAGGATTTTCTTTAGTAAAAATAGAACAGAAGTATTTGTTTAGCATTTTCATTTTTTCAATGTCACTTTCCATGAATCTGTTCTCAGCAGAGTCTTGCAATTCCACCTCTGATCTTCCTCTTCTCCCGAATATACCTGAAAAAAGTTGTCGCTACACTTCACATTGTGGTAGGCTATGGCCTAGAATAGCCTATAAATGTATGTAAATGTATGAGAGGCCTGTAAGTTAGGCCTGAGTCCCAGCCCCCACCTAAGAATAAGAATGCTGAGAAAGACCAAAGTCAGTATAAGTTAGAGAAACCGCTTTAAACTGCTTTTTGATAAGGTTGTGTAGATCCTTTGTTGAATATTCTATGCTGATGACAGACATGTACCAGTGCTCTGTATTCACACATTTTCTAAGCTAAGCAGTGACCTTGTAAGAGAGAAGTATCAAAGTTTAGAACTGTGCCTCTGTTAGAGAGTTCTGAGCAGGGGGAACAGAGTACTGGGCCCACAGAAAGATCCCAATTGGATGGGTGCGAGGGTCAGTGGGACCAATAGAAAGTTTGCCTGTATTAAACTGAAGAGTAGAGGAGTGGCCTAGTGGTTGGGGCAAGGTACTTCAGGCCGGAAGGTCGGGGGTTCAAATCCCACTAGAGGACAGCAACCTTGGGCCGGAAGGACTGGGGTTTCTAGTCCCACAGGTATTCCTTGTGGTCTTGGGCAAGCCACTTAACCCTCCATAGCCCATGTTCCCTGTAAAATAGTTATCTCCAAGTTATAATGCCCTGTTCAATGTAATATCAGTTTGTTCAATGTAAACCGCACTGATGCAGAATAGCGCGGTATATAAGAGAATATAAATAAATAAAATAAGAAGAAAGGTATAAAAGGTGTTGTTTACTGGACTCCATTGCTCAGACCATTTTGATTGTGACATTTGCCTGAGACTGTGCACAATAAATTGGCTTGGATCTTCGAACTGACTCCTGGTTTTATTCATTGCGTGCACTTCGCTGCAACATATTCTTGGTGCGTTGGCCGGGAATGTGCGGTATGTGAATGGTGCGCAAGTGAATATACCACATATTACCGCCTCCAAGTTTGGTCCGGTCGGGACCGTGGCCGACCGATAGCGGAGAGGACCCCAGGCGCCGCCAGTCCCCTTGTATTGGAGAGGGTTCTGCCCTGCCTCGGCGGCCTGCTGGGTCTGATCGGCCAACACCTCGAACCCGATGGGAGTCCAGGATTCAACCCAAGGAGGGACTGGTTGCGCAGCGCATTAGTGGCCGGATCCAGTGATTAGCAATTTGTCTGGTTCTTAGTCAGCTAGCTATGGGAAAGTCTCGCATGCACAAGACTATTACAGTTTAAGGTAACTGTGCAAGGTAACGAGAGCCTGATCACCTCTCAGGGTGTGGCCGAGTACTCCTTGCATGAGAATGCACAAGGACGAACCCCACCCCTCATGAATAAGTAAGTAAGGTAGGCCTTTATGGAATTTTGGGAACTCGGTGGCATGCCTGTTTGTTTGAATGAATGAGAGGTCTTGCAATACAGACCAAGTGAAAGCGGACTCCTAAGTAGCGCAGTTCCTGGCCGGGCGACTGCGCCCAGGTCGCAAAAAGGAGGAAGCGTTTGGTGTTTGTCTCCCTTATTGTTCCGTGCGCTGTACGGACCCCTTACCTGCAGCCATACTACCCGCCCTCTTTGTCTGTTGTTTTGTATGTCATAATGGGAGGGGCGGGGTATGATCACGAATTTTAAAAAGGGATTTAGCGGTGATTATGGGACAAAAATGTCGCCATACCGGTTAGGAAAATTATGTGGTAGGGAGCGGCCAGTGCTGGACACCGTGTGGCCACCAGAGGGTACTTTTGATGTTAGAATTGTATCCCGGGTGCATGGGATAGTGCGTAGGAATTACCCCGACCAGTTTCCCTATATAGACTCCTGGTTAGATATCTGTGAAAGGCAGCCCTCTTGGATGAAGCGTTGCTGTGAAGAGCAGTGCAGAATAATGTTAGCAACTACGAAGGGAAACCCCGGGAGTAAGAAAGAAAAGCCCCCCATTTACTCAGCCCCAGAACCTGAAGAAATTCTAAGTTATCCACCCCAGTTCCTGTATAAGCCAGTCCCATCAGCTCCACCATTGCCCCAAGTAGAGCCTGTGGAAGAAAGAGCTCTTCCAGCTGACATGACTCCACCCCATCAGTCACCTCCATTGCCTGAAAGAGAACAGCCCCCTTCCCAAAGCAGGAGTCCCAGTCCCGAACAAAGTTCTCAAAGTTCCCCGGCAGGGCTGCCATCACCTGATGGAACAGCCAGCGGGGGATCATCAACTGCCAGTCCAGGGTCACCTGCTAGCCCAGGCTCCAGCGGATCTCTGCTGGACCCGCAAATTTGCGCTATGCCCTCCAAAGTAGAAAAACGGGCCCGAAGGAAGTTCGCCAGATGCCATTGCGCCAAGTCCCAGGATTGCCTACTCTAGATGATGGGGGTCATGTTGTGGTCGGGCCAACTAGTCTCATTTATGTGCCCTTTTCTACCACAGATTTATTAAACTGGAAAACGCACTATGCCTCTTATACTGAAAAACCCCAAGATTTGACAGAGTTAATGTCTAGTATCATGCAAACCCACCAGCCTACCTGGTCTGATTGCCGCCAGCTCTTGGCTACCTTCTTTACTACTGAAGAGCGGGCACGAATAGTACAAGCAACTATCCGATGGCTGGAAGAGAACCCAGTAGTAGACAGGAGAGACCTAGATCCCCGACGGACAGCAGCCATAGATTTCCCGAATGAGGACTCAAGATGGGATCTGAATAGTGCAGATGGAGAGAGAGCCCTCACCCGTTTCCGCCAGGCTCTACTGCAGGGCCTGAGGAGGGGAGGCCAAAAAGCCATGAATGTTGGGAAGGTAGAAGACGTTCTTCAGCGCCCAGATGAAAGTCCGGCTGCCTTCTATGAATGATTAACTGAAGCTTATAGACTTTATACCCCATATGATCCAGCAGCCCAGGAGAATTTACGTATGGTAAATGCTGCTTTTGTGAGTCAGTCTTTTGTGAGTCAGGGAGGCATAAAACAAAAATTACAGAAACTGGATGGATTTGCGGGCATGAATACAGCACAGCTAATGGAAGTTGACCAGAAAGTATTTGTGAATCGTGATCAAGAATATAAAAGGGAAAGTGAAAGAAAGATGAAGAAGAAAGCCGATCTGCTTGCTGCAGCTCTAGTTGAAGGACGTGGAGGATATCCAAACAGAAGGACCCGAGGATGGGGAAGGGGCCGAGGAAGCGCTCGGTCCCCCTTAGGTGCAAACCAGTGCGCCTATTGTAAGGAAGAAGGACATTGGAAGAATGAATGCCCGAATGTTGGCTCCACCCCCTGGAGTGGGAGGGGGAGCACCCAGAGAGGAGGGGGCCGGTTCCAGCAACGAGGAGGAATGCAGCATGCACAGTTTCAGCAGGAAGAAGCCACTGTAGAGGGAGTGGCGACTACTGAGGACTACTATGACGATGAGGAATAGGCCAGACCGGGCTCCAAGTTTTCCCTGGGTCCCCAGGAGCCTATGGTCAACTTAAAGATTGGGGACCAGTACATGGACTTTATGGTGGATATGGGGGCTGAACATTCAGTAGTGGCTAAGCCAGTGGCTCCTGTGTCTTCCCGATCTGTCACTATTGTTGGCGCCACTGGGACTAGAACCACAAGACCCTTCCTGCAGAACCGTGCCTGTGAATTGGGGGGATGGAAGATAACACATCAGTTTCTTTACATACCTGAATGCCCAGTTCCCCTTTTGGGCCGAGACATGCTTGCTAAGCTCCAGGCGCAGATATCCTTTGTTGAAGGAGGAAAAATGGAAATGACTGTAAATTCGGAATCTGCTGGCCTGATGGTGCTGACTGTCCCCCCGAGAAGAAGAATGGCGGTTCTATAGTCCACTTTCATCCAAAGCAGCTAGCTCCCGTATACCCACTAACATCTTAGCTCCGCCCGGAGTGTGGGCGGAGGATAATCCACCTGGCCTAGCAAAGAATAAAGCTCCTGTGCTCGTCATCCTTAAACCAGGAGCAGAACCAGTGCATGTGCGACAATATCCCCTCCCACGACCAGCAATTGAAGGTATTCATTGTTACCTCAAGAAATTACTACAGTATGGACTCCTGAGAGAATGCCAATCACCCTGGAACACCCCCTCCTCCCAGTCAAGAAGCCTGGGACAGGTGACTACCGCCCAGTGCAGGATTTGCGATGAGTGAACAGTGCAGTTGAAACCATACATCCAATAGTACCAAATCCTTACACCCTCTTGGGACTGATTCCATCAGAATCCACTCATTTCACAGTTCTGGATTTAAAAGATGCCTTTTTCTGTATCCGCCTGGCATCTGCCAGCCAACTCTTGTTTGCATTTGAATGGGAGAACCCCACTACAGGAAGACGAGGCCAACTCACCTGGACTCGCTTGCCCCAAGGATTCAAGAATTCACCCACCATCTTTAGTGCAGCTCTCAACCAAGATCTTTCAAACTACTCTGTAACTCCAGGAAGAAGAATCTTACTTCAGTATGTAGATGATTTGTTTATAGCCACCAACTCCAAGTCTGAATGTGTGCAAGCCACCAGCGATCTCTTGCATCTCTTAAATGAAGCCGGATACAAAGTCTCAAGAGCCAAAGCGCAGTTGTGCCAAACAGAAGTGAAATACCTGGGATTCTATCTATCCAAAGGAATCCGAAAATTGGGACTCGAGCAGAAGGAAGAAGTATGCCGCATCCTAACCCCCACCACTAGAAAACAGGTGCGGGCTTTCTTGGGAGCTGCGGGCTATTGTCGAATATGGATACCCAATTTTGCACACTTGGCAAAACCCTTGTACCAAGCCACAAAGGGAGTGGAAAGATCACCCATGGAATGGGGCCCAGAACAGGATAAAGCATTCAAATCACTGAAAACAGCATTGATGTCATCACCAGCCTTGGGCCTACCAGATATGCAGAAACCATTTCATCTCTATGTCCATGAGTCATGTGGAAATGCATTGGGAGTTTTGACTCAGCCCCTTGGATCCTGGCAATGACCTGTAGCCTATCTGTCAAAACAATTGGACTCTGTTGCCAAAGGATGGCCACCTTGCCTAAGAGCCGTAGCAGCCACAGCCCTCTTGGTGAGCGAAGCAGACAAGCTCACTTTGGGGCAGAATCTTCAAGTCACTGTACCACATTCTGTTTTAACCCTAATGGAACACAAAGGAAACTACTGGTTCACCAACGCGTGAATGTTGAAATATCAAAATATGCTGTGTGAAAATCCCCGGCTGCAATTGAGTGTTAGTCAAACCTTGAACCCTGCTACCCTACTGCCGATTGGTCCAGGCCCTCCTGACCATGATTGTCTAGAAGTAATGGACACTGTATATTCAAGCCGCCCAGACTTAACTGATATCCCTTTGAACAACCCAGAAAGAACTTTCTTTGTGGATGGAAGCAGTCTTGTAATTAACGGACAACGATGTGCCGGTTATGCAGTGGTGACCCTGGACATGGTAATAGAATCATCAGCTTTGATCCCAGGAACTTCAGCACAAAAGGCCGAATTAATAGCCCTCACGCGAGCACTGAAACCGGGGACTGGGATCCGTCTGAATGTATACACAGATTCCAAATATGCCTTTACAACATTACATGCCCATGGAGCCTTGTACAAAGAACGCGGATTGATAACCTCGGGAGGCAAGTCCATCAAATATGGCCCAGAAATATTGACTTTATTGGAAGCAGTATGGGCCCCCAAACAAGTTGCTGTAATGCACTGCTGAGGCCACCAGACTGGAGATGGAGAAGTGTCCCGAGAGAACAGATTCGCCGATGCCTCAGCCCGAGAAGCAGCAATCAAAGGAGAGATTTCTACCCCCAATATTGCAGTTCAAGCAGCTATATTTCCAGTACTTCTTAGTGCTTGGACACCACGATACACCTCAAATGAGCTGGACTACTACTGTCAGAATGAGGGGGGGGGCAGTTATCTGAGACTGGATGGATAGTGCTACCACCGCCCGAAGGAGGCTCTCCTCCTGGTAAGACTGTGATCCCTGAAGCCCTAGGTCCAGCCTTTGTCCACGCCTTTCATCAAGCCACACACTATGGAAAAACTGCAATGGAAAAAGCCCTGAAACCGTATTTTTGTATCTCATTGTTGGGACCCTTGACTGCCTCAATAGCCCGAAAATATGTAACCTGTGCAAAGAATAATGCCCGACAGGGTCCTGTCCTACCTCCAAGAGTTCAATCGGTGGGAGTTACCCCCATGGGAAATATCCAAATAGACTTTGCAGAAATGCCACGAGCGAATGGATATCACTATCTACTGGTTCTAGTTTGTACTTTCTCTGGGTGGATGGAGGTTTTCCCCACCAGGACTGAAAAGGCCAGAGAAGTCACTAAGGCTCTGCTTCATGAAATCATTCCCCGTGCTTTACAAATACAGTGGAAATTACATACAGCTTATAGACCCCAGAGTTCAGGGAAAGTAGAGAGAATGAACCGAACCCTAAAGTCTCAATTGTCCAAGCTATGTCAGGAAGCTCACCTTAAATGGCCTCAAGCTCTCCCTATAGCCCTTCTCAGAGTACGATCAGCCACCACCAAGTCATTAGGAGTTTCCCCATTTGAGGTTTTGTATGGAAGACCCCCGCCCATAGTACAGGGAATAAGGGGGGATATGAGTCAGATTGGATCAGAAATTACTAGACAAGAATTGTTGGCTCTAAGTTCTATCTTGCAGGACCTCCATACCTGGGTGCAAGACCAGTTGCCTATCAATCTGACAGAGCCATTGCATCCTTGCAAGCCTGGAGCCTCGGTATGGGTCAAAGAGTGGAAGAAGACACCGTTGGCACCTCATTGGAAGGGACCGTACATTGTTCTACTGTCAACACCCACAGTGGTTAAAGTAGCGGAGATCGATTCCTGGATTCATCACAGTCGAGTCAAACCAGCAGCAGTTCCTGAGAGTCGTCCTTGGACTTCGATTGCTAACCCTGCAGCACCATTGCGACTCACACTACGAAGAGACTAACCAACCTTCAACACCTCAGTATCTATTATCAAAAGACTAAGAGACTATGATCATGATGATTGCTTATTACTGTTTCATCTTTGCGGTAGCCCTGGGTCCCCTGGAAACAACTCTTGCCCTGCCTCCTTGTGCAGCTTGTATAACCACTACCCGAACTGGGATGAAGATCACCCAGACTTTACTTTATCACTCTTACTACACTTGCACTGGTAAAGTTAGTCAGTGCATGTATAATGGTACAGAACTGAATGTCTGTATGAATGGAAAGACTCGTACCTGTTTTAGACCCTGACCGAATCCTTCTTACTATGTCTTGGAACTACGATAGAATGATGAAGATGGAGCCCTCATAAATGCTACAACTCAACTCTCTGATCCCACCAAACCTGCGTCCCTGTATTTTGATGCTTGTGACCTGATAAACAGAAATGACTATTACAGGTGTGGATCATGGGAACAAGCTTACTACTATGATGACAAGTACATGTGTCCCGAAGGTGCATACAGATGGGGAATATGCACTGGGGTACATTCCCCAACTACTTATGGAAAACCATCAAAAGATGACTATTTCTGCCCAAAATGGGGCTGTGTGTACTATGCTACCTGGTCTGGTAGCCCTACTGGACAAACTGGAGATAATCGCAAGGCTAAGCTGGATAGATTACCCCTACTGGAACCTAAGAAGTGCAAGAAAAGTGCTTGTAATCCCCTACGACTTCTCATCCTCGACCTGAGCCAGTGGAAGCAAGGATTCCGGTTCGGTCTACGTATTGCAGGAAGTGGATCTGACCCTGGGACTATTGTATATATCCAGCTTAACACGAAAACTCATGTTTCATCACCTTACCGAATACATCATACCTTCTATGAGGCCATGAAAGCAGAGTTTGTAGTCCCCCATGCTTCTCGAAATTTGTTCATTGAACTGGCTGGAGCTGTAGCATCCAGCCTTCATGTCTCTGATTGTCCTTTCTGTGGAGGAACTCAGATGGGTGACCAGTGGCCTCGGGAGGCACAAGAACTGAACTATTCTGTACCCTATAACCAAACTGATCTACATCCAGCTACCAGTGAATGGGTTCTAGCTAGCCCCATTGTTGGTAACCTATGTTTTGCTCGAGCTGGACCACAATTGACTATGCTAGTGGGGCAGTTGGTCTATTTGAACCAGAAGTACTATAATGCTACTACCAAAAAGACATCCTGGTGGTCAGGAACCAATGCCCCGGAACCCTCCAATCCTCTGATCATCTTTCCTAACCTTGCCAGGTTATGGACAAATCTTGCTTCTCACAATAACTGGCAAGCTCCACCTGGACTATATTGGATCTGCAGAACTCGAGCATATGCTAGACTCCCTGCCAACTGGGGAGGTGCATGTGTTTTGGGGACAATAAGACCTTCTTTCTTTCTTCTGCCCACTTCCCAGGGAGAACGACTGGGTTTTCCTGTATACAAGAGTCGACAGAAACGAGAGGCCTTGAAGATAGGCCAATGGGACAAATGGGATGCAACATCTGAAGAATGGCCACCGGAGAGAATCGTTTCCTACTATGGACCTGCCACCTGGGCACAAGATGGCTCTTGGGGTTACCACACCCCTGTGTATATGTTAAATCGTATTATATGTTTGCAAGCTGTTGTAGAAATAATAACTAATGAAACTAGTAGAGCACTAACCCTGTTAGCTAAACAAGCCATGCAGATGCGTACAACCATTTATCAGAATCGCTTAGCATTAGATTATTTACTTGCTGCTGAAGGAGGAGTATGTGGAAAACTGAATTTAACTAACTGTTGTTTGCAAATCGATAATGAAGGACAAGTTGTAGAAGATATAGCCAATCATATGAGAAAACAAACATATGTACCAGTTCAGACATGGCTTGGTTTGCAACTCAATGGATGGTTTGGTTCTCTGTTTTCAGGAATGGGCGGCCTGAAAACACTTGTATTCATTGTCCTATTCATATTGGCTATTTGCTTGTTTCTCCCATGTTTCCTACTCTTATGCTTACGCATGTTGAACTCAACTATTGATAGTGTCGTTGACCGTAAGGCAGCTACAAAAGTATTAGCTATGTGGCAATATTCCCTAGTACCCCAACATGATGATGCTGAGGACCAAGTGTAATGTGTGATTTGATTCTCACCCTTTCTCACTTGCGGGTGAGAATAATCAAAGGGGGGAATGTGGTAGGCTATGGCCTAGAATAGCCTATAAATGTATGCAAACGTATGAGAGGCCTGTAAGCTAGACCTGAGTCCCAGCCCCCACCTAAGAATAAGAATGCTGAGAAAGACCAAAGTCAGTATAAGTTAGAGAAACCGCTTTAAACTGCTTTTTGATAAGGTTGTGTAGATCCTTTGTTGAATATTCTATGCTGATGACAGACATGTACCAGTGCTCTGTATTCACACATTTTCTAAGCTAAGCAGTGACCTTGTAAGAGAGAAGTATCAAAGTTTAGAACTGTGCCTTTGTTAGAGAGTTCTGAGCAGGGGGAACAGAGTACTGGGCCCACAGAAAGATCCCAATTGGATGGGTGTGAGGGTCAGTGGGACCAATAGAAAGTTTGCCTGTATTAAACTGAAGAAGAAAGGTATAAATGGTGTTGTTTACTGGACTCCATTGCTCAGACCATTTTGATTGTGACATTTGCCTGAGACTGTGCACAATAAATTGGCTTGGATCTTCGAACTGACTCCTGGTTTTATTCATTGCGTGCACTTCGCTGCAACAACATCTTTAGCCATCTTTTCTTCTGCCTTTGATTTTGCTATCCTTATTTCTCTATTTGTCTCTTTTAGTTTAATCTTGTATTCTTTTCTGTGTTCCTCTGTTTGCGAAATTCTGAATTTTGTGACAGCTGTGTTTTTTGTCTTTATTTGTGCAGCCACTTTTTTGGAGAACCAAATAGGTTTCCTTTTCCTCTTGCTTTTATTTACTTTCCTTACATATCTATCTGTTGCCCCTTTTATTGCCTCCTTTAGTTTACCCCACTGCAATTCCACTTCCCTTATCTCCTCCCACCCTGCCAATCCTCCTTCAGGCACTTGGCCATTTTACTGAAGTTAGCGTTTTTGAAGTCTAAGGTTTTGACTTGCTGTGATTGGACTCTACCTCAGCTTTTATCTCAAACCAAACTGTGTGATGATCGCTGCTGCTCACATGGGCACCTGGACATTCGACACGCTATCTCTATTGGCGATGACTAAATCCAGCATTGAACTTTCCCTGGTCAATTCCATCACCATTTGTCTAAGCAATGCATCTTGAAAGACATCCACAATTTTTTTTTACTTCTTTCCAGATTTGCAGAAGGAATGCTCCAATTGATATCGGGTAGATTAGAGTCACCCAATATGATCACGTCCCCCGTCATGGCTACCTTTGTAATATCAATAATCAAGTCTCTATCAATTTCTTCGGTTTGAGTTGGAGGCCTGTAGACGACACCAGTATGGGTGATAGTGCCTTCTCCTCTTTCCAACACAATCCACAGGGCTTCGTCTTTTCCCCACGTCCCCTGCATTTCAGCAGCTTTAATAGTGCAGTGTAAGAAATATTCAACTGTATTTTGTATTTAAATGGCTGGGATATCAAGAATAAGCCTTAAAGAAACAAAATTAATCATTAAATCTGCTGAAAGCATAGCACAAATATGAGTTTTGGAGTGTGATATGCGAAGTAATTGACGCACAAATGTAGAAGTTTATGCAAAGAGAGATTAAGATGCATGGAACAGATGACAGGAGGCTGGATTGCTGTTCAGGCATCTACTACTGAATTTCCAGGCTTTTGTCTGATTACATTATAACCTTAATGTTATGCTGGTAAACTGATTTGTAATGATTCATACTAGCATGGCAGAAGTTCATTATTCAGATTCCTCTCCTCGGTGTACATATGCATGTTTCTTCTTGGCTTGTGGCAGCTGTGTCTAAACTGACTAAACCACTACAGTAATTGAATTTCTTTTTTATTTCTCTTTCACCCTAAAAGAAAAATCTAACAGACATGATTTCAGACCCATTTCGTAACACTTCCTCCCCTGGGCTTTGAGCTCTCTTTGCCAGGTTTCAACGTGGCAGGAATTTTAATGGTTGCGACTTTCATACTTCAAAAAAGCACAGCAGGGGTGACTATCACTGAACGGCAGTAACAACCCAAAATAAAAAGCATACAGCGAGGAGGGTAACCTGCAGGCGGCAGCAGTTACAATGCAAAGTGAAGAAATGGATAGATGATAATGGCTAGGAGGGCTTCCCAAACTTTTCCAAGGGACCCCACAGGGTTTTCAGGATATCCGCAGCGAATATGCTGGATCTTCAGTGCAGGCGGATTGACCTTGTATATTCAGGACAGGTTTGGGAAACTCTTTTCACAAAAGTTTTGGCTTGTTTGTATCTGAGAGAAGTAGAACATTATGGTGTGGCCCATTGAGGGCATCTCACATACATTTACTAGATACCTGCGCTAAGGCTTCCCAAGCCTTTCTGGGAGGAACATCTGGCCATTTGGGGTTTTATGTTTTGTTTCAAAGAAAGAGTCTTTGTGGCGCCACATTAGTTCACTTGAATGTAATCTATGATTCTCTTGTGTTCAGGCAACATCATCTTTTGCTATCGTCTACTCATTTTGTTCTGATCTGAGAGTGTGTTAGCTCCCAAATGTGTCATTGGCCCAGTAAATATGTATCACCTTGGATAATTTTATTTTTGTTTGTGGTCTTTACTTTCATGCATTCAAAATTTAAATAAATTGAACATAAAGAAATATATGTATCATATGTCATACATGTTCAAGAGTGGCGAGCTTAATGGTTAGAGTAGCAGACTCGGAAATGAGGGTTCAAATCCAAGTTCCCCACTGGCACTTCCTGTAACTTTCAGCAACGTCACTTCACCCAGTGCCATAGGGGATCAAATTATCATCTAAGCTCTCTCTGGGGCAAGGACTTATCTATTCTTGTGATCAACCTCTCAGCCAATGCTCCTGGGAAATCTTTCTTAAAGGGGTCATTGCATTAATAACTAACCCCCCTAAACTGGAAATATGCTTTCAATGCCCCCGACAGTTAACCTGGGTGATTAACCCATCTAGTAGGGCTCTGAGAAGAAGGAAGTTGGAGCCTTCAGTACCTGTGGGCTGGAGATGCTGCAGGAAGCCCTGAGAATGAATCCAGGGATAGCTGTGGAGTGTTGATACACCTCGAAAGGGATTCATGAAGGACTAACGGGAACCATCGGCTCCTCTCATCCCGCCACACACAGATCGCTCATGCTCCACCACACACTCTTTGTTGGCTCTCCCTGGTGAGTTCTTCAGATAACGAGGACACCACGGGATCAGATTCTGCCCAGCTCGACATCACACCAGAGTCTGGCAGGGCACATCTGAAGGCCATCTTACCGCCAGCTCCTAGTTCCTCTTGACGAGCTCGGCCAGCTGGACCTACTTGTGGTGGATGTCGGGGATCTGCGGTGCTGCTAATTTCTTGTGAATCGCCATATTGGAAGCAGCTAGACTGCTACTGGGCTCCCCTCATGCAGACATCTTAAGGCCTGATGCCTTCTTAGCTGACGTTCCTATCCCCGGCGCTCTGTAGCTCCGTCAGTCATGGCCCCCTCTCAGAGCCACAGGAAGAACAGGGCCCAATGTTACTGGTTTCAGCCTCTCTGCCAACTTACTTTATGCTGGCTGAGCAATCTCCCTCACCTTACACCCTAACACAAAATGGTGGCTCCACTCTTCACCATATCAAATGAATAGGCTTTAGGCTTTATTGAGCCCTGAGAGCTTAAGAGGTAGAGAAAACCCCTAAAGAAACTGACTGGCTTCAGAGTGAGGTGACCTGAGGAGTCCCTAAGAAGCTGCAGAGAAAAATATAAGACTGAGAGAGAGTCTGTATTTCAGGCCTTGTGGTGCTCCTCATGGTTGGGCCCAGGGACTATGGAGCTCAATGACCCATCTGTGGGTAGTTTTGTGTATTGCAGCAACTAGTGACGGTATTCCTGATTTGTGAATATTATTAAATTATTCCCTCAGTCACCACTGGAACTGGTAAAAGCGCTGCTTTTGACTCAGTGTCTCACACCATCATGCTAAATAGGCTAAGAGACATTGGCTTAACAGATAACACATTAAAATGGTTCAAATCATACCTTTCTGACAGAACCATGCAAGTGATGGTTGGCTCTACCAATTCCAGATCATTCAAATCATCGCAAGGTATCCCTCAAGGCTCAGACTTCCTGGACTACTGTTCAACCTATATATTCAACCAATCTGCAATCTACTATGGAAATGGAACATGCACTGCCACCTCTATGCAGATAACATCATGTTCTATATACCGTTCAACACTAATAATCCAGATTTCGACTATAACAGATGTCTTCAATGCCATGACAAACTTCCTAGCTAATAAAAACCTCACAGTAAACAGAAGCAAAACTAAGGCACTACTCATATTCAGAGATCAAGAATTCAAGCCCCCAAAAAAGATAATAGCACAAGATAATCAATAAAACAACAGATCAAATACTTAGTTATAACCATTGACAGCAGCTTCAACATGGCAGCTCACATCACGAATCCATCTAAAAACTCGCCTACTGGGAGCTAAAGCTCATCAAACCACTACGATGTCTATTGCATAAGTCTGACTTCAGATCACTACAACAAGCCATAGTTACACCACACCTTGACTATGGAAACATCATCTACCAAGGCCTCACAAAATCCGCTCTATCTCCACTCCAACTAATCCAAAACACTGCCGCCAGAATTCTCACCACCAGTTCGACAATGCTACATATAATACCAATCCTAAAAATCCTACACTGGCTCCCAATAGCACAGTGAGCAAAATACAAAGTCATCACTACCACCTTCAAGGTCATTCACAATCTCCCTGCCTCTCTGAACTGATCACAGCCACACACACACACACACACACACACACACACACACACCCCAAGAAGAGCATCCAATCAGAACCTCCTGAACATCCCCCTGCTCAAGACCAAAACCACACAACCATTCTCCCTGTATGCTCCATCAATATGGAACTTGCTACCAGACAACATAAGATCAGTTAAATCTATCAACGAATTAAAAAACAAATAAAAATGCATCTATTCAGAGAATACTACGGACTTGATGACAAAACATAAGCCAAAACACTAACTCACTGCACAGAAGACCAGATAAGATAAGATAAACCAACCAGTCCCCCACAGAAAAAAGATCACCTCTATATGTAAATAGATCACTCCCCCACCTATCTCCACGTTGTACTCCCTTGTTTAATGTAAAACAATTCCTATGTAATTGTTATGTTATTTGATGTAAACCGCCTTGGATAAAGGCGGTATAGAAAAACTGTTAAATAAAAGAAAATTAATTACCTCTGGGAATTTGATCCCAAAGAGCTGTGACCTTGAGGATTCGTGGAGACTAGTGTATACAATACACACCCCAGCCAGTGACTATTTGTATTGTTAAGATTGCTTTTCTACTACTAACTTCACCTGGCCTGAATGAAATAGACAGAGATATGTTAGTACTAGCAACACCACCTCGTCTGGTCTGAAATAGACACTGACCATCTTGGTCTATCCAATTTTCAACTAATTTTTAGACTAGATACTTAATTGTATTTTTGTCACCCCTCTCCTTTCTTTGATAGAACCTCACCCACTTCTTAAAGATGGATTTATACCACCATCACTCCCAGGTGCTCCCCAATCCCGATCTCCTTCTCCTGCCTATCCTCCAACTAAAGAGCCTCGTTTCCGCCATGCCGTCTCCTTTCTGCCCCGCACTCTTCTGCTCTTTCTCCTTCTATCAACCAGAGATATTAATCCCAACCCTGCCTCCTCCCCCTAGATTTTTCTCACTCCCAGGACAGTTCCTCACACAGTTGTCCAGGCTCATTCATATCCCTCTCTCTCCCTTTCTCATGCACCTTGTGGAACACACACTCCATATCTAATAAACTTGACTTTACTCATGATCTCTTTATCTCTAATGCTCTCTTATTGAGACCTGGCTCCTCCCTGATGACTCAGCTTCAGTCGCTGCCCTCTGTCATGGCGGCTACCAATTCTCCCACACGCCTCGTCCCATTGGCTGTGGTGGTGGTGTTGAGTTTCTGCTCTCTCTCATACCTGCCATTTTCAACACCTCCTTCTGCCTCAGTCTCACTCCTTTCCCTCTTTTGAAGTCCACTCCATCCGCTTTTCTAATCCATTATCTCTCCAGATAGCTGCTATTTATCAACCCCCAGACAAGTCCACCTCTTCCTTTCTCATTAAATTTGATTTGTGGCTTTCATTCTTTCTGGATTCCTCTTCCCCCACTCTTATTCTTGGGCATTTTAACATTCATGTTGATAACCCCTCTGACCCCTATGCTTTAAAGCTCCTTTCCCTTACCTCCTCATTCAATCTCCAACTTTGCTCTACTGCCCCACTCGTCAGCACGGCCACTGCCTTGACCTTGTTTTCTTCTCTTATTGTTTATCCTTTAATTTCTGTACCTCAGACCATCATCTGATAAGCTTCACTCTTCATCACTCCCCACATCAATACTGCCCAGTCTCCTCCAACCTCTTTAGAAATCTTCATGCTATCTATCCACCTCCTTTATTGTCTCATCACCTCTTTCCTCTGCTATGTCTTCTAAGTCTGTTAATGAGACTGTCGTTTCTATAATACTGCACTCTTCTCTGTTGTTCCACCCATGCCATGACCTGTACCTCAGCCCTGGCTGTCTTCGACTACCCATTATCTATGCTCCTGTGCCCACTCAGCTGAGTGCATTTGGCAGAAATCCCACACCCTTGCTGACTTTCTTCGCTTCAAATTCATGCTTGCCTCTTTCCAGTCAGCCATAGTAATTTTGCTTGGTGAGTGCTATGTCCACCTGACTAACTCTCTTGCCTCTGACCCTCGCCGTCTCTTTACAACTCTCCTCAAGGCACCTCCACCTCCTTCTTACCTTTCTGCCGAAACTCTGACCGACTATTTCCATGGCAAAGTCCACAAGATTACACTCCAATTCCCCACGTGGTTAGCTTCTCCCCTCTTCACTCTCAGCTCATTTCTCGACCTTTGTTTCTATGCACCCAAGTGGATTAAGAGGTCAACCACACCACATATTTCTGTACTAAGGGCTAATTTTACTAAAACACACTACTTTGCTAGTCCATAAAGTGGGAGCTCTGGAAAATAGGTTTAATTGCATGTTAATGCATGCTAGTACATTGAACCCTAATTGCAAAAGTACAGGAGTAGCATAAAGGTTAGAACAATATTCAAATCCCACTCATGCTCCTTGTGGCCTTGGGCAAGTCACTTAACCCTCCATTGCCTCAGGTTCCAAGTTAGATTGAAAGTTCTTTGAGGGCAGGGACGTACCTACTGTACCTGAATCTAACTCACCTTGAACTGCTACTGAAAAAGTGTGAGTTAAATACTACTAAATAAATCTATGTACATCTGGAGGGTGTTGCGCACCATCTTTACTGCTCACACAGGAATTTAATCAGATAATCTCATAGTTCACTTCTGCCTATTTACAGATGTTTTATATAAGTCTACATTTTGCTTTACATGTTCTCAGAAAATACATATCTTGGGGGTAACTAGAAAGGTTTTCTGTAGGTAAACTGTTTTGCATGTAAAAAAGGCCTCTTGTAACATGACACCAGGGGCATGCGGGCTAAGAATGTTTGAGTCTGCTGTTCTATGGTGCAAGTGGAGGCATTACCCGGGAATGCACGCAGGCAGAGTCATGATGAACGCACGTATTTTGTTACATACATGCATATATGTCAGTTCCAGAGTAGGTGTGAATTTGCACAATTGCTTGTACTTTAACTGCTGGTTTTGTGAGGCTATGTTATGAAGACACGTCGGTGCCTATGTTGTCTTTAAAAATAGCCCCAAAATAGGCACCTAACTAGTCTTCATATATAGTCATCTTGTTCTAAAATTGCTTTTCACTGTACACACTTTACAAAGATTAGTTTAGTGCAGTGCTTCTCAAGCCCCTCCTGGAGGCACACCTACTGGAACTAGCAGGGTTTTTGGGATTACCACAATGAATATACATGAGATAAATTTGCATAGGATGATGATCTTCAATATATGCAAATGTATCTCATGCATATTTATTGTGGCAATCCTGAAAATCTGAAGGCTAGGTGTGCCTGCAGGAGAGAGTCAAGAAGAACTAAACACGGTGGGCTCGATATTCAGCGGCAGCGGTGGTGGCTAGTACGATTACAGTGGACTAAACCCAATGCCGGAGCCATATCTGGCCACTAGTATGGAATATCCGGATCAGCTGCCGAATTGGGCAGTGGAGATATTCAGCTGTTGCCTGGTTAGCTTCAGCGGTGAAAGTTAGGACAGCCTTTAATGTGTCTAAATTTTGCTGCAGAGGGATAATCAGGCAGCGCCCTGGGTGCTGCCCAAAGACCGCTAACCGGTTAGCAGCGGGGTATGTGGTGGAGGCAGTACCTGTAAATATGGAGTGGAGGAGTAGCCTAGTGGTTGGGGCAAGGTACTTCAGGCCAGAAGGTTGGTGGTTCAAATCCCACTAGAGGACAGCAACCTTGGGCCGGAAGGACTGAGGTTTCTAGTCCCACAGGTGCTCCTTGTGGTCTTGGGCAAGCCACTTAACCTTCCATAGCCCATGTTCCCTGTAAAATAGTTATCTCCAAGTTATAATGCCCTGTTCAATGTAATTTCAGTTTGTTCAATGTAAACTGCACTGATGCAGAATAGCACAGTATATAAGAGAATGCAAATAAATATTCAGCTGCACTAACATGCTTAGTGGCATTTGCAGGTCTGGATTTCCAGTTCAGTATTTTATTTACTTAAATTAAGGAGAAGCACAAGTGATATGTTTATTACTTAACCTTATAATTTGGCCAATAAAGATTTCTCACCCTTCCTTATTCAATGCCTGTAATCTGTTTTAGGCATCCTGAGTCGAGACTCAACTCAGGCAGATAGTCTGCATTTAGCATTCTCTCTGGGCCAGGGGCTGCGGACCGAGGCCCCCGTTTTGTGTTACAAATCCTGCCAAATCCCACCGGGGACACAAAACCGTCTCTGCATCTTCGTGACCGAACTGGGAGAATGAAATTTCAAGCCCCCCAAAAAAGTCTAAACCTCACAAAGAACTATAGAACTAATCGGACTATGGCCTGTCCCTGCCCTTTGCTCGCTGACTCCGGTTCCGTTCAGTGCATCCAGTCTGGGTCTTGTCTTTTGCTTCTGATCCCAATCAGCGAAGCCCCAGCTCCAAACGGATCCATTTCCTTCCTCCAGCCGTAACCCTCCGAGGTTCCCTCCCAGCGGTTCCAGCTGTCGGGAAGGCTCCGCCCCCCGCCAGAGGAGTCAGGAGTAACGTCACCCAGAGCGAACCAACCGGGCGCCCGGTGGGCGGAGCCGGAGAGACGTGTGCTGGAGGGTGAAACAGGGAGCCGGAGGGAAGCGCGATCGTCCCCTGCTCGGACCAGGTGAGTGTCCGGACTGTGCGCGCAGCTGTGCCGGGACTCGACCTCTTATGCCCGTAAGACCGGATGTTGCTGGGCTGGAGATCAGATATCGCTTGTCAGCGGCAGAAAGTTTTGGGGGTTTCTCGTAATTACTCCGTAGTCGTGTGAAGGGAGCAGGCGCAGGAGCTTATCGTGACCCTACCCCGTAGAGCTTATAATGCACGAGAGCAGGGCGGGGGTCGTTGCTCTTTCCCGTGCATCGCCTTGCCACATGCCGGACGGGGCTCGGTGCTGAGCTGCCCTTTCCCGGATCAGGGATAATGCGCACAGGACAGACACGAGGCAGCAAAGCAAACGTGCAACTTGGTGCTAGCGAGACGGAATCGCGGATCTGCTTCTGTGCTGGAGCAGATAAACCGCAGTGTGCAAGAGAGATTAAACCACTCTCGCACTGCAGTTCAGAGTCCGTGAAGCAGCCGGGGTCCGATGGGGGGGGGGACTAGTGACAGCGCTGCGACGGCTTTGGGTTAAGGATGATCTGCATGGGGAGGCTGCAACTCAGTACTGGTATGTATGTCCGCATCTAACCTTCATTGCTTTGGGGTTTGTTACAAAACTTGGTACTTAGACTCGGGAGAGGTTCTGAGTGTTGAGGACTTGATTCAGTATTCAGCTGACCTACTAGCGGATGTGGTGAGGGCTGTTGCTCTACCAGATTTTGGACATGTTTCGGACAGACGTAAGCAAAGGGTGGAGAAGTTGTTTGAAAGACTTGTGGTGGGAAGGGGGAGTTGGTGTTGGGGATTCTGAATGCACATCTACCCAAAATGGACAAAACTTGTCTGAGCAGAAAGCCAATGTAGTTGTTATCTGCTGTCATCTGAATGATTGTATTTATTATTAATCTTTTGCAAATCCAGGCTGAAGGCAAGTTATATTTGGCAAGGCAAGTTAGTTCTCTGCCCAAGTGGGAGGTGCAGTCTTAAGGTGTACCTGAGACACCGGAGGCTGAAGTGATGTGCCACTGTGGGAAAAGCAGAGCAGATCAGGCCCTTGGGTAATAGGCCACAGATCTGCAGTGAGATTTGGGGAACAGATGTATAGCCAAGAGTAGAAATCAAACCTTGCATGTTGGTTGGCCAAGTCTAACAAATACAGCTTAGAGGCTGCATTTCCTGCACAGACATTGTGCACGTTGATCCTTTGGGCAGCGTGCTGCTTGGCTTTCTTTGTTTAGAAGTGTGTCACTGCTTTTCTTGGTAGCCCTTTTGTTTCTTTGCCTCTGGGTTGAGGTGCGCCACAGGAAGAAGTGTGCAGCTGAGGAAAATTGGAAGGTGGGATGCTTGTGGAGGTGGATGCAGCTTTCTGCAGTAAAGTCATGCCCACATAGACAGCCTCAAATGCTCCAGTGATGATGAAAAAAAATATTGAGAGACAGGAAAGAGATGTGAAGGGCCAGAATATATTAGACCTGTGGCTGGTGCCTCACTGTAATGCATTTGAGAATCACTATTGGCCTGCTAGCCCTCACGCAACTTACTGACTGCATTAGCAGGAGAAGATAAAAAGTCCGTCCCCCCCCTTCCCTGTGCTTTGAGAGCTTATACAACCAGTACGCGCTCCTTTTTTAACCTGGTAATGTCCCCCTGTTCCTTTCTACCTCCAGCTCGGCAGGAACCAGGGCTGAGTCTGTGCAAGGTGACCCTTCCTTGACATCCCTATTTAAAACATGCCTAAACTAGCTTCCATGATCCCCCAAAAGGAACAATAAAAACACACACACACAATTTGTATCCCCCCCCCCCCCCTGCTCTGGTCATTGAAGCAGCAGGCCTCTGCTGGTGACCTTACAGTGCTGCAGTCGTGAACATTCACTTTGATCACTACCATCCGCATGGCACCAGGGTCTTTTCTCCCTCCCCAGTGGAGTGCTGGTGCCTTTCCTGTAGATGGGCCCAAATGACCTCTAGAGGACAACAAAAAGTCCAGCTGCAAGAAAGCAGACTTGTTTTTTGGGAAAGAAGGTCTTTTGTGCTGGCAGGAGGGTAGGTCTGCATGTATGCCCACTAGCGGCAGTTCAGTCAGACCAGTTTCAAGCATAACATGAGACAGAACAGGGAAATGGATGGGTTTGGGAGAAGCCCATCTCTGGGATTTGAATCCACCTCTTTAATTTGAATGTGCTTCATGGGTTGATATTTTAGAAGTTGACACATTACCAGGGCATTTCTGGTGCTTGGCCTGCATGGAAGCATCCACAGAATACCAGGAATGATTAGCAGTGTAATAGTTATGATTGCCCAATTGTAGTTTTGGTAAACTGAGGCTCAGAGAATCACACAGGAAGTCGGTGGTGGATGATGTTGAAATTTGTACCTTAGAAGGGCAGTGCACCTTTAAATAGTTGGTAACATATTTTCTTGTTGACTAATAATCTATGGGCCTGGCCTGACTTTTCTGACTTGTGCATTTATTTAGATGACTTTTCTGAACGCTTTGACAAAGCATCCACTGAGAGAGACAGAGTATTGCCCGTGCCCTTTAGCTGGGGAAGCATTTACGTTATGTGAACTGTTTATTTCACTCTCTCCTCCTGCTCTGAAGCCTTCTTGGTCTGACAGTTTGTACCGATGCTGTCAAAGTAATACAGAAACCTGTTAGAAATAAAATTTAAACAAAAATGTGGAAAGCATCAGTAAAGAACTAAAGCCGGCCGCTGAGGTTTGGTGCCGGCCAGTATTGTCTCTTGTCGGTGTGCTCTAGGCCTGATCACAGGATACACACTAATTGCTTCTTAACCTGCTCTTAGTCCTGTGAATTATGCAGAACGGTTCCTGCTCTTTTTCTTTTTTTCTCTCAGCTTTGAGAAATGTGCATTGCTCATGTATTTTGCTTTGTCAAGGAAGTGATGCATTTCTGGTCCTGTTTCTGCAGTGTTGCAATGCATGCAGAGGCTGGTTTCTTGGGGTCTGCATTTTGATTCTCGGCATGACTCCCCCTTATGCCCATTCTCTCTCTCTCTGTTTCACTCTGCCTCTCTCCCCTTTTGATTTTGCCTTCCTCTTCCATGTCTGTCTCACTCTGCAGTGTAGTCTCTGCCAGCTTCTCTGTTTTGAGATTTTAATGTTGCGGGGTGAGGGGATGAAGTAAGACAGTTTTTAATTCATAACAGAGAAGATTTGGTTTTTTGCTTGTTTGAGATGATGGAACGTTTAAGTGGAGATCTGCAGAGTCTGAGACTGCTTTCTGTTGGGCCATGAGTTTAGTGGTTTGCTAAACGTAGGGTGGCTTGGTGACAGCCAGCGTGATGGATTGACATCCTCTTTACCTAACCGTGGAATTTTGCGTTTTCTGTTCCTTTAACCATGAGTCCTGCACTGCTCTGCAGAGGTGCACAGATGAATAGCTGATGGTGCATGTGCTTGTCGGGGAGGGAGAGGAGCGAACTGTGTAAAGTCCCTGGATGTTACATGGAGCCCAGTTTCTCCCTCGGGGTACGGGAAGCTCCACTGTCACCTTAAAATTAAAAAACCCAGAAACTCACTGTGCACAGAGACGTTGCATGAAGTAAATCCTGCCCCTTCCCATAAATTTCAAAAGAAAAGCAATGTTAAAATTTGATATTCTCGCTGGGATCGTCACTGCTGTATGCAGTGACGGGAAAGGGGCCTGAGGAATTTGTGAGAAATAGGGTTGAATGGTGGCGATTACAGCCCTTCTGTTACTCATCAGGATTATGCAAAGTGGAGTTTTTCCTGTTGGGAATCTATAGGAAACATTTTTCCTGAATAAGGCACATTTATTGGGCAATAGGTTTAGTGCATGGAAAAAATAGTTCACGACCAGCACGTCATCTTCTCTCGGTGGCGGAAGGTTTCCTTGAATCTTGTTACATTCACCGCCATGACGTGGAAATATTGCTGATGAACTTGAGATAATTTCCTCTTCTAATTGCATAAGATTGCCAGGAGTCAGCATTGAATCAATGGCACACAACACACAGTTTTCATCCAGGAAACTGTCAGCCCTCGGCTTATATGACTGTAGAAATAGCTAGTGGGGGGATATTTTAGAAGTCCTGTTTGTAATTTGCGCATGTATAATTTGGCATGTACATGTGCAAATCGTATCCGTGTGTAAATGGCCATTTTAGAAAGGGCGTAGTTTACATGTGGATGTCCTTATGATGTGAAAGTTTGGAGGGGCGCGGCCTACGTGGGATAAAAATCTGTACACGTATTCCCCGTTTCATGTAGGGAATGCGTGTGCCACGTGCAGATTCACACCTACTGCGTGGCACATTGCTGTAAAACCACCACCTTCAGGTCAGAAAGGTTTGAACTCATATGAAGTATGAATTGGATAATAAAAGCGTTCCATTGACAATCTCAGGGGAAGGAGTGACAGAGATGGGGGGGGGGGGAGGTGATAAGAAGGCGACAAAGCCGTAAAAACGTAATGCTTTATAATGTGATGGAAAGTCCATAACTCTGAGCCTTATCTGGTTCATTTGAAATTGTCTTATCCGTTCTTAATTTCAAAAGTTTTACATTCTTGAATTGATTTGAACCTTCTTCTTAGGAGTACATAAAGCAACTAAAAAATCATTTACAGAACAAATACAGTCACACCTGAAAAAATCTCATATAGTTGTGGTCAATATTATTGGCACCCTTGCATTTTAGGTATGTTGTGTACAATATCTTGAGAAATAATTGGAAATATTCCAACTGTATGCCATCATATATTTTAATAGTATGTTCAAAGGTATACAACAAAAAAAGATGTCTATGCAACATAAATGTAGTAATTTCTGAGCAAAAAAACAGTATTAATGGAACCCTTCACTAATATTTGGTTGCACAACCCTTGGCAGTGATAATAAGAACATAAGATATGCCATACTGGGTCAGACCAAGGTCCATCAAGCCTAGTACCCTGTTTCCAACAGTGGCCAATCTAGGTCATATGTACCTAGCAGTTTCCCCAAAAGACACAGGTTCCACAATGCTTGTACTGGGTCAAGCATTGTTATCCTGGGTCCCTTCTTAATAATGGTTTATGGACCTTTCCTCCAGGAACTAGTCCAAACCTTTTTTAAACCCAGCTACACTAACAGCCTTTACCACATCCTCCGGTAACAAATTCCAGAGTTTGATTATACGTTGAGTGAAAAAATATTTTATTAGTCTTAAATAGTTTACCCTGTAGCTTCACTGCATGTCCCCTAGTCTTTCTATATTCTGATAAACAATCGATCTACGTTTACCCGTTCTACACCGTTTATTAATTTATAGACTTCTATCATATTTCCCCTCAGCCATCTCTTTTCCAGGTTAAAGATCCCTAACCTTTTTAGCCTTTCTTCATAGGAGTATCCTTCCATCCCCTTTACCATTTTGGTGGCTCTTCTCTGAACCTTTTCTAATATCGCTATATCCTTTTTAAGATACAGCGACCAGAATTGCACACAATATTCAAGGTGCGATCTCACGATGGAACGATATGGAGGCATTATAATATCTTTTGTTTTATTTTCCATTCCTTTCCTTATGATACCTAGCATTCTATTTGCTCTGTTGACCGCCGCTGCACACTGGGCCGAGGGTTTTAACATGTTATCCACAATGACGCCTAAATCTTTTTCCTGGTTGGTGGTTCCTAATGTGGAACCTTGCATCGTGTAACCATAGTTTGGATTGTTCTTCCCTAGGTGCATAACTTTGCACTTGTCCACATTAAATTTCATCTGCCATTTTGATGTCCAGTCTTCCAATTTATCAAGATCCTCTTGCAATTTTCCACAATCCTCTTGGGTTTTAACAACTTTAAATAGTTTTGTGTCATCTGCAAATTTGATAACCTCACTCATTATTCCACTTTCCAGGTCATTTATGAATATGTCAAAAAGCAGCGGACCAAGCACAGATCCACTATTCACCTTTCTCCATTGGGAAAATTGGCCATTTAGCCCAACCCTCTGCTTTCTATCTTTTAACCAGTTCCTTATCCACAGTAGTACACTGCCTCCTATCCCATGACTCTTTAGTTTTGCCAAAAGTCTCTGATGAGGGACCTTGTCAAAGGCTTTCTGAAAGTCCAGTTACACTTTATCAACCGACTCACCTTTGTGATGACAGCCTCCAAATATTTCTTGTAGCCATCTATAAGTTTCATAATTTGTCTGCAGGTAGTTTCTCGTACTCTTCAACTGCGATTTGTTCCTGCTCATGAATGTTTCCAGGATTCCTTTTACCAATGGCAGATTTCAGCACTTTCCAAAGTTTCTCAGCTGGATTGAGATCAGGACTTATTGCTGGCCAGTTTAAAACAGTCCTTTTGTTTCTTTTTAACCATTCTTTTGTACTCTTGGATGTATGTTTTGCATCATTGTCCTGGAGGACCCATGACCTTCGACCCAGACCTAACTTTCTGACACTAGGTAGCACATTTTGCTCCAAAATACCTTGGTAGTTCTCTGACTTCATGATTTCTTTAATACGTTCCAGGCCTTCAATTCCCGAGGCAGCAAAACAGCCCCACAACATTATGGAACCTCCACCATATTTAACTGTAGGAAGGGTGGTTTTTTTCCTTATAAGCATCATTTCTTCACCTGTAAATGTATCGCTGGTGGTCTGCATAGCCAAAGAGCTCAAGTTTGGTTTCATTTGTCCACAGAATGGTTTCTGAAAGTGGGTTTGGGCAAAGATCAGGTGTGCCTTTTTATGTCAGTCTTTGATCAGTGGCGTCCTCCTTGGCCTTCACCCATGAAGTCCTCCTTTGTTCAGTGCATGGCATATGAAGTGGGTTGAAACCACCACTGCAGGTCAGCCTTAAGTTCTTTGGATGTTGTATGTGGTGTTTTCCAATAGTTCACACTAACCTTTGAAAACTACTTGGATTAATTTTCCTCTTCCCACAACATCCTGGGAGGTTTTTAATAGTTCCATGAGCAGAAAACATCTTAATAACATTGTGAACTATAGACACAGGAATTCTAAGGTCCTTGGCGATAGCCTTGTATCCCTTTGAAGTTTGGTGATAATGGTGTTCTGATGGTCTCGGGCAACTTTCTTGTTTTCACCATTGTGAAAATGGAACAGGGAGTGAATATGGCCATTTTAAATATTTTGAGCCATCATTCATTGGTTGATCCAATCATGTGAGCACTGACAATTGATCACAGGTGTGTCTAATTTTACCACATTGGGAATGGGGTTTGTCTGGTCAAACTGATTTGAATTGTTTATAAGGGTGCCAATAATGATGTTGTGGCAATGTCAGTTTTTATATTATTTCCTTTTTTCATTGGTCTTGTTTTATTTGATTCTTTTATGTGTCAGATACATGTGCATATATAGTCCAAAGCCATTTCCCTGACCGCTTTTTTTTAGGAGACATTGGACTTTAAGGGGTTGAACTACAAGGTTGCAAATAATGTTGACCACAACTGTAGTAGCCTACCCGTCTGAGGGCATTTTCTACCTGCTACCTAAAATCCACAAACCTCAGAATCCTGGCAGTCCAATCGTATCTGATATTGGTGCATTCACAGAGGAAATATCTGGACTAATAGAGGGGATCCTCAAACCCCAGTACCCAAAACGGACAGCTTCATACAGGACACCACAGACTTGCTGAACAAACTACAAAACAGTGAGCAGCTACCGCCTGACACTCTCCTGGTCACAGTGGATGTGGAATCACTAAATAGCTACATTGATCATACAGATGGAATAACTGCATGTGACAAATTTATAAAAGACATCTAACCTGGACCACCAATAGTCACCAGAAACTATTACAAGATTGATTGAATTCATTATAATCCATAATACTTCAGCTTCAATAATGCCATCTATCTACAAATCATGGACACTGTTATGGGCACCAGTATGGCACCACAATATGCCAGTCTTTTTTCGTGGTGGAACTGGAAGAGACACAACTTCCTGTCAGAGGGTGCAGAAGCAGCAGACCATGACGGCACATGCAGCTACTTTTAAGGCCTGCCAAGGGTGCGGAAGTGGCAGTACTAAGCCGCTGCTTTAAAATATCGTAGAAGAGTCACAGTGCCTGCCCTCCCTTAAGGTGAGATGATGGCTGCAGGGGTGGGGAGGGGCAGCGTGGCACGGTGGGCAGCCTGGCCTGAGGCCCAGCCTTCTGGTGCAGCAGTGCAGATGGGCCTATCTCCCTTGGCCCAGACTATGGCTCTGAGACCTGTAAACCCAGTGTTTGCTTTGTGCTCATGTATGCCCCTGTCTCCTGGAGCCGACACCTTGCCCTGTGTCCGGTGCTGCTACCCACAGATTCCTAGCTCTTGGTGGGCTGGAGAGCAGATGGGATCCCTGAAGTCAGGCTTCGGCTCGTCTTCCCTCTTGCTGTCCTCTATCCGCATGCGCTTTTTTTTGTCTGTCTTTTTCTGAGTTGTTTTTTTCCTTCATTAAATTCAACAGGTTGTATTTGTACCTTTTGCTGTTTGCAGTAAAGCAGCCCTACATTATTTTTTTTAAAGGCCTTTTCTCAGTAGCTGGGCCTGGAATTTTGCTTGGTTTCCCATTATAGAAAGAGGCAAAACAGATACATTTTATTTATACTATACAGGTATAATTTATCAGTTTGTTTTGTCTCTTTTTATAATGGATTTCATTCTATAATTTTTATGATTGTTTTAATTATAATTATTAATATTATTTATGTTGTTATTATATTATTGTTTATATTTACAGGGAGGAGTGGCCTAGTGGTTAGGACAGGGTACCTCAGGCCGGATGGCCAGGGGTTCAATTCCCACCTGGGGACAGCAATCTCAGGCTGGAGGGACTGGAGTTTCTAAGTCCTATAGGCACTCCTTGTGGCCTTGGGCAAGCCACTTAACCCTCCATTGCCTCAGGTACACATAGATTGTGAGCCCTTTGGGGACGAGGGAATGTATCCAGTACCTGCTTATAGTGATTGTAAACTGCTCTGATGCCCTTCAGCCTGGGCGGTATATCAAGAAAGTGCATAAACATAAGCATAATATGTTATATAATGTATTTTCATTATTTTTATTGTATTTTTTTGAGTTTTGCATTACCTATTTTTACCCCTGAAGAAGGTCTCACCGGCCGAAACTCGTAGGGGTTCAATAAAAGGGGTTCTTCATAACCTGAAATCCGCCAGTCTTTGTACCAGCTCCTTTGGTTATCCCCATACTTAGGCCCTGTGACATCATGTTTCTATGTTTCTATCTAGTCTGTCCTTCCATATCAACCAGTACAACAGTCCCCTCTTTTTCTTTAGAGATCCTCCTGTGTTTGTCCCATACTTGGTTGACTAGCTAATTCAGGCAGAATCTCTGGAGAAGTCCAGGGCTGACACAGTCCTAGCGATTCTTTGTCTATAATGACTGGGTTGGCTGATCGACTAGCCCATCAGCAGTCTGATCCCCTCTCAGGACTTTTTTCTTCGGGGCTCAGGTCATCCCTCTCCTTGGTTGATTTTCCTCGTCAAAGGGGTCTCTCAAGCTGCAGAGCCAGCACAGGGAGTTTTGCATTCATTCAGGTTCCTGATCCTAGGACTACCTCCAGCTCTAACGGTCAATGGCACTGGCCGTGGAGTGGTCACTTGGGTCAAGGTGCACTTGTGCTCCCTTCGGAGATATCTGCTGTGTCTCTGCTTTCTCTGATCTCTGTTTGACCAGTCACAGTCCCTCCTCCAGGACATTAAGGGTTACAATCTTACTGACTGGACAGGATGCTTCTGGAAATGCAGGCTTGGATGAAAGCCACCTCTGACAGCCTGAAGGGCTAGGGAGCTCATTGTCTGGTCAGTTTGTCTCTGGTCCCCTCAAAATACTTCTTGGCTGATCAACCAGTTCTACTACTGTGGCGTATGTTAACAAGCAAGGCGGGATTCACATTTCCAGAAAGGCATTCAAGGTGATATAACTGTGTCGCTGAGTGGAGGAGCATTTCATTGCTCTTTCAGTAGCACACTTACTAGGAGCTGATAATGTGCAGGGTGACCTTCGAGTTGGAACACTCTGGATTCCAGCGAGTGGAAGCTCAACCTTCGTGTGTTCAGTCTCATAGGGCAAGGTGGGGCCTACCACTTTTCTATTTGATTGCCATTTAGGAGAGTGATAAAGTAGAGAACGTTTTGCAGTCTCAGGAAGGATCTGCGGGTGGTGGGCTCGACACCCTGCTTCAGGAGTGGGCCTGGGAGGGGCTCCTAGTTGTCTGCCCCATGGGGAGCAGCCTTTTGCGCAGAACTTAGTTGCACCTAGGTTTGGTGATTCTAGTAGCCCCAGTCTAGTCATGCAGGCCATGGTATGCAGATCTCTTGCTTTCAGGAGAGATGCCTTCTGTAGCAAGGGCCACTAAAGATGGATGATCCCATTCTCTTCTTGTTTATGGCTTGTCCCTTGAGAGGAGTTGGCTGCCTAAAAAAGGGTACACTAGAAAGGTAGTGTACACCTTTCTCAAGTCTTACAGGGCCTTTACTTCTCTAACCTATATTAGAATCTGTAGGATTTTCGAGAGGTGGTCCCTGTTAGGTCCTGACGGCCAGGAAGATGGACATAGTAACTGTTTTTTGTCTTGCTTGCAGTCCAGTCTAAATCAAGGGTTAGTCCTGAACTCTCTCGAGGTTCAAGTGGCGACCTAATATGCTACTGAGGATCATTTAAGAGATGTCTTTGGCAGTACACCCTGATGTCTCCCTCTTCCTTAAGGGAGTGAAGCAGATCATCCGCCAGTGCATCCAGTTGTTCTTCAGTGGAGAGTCTCTCTCTGGAGTTGCAGCCAATGAATGAGCTCATAATGAGAGCTCCTTCAAAAGGCCTCTCTCAAGGATCTGACCCTCAAGGTGGTTTTCCTGGTGGCTATTACATCGATCAGGTGGGTGTTGGAGCTGCAGGCTTTGTCCTGCAGGGAACCTCTTTTAGTCTTCTCAACAGCTTCTGTCTCCTTGTGGACTGTGCACTCCTTTCTCCCAAAGGTGCTGTCTCCCTTTCACCTTAACCAGACTGGCATCCTGCCCTCCATCTCAGAGGAGGATCTGTGCCTGGTAGATGTGTGGCGAGCATTAATTAAATACTTGGAGATTAATAGCCCTTCCATTGGTTGGGATTATCTCCTGTCCTCTTCATCAATTCAAGAATAGAAGAGGAGTCCGCTTTGGTGTCCCTGGAGGACATCTGGAAGGCGGCAGCTATTTGGTTGTCTCTGAGCATCTGTGTGAAGTGCTACAGGCTGCATGTGCGAGCCAGAGCAGATGGCGCCTTTGGCAGGGCAGGTCTGACAAGAGCATTGTCTACCTACCACCCTGGCCCTTGACTGCTTGGGTATGTCCCACTCGTTTGGACTGGTCTATCAGGATAAAGAAGGAGAAATTTTGCATAACAGATAATTTTCTTTTTTTGAATCCCGCTAGACCAATCCAGGGCCCATTCTAGAAGACTTCTCCTACAGGTTTGGTAGTTGTGCTGTCTCTTGATTGCTTTGTCAGTTTCAGTGCCTGACACAGAGTCATTTTATGGGAAGAGAGACAAATATTTGTTCCAAGTTATGGTTGTTAGATAATAACGTTCATCGTTTTTGAGTTGTTTTCCCTGAGTTTTTCAGCTTGATTACTGCATGAGAAATGTCATAGTGGCTTCTCTCTGTGTTGCTCCAGGCGATATACCGAGTGATGACATCACTGAAAATTGCTTAGGTCTTCCTCCACCTTCTGGCTGGAAAGCATAACTCACTCGTCTGGACTGGTCTACTTGAATTCAAGGAACGAAAATGATCAGATCTGCTAACTTTTTCCATACACAATTTGTTTTCCAGGAAGAACTAAACCTAATTAGGATTCCTTTATGGGTGTAATTTTACATGGTCAAGTATTGCAGTATACATTAGCCTTTTTCATTCGTGTATTGACTGCAGTACACATCGTCCTTGGCACAGCACATTACAGGCTTATGCCCTAGCAGTCTTGCCATAGGTTTACACTGCTGGTGCCCCTCTCTGGTCTTCACTATATAGCCTGCTTGGAGTAGCAATGCAAAAATACTCTAAAATGGTTTACTTCATACTTGGAAAATAGAACGCAACAAGTCAAATGCGCACAAAAGAAATCGTCACATTTCCCGGTCACACAGGGAATACCACAAGGCTCAGCCCTATCTTCAATGCTCTTTAATATTTACATCCAGCCCATATGTAACATCTTCAAAAGTCACAAGCTCCAATATCACATTTACGCTGACGCCATCATGGTGTATGCCGCAGTCAACCTACTAGCACTCAACATCACAACTATAACCAGATGCCTTGAAGATATGAGATAGTTTTGCAGAAGCTGAGAAGCCTCCGTTATGCTAAGAACAAACCTTTCTATTTTCTCTGCTGGCTTAAACCTATAAATTCTAACTGTTGATTTTTTGGGGGATTACTATTATAGCTTTTTGTGCCCATGGTTCAGGAACAGCCTACTCGCCAGACACTTAGGTTCCCGCCCACCCTACCCCTCACCCCCCCCCCCAGGGGCTACTTTGCCTTTATAGTGGTCACATAAGTGCCATCTACCCTTTCTTACTTGGGTTAAAAGTCCACATCATCTTCATCCTTTCTTCCTCTTCTGGGACTGCTTAACCAACATGTCGAGTATTTAGTGCAATAACTGCGGTACTTTCATTTCAAGACGAATCATTTGGCGCCTAAGAGCTTGTCCTATGTGCCTCAGATCAGCTGCCATGCATGACAAACTGACTCTACTAAGGAAAGACCTAGCTGCCATGCATAAAGAAGTGAATCTACTGAGGGAGGAAATAGCTGCAATGAAACGCACCTCTTCTAGGATACAAACTGAACAAAGTCCACCACCGCTCCCACAAAGAATCAAACACCCCAGGAACAAATGGATCACAGTGGGTTCTGGGAGATTGCGACCTGTAACGCAGAGACATCCTATACATCAAGAGATATCCCTGCATAATGCCTTCTCTGCCTTGGCTAATGAGGATGCCCAATCCAAAGAAACTGAAGGGCCCTTAAATGAGTCAGACAATGCCCAATCTCCTGCTAAAGCACCAAATATGAAGAAAACCTCACCAAACAGCAAACTACTACTACTTGGAGATTCCATCACCAGAGGTACCAACTTGGGAACACAGTTCAAAGGAGAGAAGATAGTCATGTGCCTACCAGGCTCGACAGCCAGCAGGAATACAAACCAAATTGTTGAAGTACTTAGCGCAAAAAGTGAACACTCCAAACTTGATGTTGTTATCCACTTGGGCACAAATGACCTGGCTAGAAAGAGTGCTTCTACAGTCCAAAAGGACTTCCAATCTCTGGGAGAGAAACTCAAGCCCATTGTTAACACTGTTGCATTCTCAGAGGTCCTGCCTGTTCTTGGTAAGGGGACAAAAAGGCTGCATCGCATTAACAGCTTTAATACATGGCTCCAGACCTGGTGCAAACAAGAAGGATTCAGATTTATTGGCAACTGGGGAAACAGATGGACCAACAAGAGACTATACTGTGCTGATGGACTGCATCTCTCTGTCGCAGGGAAAAGAATCTTAAGTGAAAAATTCAGGCAGTATTTGGATATGCATTTAAACTAGGAAAAGGGGGTGATGGATGTGGAAGATCAAGACCTGCACGCCACCCCCTGCAAAAGCAGAATAACATCAGAAACAGCCACACTTTTAAACCACACATCAAAAACAAGTGGGAAGATGTGGGCAGAACAAAATCAATGCTAAATACACGCAAGCCAGGTAAATGCTGGAAAGCAATGAGCACAAATGCTTGAAGCTTAGCCAATAAAATTCCGGACCTGGAAGCCCTAATGGTGGAAATGGATTTGGACATTGTGGCCATTACAGAAACATGGCTAAATGAATCGCATTATTGGGATATAGCCATAGCTGGCTATAATCTATTCAGAAGAGACAGAGAAAATGGAAAAGGAGGAGGAGTAGCCTTGTATGTTAATATTAAAGCTACTGAAATGCAGGGGACATGGGGAAAAGAAGAAGCACTCTGGATTGCATTGGAAAGAGGAGATGGCACTGTCATCCATACTGCTGTAGTCTACAGACCTCCAACTCAAATTGAAGAGATAGATAACGATTTGATTATAGATATTGCCAAGATATCCACAAAGGGGGAAGCAATCATTTTGGGTGACTTTAATCTACCTGATGTGGATTGTATTACTCCTTCTGCACATCTGGAAAGAAGCAAAAAAAAATTGTAGATGTTCTCCAAGATGCATCACTTAGACAAATGGTCATGGAGCCAACCAGAGAAAGCTCAATGCTGGATTTAGTGCTCACCAATGGTGATAGCATGTCGAATGTCTGCATGAGTGCCCCTGTGAGCAACAGCGATCATCACATGGTGTGGTTTGAGATAAAAGCCAAGGTACAGGCCAAACATAGCAAGCTCAAAGTCCTAAACTTCAAAAACACTGACTTCAATAAAATGGCCGAGTACCTAAAGGAGGAGATGATAGGGTGGAAGGAGATAAGGGAAGTGGAATTGCAATGGACTAAACTAAAGGCGGCAATAAAAGGGGCAACAGACCAATATTTAAAAAAAGTAAACAAAAACAAGAGGAGAAGGAAACCTATTTGGTTTTCCAAAGAAGTGGCTGCTCAAATAAAGTAAAAAACCACAACTTTCGCAAAATTTCAAAAGCTTGCAAACAGAAGAACACAGAAATGAATACAGGATCAAACTCAAAGAGTCAAAAAGAGAAATAAGGATAGCAAAATCAAAGGCACAGGAAAAGATGGCTAAAGATGTTAAGGGTGGCGACAAAACTTTCTTCAGGTATATTCGGGAAAGGAAGAAGATCAGAGGTGGACTTGCAGGACTCAGAAGTGCTGGGAAAGGACTCGTGGAAAGTGACATAGAAAAAGCGAAATTGCTAATCAAATACTTCTGCTCTGTTTTTACTAAAGAAAATCCTGGAGATGGATCAGCTGTGACTCCCAAATATAAAAATGGGAATGAAGTAGATACCACACCATTCACAGAAGATGAGGTGTTGGAACAACTTGCTAAACTGAAAGTGGACAAAGCCATGGGACTGGATGGGATACATCCCAGGATACTGAAAGAGCTCAGAGAAGTTCTTGCAGGGCTTTTAAAGGATGTATTCAACAGATCCTTGAAAACAGGAGAGGTTCCTCAGGACTGGAGAATGGCTGATGTTGTACCTCTACACAAAAGTGGTGACAGGGAAGAAGTGTCAAACTACACACCTGTGAGCCTTACCTCAGTGGCGGGAAAAGTAATGGAGATGCTCTTGAAAGAGCGAATAGTGAACTTTCTCAAAAACAACAGGTTGCAAGATCCGAGGCAACATGGTTTTACTGAAGGACGGTCTTGCCAAAGAAATCTGAGTTCTTTGACTGGGTGATCAAGGAACTAGATCAGGGGCATGTGATGGATGTCATCTACCTGGATTTCAGCAAAGTCTTTGATACTGTTCCTCATAGGAGGCTTGTCAATAAACTCAGTAGCTTGGGGATAGGTCCCAAGATGGTAAACTGGATTAGAAATTGGTTGACTGACAGACGACAGAAGGTGATGGTACATGGAGCTCACTCGGATGAAAGGAATGTGATTAGCGGGGTACCCCAGGGTTTAGTCCTGGGCCCGGCACTGTTCAATGTATTTGTGAGTGATATTCCAGAAGAACTGAATGGAAAAGTCTTTCTTTTTGCAAATGACACAAAAATTTGCAACACAGTGGACTCCTCTGAGGGAGTGGATAACATGAGGAAAGATCTACAAAAGCTGGAAGAATGGTCTAATGCTTGGCAATTATGATTTAATGCGAAAAAGTGCAGTGTCATGCACTTAGGTAGCAGAAATCCAAGGGAAATGTACGCGATAGGGGGCGAGAGGTTGGTGTGCATGGTTCAGGAGAAAGACCTTGGTGTGATTGTCTCTGATGATCTCAAGGTGGCAAAACAGTGCGACATGGCAGTGGCAAACGCCAGGAGGATGTTGGGCTGCATACAAAGAGGGATTACCAGCAGAAAGGAGGAGGTACCTATGCCACTGTACAGGTCGCTGGTGAGGCCTCACTTGGAATACTGTGTTCAGTTTTGGAGACCATATCTTACAAAAGATGTAAAAAGACTGGAAACTGTTCAGAGGAATGTGACCAAAATGATTTGGAGCCTGCGTAAGAAACCTTATGAGAAGAGACTTGAAGACCTAAATATGTACACTTTGGAGGACAGGAGGGATAGGGGAGATATGATTCAGAGCTTTAAATACTTAAAGAGGAACGATGAACAAACAAACCTCTTCCATAGAAGGGGAAGCTGTAAAACTAGAGGGCATACCATGAAGCTGCAAGGTGGAAAATTGAAAGGCAATGTCAGGAAATATTTTTTCACTAAAAGGGTGGTGGATGCTTGGAATGCTTTCCCGATGGAAGTGGTGGGGGCAAACATGGTGACGGAATTCAAAACAGCATGGGACAAGCACAGCAGATCCCTTAACAGAAACTGGATAAAAACAAAATAAACTGAACCATCTAACTTCTCAACAAATAGGGGTGTCCTACATTGGGTGGTGGGTCCACCCCTAGACAGAGACATGGGGAGGGGTGGCCTGCACAGAGCGACAGGTGCACCTACTCTTGCCGTATTGCTGGGCAGACTGGATATACCATGCTGGTCTTTATCTGCTGTCATTTACTATATGTTACTATGTTACCTGGTTCGCAGACAATAATATGTCTGTCAACTACGATAAAACTGAGGCAGTGTTCATCACCAAGAACACTACCTTCACTCCACCACAAACCATCAGCATTTTAGATAAGCTTGTAGTAGTTAAAGATGAGGTTAAATATCTGGGCATCACAATGGACAGAGCAGTAAACCTGAAATCCCACATCACAAAAACCGCCAACAAGGCCTATCAACACTTAAGGATCATCAGAAAACTCAAGCCATTACTCCGCCAGGATCACTTCCGCACAGTATGCCAAGCACTCATTACACCTCTGCTTGACTATGGAAACTCATTATACCAGGGCCTCCCTCAACAAACCCTACACCCACTCCAAATGGTGCAAAACACTGCGGCACGCATCATTACAGACACTCCAAGATATGAGCACATCACCCCAGTCTTCCAGCAACTATACTGGCTACCCATGATGGCCAGAGCAAAATTCAAAATAATCCTAATCATCTTTAAAATCATCCATCAGCTCTCAGCAGAGGCACTCAAATACATCATAACGAAGGGAACCTGCAAAGGACCGAGAAGAACCAATAAAGACAACATGATCGGCACACCTGCAGGATTCCACAAGACTAAACAAACAACTTCAAAAAGAGCTCCCTCCTTACTAGCGCCCACACTCTGGAATTCCCTTCCAACAAGCCTGAGAGCATTAGATGACCTAATAGAATTCCGAAAGGACCTCAAAACTTATCTCTTTATTGAAACTTATCAGCAGACAGAAAAAAGTCCCCGCCCAAACGGTAATGCATCTACTGTCGATTAATTCGATACTCACTCATCCCAAATAGGCATACAAGGTAATGACCTAACATCAACTCAATACCCACTCACCCCAAACACTCACCCTAAACAAACATAATATAACGTTGTTAATTACCTCGTATTGTCTAAATGTTACCCTTATGGTAAATGTAACCCTCCAATTGTACTGTCTAGATGTTGCTAAGTACCCCTATGTTGAATGTAACCCTCCAATTGTGATGTGACCACTTTGATTGTAGGATAAGGTGGTATACAAATCTGTTTAAATAAATAAATAAATAAATAGACTGTTCCTGTACCTCTTGGCCGGAGGGAGGAGTGGCCTAGTGGTTAGGACAAGGTACTTCAGGCCGGAGGGCCAGGGGTTCAAGTCCCACCTGGGGACAGCAATCTCAGGCCGGAGGGACTGGGATTTCTAGTCCTATAGGTGCTCCTTGTGGTCTTGGGCAAGCCACTTAACCCTCCATTGCCCATGTTCCCTGTAAGTATTAGCGTATATGTGTCATATCCCCTCGTGTTAAATATATCTCCCAATTGACCGCTTTGACCCGGGGAAAAGCGGGATATAAATACAGCTAAATAAATAAATAAATAAGACTTTGAACGTTTCGGAGATTCGTTTTGCTAGCATTTGAAAATTGAGAATCCTGTGTGCCTCCCTGCTGACTGGGCTGGGAACTAGCGGGGTACATGAGTTTGTGGCCAGGCCATATAGTTATTATCTTTGGCCTATCGAAGTTTTCAAACTCTTCCCCATGTCCTTGGTAAATCGAATTCTGTTGTGAGAGATGAGAACAGCTTCTTTTGTACTTATCCTCTGGCTGGTCTTCCATAAACCAGGCCTGAAACTCTAATGATTTCTTATCCTTTAGAGATTGTCTTGTAAGCTTCTGAGAGCTACTTCTTATTGCATAAGTGTTATTTCATGTAAGTGTGGCTGTGTGAGGCTAGAGACAGGAAATAAAGTGTGTTTTTTCTTTCAGCTGAAATGGGTATGTGGTTACGACTCCCTTCTGAAGAAAAAGGCCCTTGTTTGTGTGGTATGTTAATAAGAGCTGCAAGTCCAGCACTGACTGCAGCAAACATCTCTAAGCTAGCTAGAAGAAGGGTCCGAAAGGGTCCAGGATTCTCAATACTTTTTGGAAACTGTGATTTCTTAAAGAGACATTGCTCAGAACTGAGTAACTGCTTCCTGCAAGAAATAGGCCTGATGTTTTCTAAAGGGGTTTTCATATGGGGAAAATGCTTCGTACACCTAGTCCTTACCAACTTACTATATAGCATGAGATTTTAGGGCATGAAAATATGCCAAGGGAAAACTCTCCCCCTCCCTTTTTCTACAGTGAAGTAGTCCAAGTGTAATTCCATGGTGACATCAATAAAGAGGGAGGGGCATCCATATTCTGTGCACATCTGTTTTATGAGAGTGGCAGAGTGGAGGCATGCATATAGTTAAATGGAAATCGGCTCTTCCATATCGTCCTGCTAGACCAGTCCAGACGAGTTGGTTGTGTTCCCCTACCAGCAGATTGGTGGAGACAAAGCACCAATGAAAAGCCAGGTTTCAATAATATCACTCCCATGCATCTATTCGTCTCAGCCACCAGAGGTCCCTGCAGTATTTCTTTGTCTCCAGCAGATGGTGGGTGGATTTTCTCCTCTCTGAAGAAAATCTGAAGAATTGAGAGGAAAAGATTGATAAACGCTCATGACAGACCACTTTGAGAGTGATTCTCTCACTTGAGCATGATATGGGAGGCTCCACTAGACTGCGGTCTTTTCGGTAGCCTTAGGAGGAGGGAAAATTGGTTCATCTCCATGCTCTTAATCTTGATAAGAGCCTGTTGAACAGCCAAAAAATTGGAAGGATCTGGAAGGATGGAAGAATTCATCAGCCTCACATGACCTCAATGCCCCCTCCTCTGCCCCCCCCCCCTCGCTATCTCCTGAAGATTGCAGAAGGCTCTCAGAGGAATCTGCCTGTCAGCCACTTAAAAACTGTGGCTGTGTGTGGGTTTCCCAGCATTTTCTGCACACACTAGCAGTGTTTTTAATATTGTGTACTTGATGGTCCTTGCACGTGTTCCTCCTGAGTGGGTCCAACATGCATTCCTATCCTGGCGCCTGTAACACGCATTGCAATAAAAGCGCAGTTAATGCGCTCCTTCCAAACTGCCGCAGCTTACTTGCCTTAACTCTTTGTCTTCTTCCAGGGAACGATGTTTGGCCTTTGGCAAGTGAGACGCCTCATCTTTGGCTTCTGGACTCTGCCCTTCTTGTGTGGCTGCTTCTGAGTCATCTCTGATTGGCCTGCTCCCCCTCTTTCAGCCGGGGATGCAGTTAGTCTGACCTTGCCTACCACAGGGCAGGAGGTAGCGAATGATGCTACGGATAAGGGCATTCAGCTGGCCGAAGGCTCCAGCGACCATGCTGTAGGCCTTTCCCCGTCCTTTAGGGGATTGGTGGCGATTATGCCCCCTAGTGTGGGGGGTCATTTCCTCAAGGAGAGCTTCCGGAGTCCAGATTTTCCTCCCAAGGATTCTTTTCCTTTTACAGCAGGCCTGGTCATTCTGGCATGGAAATTCAGATCCTGTGTCCACTGGTTTCCCCTGAGCGCAGTCTCTTGAGGGGCAGGCTGAGAGTGGAAGCCCTGTTTGAGTGATGGCTAAGCATCCTTGGCCATGGGAACCCCCTGCAGATGGGAATCAGCTGGGATCTTTATGAGATTTCAACTGTGATTTGGATTGAGATGTTTGATGTAGATGAAGAAGTACTCTCATGTGAGGAGGCTGATGTTATCTACCTGTTCCTATAGTAGGAACTAGAAATGTTGATCCCAGGGTTTTATCCACCTTCAGCTTGGCAGATATTACAAACATGGAGCAAGAATCGAAGAGGCATCCACTTCCACAAGGGGTGTGGAAATCAATTACTGTCCCCTGTTCCTGGAGGTTCTCAAGGGCCTGTTGCAGGCAAAGTAGGATTCCCCTAACTCGCCAGCTCAGTAGCCCCTGCAGACATTTGCTGGGCAGCAATGCAGGCATCACTTTCCACTTTTGTCAAGCATTACCACTTGGTTTTCCACGTGAGGGTGGACATGGCCTTTGGCTCCAGGGATTTGTTAGCTTCTGTGTCTTGTTCCGGCTCAGTGGAGTTGTAACTTTGGTACATACCACTTGTTTGGACTGATCTAGCAAGACAATATGCAAAAATGCAATGCATGCCTTCAAGTCAATGCTGACTCCTGGTGACCCAGCAGCTCCTGGGTTTTTTTGGTAGTGGGACCGGAAGTAGATTGCCAGGACTTTCTTCTGAGGCAGTGGAGGGTTAAGTAAATTGCCCAAGGTCACAAGGAGTGCCAGTAGGAATTGAACCCTGGTCTCTTGGTTACCAAGCCAGTTCTCTAACCACTAGGCTACTCCTCCACTCCATTGTCTAGCAGGACTTAAGGAAAGGGCATTAACTGATAAGTAAAATGTGACCTTCTATTAGGACAGTATGGAAGGTCACATTTTACTTACCAGTTAATGTCCTTTCCTTGAGTCCTGCTACACCAGTTCAGGGTTCGCCCCTGGTACGGTACCCTTGGTTCCGCTATGATTTTTATACTTGGCTCTGCAGGCTCATTTTCTACTGACAGCCTTACGTTTATGCTTTCCTTTACATAGTTCTCTACTGTTGATTACTCATTGTTGACCACGATTGAAGTTGTTTGAGGATTGCCATGTTTCTCCCTTATGCTTTGGGAAGAATACTGAAGAAACCTCTGGTGGCTAAAGCAAATAGAGGCATAGGAGTGATGTCATTGAAATCTGGACTTTTCATTGGTTCTTTGTCTTCACCATTCTGCTGGTAGGGGAACACAACTCACTTGTCTGGACTGGTCTGGTCTAGCAGGACTCAAAGAAAGGACATTAATGTAAGTAAAATGTCATCTTTTACTCCCCTAGCATAAACACCCCTCCTGGAAGCACCTCTCCTTAACTCAGGTAAATATGTGTGTGCTATGGGGGCACTTTCGGCTGGTGGTAGGCATGCAGTTTTCAGCCAAGTCATTTTATGTGGATAAATAGGTAAAATCTGGCTTTGATATTTGCCGTCCTCAAGCCCAGATACTGGCAGTGTTAAAGTCTAGACAGCTTTCAGGTCTGTCACTTCCATCATTCTAGTGGGATCAGCAACTAAAATGGGTATTTTTATACTCGGAATGCCAAACGACATCATTCAGCTATTCTCTGATCAGTTCCCACTTCTGCACACCTTGTTGCAGTGTAAATGTGTTTTCCTTTGCTACCCCTGTTGCGGGTTCTTTGCCATCATGTTCCATTGCTCGCTAGGTTCACTGTGGCAGCTCTTCTGTGTATGGCACATGCTGAATGAAGATTTCTTCCTTGGCAGGAATATCCCTGCCTCGGCTTCAGATATCTCTTATTTTATCAGTTGTTGTTAAGTGCCGTCGAGTCGGTGTCTACGCCTGGTGACCCTCTGGATAGTTGACCTAAACTTTGTTCAGTCTTCAGCCAAGCTGCTCATTGTTGATAGAGTAGCACCCCTAGCTGCTGTTATTGTATCGATCCATCTCATTGTTGGCCTTCCTCTTTTGTGTTGACCTTCTACTTTGCAAAGCACGATGTCTTTCTCTAACGATCTTTCACTTCTCATGATGTGTCCAAAGTATGAAAGTCAGTCTTGTCATCTGAGATTCTAAGTACTGACTGGTTTTATTTTATCAGAGACTCCCTTAATACCTAGAATCCGAGAGATTCTAGCTTGTACATCAAACAGAATCCCTGCACAGCTGTACAAGAATAAAGTATGTGCAGCAGGCTGCCAAAGTCAATCTTGTATTCCCAACATCTATTATCCCCACCTTTTTTATTTTTATTTTGGATTTCTTGAGTGAGGTCCAGTATACTCTATGCATTAGAAAATAGATAGATGGGGCAGCAGTTGCGAATCTGAAAACACATACCGTGAACTTCTGATTCACATCCAATTATTCGGCGTCGGTGTTTCAGAGAAACTCCCTTCTCCATACTCCTTGTACTCCTTTATCACAAGGCAGAGCCAAACTGTGCAATTATTTTGTACAATTTAGAACCTGCCTTCGGAAGCAGAGCCAGGCTTTTCCCTATATCATGCAGCGTTCAAATCATTCTATGACTCTGTTCCAAAGTACCACTATGTAAAGAATGCTGGAGCTGAAGTCCCCTGAAAAACTGCGCAGCAGGTGAATTGAATTCCTCTCGCAGCTCTTCAAATGATTTCATACCATCTGCCCTTAAAATTTGGCTCACTGTCCTTTTTTGCTTTCTCTCCAGTTAAGGAGTCTCTTGCCCACTTTTATGCGCCTATGACAGTAATAGTTTAGAGCCCTGCTCTGAGATACCAGTACGTTGCTGTAACCTGTGATATACCTGCAGAGTTTCACCTACTGGCATTTTTGTACTGAAGAGACACAGTATTGAATCTACTGTTGGGTACAGCACTATCAACTGCAACATTTCTTCTAAATTTAACTAGCAAGGCTGTTCCCGCTCAGTCATCGAGGTAAGTCTGTGTCCCCCTTGCCTCAGGAGAAAGGCAGCTTTATATGCCACAACGCTTATCCTTCCAAAGAAAATAACCAGCAAGGATTCTAGATGCTTGTAAAACCCAGGCAGGAATAAGAATGGAAACATTTGTGATTTATAGAAGATCTTGACCACTTTTATAGCACTCATTCGACCCCCTCACCAGTGATATATAACAGTGACCAAGAAGAGATTATGTTTTTCACCGGTTTAGCTACATAGGCCGCATTTTTCCAAGGCTAGGGCCAACCATACCCCAGGATACTGAAGATAGTCCTGATTAATCTGAAATGGGAACCTCTGTATGCCGACACCTTGATAAACTTCAAATTTTGCAAGTTGACCTTATCTGAGAAACTACTAAAAAGCTCAATAACCTTTAGGAGTGTTGGACTGGAGCTTGTCATTAGTAAAAGCAGGAGATTGTTCACATAAGCAGGGATCCTATGTTCCACCCACCCACACTGAATCAAAACGTTGCACTTAATCGCTAGGATAAGATGTTCAATGGTTAAACAGTCTTGCTGGGTGATCCTTTTGTAACTAAATGAGAACAGATAGGCCTCCATTCACCAAACTACACACCAAAGGTTTTGTGTACAATATACGAACCATTCTACTAAATCAAGGCCCCAACCCAAACCACTCTAGTAGCTGAAATAAATAATACCATTGGGCGTTGTCAAAAGCTTTTTTGGCACCTACTGAAAGAGTTACGCTGGGATCATCTGCTCTATACTCTGCACTATTTATACCAGTCAAAAAAAGCCTATTTATTTTTAGTATTTAGCACATGCCTTTCCAGGAGAAGATCGAGGCAGGTTACATTCAGGTTCAGTACGTAGTTCTCTGATGAATAATACTTCTGCATGAACCCTGTCTGCTACTTATCAGTGAGGGTCACACCCGTCCTACCCAATTTCCAGTATCTTAGAACAGATATTACAGTCGAGATTGATCAATGAAATCAGCCGATAGTGTTGAACCATCTGAGTGTCTGCACCTGGCTTCAGATGTAGTACAATTTGTGCTTCGGTGAGAGAATCCTCCAGGGTCTCCATGTATTCCAAGGCCTTGTACTCCTGCAACAGTGTGGGAATCAAAATGGCAGAAAATGTCCTGCAAAACTACACGGAGGCCATCTGGGTCAGGTGTCTTACCTAAAGGGAGGCCTTTAAGTGCCTGATTAATCTCTTCTTCTGCAAGTCTTTATCTAAAAATGTGCACAGTGAGTCCTCCAAAGTACAATGTGGCAAATCTTGCAACAACTGCCTTTGGAGGACTATAGCTCCAGGTAAAAGTCATGGTTTTCATCTAATATCTCTCTATGTCCGTAAGTAATAGGTCTCCCTTAGAAGTTGTCAAGTTTTGAATACGTTACCTTTTGTCTTTGGCTTTCAAATATGTAGCCAATAAATGTTCCACCCTATGACTGCCTTCATAATATTGTACTGCTTGCATCACTATAGAAGTCCCCGCTTGCTTCCGGTAGAACTGATTGTATTGATATCTCAGTCACTGTAAGCATAGTAATACAGCACTGTCTGATTCTGCTTCAGGACCATAAGGACTAAGGTTCTCTAGAGGTGATCAATAGAATAAAAAGTTGCATCTTGGGCTAGGACATTAAAGCAGAGAGAGATCTTGATAAGACTGGAGGGAATGGGTTGCATGCAGCATTCAACCTATGAATAAATACTGCATGCCCTGTGCAGCACTATTTACAGGCAGTTCATGCAGACACAAACCATGTGGGCAGAATACGATGCGTGCTTTTAGTAAGATGATTGTGATAGATGAATGAATACCCCCATGTTAAACTTTGTTGCTTTGCCCAGTGGTGTTAAATTTTATTTTGTCTATTGGTTGACCTTTGCTATGCTGTCATTCCTACCATTAAAAATTAAATCTAATTGCTATTAATTTATGTGTAGCGGAATCATATTTTCTCCAGGGAGTACAAATAACTTACAGCTAGGAAATTATGCTGACAATTTACAATATTGCATTGTTGCTTGGCTGGAAGCCCGAAAATCTCAGGCCTAGATAAGATTCTATGCTTTTAATAAAAAAAAACCAATAAAAGATTTAAGGGTCCATGTTCAAGCTATGCAGATTACGACAAAGTCCATGGGTACCACATTTGCATGGAGAAAGTCCTTGAAACTTGCCTTGGGTAGAGGTTTCCTGCAGACTAAGGATGTACAGTTGTTAATGTGTATTTGGTCGTTCGAGTGCCTTAAAACATTTGGGGTCATGTTGACTGAAGTATGCTCTTAGTGCAAGGTTTAACACAGGACCGCAGTAACCATTACCATGTGCTAAAAACGGCGGCACAGTACTAATCCTGTATTACCCGGTTGGTATGCAATTGGGTGGGGACGGAGGGTTGGGGTGAAGAATAGGCAGTGCCTGCACATTGTGATTGGTGTTGGTGTCATTAGCATGTGGTAACTGTCTTTGTTGCATTTAACGTGGGTGCAGAAACTTCCACTTCAGTGAATAACAGTAGCTGCAACTGCATTAATTGCAGTTACAGATTTAACGCATGTGCTTCTCACCGTGCTAACTGCTTGGGATTTGCTGGGAGCACCCCAAACTGTGCCCCTTACTGTGTGCACTATTAATTTAACACAAGTTAGCCTTGACTAGCACGCATTAACGAGCTTTAATGCACTTTAACAAATGTTTAATAGAACAAATGTGTGATGAACTGAAAAAAGTTTGGAAATCGGAGATGTGGAGGATGGGAGGGGGGGGGGGGGACAGGGAGACCAAATAAACCAAAACCTTTTTTCCCTGCGTAGGTCCCTGCCATGGACCTGTGTGCCTGCTTTCAGTGCAGGTTCATTTTTCATGAAAAAAACATCGATTTGAAAATGCAATCTAAGCACTTGAGAATGTCTCCTTTTAAACTGTGGATGGAAGTGTGTATAGTGCTTCACGATGTGGGCACTTTCAGCCACATTAAAAAGCCATTTATGGAGGCAAATAACAATTTAGAAGTGCAGCTTGGGCACTAAATCTTCCCTTATTTAATGTGGGCTGAAAGCAGGCACACAAGTCCATGGCAGGGACCTGTCAGTCAGTTGCTCGTCATGACTGAGTCTTGTACTCATGTTGGACCCTTAGAAGAGGTATGTGGTACTTGAGATGAGTGAACTTTCCAAAAAATGTTAGCAAACCAATTTGGCAAACCTGCAAGAAATTTTGGAGGTTCAAACTTTTTTTTTTTTAATTTTATAAGAAGTCCCTGGTGGATTTGCACAATTATGGCGAATTCACATAAGATTTCGAGGGAATTAGTGGCAGGGCTCCTGTAGATTTCACCGAGCCAGCCAGTGTACATGGATTCCCCCCCCCCCCACACCCAATTCATGAGGAAACCTTTGATGTCTTCATGGCAAACCTCAAGGGAAATATGACAATTCGGTTGAGATTGAAATCAGACCGAAAGACGTCCTATTGGAATTCAAGAGGTGATACAACTGGTATTGTTACTTGCTTGGCAAGTGACGGGGTCCTTTCTGTTATTTCAGTACAGGGCTCTAAACCCCCTATGTACTACAATTGACCCCCACCTATTCACGGTTCAGTATTTGCGGATTTGCCTATTCGCGGATTTTTCTGTGGAACGTAACTCCAAATTATTTGGGTAAATTTTGCCTATTTGCAGATTTTTTTCATAGAGCATATCTAAAATATTCGCTAATTATTTTCATTTTATTTCGTGACTAAATACATTTTTTGTGATAAAAAAATGATTTACTAATTTTCAAATATTAATATTAATGTAAACACAGCTTCCTCGTTGTGCGTAGAGAATGCCTGATGAAAGCAGTTCACGATGGTGGATGCTTTAACCAGGTCCCACGATTCGTGGAGAAGTACAGTACCGTTGTATCAAGGAGGTTGAAAGAGAAGTCCACATTCATTTTCCTTGGCGCTGATTGGCTTAAGATGCCTCCTAAACGTCCTGCTTCTTCTAAGGCTTCTGGCAAACAGCCTAAGCATCAGAAGAAGGTCATGACGCTCCAGGAGAAGATAGCACTTCTGGAAATGTTGAAGGAAGGGAAAAGTTACTCCACAGTAGCCTGCCATTATGGCGTGAATGAGAGTACCCTCCGGTACATCAAGAAGAAAGAGGCAGAGATAAGGAAGACCGTGGATGTTAGCTTCTGCGGTAGTGCCAAGACGGTTTCCACTGTGCATGATAAGAGCATCATGAGGATGGAGTCGGCCTTGGCATTGTGGATAACGGACTGCCATAAGAAGAACATCCCCCTTGACGGCAACAACATCCGTGAGAAGGCACAAAAACTCTACCAGCAGTTTTGGACTGTTACCGAAGGCGGCGACGTACAGGAAGCAGACTTCTTAGGCTTCGACAACCTCGCCGAAGAAGAAGAGGAAGAAGCAGGACCATTGTCGGCTCCTGAAGGTTTTCGGGCCAGCAAGGGGTGGTTCCACCGTTTCCAGAAGCGGTTCCACCTAAAGTGTGTTTCTCTGCATTCGGAAATGGCATCGGCAAACACGGAAGCGGCCATAAAATATCCCGAGACCTTCAAGAAGATCATCAGGGACAAGGGCTACCGTCCAGAACAGGTGTTCAATATGGACGAGACTGGCTTGTTCTGGAAGAAAATGCCTTCATGGACATACCTCATGAAGGACGAAGCCAGAGCCCCTGGGTACAAGGCCCAGAAGGATAGGGTTACCCTCATCATGTGTGGCAATGCTGCTGGCTTCATGCTGAAACCAGGCCTCATTTACAAGGCTGCAAACCCCAAGGCCCTCAAGAATAAGGCCTGCCTGTATTTTAGATGCACAACGCCAAGGCCTGGATCACCAAAGTCCTTACGTCTAACTGGTTCATTCAGAGCTTCATTCCTCAAGTTAAGGATTACCTCAATGACTTGTGCATGGAGTTCAAGGTGGTGTTGATTATGGATAATGCTGGTGGCCACCCTGTGGATCTTTATTACGAAGGAGTCCGGCTTGAGTTCCTCCCTGCCAACACTACCTCTCTCCTCCAGCCTATGGACCAGGGCGTGATCTGTGCCTTCAAGGCAATCTACACCCGGAACTCCCTCGAGCACCTTGTGAAGGAAATGGACACTGACAGTGAATTTACGTTGAAGGGGTATTGGCGTAAATTCACGATTGCCAAATGTCTGACCGTCATCGGCTGATCGTTGAAGGATATGCAGAAGGAGACCGTTAATGCCTGCTGGAAGAAGTTGTGGCCAGAGTGTGTTCACGATTATAAGGGCTTCTCTCCTGAAGAAATTCAACATTCGGACATTAATAAGGCAGTCCAATTGGCGAGGATGCTTGGTGGAGAAGGCTTTGATGACATCAGAGGATGAAGTCGGCACCCTCATTGATGCCCACTCTGACCCCCTGACGGACCAGGATTTGGAAGAGTTGACAAAGTCTGCCAGTGAGGAAGAAACGGCAGGTTCAGGGGACGAGGAGGAGGATGAAGGCCTGTCTTTGGAACATCTGTCCCGAATTATGAGGGCAGCCAGGGAGCTGCAGGAGATGACTGGGGCATGGGATCCTTATATGGAACGCTCCATAAAGTTTTCAAATGCCCTTGATGCGTGCATGGGGCCCTATAATAACCTCCTCGTCAGCATGAAGAAGCAGCAACAGCAGCTGCCTATCACCATGTTTCTTGAGCCCATGAAGAAGGACCCTCCAAAGCATCCTGAAATGTTGTAAGATGACTTTGAAATGACATTAAAGTGTTTTAGGATGATAGTTTCAGGTATATTTGGTGTTTGAACTATTAAAATAGGCAGTTATAAGTGTTTTTAGAGGGGACCACAAGTATTCACGGATTTCAGCTATTCGCGGGCGGTTGTGGTCCCTAACTCCCGCGAATACCAGGGGTCGACTGTACACCTTTTTCCGATACAAGGAAAGCTTCAGTTTTCATTTCTAAAACTTCTGTCAGATGTTGCTTTTGTCACTGCTTAAAGGCAATTGAAAAATAAATACAATTTAAATAGAGGTCTTTTTACAAAAGGATGCTGCCAGTAGCTTTTAATTTAATATGTGAGAAAAAACAAAATGATATACGTTTCCTTTGTTGGGAAAGCATAATTAAGGCTGAATTGGGCTTATGTTACTGACCTGTTGATCTTGGGCTGCAGCTGCTATTGTAATACAGATATTTGCATTTTCTCACTTGCTTTATTTATTTATTTATTTATTTATTTATTTACGGTCTCTTCTATACCGCACTATTCAGCATCAGCGCGGTTTACATGGAACAAAAATGCTCAGTACAGATAACATGTATGAGTTTACAGATAACATGTATGAGTTTACAGATAACAGGGTAAGAAACTTGGATAACAGGGGAAACTATTTACAACATTTGCTACATAATCTTGGATAACAATGGTAAACTATTTACAAATATTGATACATAGAGTCATATGTTAGGGATTCAGTAGATACAAATGAACCACTAGGGTTAGAGAAACTTTCATGGCATGTTGTTGTTAGAGAAACTTTCATGGCATGTTGTTGGGAAACCATATATTTCCTTAGCGGATTGGCTCTCTATCTCAGTGAGTTGGTTCTATGAGATACTTATTGAAAAGATGGTATTTGAGGGCTTTCCTGAATTGTGTGAGGCTTTCAATAGCCCGGATATCTGGAGGTAATGCGTTCCAGCATCTTGGTGCGCTGATGCTAAATGCCCTATTGGCTGTAGATGATGTGCATACTGTTAATGCTTTCGGTACTTTTAGGGTGTTTGTCGCTGCGGATCTCCTCGCTCTGTTAGGAGATGTGATGTGGATGAGGGCAGTTATTGATTCCGGGGAGAGCTTGTGAAGAGCTTTAAAAGTGAGTAACAGAGTCTTGAACACTATTCTAGCCTGGATAGGTAGCCAATGTAGTTGTATCAGCAGAGGTGTAACGTGGTCACTTCTGGAGGCTCCGTGGATGACCCTTGCTGCAGCGTTCATGGCGAGCTGCAGAGGGTGTAAGGTGGATAAGGGCAGGCCTTGAAGGATGGCATTGGCGTAGTCAAAATGAGGTATGATCAACGCCTGGTATATAGTCCTGAAGTCATTCGGTTCAAGCATGGATCGTAGATGCCTAAGTGATCGGATCTTATAGTATACTGCCCTGACTGTATTCGCTATGTGGGCTTTCATGTCCAGGCGTTGATCTAAGGTGACTCCGAGGTAGCGTATTGATGGTTTAGAATGTAATTCTGCATCTTTTACTTTAAGGAATTGTGGTGGTGTGAAGTTAGGGTTCCTCGTAATGAAGAGTACTTCCGTTTTCTTATGCTGTATTCGGAGGTTTTGGGAGAAAAGCCAGTCAGAAACTGCGTTGAAACAGCTCGTCAGTGGAGAGAGGTCTAGATGTTCCGTAGAGAAGGGTATGTACAGCAGGACATCATCAGCGTATAACATGCAGTGCACATTGAAGGATCGGATGATCTTGCAAATTGGCTGCATGTAAATGTTAAACAGGAGGGCTGATAGGGAGGATCCTTGTGGGACTCCCTGCTTTTGGTGGAAGGGTTCCGATGTCATGTCACCAGAACGCACATGTTGCCATCTTCCAGACAGGTAAGATCTGCACCATTCAAGCGCTCTTCCAGTAATGCCTTTCTCAATTAGTCGACCGATGAGAAGTTCGTGACTTACTGAATCAAAGGCTGCAGCGATGTCCAGAAAGATGAGAGCAAATCCTTGATGGATGTCATCAATGCCAGTGATTTCACATATGCCATCAGAAGCTCGGGGTGTCGAGAGGCCTAAGAAAAAAAATGGACAAATCTATTGTGAATGAAGAATCCTCCTGCATGGTGGAGAAAATAAAATCATAGCCGTTCTAAGAGTAATAATTTGAATTCCAAAGGGCTGCCGTATTGAAAGATGTTGGAGATGGATTAGGAATGGGCAGGCTGCCAAGCTGCCCAGCACTTACAACTGGGAAGCTAGAAGTGGAAGTGCTTCTTTCAGCTCAATTCCCATGGAGTCCCCCACCCCCGCCTTCCCCCTCCCCTTTCAAGCCCTCAGACTGACATCTTGAACTCCTCTATGCTCTGATATATTCTCACAGAGGCCACACTCTTGATGTCAGTAATATGAGTAATGATGACTTCATTTGCACAAGAGCTTTTTGGATGGTGAGGGGGAATGGATATGATTACACCCAGAGTCGGCCTAAGGGTTTCTGCCACCCTAGGAAGAGGCCCTGGCCGTGCCTCCTCCCCGCCACCCATGTGCCAAACTGCGCCTCCCCCACCCCCATGCTGAGCCAAAATACCGCCCACTCTGGCGGTGGAGTTGACTTGGAGGGGAGGGTGGCTTAGTTTGGCAGCAGGCCATGTGCTTCGGCACACATGTCCTACCACTTCGGACCCCCTCCGACATAACTTCGAGGGTTCAAAAGCAGCAGATTATGTGTGCCGAAGCACATGGCCTGCCGTCGAGCCCAAGCCGTCCTCCCTCTGCTGCTGGAATCAGCGGCAGCAGGGAAGGGGGGGGGGGGCAGCAGCACAGTATGGCTTAGCATGGGAGGGGGAAAGGACAGTGTGGTTCGATGTGTGGGGGAGGGTCAGCAGGCTATTTGTGCCAAAGCACATGGCCTGCTGCCCACAGTGATCTGCCACTCTAAGTGGCTGCCTAGTGGATGGGCCAGCCCTGGTTATGTCCATTGCCTCTCTGCTGACCTGCAGGTGCTGTAGTTGAGACAATAAACATCTCATTGTGTGTGCCGTCGAGTCACTGCTGATTCCTGGTGACCCAGCCGCTGGGTTTTCTTGGCAAGGTGCGACCGGAAGTAGCTTGCAAGGCTTTTCTTCTGCGCAGTGTCTACAGTCCCTGGTATTTCAAGGTAGTCACCCATCCACTTACTAGCCAGGCCGCAACCTGCATAGGTTATGAGATATCTGAGATCAGACTCGTTCAGGGCAGCCAAACTGTAGAAATTCAAGCTCGGGGGTGTCATGTGACATCACAGCCCTAAGATGCTGATCCCTTGTTACCCCTTTGTCCTCCGATTATAAAGACAGCAGAAATCTGGATGACGATGGCAAAGCCCTCCAGACCTATCGAGTCGGCCCACTGTCCTTTCTGATCCAGCATACAGTCCATCTGGGATTTTCCTCTCTGCATGTTTGATACTTTCCTAAATTCTACTCCTGTGTTTGCGGCCTCCACAGTGATTGGGAGGGAGACGGCGTCAGTCATCCATCACCCGCTTAGTATGTTGTCTGTAAGCAGAAACCAAATTTTCTCTTCTCATTATCTGTTTATTAAAAATATGTAAATAAAAATAAATACACACACTTTTTCATTTAAATCGAAAGATAATCTAGAGTGTAGGAAATCGGGAGCTGTTTCTAGTTGAGGTTTGTCCTCATTTGCTGATGACATCAGTGGCAGAGAAAATGAAGGTGGGGGTGTTAATTTCAAGAACTGCGGGAGCTGGGACCCTGCATGTTCTCTACGGCATTCCCTCTTTATAAAGCAGGGCATCTTCACTTTAAATCACCATCGCTCTGAGCAACATTTTTTTACCTGTTTACACCCTCACAGCACTCCAATCATACTAGTTGGTGGAGGAAACTGCATTCTTTGATATTTTTCCTGGACCAATTTAAAAAACAAACGCAAAACCCCCCTGCTGTTGTGTAGAAGCGATCCAGGCTCTGTAGGTCTCAGGAGGGCCCTGTGTTTGTAGCATACCTCCTGTTTGACAGCATCTGTTAGCTGCTTCGATAAAATGGTTTCAGGCATTGGCGATGCTGATTTGTGAAACTGGTTTGACAAAAAAACTTTTATTTTGTACCCTGGGTGCCTCCTTTTCTTGTTGTGGTAGAAGCTATAACTTCTGTCATGCGAGCTGTGAATGTGTCCCACGAGCATTTCTGTATTTTGCAAAAATGTTATTCTAAAGTGAAATGACTTACTAAAAAGCTAGCTCCAGGAACTGAGCCTAGGCCTCTTGACAACACCAGGCCCAGGTCTGGCCCAACCATCTGACAAACTAGGTGGTTGCCTAGGACAGCAATTTCTCAGAGGCAGAAGAGAGCAGGGCATTCAAGCTAAACAATAGATCCTGATAGCCAGGGGGGGAATAAGGTTTGTGTAGAGGGTCAACACCGTGAACCAACTCTGAGGCTATGCTCTGAGTTTAAGTCAACTAATCCTACTCTTGTGGAAGTGAGATACATTGCATACCACATATACAGTGGTACACTATGGGGTGCATCCTATGTGTAGTCCTGAGGGACTAGATTGAGTCACACCTGAATATGCATTGAAATTCTGCTTTACCCAAACACTGGGCAACCCCTTCAATGCAACCCCATTGAGTAGCAGAGCTTGGCCTGTCTAAATTTAATGTTTCTCCAGTTCAGTTGACGGTTATGCTAGAAAGTGATTGTCAAATCCGGTCCAGACGAGAGTATTTGCAGCAGCATGGCTACTGCGATCCCAGCAAATGACTCTAAAGTAATGGACAACGTTTTTGCGAATATGGCGGCTTTCCCAAACGGGGTGCTTAAGGGGCTTCAGAATTACTAGAAAGTTGACTGCTCACTGTATATACTATTTGAGCTGTTGCATTTAAGGTAACATTGCCTATTTCAAAGTGCTTTCCAGGGAGAGACTGGTTAAAATGCGAAGCCACCAGTAACTATCTCTTTTTGGAGATGGATATGCTTCAGTGAATGCTATTTTTATTTTTGTTTGCACAGATGTGTTTAGGGTTTTTTCCAGTTAGCCTTGGGGGCAAATATCCAGTCTGGAGTACTGCTGAAAACATGCTTTATAGATCCTAATCTTGAATTCAGCTCTAAGCAACAGTGTTTGAAGGTGACAGAAAGAATTTGAGAACCAGGATTTCATTTACTAAACAAACATGATTATGGAACACTGTCCCATCCGTTCTGCGAGCTTTCCTTGTGTAAGTGGGAGTCCAGGAGTGATTTTGCATTTAGCATGACGGGCATCTATATACTCAGTCTTGCAAAAACAACTGTCCCCCTGACCTCTCGCACATCTGCTGAGCCAGTGATCGTGCTAAAGTTTGTTTTCAAATATACAAAAGTACCGTGGATGGATTTTTTGAGCAACGAATAAGAGAAATATTGAAGAGTTAGGAATATTTGTACTATAAGGTTAATTTTTAATTACAGTATTTATATTCCACCCTTTCTGTCCAAAGAATGGATTACAATATTAATTACAAAATAGAAATTAAACAATAGAACTTTTCCAAGGAAATAAGATATGTAGAGCTTAATTTACTTTCAGTAATTAGAATACTTGTGAAGTTTGTTTTCAAACACAAATCAAATTTGCATAACTAAGGAAATCTCTCTTTACAAAACATGGCTTCCATGGTTAAGTTTAGGGTATGATACTTTTTATGCAAAAATGCACCCTCGCCTGAAGAGACAACCTGGTCGAAAAGTTTAGGTGTAAGCAGAAATCTACAGATCCTGAGATGGATCTCCAGAGATCACTAGTGGATTTTGAGTGGGCCTTCCTGAAAGAGCTGCCAACCATACCAAGATACCTGATGCAACTTGGCCGTCATCACAGGGCGCATCAGTTCGTGAAGTGGGTTTTAAACTCTGGTTTCCCTGGTTCTCAGCCCATTGCTCTCACCAGGAGGCCAGATCCATTTTTTTTCAGGAGGTTTGCACAGCTGTGCAATTTCATTTAATTTAACAATTTTATATTCTGCCTTTTCATTCGCTGAAACATACAAAGGAGCATGTTTATGAAGGTAAGGTAGGCACAACTGACCACACGATAGGCGCAAAGCCTGTGTGGTAAATACAGGGAGCTTGCCCAGCATCTGCCATGCATTTAATGCACAGGGCAGACATTTGCCTCATGGGCCCAAATTCCATGTCTCGGCATGCAGTTCTGAAGCAGCCATGCAAGGAGCGTGAGTCTAGAGAGCAACTAAAGGGGCGGGACAAGCGGCCGCAGCTGTGATGTGCGTCTCCTCCGATGGTAGTCACGTTGGCCTGCTGTTGGAGGAGACACACATCTCCGAAGACCCCGCCCTCCCCGACTTTCCCCCAACCTCCAAGTCTCCCTGGGTATTACCTGTGGCTCATTGGTGACAAAGCAGTGAAAGAGGCAGGAGCGTTTCCCCAACACACACAATCCTGCCCCATCTCTAGCTGCTTTCAAAATGGTGCCGATCTCTGTAGCTCGGGTTAGTAAACATGTCGCGAAGTAAATTACAAAATCAATAGTTACATAATAAATGACTGCAGAGGAAGTCCAGCATGGTCCGTCTAGTCTGCTCAGTGAGGTGATGAGGGTTGTTCCCACCGCTCTGTGCAGGTTATCTCTCCTGTTCCTTTGTTTAGGGCTTGCAGGTTATCCCCTTTGTTTTTTTTGGGGGGGGGGGGTTGACGTATAAAAGTTACTTAAGTTTGCTTTGATTCCTCTTGGCTCTTGTCTGTCCCACGCCTTTTTGAATTTTGCTACTGTTTTTGCCCCTCAATACTGACTTGGGGAATAGTCACTGGGACCTCATCAGGGTCCTTAGCCGTGGATTGGCTATTTTCATGGTAAATTCTTCTCCTCCTAAATCTGACCGCTGATAATTTTGGGGGCTCTAGAGTGGCCACTGAAGCCATGCTGTGTTGTCCTAGTACAGTTGTCTGTTCTCAGGGGTTGACGCTCTTCTCTCCAAGAGGTCTAGTCTCTTCCTGGAAACAGATTTCGTCTTGCTGACAGCTTGGCTCTTGAGAGGGATCGTGGCGTAGGACTTTTCTCCCTCAGGCATTACAGTGGTGCTTCTACTGCATAAGCATTTCTACCGTTCTCTTATGTTGGATTCAGAGGCCCTTTTGAGGGTTGGTGTGAAGAAAGAGATCTTTGTCCCTTGAGTGCATCTTGCCCAACGTGTTGGTTTAGGGTCCCCTAAGCAAAGTTGCATAAGGGGCTTGCCTTGTATTTGCTGTGGATGCCAAAGCCCCTTTTCTGTGGTAGGCTTACAATTTTTTACTTCAGCCACAAATCATTTGATTCTTTGAGTGATTAGGAATGTGTGTCCACTGGTTTTCATGGGGGGCCGGCTGTGGGTTTTTACTTTGATTGGTGGACTTGCTCGGGGGTTCCGTTTGTAAAGCTCGTAAAGCTCTCACGCTGATTGCAGGTTCCTAATGGCATTTGCTTCAGTGGATAAGATTTCGGAATGTCAAACAGGGTCATGTTTAGAACCCTTTTCTGTTGGTTTTCAGGGAAGAAGTGATCCTTTGGTATAGTTTCTTGTCTATCCCAAGTGTAGTTGGCTTTCTCTTTTTATTCGCCTTGTGGTCTTGGGAGAACCAATCAAGAGTAAAACATCCTCGATATCACTTGCCCATTGGCTGAAGGAGATTGACTGACTCCACCTATCTGCTGTAGCGACGGTTTGGGTAGGTCTCTAGGGTCCAGCCTTCTTCTGGGGTAAAGTTGGCCTGGTGCCTCCACATGGGTTTGGGTGAGCACTGATGTGGTACTCCTTCACTTTCTTTGCATGTGGTCATTCTTTGGAGCTACAGGCATAGGGAGGTGTGCAGATGTGGCTGGCTGGGCTCTCCTGTCCCCTCCCATCCCATGCATCTAGACTGGGCTGGAGGAAGGTGAAATTAAGCCTTACCTGCTCATTTTCTTTCTTTGAATCCTTCCAGTCCAGGACCCGCCTTGACTGTTTCCTTTAGATCCTTGAACTGGGGAGGATTCTGCGGAAGCTACTGTATAGGCAGTGCGCCTATAGGAAATTGCTGTTCTGGGTGTAGTTTTTTTTTTTTTTTTTTAGGTTTCAGTTTATGGCAGATTGTATTTGGATTCTACAACACTCTGAGCAATATTCACTGCCCTGGACCTTCATTGGGGTAAGAGTGTTCTGTTGGGTTTGAGTGATTCTATATATTTATAGATCATTGATGTGTTATCTAATAGTATTTTGGGAGTCTGCTTTTGTTACAGAAATACTGGCGTGAGGAGAGCTGCACGGGACCCTTATAGGTGACATCATCAAATTAATGATTATGTCTCTCTCTGCTGGTGGGAGAGCATAAAGCATTAGAGACCTCATTCAGTCTTGGTCAGGGCCAGGTTTAAGGCGACTAAGGCAGAGGACCGATGTGGAGGGGTTTACCCAAAGATTGGAAAGTGAGGGATCATGGCCCCCAGTTTTTCATTGCTTTGAGACTGGTAAATTCAGTCTTGGTCTTAGTGCTCATATCCCATGTTGACATATAAGATTTTAGACATCTGGAAAAAAAAGTTAATTTTTGAAGTCTTAGGTGCCTCTGTGTTAGTCCATAAGCTTTAATTAATACATTTTGTGCTTCTATAAAATCAGGGCTGGGCATTCATTTGAAACCACAGATCAACAAAATAGATTACAAGGAAGTCACTTAATTTTGTTGCTTAGTGCTCAGAAACAGCTACCTTAGTATGACCCCCCCCCCCCCCTTTAACTGTAAAACGTTAATGGGGCTCGGAATTCTTCACAGTGCTGTGCCAGTGCTATACAAACTAAAATAATCATCAGTTTTCCTTATGTTGAAGTGAAAATGTTCAGTTGCTTAATCTTAAACACATAAATGTCATAAATATATAAATACGTCTTGTATCCATTTGATTGAAACCATTGTTTTCTTATCTCAATCAAATGCTGGGTATGTGCAGCTCATACTTGTTCAACAGTATTGTTAAAGTGACTTGCAGTAGCCACCCTAACCCGGTCAGAGCTTTCACCTCGATGGGTTTGTTGTTAACTGGCATAGAGTCTGTGTTGACTCATAGCGACCCTCTGGATAGCTGTCCTAAACTGTATCTGGTCTTCAGTCAGGCGACTCATTGTTGGTAGAGTGGCATCCATAGATGCTGTTATTTTAGCAACACTAAAGATCTCTCTGGCTTGCCGCTCACAACCTGATGGAGAAGAGGGCTCTGTAGTGTTGGTGGCTTCCGTGTGATTTATTTTGTTGACCTATATGGATAGTTTTGCAAGGATTCATGATTTTTAAACTGTTTTTTTTTCTATTTACCTGTGACATTCATTTGAAACAACATTTCCCATAGCAAGAAATTGTTCTTAACCTGAAATAACAGGACAACACCCCAAATTTTGTGTATGTGTGTGAGGGTTCCCCTGTGTCTTCAGTAGTGTGCACTATTGACAACATTGTCTCCCAAATTGAAAAATATTTTTCAAAAACCTGAATAAAACAAAAAGTCCTGTAATTGAAATGGGGAGCTAAACAAAATGAACAATTTTGGCATGTGCACCCCTGTCAGAAGTGCATTTCCGAACATTCAGCTAGCTAAATCCTTTTGAGCCAAAAGCAACAAATCTATTCAGATCCAAAGTTTGTATTTAACTATTTTAGCAACTCAACCATCAGTGATTTGATATTATTTTGTAAGTTGTACTTTTTGCACACCATTTTGAGTGACTCTTTGGGGTTGGGGGGTTGCATATTTTTATAAATGAAGTATTGGACACCAAAGTTCTCTAAAATAATGGTTGGGGGGGAGATTGTATGTGTAATTTGTTACATTCCATTCATCTGCATAAAACATCAACACAAGCTATTTGGTGATAAATGTTGTGGGCCACTTAATGGACCATTGCTTTAGCAGATCTGGGGGCTGCAGAAGTGAAAGGAATTTGTTTTTTTGGAGCCCTAAGGGGTGGGGGAGTGGTAATTCTCAAGGCCTCATGTCTATAGGTGACTTCTTACATGCATCATGTCTTCCAGATTCACATGTGACCGTTCACTTCCAAAAAGATTAATCACAAATGGGGGAGGTTTAATATATAATTTACGGGGTGATGCTAAAAACCCTCTGCTCATTTGTTACTTCACAGACGTTGCATGGAAGACAAAAATGGAAAAAGTCAAAATAAGATACAATTTCAGTGACTTGGAAGTAAACTCCCATAGGGGCCCTTTTACTAAAGTTCATTAACTTTTGCGGTAAATGTGTCTTAAGTACAAAAACCTGATGTACATTAAATGCAAATTTTCCATGTCAGGGCATGACCAACATGTTCCCAACAGTTGGTGTGTGGATGAGCACCAACACACGATGCTGTTATCGCAGATGTCCTTGCCTCCATCTATTGAGGTGATGTTAGGTGAACCTGCACCAATGATAACATTGATGGTGCACGATATGCCACCCTGTGCTAACTGCCCCTAACCTGCCCATTTGGCATCAAAATCAGTGTGTGCTGTCATGTCCCCATGGTAACTGTAACTGCGGGCCCAACTGTGCAGGTAATGCTTGCATATGGCATGTTAATTGCATAGCACACTTTAGTAAAAGGGCTCCAAGTCATCTTCTATATTCTATTTGCCTTTACTTCTCCTTTCAAGGTTCCTGCAGTATGGAGCCTCGTAGCTAGCTCTTTGATAGTCTCACCTGTTCTGCTCCTTATGACTGAAAAGATACTTCACTCACTCTTCTCATAGCTATGGCTCTGGTTTGGTAAATTCTCCACAAAAAGTCAGTACTCAGCTGACATTGAATATCCAACTGGACGTATTCTTGCTCATCTCTCTCCCGCTGGTCTTAGGCTACCATGTAGTTTCCCAAGCAGAGTTTCTCTCTGGTGGGAGCAAGGAGGGATGGTACGAGACATCCTCCTTTACCCTGGAGATATTACTCTCATTCAGACACAGCACAAATTTTCTACTTTTCCTCTGCTGGGTTGATGATGAGGGTCCAACAGGACCTGAGGTTTCTGCTTCCTAACCCACAGCCTAATTCTTGAGAGGTAGGAACTTAGGTGATTTGGGAACGACTCATTTTTCTCTTGCCCTGGATCTTAGCCAATGTTTTGGACTGCATTGACTAGGGAAAGCTCTGTAGCCTCTCGGGTCAACTTGGCCGAAAGCAGGCAAGGGAGACATTCACCCCCCCCCACCCCAAGAAAAAAATCCCACTTGTTTTTATAATGCCCCATCTTTCTTTATAAGGAGCCAACTAGAAAACTCCTCACTAGTTACGCCATTGTATGCAGCGCTAGAGTACAGCTCTTCATGTATCCAACCTATTTCAGATAAAAGGAGTTCACAAAGAAGTGCTCTAATGCTAGGCTATTTAGTGCTCATGGGATCATGTACATATCGGAAATGCTATCAGATTTTAAATTCAGTTCATTGAAATAACCAGAAGGCTCTACCTTGGGTCAATTAGATTTCCCTTATGTTCTTAATACGCTTGAAGTTGAATATACTACGAACCAGTTAGGACCTTGGCTAATTCGAAAGAGAGCACACTTTATGGAATAAATGGTTGTTCGATTGCACACCTTAATTGCATCAGAAATATCCAATGGGAGGAGTCTTTGGTGGTGGTTTACTGCAGCGCCTCAATAAAAGGACAGGGGGCCATGATGCGAAACTGGAAAGAAATAGGAGGAACTACCCCATTAATGAGAGAGGAGGAATGCCTCTATTTGCCAACCAGCAGGCCAGGTAATGACAGAATTCCAGGTGCACTTGGGATGGGTAGTGGTGGTAAGCGTAAAGGAGAATGATGACTAGAGATTGAATGGAGTCTGCAGTGACATCAGGGGTGCTCGGCCATTAGGCAAGACAAGGGGGTCATGTAGGGCAGCAGCTTCTGAGAAGCAGAGAGCTGCTGCAGTCCAAATAAAACCGTGGATCTTGACAGATGCACAGACTCGAACTAGTTGCATGATTTTTTTTTTTTTTTTTTTACCTGCAGGGAGAGCGGATACACATACATACATACAGAGCAAAATCTAAAATTTTACAAGCATGATGCGTTTTTGCAGAACTGTTGTGAAACATAAGAATATAACATAAGATATGCCATACTGGGTCAGACCAAGGTCCATCAAGCCCAGTATCCTGTTTCCAACAGTGGCCAATCTAGGTCATACATACCTAGCAGTTTCCCCAAAAGACACAGGTTCCGCAATGCTTGTATTGGGTCAAGGATATTCTGGGTCCCTTCTTAATAATGGTTTATGGACCTTTCCTCCAGGAACTTGTCCAAACCTTTTTTAAACCCAGCTACACTAACAACCTTTACTACATCCTCCGGTAACAAATTCCAGAGTTTGATTACACGTTGAGTGAAAAAATATTTTCTTTTATTAGTCTTAAATAGTTTACCCTGTAGCTTCATTGCATGTCCCCTAGTCTTTCTATATTCTGATAACGTAAACAATCGATCTATGTTTACCTGTTCCACTCCGTTCATTAATTTATAGACTTCTATCATATCTCCCCTCAGCCGTCTCTTTTCCAGGTTAGAGCCCTAACCTTTGTAGCCTTTCTTCATAGGAGTATCCTTCCATCCCCTTTACCATTTTGGTGGCTCTTCTCTGAACCTTTTCTAATAACGCTATATCCTTTTTAAGATATGGCGACCAGAATTGCACACAATATTCAAGGTGCGGTCTCACCATGGAACGATATAGGGGCATTATAATATCTTGTTTTATTCTCCATTCCTTTCCTTATGATACCTAGCATTCTATTTGCTCTCTTGGCCGCCGCTGCACACTGGGCCGAGGGTTTTAACATGTTATCCACAATGACGCCTAAATCTTTTTCCTGGGTGGTGGTTCTTAATGTGGAACCTTGCATCGTGTAACCATAGTTTGGTTTGTTCTTCCCTAGGTGCATAACTTGGCACTTGTCCACATTAAATTTCATCTGCCATTTTGATGCCCAGTCTTCCAATTTATCAAGATCCTCTTGCAATTTTCCACAATCCTCTTGGGTTTTAACAACTGTAAATAGTTTTGTGTCATCTGCAAATTTGATAACCTCACTCACTTATGGAAGGGGTAGTGTTGGGACAATCATTATTGCTGAGTTTAATTATGAAAATCTCAGGGGGGTGGGCATAAGGCTGACGCTTTGCCTAGGGAACTCAATAAACCTTGCATCGACCCTGCATGATGTTATGCAGAGGGAGAGAGAAACGACAGGGTAGGCAAGGGGTCCCTAACTTACCAACAGCTGCTACTGCGTCTGTGAGCCACTGAGGTGCTGTGAAACATGGAGCTCACGTTATTCAGGGAGAAGGCACTAACTGTGGGCAACGCATTTGGAGGGTTTGAGTACCAGCATGTAAAAAGTCGAACCCAGTTTGTCTATAAAGCTTTTTATAAATGATGCTCCAGGTGCATTAATATTTGCAACCTATCTGCTATTTTTTCCTATTTATCCACAAAACTCAGACCAACCTTAAAACAATCACTTTTGAGCTGGGCATTTTTCTAACGGCTTTAATTCTTTCCTTTTTTTATGCAGTTCTGGGTGACGCATTAGTAAACTGAAAACATTAGCTCTCTGATGGGAGCAGTGAAGCGAGTCTCCCAGGAAGAAAGTTATTTCCAGCAGCAATTATTAGTTCCTAAACCCGACTGGCTTATCGATTTGTTTAAAAAAAAAAAAAAAAAGTGAAACCAAGAATCAATTTTATATATTTTCTTTCACTTTACATAGTAGGTATGATATTTTCAATTAGTTTTATTGAAAGCAAGCTTTGGGTATGAACGAAATGCTGTGCACCTTGGTGTGTAAATCTATCAGCTTGTACTAAGTCTCTAGGGTTAGAAGGGGTCTAGGTTATGGTCGCTAGGAAAGTTTTGGTGAGACGTGCAGTAAAGGTATGAGGTGACTCCATGTGCTCAGCCTGTTTTCAGGCCTGTTGCTTCTATGGTCAAGCTCGCTAATGAAATGAGGTCCTTGGAAGTCCAGAAATGCGTCATGGTAAAATCAGGCCAGGCTTAGTCTGACCCTGGTGGTCCACAGTGACCCGGGCATTCTACATAATGTCTGAGTGGACATTATAGGAATTCAGTGCATGGACTGTGTATGTAATTCAGAATACAAGATTAAGGAGGGTCACATTCTGAGGGGTGGTTTTCAAAAACCATTTACCCACAGAGTGGACCGTTTGAAAATTGCCCATCCTGTTTACAGATAAGTGTGTCACTGTTTCACAGCACACACATTTCTACGTCAGGGAGCTAATGGCCTGCGGAGTTTTGCATTTTGAAAATGGAGCATGTTTTGGCTAGAGAAAGCAGGTGCAAAGCTCTGCTGGTGTGTTTTTTGCTTGGACAGTTTTCTAGGGGAAAGTGCGCTTGTACTTTCCCTTTCAGAACTGGTGAAAAATCCGAGGGTTAAAATACCTGCGGACTCCGCAGCTGCCAAAGACCATAAGCCTTGCATGAATTAAGCAGATTTCAGATGCAGAGGATCCCAAGAGAAATTTGGATATAGGCCCAAGCTGTGAGATAGCTGTCAGTGAATATGATGTTCATGTATTAGACAGACCAATTGGCTTTGACATGCCATGTATGTATATCTCTGCCTGTCTCCCTTGATAAAGTTGCTTTAAGAGCTTGAACTGCGGGGAAAAAAGAGCTTCAGATTCCCTGTGTTTAAATGTTTGACAACAAATATCGATTTCATATTTAAGCTCATCAATATTTCTGCTTAATTCATGTCAGGTCGGGAAGTGTGTGTCAGAATGGAAGCTGTTGTCTACACAGTGTGTCTCCGTTTATTGGCCTCATCTGTTTCTGCTGTCAAGCTGCGCGAGCCTGTGGGCATTGCAAGATGGAGCATCTCTGTTCCTTAAATATCTCTCCAGTCCAAGAGACGGTGAACGTGAAGCGTTCGTTAACTAATGCTGTGCTGCTTCTTTCCCCAGCTATTCTATAGGGCTTGTCAGGATTACAGGCGAGCGAATTGAGTGGTGAGCAAATGGGCTTCCAGGGATGGCTTGTAGCCAGAATGGTGTGAGCTGGGAGTAGGAGAGGATGAGAGAAGGAAGACTGTGTAACATTGCATCTCTTGCGTGAAGGCAGGTGATTTATTTTTTATTTATTTATTTAGTAAACATTTGTATACCGCTGCTTCCTACGATCAGCAGCGGTTTACTTTACAGAATCATAATGTATCGTACAATACATTGATTTTTAGGATACAGATTTCGATTGGGCGATGATTTGCATAAAACAGGAAATAGCAATTAGGTACACTATACATTGGATTGAGGCTCTCAAATCTAAATATACATTTGATTGTAGTTGCGTAGGTGGGGCCTAGAATATACATATATACAAGATTACAAGATTACAAACTGGTATTCTAAATGCCGTTGTGGCTGGCAAAGCCATCTAGTTGCGGTAAGGCGTCGCACTTAGGTCAGGTTGTAGTGAGCCTGAAATAAATGGGTTTTGAGTTTCTTTCTGAATTCATTCAAATTATTGGTCAGTCGTAACTCGTGTGGGAGTTGGTTCCAGTGTATTGGTGCGGTATATGTGAATGCTCTATTGCTTTTTTCCGCTTTGACAGTTCTTATGCTGGTCGGAACACAGAGAGCATTGAGATTTATGGTTCTTCTGTTCCTGTTGTGTGGCTGAATAGTGATTAGGTTATTGAGGTAGGAGGGTGCAATGTTGTGAATGAGCTTATACGTTGTTATGAGAAGTTTGAAAATGATGCGAGCGGTCACCGGGAGCCAATGCAGTTCCATTAGCACTGGGGTTATGTGCTCTGTGACGCTTTTTTCCATGATGACTCTTGCAGCAACATTTTGAGCCATTTGCAGGATATTTAGGGTGTTCTTCGGCAGGCCTTGCAGAATGGCGTTGCAGTAATCTAGGTGAGGAATGATGAGGGCTTGTGCCACAGTCCTGAAGTCAGATTTCTCGAGGATATTGCGAAGTGGTTGAAGAACTTTTAATATGTAAAAAATGGCTCAGTTAACTGTTCAGAGGTGTTTATCCATCTTAAGGTTGCTGTCTAGTAGGACCCCTAGATATTTTATTGCAGGCTTCGTATGATATATGTTTTTGTTAAGGGTGACCATGGCAGGCAGGATGAAATTGGTTTTCTTAGAGATAAACATGACCTCTGTTTTCTTGTGGTTTATTGACATGTTGTTTTGTTGAAGCCATGTTTGGAGCATGTCAAGGCATTCTTCTAGAGGAGTGAAATCCGGTTGTGTTATGTCGAGGTGCGTATACAGCATCACATCGTCAGCATAGATGTGGTAATTGATGTTGCACTTCCGAAAGATCTCGCAGACCGGTTTTATATACAAATTGAATAGGAGCGATGATTAATTGGTGATGTCTCTTGCTTCCTTGCTATCCATAGCACTGCCTGAAGCAGAAACTATTTCAGCTGGATTTTTGTTTTAATAACTAGAAGCACACACCCAGTTCCCCAGGTTAGATGGCTAAGGTTAAGCTGCCAGAAGACAACGGCAGGAAAAGACTGAAATGGCCCATCTCTAGGCTACCTAGTCTGATGGTTTAGGGTTATGACTGCCATTTGGTGTAGGTTGCCTGACTTATGCTTTCATTAATGGTTGCAAGTGCCTCTTTGTGCGGGTCACCTCCATGTCATCTCTGAAACGTCTTCAGCTGAGGCAGCCAATGCTTGAGTGCCATTAAGGGAAGTTCTGTGTGAATTCCATCATCGTTTTTGTCTACATGGCCCCCTTTGGAAGGGTTTTCCATCCTTTCCTGATGTTACTTCTGAGTCTACCTCCTTGCAGCTTCATCGCACATTCTCTGGTTTTGCACTTCTCCCTTGGAAAGGGTTTGTGTTTGTGCATTAATACTTTTCACATCCCCTGTTCCTGCTGTCTCTAGATCATCGGTTGTCATTTAGCATATCTCTTGGTGCACATCCTACCTCTGTCTCTATCTTTTTTTTATATCCTTATTGAGATACGGCCTCCGAGACAGAAGACACAGTGATCTGCACAGTGGCATTATCACTTCTTTCTTTCCAAAACTTTCTATTCTCCTTGATCTACTCGAGAATAATCTCAGTGGAGAACAGCAAACTCTAAACAACTAACTAATACAAACTTCATATACGGTAGCTTTAAAAATAATAAAAAGAGTAAAAAAAACCCTTGGCAATACGTAAATCGTAAATAACATTTAAAAAGAGCCCATATTCACAAGAACCACTTCAGATTGTCAAAGGCATATAAAGCGATGGGGTGGTTAGAGCTGTTGAACATCCGCGGGTGGCACTGTGGCATGCCCTGAAGAACCAGGCAGCGGCAGTATTGAGCCACTGCTTGCTTTCTGACACTCGGTGAAAGTCAGGCACAGTAAAGGCTGGCCTAATTTTCTCCCCAGAAGCTAATTCGGCCCCGGCACTGAATATTCAGGTATAATGTTCAGCGGCGATGGCTAGCTGATTTAGCAGCACTAGCCACTGCCGCTAAATGTTGGACCCTATGTTTTCTGCTGCTTATGCCTCGGTTTGTGCAGCCTAACGTGTCTCTGGCTTTGGCCATTGCCTTGTCTTGCTCTTTGGCTACCTTGATCCTTGGACACTAACACTCTGAGGTGGTCTGTGAATGTCAGCCCTCCCCCCAGCCCCCCCATTGCACCTCAGATGTGTCACTTTGTGCTTCTTCACGTTAAAGCATAACTGCCTAGCATTTCAACACCCTTCTAGTTGTTTCAGATCACTTTTTGTTCTGCCTATTCCCACAGAGAATCACTCTGTTTTAGATGTTCATGCCATCTGCAAAAAGGCAAGCTATTCTTTCTAACCCTTCTACTGAATGTTTTTTTTACCAGCTCCTCCTTTGAGGGTTTTTTTAAAACACAAGAATATAAGGCACGTCGGTGCTGAGGCCATGAAACCCAGTAGCCTGGCTTGACCGTGGCCAGTTTGGGTCGTTTGGAAGAACCAAGTGTATCCTAATAGGAAAATGCATTATGTATTGCTGATTCCAGAAGTAGGCAGTGGAGACACCCAAGTCTGTTGGCTGTTCATTTTTTATGAGCATGTCCTCCAGAAGCTTGTCTAGACTTTCTTTAAACCCAACTATACTACTAGCCCCCGTCAGCAATTTCTGCAGCATAACTGTTCATTGTCTGAAAAATATTTTTTTAGTCTGTCTAAACCTCTGTATAATTCCCTCTGTCTCCTCCAGGCTTAGGAGCCCTGATCTCTTTAGCCTATCCTCATAGTTCTTTCATCCTCTTTTATTATTTTGTATCTTTTCTAATTTCACTGTATATTTTATTGAGATGGGAAGACTAGAACTGCTGAACCAAACTCAAGATGCTGTCCATCGCAGCATGGACTGATAGAGAGGCATTATGGTAGTTTCCTGTTCCCTTTCCAAATAATTTCTAACGTTCTAGTTGCTTTTTTGGCTGCTGTCATAAATCCAGCGGAGGATTTTAGTGTGCTTTTCTAAAAGGGGTCAAAGATTCTAGTATGAACGTAGCATTGTGTCCACGTTACATTTCATTTAGTTGCCCAGTCTCCCACTCTCACAAAGTTGTCCCGCAACTAGTCAAAACCTGCTTTAACACATTTAAATTGTTTTGTCTCATCTTCAGTTTTGATTGCCTGACTTACTGCTCTGTTTTCAGGATTATTTATCAAGATGTTAAAGTTTCTCCATGGACAAGCAGGATGAGTCAGCCACACATGGGTGACGTCATCTGACGGCGCCATGGACGGAATGCTCTCCAATAGCTCAGAAGAGTCTGAGACTCTTCTGAGCATGTGCCAGTCACCTCACCCTAGAGCCCATCCCCTCCTTTCTGTCCAGCCATGCGGCCGGATTCTCTGCTCTCCTCCATTAAAATGTATAATCTTAAACTTGCTTCTAATCTCTCTACCTATGCTTACTTCCAGAGCTCTACCTTCAGGAAAGAATTGGCCTCCCCTCGGCCGATCAGTACAGTCCCAGACTCACATGCGGCATTATGGATCGGGGCCCGAAGAGAACTCACGCGGAATATTGTACCACAAACGATCCTCCACGATAAGATCCAGAGCACAATGGTGGTGTACATCGCAGGTTGACTGTTGAGCCTGCCCGAGAAGGAGCCAGCCGGGCACGGGATGTGCCGTGAGAAGGCCTCCATCCCCTACCTGGCTTATTGGGGGACACCGGATACTTTGCAATCTGAAGACTGCCCCAGATCGCTGCAGATCCCCGCCGCTCCCGCAAGCTTCCAGCATGGTCAACCATGGCAGCAACGGCTAGCAGATGGCACAGAGGCTGCTCCTTCTAACTGTGCCGACCACATATAAAAGGCTGGTATGAGCTTGTCCTGCACTGAAGTACTCCAGATCCTACGGTCCCCCATGCCAAGCTCACTCAGCCGACACGCCACTGGCTCCACCCACTCATAGCCAGTGGATGGCACCAGAGTAATGAGGCACACGCATTGCTGCGTCATCTCGATGAGTGCCATCCTGCAGGCTCCACCTTGAGCCCTCCAACGATCATTTGTGCGAAGTGCTGAACCTCTGCGCCAAGCCAAGCAACCACTGCAGGAGCCAGGCCTATCGATTCTGACTGTGCAGGTCTGCCCATCCCTTCGGCGCCAAAGACTGAATGGTGTAGCCCTGACATGCCTTGTCTTGGCAGAGATCGGTTCCGACCTTGTGGAGGCGGGGCCATGGCACAAATGGCAATGGAGCCTATGCAGTTTGTAGAAACTGAGTCCACACCTCCCAGCCCATGCCAACCTCCGTTGTGATCCTTCATGGCGCCCTCTTCTGGTGGGAGGCCGACTGTTCGATGTGAAAGGTAGGCTGCAGGGAAGCCAATCTACCACAGGAACCTAGGTACCAGCCTTATAAAAAAAAAAAGCCCACACGCTTAAAAGCTGTCCGCATGACTGCAGGCATCAGCCCTCCATGTGCAAGCCTCTTGTCTGCCTCTCCCGCATCCTTTGGACAAGGCATCAGGATCCTAAAGTCAGGGATCAGACCCCCAAATGAGCAAATCTTGCCATATAACACATTGGATCTGTGTGTGCTGTTAGGCACGAACAGAACGTGCACTCAATCCTGTTAGCTGGAGAGAAGAGGCTTCTCCTCATTCTTCCATATGCACGCGCACATCGAATGCTTGCCCTAGTAAACGAGGGGTAGCCCACGGACTATGGAGGTGCCCTCCATAACCAAGAGACTAGGGTGCCACCTCCAAAGGAAGACTAGACAATCCACCTTCAGTCCTATGGCTTAGAAGACCCAGGAAGGCCATGGGGGCGAGCTTGGCAGCTTGGGGCCAAGTGCCTGCAAGTCTTGTGGTGTTCCTGCTGCCTCCAGCAGGACTGTTCTCCAAGACAACTCTCTCCCTCTCCCAAGGGCGGTAGCTCCCACCCAACTTGGGTGATTCTGTACCTTCAGCAGCACATCACAGCTCTGATGCTTTGGAGAGTGAAACATCACCAGCTACTGTCTTCAACAAGTAAAGGCAAGCACAGGCAGCCCCATGGCAAGGGCCTCAAGTCTCTGGCTCCCATGCCTTCCTCAGGGAACAGCAAATGCTCCAGGAAACCAACGCACAGGATCACTCGCTTCACATTGGTGAAATCTCTAATTCACGCTTGCTCCTCTACCAGGAGACTGAAATAAGCACAAGACCTGAAAGAAGGACTAATGGGCATTTAGAACATTCCCCTGTTTGCCACCAGACAGATGCAGTGAATGATCCAGGGGACAAATTCGCCTGCCCAGCAAATGCTATCTGCACGGGCAATGCACAACGGCATAAATGTTAATCCGGTTCATTCACCCACAGACTTGGTCCACCAGAGGGGTCAGAGACCAAGCTTCATGGTGGTCTTCACAACTTAGTCTCTCAATTGGTGCCCTCACGGTTGCAGCCCTCTCCCTCTCACCAACCAATGCTTTCGCCTTCAGTGGAGAGATCCGAGACTAATAACAAGGTGAATATGGCCAGTACCCCCTGTTCCAGCTCGAGAGCCAGCCCTGATACCACCATGTGGAGACACAGGACATACCCGCCATGGAGGGAAGCTTCATGGAGCAGTGATGACTCATCTGCAGCACGTGGACTGTTGCAACAAGGAAGTCTGGCCTAACTCCAGCCTCCACTGACCCTGGAGGCAGTGGATACAGCTATTCCCTGGGTTGCTTGAGGTGTCTATCTCCCCCATGGGCCAGTTTCACCCCTACCTTGACAATCATGAATCGAGGGATAGGCAGCTGCGCCCCCACGAGACCCCTCACTAGCCCAATGACCACGTGCTTGAAGCCCTGCTCGAGTCCACCCTCAGCCTGTCATCTCTAGTGAACACTCTCGGAGAGTCCATAGGGCTAATATGGAGCCCCGGGGGAGACTGTTGGACTATACAAAATCTGCCTCTGGAGTTCATCCACTCGAATCTGATCTTCTTGGCAGCACAAAGCCTAGCTCCCACCCCAGCAACACTCTGCATCTGCGACCAGCCTCGGGCCACCCCAGCCACGCTGTATCTACAGCTGGCCTCAGGACCTGCCCAGGGCCGGGTGCGGAGAAGAGGTCCTCACTCACGCCATGAGACTAAGCCACGCACCACAGAAAACCGTTTTGGCAGTCAGGAAAGTTCCCTGGTCATCGATGGACCAGAAGTCGTCCTCTATAAGAGCATAGCAAATGCCTTACTGGGCCACCAAACACAGAACATCTTCCAACAGTGGTCAGTCTAGACCTCTAGTACTGGGCAAGTCTCAATAAGTCACATTGGCTCCCCATGGAAGTCCCCAGGTCCAAGCATCACCCTTCTGCAAACCATTCCGGCCAAGACTCTTTCAGTATTCCCCACTTGTGATGTGGTCACAGACCTACGGCAGTGGCTGTACTGTGGCACACTACACTTAGGTTCCAGCCCCGGCTGTGGACCATGCAGGGCATATCCTTAGGATCCTGGGGCTTGAGTACAGTGCAGGGATCAACACCCTCATTTTTGGAACCCCTGAGCCTCGGTAGAATACATGAGCCAAGGGGAGAGGGAAATAGCCATAGGTGGCCTGGCCCATAATGGTATAACACTCAAGGCTTCCCCACAGCCCTACAGGACCACGGGTCCGCCCAAACAGAAAGACAGGCCTACATTGCAGCTAGAAGCTGACCTCACATCTATTCCCCAACCCCAAAGAACGCAATCTGATTCTCTGAATGCAGAGCTTATCCATGGCCCAGATGCATCTGGTGGTACAAGGCATAAGTTGTGGGACGCACACAGGCTATTTAATCATTCCACAGACCGTATCACTGCCTCGGAACCTGGTCCATTAAGTGCACAGGTATGATATCCTGCAGCCCCCCCTCCCCATCACCGAGAGATGGTGACCAGGGGATGAGGGCCATAATCCCATACAAGATGGAGCAACAGCCATCCCTTCCAACGGGAAGTTAGATGACAAGGGCCTTCTTCAAGGGACCATAGCAGCCGGCGTGAAAAATGGCTTCCCATGTGAAGTGACGCTACAACCTGGCATAGGGTCACTTAAAAGGACCACATGCACTGGCAAGTAGGACCTACCATTTATTTATTTATTATACCACATCCCATGGATCAACACAGTCTACAGATAACCGAACAGGTCCTTGCATGGAGTGCGTTAACATTTCAAAGACCATCCACCACCTCCCAGATTAGGGCACTGTCTGGAGTGGAGTAATAGCCTAATGGCTAGAGTTCTTGCCTGAGAACAATATCATGGTATTAAAAAAATAAAAATAAAAAGCAATCATCAAATGAGTAAATCAACTAGAAACCAGGTTTCAATTCACACTGTCAAAAACACTCAGGTGGTACCGGGCCACCAGGAGTCTCCCTTGCCTCACTGGCACACACAGCAGAACAGTGCTACCATCTGCTAAAGAGACGGGCTTGCTGCCTTCCCCAGTCATGGAGGACTAACATCATAACAAACCCGGCTCCTTCCTTCATAAGGGAAGATGATCCAGCCCATCCAGGGGACCCCCCCCCCTAGCCATGCGGGGAGGTCCCCATCCACCCTCCAGCTATGGGGAGGAGGTTGGAAACCTCCCACAAAGAGAATGGATCAATTGCTTGATTGCTTTATTGATATTCCCCTTGATTGATATATACATCTATCCAGCACCCGTCACATGTAGACGCCCTTATGAGGCCCACCAGCCATTGGCGGAGGAAATGAGTGTACCTTTTTCTGGCCTAGCATCAGCAATAAACTTGAGGGCAGTCAGCTGCACCTGCCACAGGTAGTATCGCCACTATGGGATGTGATCCCCAACAAGCGACCTCTGCAGCTGCAGTGGATCAGCGACACACGAGCTCTGGGCTACAACGGGACCTTTAAGAATATTCCACTACAGCCACGCAAGTCCCAGGAAGACTGGATAGCTGCATGAAGGAGGGGCACTTCCTTTGTCATCGCTGGTCCCCAGTATTCCAGGGTGGTGCGTGATAGAGAAGGGGCGTCCTACTATCAACCACCACAACCCACCACAGCCTTTCCACGGATCCTGTCATATCTCTGGTTGCACGGATGACACTGGTGTCTCCAGCCCTTGGGAAACAGCACTCCCAGCTGTCTCAGCTGCTTGAAACGGGAGACTGGCACAACTTAAGCCTACCACCAAGGAGCCTCTTCCTTGTGCCAACCTGAAGGGCCACACACGCTAGGCCATGAGCCACAAAGAGGCAGGTGCCACTACCTTATGGGACTCAATAACCACATGCACCCTTCCTTCAGGAGTATCGGGTGCGTTGACTTGTAGCTGTAGCAGTCACATTCTCATGACACGCCACATGTGCATCAACTGAAAGCTGCCACCACTATACCACAGTGGTAATCCTCTTGGGCTTATGTTCTTATCTTAACAGCTTCATCCAACCACAGCACACCTGATGGGCTGTGAAAAAAACCCAAACCAAAACAAAAAAAACCTCAAACTCCTGCGAGAAGCATAGTTTCACAGCCTTTGGCTTGGGCGTCACCCATGTGTGGCTGACTCATCCTGCTTGTCCATGGAGAAAGCGGGGTTACTTACCTGTAACAAGGGTTCTCCGTGGACAGCAGAATAAGTCAGCCACACAAACCCATCTGCCTCCCCTCTAGGATGAACCTGTTCTATAGGAAGCTCCCATCCTCTAGGAGGATCCCGTCCACAGCTGGGGAACAAACTGAAGGAGAGAGGGGACGGGCTCCATGGTGGGGTGATTGGCACATGCTCAGAAGAGTCTCAGACTCTTCTGAGCTATTGGAGAGCATTCCGTCCATGGCGCCATCGGATGATGTCACCCATGTGTGGCTGACTTATTCTGCTGTCCACGGAGATCCTTTGTTACAGTTAAGGAACCCCGCTGTTTCCACTACTGATCCCTAGACTGGTAGCGCTTTATAAATGCTGAGTAGTAGTAGTAGGCATCTCCCTATTTACCTTTCTTCACTAAGAAACCTGACCATTTAATCTTATTGCCTGTTGCCTATTTATTAACCAATTCCCAATCCACAGCAGGGCATCATCTTCTGGTAGCGAGATGCTCCACATTGCAGATGTCTTTCATTGTTTCCCAGGTATTTATACAGAGTTTTTCCTGCACATTCTTTGGCAGGAAGGCTTTGTTTTTTTTCTCTCAGGTTTGGTAAATGTACATCGCTGATATCTTTTTATATTTTATTTTGGCTTTAGCATTTGTCTTTTCAGAGGAAGCTCAAGGTGAGTTATATTCAGGTAGGTATTTGTCTGTCTGCAGAGAGCTTGCAGTCTAACAGGCATGTTTACTAAAGGTTTTAGTTCACATTAATGAAATTAGTGTGCGTTAAGTGCAAAAAAACTGAGGATACTTAACGCGTATTAATTTCATTAACATGCATTAATTAATCTTTAGTAAACATGCCCCTAAATTTATACCTGAAGCAATGGAGAGAGGTAGGTGACTTGTCCGTGGTGACTAGGAACTCCAGTGGGATTTGAACCTTGGTTGACTGCAGTAAACACTAAGCTACTCCTCCACTCTAGTATAGTACGAGGGGTGTCCGATATTAAAGGTACAGGCCAAAATTACACTAACATTTGTATTTTAAAAAATTATTCAATACATTCCACCAAAAACTACATACTTTTGTTTACTTCTCCACATACTGTATTTTCACGCATAAACCGTGCGCGCTATACACTTTTTTACCTACCGCGCAACCCTCTCGCACGGTATTTGCGAGGGCGCACTATACCGAAACTTTATTACAAGGAACCGATTCCATAAAAGAACCCTTACAAAAATATAATGGTTTCAAAATATATTTAATTAATTTTCATCATCCGATTCCTTAAAACCTTCGAAATCACTCCCCTCATCATCATTGAAATAATTTAAAACCGTCTGGAGACGCTCTTCTGTATCATATGCACTTTCATCGTCACTCCTTTCGACATTTTCATCATCATCTTCGTCATCACTACGCACCCCATCCTCGTTCTTATAAACAATCCCGGCTTTTCGGAATCCATTTCTTATGGTTTCCGGGGATATTTTGTCCCAAGCAGAACACAACCAATTGCAGATTTCCATTAATGTAGCCCTCTTTAATCGTCCCGATGGAGTGAATTCATGAATTCCCCGCTGCATCCAATTATCCCACTCTCGTCTGATGAACGTTTTGAAGGGGTGATTAACAGCTATATCTAGCGGCTGCAGTTTGCAAGTAAGACCACCCGGTATCACTGTGATATGGGCACCAGTCGAATTAATATAATTTTGCACATTTGTTTCTTTATAGGCAGCCATGGAATCGAAGATCAACAAAGACCTTTTAGAAAAGAAACCACCAGGCCTGGCCCTATAACGTTTATCGATCCATATTTTCATGACCTCAGAGTCCATCCATCCCTTTTTGTTACAGTGAACAACAATACCTTGTGGAAATTTTTCGCGGGGCATGGTTACTCGCTTGAAAATAACCATCGGCTTCAATTTAAGCCCACTCGCTGTGCAACCCAGGACTACAGTGAAGCAAGCCCTCTCGTGTCCAGTTGTTGTTATTGCGACAGTTTTTGAACCTGAAGCAGCTACAGTCCTGGTTGGTGGAATGTCAAAAGACACAGGAACCTCATCCATGTTAATAATATCCATTGCCGAACTCCGAAATTTCTTTGCTGACAAATGTGCCGAAATCCGCCATCTTTTGTTCCCAGTCATCTGGAATCCTCTGGCCTACAGTTGTTCTTATTCGCACGGAAAAGACCATTCCTCTTCATAAATTTGCAAATCCAGTTGAAACTAGCCTGGAAACGTGAAATTCCTCTTTCATTGGCCAGCAGTTTTGCTTTGAATTGAATTGCGATAGTTGAGACAGCTTGATTTTGCTCCCTTCTAGACAGAATCCACTTTTTTAAGTCACTCTCTAGCTCTGGTCGCTTTTCTTTGGGACCCCGACACGCACGTTTTCGCAGGTTCATCTCCTCTAGCACCGTTTTCTCCTTTCTCCAGTCGCGAACAGATGACTCACCAACATCAAATTCTCTTGCTGCTGCTCTGTTGCTTGTTTCTTCAGCTTTTGCCACAACTTTCAGCTTGAAGTCCGCAGTATAAGACTTGCGTTTAATTCCGGGCATGATGACTGGATTATAATAGAAAAGATCGCAAAGTTTAAATGTAAGGGATAATAGAACCGAGGGCCTTTTATATACCTCACAGTGCACTCGACCCATGCGCAATATACGCGCGTGCGCATAATGTGAGAAATTCTCTGCAGAACAGGCCGAAAATTGCGCTTTATATGTGGGTGCGTGTTTTATGTGGGTGCGCGTTACATGCGCGAAAATACGGTAATCGCCGTAAACATTAAGACATTTATCCCAGCGTGACACTAGTTTGAACATCCCTTCACGGTACAGTTGCATGTCAAGTTGCTTGAAGTAGTCCATAATGGTGTCTTGCAATTCCTCCTGATCCGCAAAGCGTTTCCCCGCCAAGAATTTCTTCAAAGGTCCAAATAAATGAAAATCCAAAGGGGCTAAGTCCGGACTATAAGGAGGATGTAGCAGGACCTCCCACTTCTGTTGTGTCAACCACAGATTGATTTGTTTTGACGTGTGGGGTCTTGCGCCGTCGTGCAGAAGTTTAACTCCTTCGCGTAATCGTCCCTGCCTTTTCCTTCTTATGGCTGTATGCAATTTCTGGAGAGTTTCACAGGATCTGTCGCTGTTAATGGTTGTGCACGGTTCGAGGAAATCACACAGCAGTAGGCCCTCACTATCCCAGAACATGGTGGCCATGGTTTTGCGGGCAGATGGTTGAGTTTTGAATTTTTTTTGAACTGGGGAACCTGGATGTTTCCACATCATGGACTGTTGTTTCGTCTCTGGGGTGAACTCCTAAACCCAGGTTTCATCTCCGGTAATAATGCTTTCCACTATTGCGCATGCGGAGTCGGTATGATTGCCACCTGCACCTTTAATATCGGACACCCCTCGTATAAAAGGAGATGCATTTCTGTTTCTGTTTGGTGTTGTAGTGCGCACAGTCTGGCTTCTTGGGGTTTCTAGTTCAGCTTCTTCCCATATATTTCTTCCTGGTTTGTAGTGACTTATTCTGTATTTGTTGTGAGTCTGTGATTTGTTTGTTTGATCTCGCTTATGATTTGCTGATTCATGGATTAATGCAATTTTGTGACTTCAACCAGTAGTTCTGGAGCCGTTCTGTTTACAGGCGATGCCACGAAGGCAAGCAATGCACGGGAGCCGCTGACCACGCTGAAAGTCTGGCTAGGGATTGTTCTCACAGGACTGGGTGGGTAAGTGGGTTGAAGAGATCCAGGCCCAGACTAAAAACAAAGGTTTTGAATTTCCTGGAGCGGGACATGTTTAATCTGAGGTTTTCTTTATTAGGGATTTAGCAGCAGGTTGAATAAGCAAGCTACACTAATGACAAGCCAGTGCATTGCTTTCAGCTTGCCTTGGCTTCACTTCTAGGTATCCTTGCTTTTAAGAGGAATCTTCTAGGGAACATGGTGAGTGTGTGTCTTAATTAAAGTTGTACCATTTTCTCTGCCTTTCAGAGCCTGATGTGGATTTACGTGAAAGCGCATGTTAAGCAGCACATTGTGCTTCTAGATTGGCGGATGTGGCTGCATCTTCCAGATAAGTGCTTGCTCTGACAATGACCTGGTAGACATAGCTCACCAGTACCATCCTGCTTAGATTGAGCCATAAGAAGATGATGCTGAAAGCAGCCTCAGATCTTTTAAACAATTTCTTAAAAAAAAAAAAAATTGACAGGCACTGTACAGGGGGCAGAGGAACGCTCTGTGCACTCAGCGTGATGGCAGTTCCTTGGCAGGAGAAGTATAATTAACTTCTGTGCATTGCTGCCTCTGTTCGGGCCTCACATAGAGACAAAAAGGTAGGAAAAGACCAGAACAGATGCCCTGAGCAAGCGGGCTCCTGCAGAATCTGCTTGGTCAGCTGGAATGTTTTCTAAGGCCCCAGCTAACTGATTGTGGCTAAAGCTTCCTGCATCTCCCCTTGCCCCCTTTCCTTATCCCCTCCCTCTCATCAGATCACTCAGTATGTCCTCTCCTCTCTACTCGGTTGAAATGACAGAGGCAGGTGGCATCTTTTCGACTAATCAGTTTATTGAGGCATGAGCTTTTGAGGGCAAGAGTTCACTTTGGCAGAAGCATGAGTAAAGTGGACTCTTGTCCTTGAAAGCCCAGGCCTCCGTAACCTGGTTAGCCTTTAGGGTGCCACCTGCCTCTGTCATGTTAGCCACTCCAGACTAACATGGATGCCCCTCTGAAAATTCTCTACTCAGCAGTCCCCTCTGAGACGTTTGGGTGGCCAGAAGAAAGAATGTGATCTTGAATTAGAGAGTCTGATTACAGAATTGGTCTGAGGTGTGCCATCCAGTACTGGTGAGTTCCCTGAAAGCTCAGGGGATTACATTGGGAGGTACAGGATATAGGTGTGTGTGTGGTGAATAAATCTTCAGTATCCACCTTGTGCTGTTTGACATGCTTGTGGTATTCAACCATGGATGAGTGTGTGTTTGGTGCTGGTGCCTTTGTGCATATTTATTCCCAGTCTATATCCTGTGTGTGTGTGTGTGTGTGTGTGTGTGTGTGTGTGTGTTTCTGTGAACGTTTATGAAGTGATTTTTTTTTTTAATATATAATTTGATAGACGTGTTGATGTGAGGTTTGTTTGTTTATGGTGTGACTTTCAGAGGTGCATCATCTTGGTGCTCTGCTGGTGTTTCTCTGTGGGTTATGTTTGCCTGTTATGAATTCGGTATTCAAAGGAATTGAATAAAAATAATGATTGATATTCTGCCCTTGTTGCACATGTAGCTGTGCAGTTACGGCAGACAGCTAATCATGAACTTCAATTCCACTTCAGACATCTCCAGAGCCATTTCTTAATTTCCAACGATTTTATTTGCATTGTAACTGAACAAACAAGAACTTACTGTAAGATGAGATGGAATTAAAGATAGCTTTACAGAGCCTGAGCCCATACAACTCTCTTTGAAAGCTTGATGGATCGAAATTCAGTGTGGAAAGGAGAGGTGCTCCTGGGGTCCCAGCGAGAGCTGCACGGAGAACTCAAGCCTGTGTCTGCAGCGGAGACTAGAGCTGGGAGTAGACGGATTATCTCCAGGAACAAGTAGGAATGAGTCTTCACATTATGGGTACGTCGCTACCGACAGAGTCTGCACGGGAACGCTTCCCAGCGTCCAATCAGAAAGCCTTTGGAAGCATCCCACCATGCCTGCGTGCTGCCTTCCTGCCTTCCCAACTGTCTCTCCTCAGTTTTTGTTTTTCCGCGGAGCCGGCAGGATGTCCTCCTGTCACCGCAGAAAATTCTTCTTTTATTTTTTCTTTTTCTTGTGGTCGCGGCTGCCTTCCCCCGACGCCACCAGTACCGCTGGTGTTTCTTTTTTCTTTTCTTGTAAAAGTTTTCCTTTTTAAGGAATATTTTTCCTCCTTAGTGTCTCACGGTTTCTCAGGCCTCTTAGGCCTCTCCATTTTCCTTCATGGAACCGCCAGCCACTCTTCCCAAGAAATGTACAAACTGTGGCGGTACAACCTTATTTTTAGACACTCACAATTGGTGTCTAACCTGCTTGGGTCCTGACCATTTTCCTCCGGAGCCCTCGGGCAATAGTATTGTGGGAAGAAGTTCTCAACATCGAGTTCCCCTCGACACGCGGTCCCCATCCAACTTCAGGGTACCGACCATATCTTCTTCTACACAGGATCAGGTAACCCAAAAACAGTCTGTTAAGACTAGCCAGTCCTCGAGCGGCAGTTCTCATGCACAGCATAGAGATGCCTACGGCCTTGCCCTCGAGAATCCACTGGCTTCAAAACCCCGGAGGGAGTCTTCGGCCTCCAAAGCCTGTGTGGGGTTTCAGGTTGTTCCTGAGGTTCACCCCTCACAGAACATATCTGAGCCATGCCCGGTGGTGGCATCCGCTTCGAGCGGTACCGATACCCCGGCATCGGCTATGGTGTTGGATGAAACATTCCTCACCAAGGATCGTCATCTGGTGTCCTCGGTACCTACGGGGCCGGTGGATACGCTCCAGACTGACCTTCCAGTATCTGTACTGGCACCGATACTAGTACCGACGTCGGTACCCTCCAGACGTGCATCGATAGACTTGCTTCCTTCGATGCCGAGTCTGGAATCGATCTCCAGTCTGGAGGACTGGGTACCGACTCGCCTTGGTACCGACACCTGTCGGTACCGAAGGCTGGGTTCCGATAATTCGGATCCGCAGCTCTCGGTTCCTTCGATACCGTTAGAGTTGCCACGGGCTGGCCTTCATCCACCGGTATCGGATACGGTACCGAAGTCAGTGCCGATATCCACATTACCATTGCTGTCGGTGCCTTCCATGCTTCTCTCGTCAGGCTCGCTTCCCTCGATACCGAGTTTGGAATCGATCCCCAGCATGGTCGATCTGCTACCGACTGGCGCTGGTCCCGTCATTCCACAGTACCAGCAACCATTCTATAAGGATTCCATACTGCACCATCCAGGATCTTCTATTCCTAAAAGCTTGGATAGATCCCTTGGTGCCAATGCTAGTTCTTCATCAGCTCTAGCCTATCCAAGGGAAGTTCCCTCTGTGGATCCTTCTTTTCAGGTTTTCATCCTGGATATGGCAAAATCCCTTGCCATTTCTTTTCCTGGACAAGGTCCTACACAAGGCAATACAGGATCCCTCTATATTCCTGAGAGAGCAAAGGAAAACATCATGCTACCTTTGCATCATTCCTTGCAGGACCTCCTTCTACGAATGTGGGAAGCTCCTTTAAAGGTACCCCCACTTTCCAGAGCAACTGATCTTCTATATCAGGTGCCCCCTTCTCCAGGATTTCAAAAGACTCAACTTCCTCATCATTCCATTGTTGTAGAATCAGCAATGGTGAATGGTGAAGAGTACTAAAAAGCACTCTTCTTATCCGCCAGGTCATCGTGAGTCTAAGACTTTAGAAGCCTTTGGATGTCAAACTTTTCAGGCATCCATGCTTTCAGCACGAATTCTCTCATATATTTTTTAGATGGGTTTATCTCTTGAGGAGGTCACAAAGAAATTACATCTTTTGACTCCTTTTCTTCAAGAGCCCAAGAGTGCAGACTATTCCTCACTGGTTAGTCATGCTCAGAATATCTCTAGGTTTCTTACTCGTGCTTCCTTAGACTCCTTTGAGTCTGTTAGCAGGACTTCTGCTATAGCTATAGGAGCACGACGTAAAGCCTGGCTCCAAGCTTCAGACATGGACAAATGGGCACAAGTTAGACTGGGAAATACTCCTTGCACTGGAGAAAATCTCTTTAACAAGGAGTCTTTATTCCAGGTTGCTCAGTTAACAACTGACTGTCCTGTTTCCAGGGGCTGTTCTACGCCTTCTCCTTTCCCAGTTAGTAGGAAAGGTCCTGCCAAACTTTCTTCCCCTAGGGGAAGAAAATTTTTTCCATCTTCTGCCCATCATACAGATGTTCCCAAACAGAGGAAACATCACCCTGGTCTGATGCATCCACAACCTCAGCAGGGTCAACAAACCCAGCAGTCGCAGGGTTTCAAATAGTTCATCATTGCCTTCTTGGTTGGGGGTTAGAGTAGCAGTCTGCTTCTTTTCATTTGCAGTGTCTGCACTAACTTTATTCTAACCTTCCTAGATATCTCTTGTTGAGACATCTTTTCTTCAACTTTAAGAGTCTTTATGATGATCATGCCCATACTTAACAGGGTTTTCCTCTTCCTCTTGGAGGAAAGAGAGCTAACAACTATTAACAGACAGTTGTTTTCCCTGTACTGGCATGTATCATCTCACCTGTCAGAGACTTCCTCCATAGTCAGTCTCTTTCGACACTGTCTTACCTCCCTCTTACTATACCATTTGGTTTGTAAGAAGGACCCCTTTTACACTGGTAAGCTCCTCTAGTCCTCTACTTCTTCTACAGGGGGATCCTCCCTTCTGGAGTTGTCTCCCCCCCCCCCTTGTTACCTTAGGGCAGCCCATCAGACAATAGGAAATCCTACTAGGTCTGTTGTTTCTTTTTCCACATCTAAAAGAGGGAGAGGAAAGAGAAATGTTCTCCGCTGCCCTGGTACGTTGCTGCAGATACAGCAATTCCTAGTGTTAAGCCACTGGTTCTGTCCACCTCACAACCAGGGATTCTCCTCCACTAGCAATCCTTCTAGCCTCACTGCTAGGTCCCAAACAGGTTATCAACCTCGTTTGGGAAACCCTCTTATAACAGCCTGGTTGGTTAACTTCTATTCTTCGCCCCCTTGTTAATAGTTAGTTGCCTGCTGGCTTCCCACAGCCACTTTTTCTTCTAACCAACCTGCAGCATGCTCTCTGCAACTCTACAGTGTAGCTTTGCACTATGGGCCCTTGCTAGAGAGCATTAGTATCTTGCCTAACAGATAACCCCAGATGTTTAGGAAGGGTTCCCCTAGTCATGTTTCCATGACTGGTAGGTATTCCTACCCTTACCATCTCATCTTAAATCTCTTTTGAGACATCAGTCTCAGGCCTTTCATTACATGAAAACCTAAATAAGGGCCAATTCCCTGGCCATATCTCCTTTGGTCTTCTCATCAGAGATAATCTTCTTCACTGGCAGTTAGGGAATGCCCAATACCCTTCTTGCCCTCATTGGCAAGTCACTAGGATATCTTCCTCCAGTGGCGTCCTCTATCCATTCTCCATATGGCAATTCTGGAGACATCTGGCCTTCCTGCCTACAGACTGAAGTTATCCTCTGCCTTTTTCACGTAGGCCATCCTGGTTATTCAAAGGTTCACATTCTAAAGAGAATCCAGACTTCTTCTTGTTAGGGAGACCTCTCCTTTGACTCTGCCAATCATAACCAGGGAAAGAGAATTCTCTGTATATCTATTCAAGCAGGTATTAACTTTCTTGCTGTTAGATGAATCTTCCTCCTAGGGGGGATCAGCTTCTATAGACCTCTCTCCTTCCACATACCTGGAGATATGTGTCTATAGGTCTTCATATTCAGATATATATATCATTCATCTATATCTATCTGTGTGTCTTCTGCCCATACATATCTCCTGTAGATATATGCATATATACCCTATATGTGTATATATTCAATATATATATATATATATATATAATTTATACATCTACTGAGATATATTTTTAGATAGATATGTATCCATATACGTATCTATCTGTTCTGTTAGGTTCAAATGTCCTTACATTCCTATATGATCCTGACAGATGGGCACTACCCCTATCTATGCTATGCCAGCATACTTAGGGGTCTACACTTATAACCACTTCCTGTGGTAGTTAACACCTACCATGCAGGTTAGGTACTCCTGAAGCTCTCCATGTACCTTCTTCTTTCCTAATTGACCCCATTTAGGAAAGACATTGTGGAGCTTCAGTCAATCTAAAGCTTAGCGCTCCTGAGTCGGTCCTTACTTTCTTTTAAGATACAAGGGTCTCCATACCCTTTCCTCCCTACATGGACTGATTCCATTCCCAGTCCAGTTAGGTCAGACTCAATTTTCCTGTTGGTCCTAAAATTATACTGTTTTGGACCTGATCAGCTTAAGCTTTCTGTCATGCTACCTTCTGCATCTCCGCTGAAGCTCTACTTTTTATACTACCCCAGTCTTTCCCCTGGGGCTATTTCTCACCCTGAGGGATTCTGACCTCCACTGTTTTTCTCTATTTTTACTACCTCTACTTCTCAGTGAGGTACCCCTTTAGCACATTCACTGGTTCTTCTAACAGATCCATATGTATCTCAGTGAACTTGTGCAAGATCAACAGGGGAGGCCCAGATTACAAAATACCCTCTATACAGGGTCTTTCTCTTTAGAAACCCTGTTCTAGCAGCTGTTCCACAGCTCCTCTTCTGTTTTCAACTCCTACCCTCCATCCCTAGGATGCCTGAGGTCTTAAGCAATAGCATGGCTCGTTCTAGACTTGCAACATGCTAGGACTCCCTCTGGGCATCTGAGCTTGGGAGTCCCCATATGTGAAGACTCATTCCTGCTTCTCCTGGAGATAGCATAGTTACTTACCTGTAACAGGTGATCTCTGGGAACAGCAGGAATAAGTCTTCACAACCCACCCACCTCCCCTAGTAGTTGCATTTTCTCTATCTCTATCTCTATCCTTCCCTTCCTTGCTCTCTCTCTCTCTTTGTCTCAGCTTTCAAACTTAACTGAGGAGAGACAGTTGGGAAGGCGGGAAGGCAGCACGCAGGCATGGTGGGATGCTTCCAAAGGCTTTCTGATTGGACACTGGGAAGCGTTCCCGCGCAGACTCCGTTGGTACCAACGTACCCATATGTGAAGACTTATTCCTGCTGTTCCCAGAGATCACCTGTTACAGTTAAGTAACTCTGCTTTCCCAGCATGCCCTGCTTTCAGGGGTGACAAATTAGGTTTGAGTCAGAAAATGGATACTAGATGCCCTAATGAGGGAAAGAGGAGTTAACTACAAGTATATCCATGACCTGTCTAATAGAAGATTACAGGCCACAAGCTATCTGATACAACTAGGGCACTCAAATATTCTATCCGTGTTTCTTTAGCATTCAAGTTAGCTGGCTGGATCCCTCTGGGTGAAAGCCACATCGCTGAGTGACATACTTTAGACTACACACCACTGCATTAAAAAGAGAAGTTCCCAAGGCCATATTTATATTGGGGAAGTAAACTGTTCATAAAATTGAATTTTCAAATCTAAGTGCAAGCTTTGCCCCTTTTCCTATGCTGTGAAAAGTGAAAACAACAGAACCAAATCGGAATCACCTAAAACATCCAAATCAAAAATTCCGATATGAAAAATCTCCTCGTGTTAGAAAAATATTTTTTGTCGGAGAATGTCATCAAAGTGCTGTATATGCAAACAAAGCACCACTGTGACGTCTCCTTTTATTAATAGTAATTAAAAATATTACTTAGCTTCAGTAATAGAAGAAACTGCCAGCATCGCCAAAATGACTGCAAGGACTGCGACGTAGCGCTCGTTTCGGGTTCATTACATTTACAACAAACCCTGCTTCAGGTATGTCCATAAGCAACCGTTGGCAACGATGCAATGAGCTCATTGCATCGTTGCCACCGGTTGCTTATGGACGTACCTGAAGCAGGGTTTGTTGTAAATGTAATGAACCCGAAACGAGCGCTACGTCGCAGTCCTTGCAGTCATTTTGGCGATGCTGGCAGTTTCTTCTATTACTGAAGCTAAGTAATATTTTTAATTACTATTAATAAAAGGAGACTTCACAGTGGTGCTTTGTTTGCATATACAGCACTTTGATGACATTCTCCGACAAAAAATATTTTTCTAACACGAGGAGATTTTTCATATCGGAATTTTTGATTTGGCCTTTTCCTATGCTAACAAATCGGCATCGGGGACATGCCAGTCCCTGAATGTTGAACATGCTTGTAGTGCTGTCTCTGTTGGCCTTTCTATAGGATAGCTTGGAGAAGGGCCTTTCTCTTACCTCCCTGAAAGTTCAGATGGCAGTTTTGGCCTGTTTCTGAGGTCTGGTGGCCGGATGTCTCTCACTTTTTCCAGGGGGTTCGGCTTTTGCATCCTCCCCCAGTCTGTGATCCCTTCCTGGTTTCTGGATCTGGTTCTCAGGCCCTGATGGCGGCACCCTTGAGCCATTGAAGTGCGCTACTTTGATGGATTTGATCCTCAAGATGGTCTTCTTGGTCATGACTTGTTCCGGAAGGCGGATTTCCAAGCTGCTGGCTCTGTCTTGCCGAGATTCTTACCTAACTTTTTCAAAGGAGGCTGGTTCCATTTGGCCAGTACCTTCCTTCTTGTCTAAGGTGATTTCTGCCCTTCATGGGAACCAGGTGGCCTGCTTGCCCTCCTTCTCTAAGGAGCTGTATTAGGGGAAGAATATTTTTTTCCATATGGATTAGGAATTTGATCTTGAATTCCTCCACCTCTGGGTCTTTCTCCTCCCTTTCTTCCTGTGGTGCCGTTCATGCTTCCGCCCCTCTCCATTTCCACTTCCTCTTGGCAAAAAAGTGAAATCGGAGGGAGCGGAAACATGAACAGCTCTGCTGCGCCGGAGAAGAAGCTAACTCTGCCATTTTAAAAGTACTACCTCCATCGCTCGTCCCAGAGAGGGAGGGGTGGATCATTCTAGGTTGGAGGTCTATTACCTCCTCCTGTAAGACGCCTGCCTTTTATCCCTAAGGTCTCTGGTTCAGGCCAGCCTGTGAATTGTCATGTAAAATATTTGAATTACTCTATAAACAAGCGATCCTTTGAAGAACACCCAATAAAAATAATTTTTGTTCATATATAAAGCCTCATGATGGAGTCCAAAAAATGTTTGAACTTAAAGTTAGTCTTTATATATGAACAAAAATTATTTTTATTGGTTGTTCTTCAAAGGATCGATTTTGTTTATAATAGATTTGTATATTAGATCAATGACTGACTTCTGCTACAGGATTGTAATTGGTTTCACTGTAAGGATCATGTTCATGCTTAAAATATTTGCTTTACGGCAGTGCCTATAAGGGACACTTTGTAGAGTCTCCCTATAGCTCTCTGCTCATGTGGGTGACCTTAGAAGAAACTTCCTCTTGAAACTGCAGACTATTTTTCCAATGTTCTCTGTAAGAACATCATTCCATCTACATAATGGTGCCCAGGAAAGGAGGTTCCTTCCAGCATATCCTGGACCTAAAGGTGGTCATTGTCATACTCGGAGTTCTTCATTTCTATAAGAGAGCTTTAGGGTCTGTCATTGCATTGGTCAGGCAAGGTGTGTTCATCACCTCCCTAGACCTTGTCAAGCTGTATTTTAATTTTCCCAGGTGGGAGCAGCATCAGCAATGTCTCCGCTGCTCTATTCTGGGCCACCATTTCCTGCTCCCGCCTCTGTCATTTCACCTAAATATGGCTCCCTGTACCTTTTCCAAGGTAGTGGTGGTAGTAGCAGTGCTCCTGTGCAAGCAGGGAATCTGGGTTCTCCCATGGCTGGACGTCTGGCTGGTCCAGTCTGTCTTGCTGGAGAAGGTCTGGTGATTTGCTGGCAGGAAAGGCTGGGATGGTGTTCAGTTATCCCCAGAACAGCCTGCTTGTGTCCCAGGTCTTGGAGGTACCTAGGGGCTTGGTTCCATACTTTCCAGAGTATGAGTTTCCTCATAATGGAGTTGTCCCTCAAGCTTGGATCAGGGCTTAGCTTTGAACTCTAAATGTTCTGATGGCTGTCCTGACATGCTATAGGGATTGCCTCCAAGGAATGTTTTTGGCAGCACACCCCAATGTCTCCTACCTTTTCAAGAGCGTGAAACAGATCCACCCACTAGTGTCTGGTTGAACTTCTCACTGGTGCTGAAGGGGATTACATTTGAGTCTGTTCGCAAAGCTTCTGTCAAGAATTTGACCCTTAAGGGGATGTACCTGGTGGCCATAGTGCCTGCTAGATGAGTGTCAGAACTGCGGGCCTGCAGGAAGTCTTCTTTAGTCATTTTGGCAGCCACTGTCTCGGGGCAGACTGTGCCATCCTTTTAGCCCAAAAAGTGCTGTCCTCGTTTCATCTTTATTGGACTGTCGTTCTGCCTTCCTTTCTTCTTGAAGGAGGATTTTCAGAAGAACTGCTCATTATCTCTAGTGGATGTGCGGAAGTTATTGATCAGCCAACTGGAAATTACCAATTCTTTCCGCCAGTTGGATCGTTTTTTTGTCGTCTTTGGTAGCCCAGGGAAAAGACTGACAGCAGTGAAGTCCTCTATCGCGTGATTAAGGAGAACATTGGATCAATGTACCTTCTGGTGGTAAGAGAGTGCTAGAGGGACTCAAGCCTCCTCCTGGGCACAGTCTGCCTTGCTTCCAGAGGACATCTGCAAGGTGACTACCTGGTCATCTCTGAGTACCTTCGTGAAGCACTACAGGTTGCATGTGGGAGCAAGAACACATAGCATCTTTAGCAGGACAGTCCTGTCCAGAGTGTCATCTTCCTTCCACCCTGGGTCCTGACTGCTTGGATGCATCCCACTCATCTGGACTAGTCTAGCAGTATGATAAGGAAGGAGAAATTTTCCTTGATAATTTTCTTTTCTTGAATCCTGCTATACCCATCCAGAACCTGCCCTGGAAGAGTCCTATTAAAGGCTGGGATGCCCTACTGCCTTTTGATATTATTGTCGATATCTGTGCCTGACGCAAAGTTAATTCTAGTAAGAGCCAAATCTTTGCTCATATTTGTTGCAATTTGGATTGTTGATTATTAACGTTTGTGTTATGAGCTCTTTTTAGTGTTTCAGTTTGCTGCCTTGGAAACATTGTACTAGTTTCTCTCACTGCTGCCCCAGTGATGACATTTATTTATTTATTTAGACAGATTTGTATACCACCTTATCCTACAATCAAAGTGGTCACATTTGGAGGGTTACACCACAATTGGAGGGACATACTGAAAGTTGCTCATCTGCCTCCACCTGCTGGAAAGTGAGCATAATCCACTCACATGGACTGCTCTAGCAGGATTCAAGAATAGAAAATTATCGGGTGAGAAAGAGAGGAAGTGGGGGCCCTTGCCATCCCTTGCACTCCCAGTAGTGACATCACAGAGCCTTTCAGATTTAAGCTAGCTTTTTGTTTTGTTTTGTGTTATTTTCTCTCTTTTAAGATCCAATAGTGTTTGTGAATACAAATTAAAGTAATCCGTCACACTAATTAGAATTACAATAATAAATGTCAGCCTTCCCGTAAGTAATGGGCAGCCCCAGTGCTGCAGTGTTTTTACTGGTATGGCAGCAGGACTTGAGAGCACAATGCAGAAGTCTGAGTTGCCAAGATCTTTGTGTCCTCACGTCTACGTAGAATTCCAGGTGCCTTTCCCAGGTTCTAAAAGGGGGTTTAGTTCTTTCAGCATGCTTAGGGCCTGGTTCAATCCATCCAGCAGAAGGATAATGTCCGCTAACTTGTACTGGATGCATACTTCAAGGGAAGGTCCAAAGTGGTCCTGCTGGGGATAATATTGAAAATGGCCAGAATCTGATGCTGGTTTTGGAAAAACACTAGAAAATTGATGGGAGTGCATGGTCTTCCCTTCCTTCCATGTTTAGAGAAATGAGTTGGTGGGTCTTTGAAGTTCTTTTAAAGGGATGCCATTGTGTAGGTGATTGGTTTAGGGGTCAAGAGTCTTGCACTGCTAGGTCTGCACCCCATGTTGGTAGAGATCTTAGTAGTGGAAGTAGCAGTAGCTTAGACGGACTGAAATGTTAATGATAAGTATTTCACTCTTTCACCTCTACTCTGCCTCCTGACGTGTACCACTTCCCTTTTTCCCTCGCCATTGCTACAGGGCAGCCAGTTTCATCTACCTCAGCCTTGAGTTGTCTGCCTATGCGGCATTGCCAGTCCCCCGCTTTGCCATCATGCTGCCACTGGAACCCACAGATGCAGTGTACAATGGCCACGTGTTTCTGGCCCTGCATGGCTGGCTGAGCTCATTTCCATGCTCCCGACTCCCTGCTCGCAGCTTCGATGCAGTCGAACTCTGGCACATGTGCGGCCCCACCTTCACTTGAAATATTTGTCCAGTAATTGCCAACAAAGTCATTTATGACAAATCATTGTGACAGTGCTCGTCTGTCCAGGAAACACAAGCAGCTACAGTAGAGGCATTGAACACAAGATGTCACCATTTCCAATACTAGGGAATACTTCCGTCCTGAGGCTACTGCTGGCATACTTAACTAGGGAATGTGTGCATAAAAGCACGTGCTTGGAATACATAGTTTGTACTATGGTGTGATTATACATGTAGGTGTTCGTGGGGGCAGAGAGGGGATGAGATTAGCACAGATACATGTAGTCGATAAAAAGCAATGAGGATAAATGTTCGAAGCCTAGCCAACAAAGTTCCTGACCTGGAAGCCCTAATGATGGAAATGGACTTGGATATTGGCGCCATTACAGAAACATGGTTTAATGAATGGTTTAACGAATGGTTAATCCCCCACTTTGACTATGCCAACTCGGTCCTCCATGGTCTCCCTAAAAATACGCTGAACCCATTTCAGCTTGCAGTGAACGCAGCCGCCAGAATACTACATGGAGCCGCCAGGAGGGATCATATAACCCAAACCTGAAACACCTCCACTGGCTGCCGGTCCATTGCAGACTCTCCTTCAAAATCCTACTAATGACTTTCAAGGCCATTAACGGCCTCACCTCCTCCTCCATCACATCCTCCCCACTCCCCCAAACAAAGTCAGAAGGTCAGTCACTGCCAACACTCTGAGTATCCCTAGCAAGAACACGAAGTGTTCTCAAGCAACAAGAAACAGAGCCTTCGTGTACTACACACGCATATGTTGGAATGCCCGGCCTCAGGGCCTTGACCGACCTTACCCATTTCAGGAAGGCGCTGAAATACCACCTTTTCCTCCAGCACTACTCTCACAAAGAGGACACACAACACCCACTCATTCGCAACCAGCAAGACAGCCGCCCCAAAACACTTAGAATACACAGTCTCAGCCCTGCACATTAGCACAATCAGACACCCTGTCATGCACATGTATAAAGTCAGTCAGCCCGGTCGCCACTTCACTGCTGTTGACCCAGCTGTTTAGCCTGTATTATAGTTACTTAAACGAGTAGCCAAGCTACTGCATAGCCTGTACATAGTTACCCCAGTTAGCCCAAGTTGCGAAACCTGTTCTTTGTAAGTTCAGTACGGGCGCCGCCTGCACTGTACATATTTGCTGTTGAATGTAAACCGAGCTGATTTTAAAGAGTGTGGTATAGAAAAGACTTTAAATAAATAAATAAATGGGATAAAGCCATAGTTGTCTAAAATCTATTTAGAAGAGATACAGAATGGTACACCATTCACAGAAAATGTGTTTTTACAGCTTGCAAAACTGAAAGTGGACAAGGCCATGTGACTACATGGGATACATCCCAGGATACTGAAAAAGCTCAGAGAGGTTCTTGCAGGGAAACATAGAAACATGATGACAGAAAAAGACCACATGGCCTATCTAGTCTGTCCTTCCATAACAACTACAACAGTCCACTTTTTACCTTTAGAGATCCTCTGTGTTGGTCCCATGCTTTTTTGAATTCAGTTACTGTCCTCATCTCTACCACCTCCACTGGGAGACTATTCCATGGATCCACTACTCTTTCCGTAAAGAAATATTTCTGCATATCACTCCTGAATCTATCTCCCTTCACCCTCATCCCATGTCCCCTCGTAGCAGAACTTGCTTTCAATTGAAAGAGGCGCTCTCCCTGAACATTTATGCCAGGGAGGTATTTAAACATCTCAATCATATCACCTCTATCCCACCTTTCCTCTAAGGTGTACATATTAAGATCCTTAAGTCTGTCCTCATATGCTTTATAATGAAGCCCACTAATCATTTTAGTAGCCACCCTCTGCACCGACTCCATCCTGTTCACATCCTTTTGAAGGTGCGGTCTCCAGAATTGCACACTATATTCCAAATGAGGTCGCACCAAAGACTTATACAGAGGCATTATTACTTCCTTTTTTCTGCTAGCCATTCCTCTCCGTATGCACCCAAGCATCCTTCTAGCTTTTGCCATCGCCTTTTCTACCTGTTTAGCTACTTTAGGATCATCAGACACAACCATGCCTAGGTCCCGCTCTTCTTTAGTGGACCAAAGTACTTCACCTCCTATACTGTATTGCTCCCTTGGATTGCTGCAGCCCAAATGCATGACCTTACATTTTTTAACATTAAATCCCAGCTGCCAAATTCTAGACCATTCTTCAAGCTTAGCTAGATCCCTCCTCATGTTATCTACACCTTCCTGGGTGTCTACTCTATTGCAGATTTTGGTATCATCTGCAAAGAGGCAAACCTTACCCGACAGCCCTTCTGCTATATCACTAACAAAGATGTTAAAAAGAATCGGACCAAGGACAGATCCCTGGGGCACACCACTGGTAACATCCTTCTCCTCAGAGTGAGCTCCATTTACTTGTACTCTTTGTCGCCTCCCACCCAACCAATTTCTAACCCAAGCAGTAACTTTAGGGTCCATCCGTAGGGTGCACAGTTTGTTTATAAGTCGCCTGTGAGGAACAGTGTCAAAGGCTTTACTGAAATCTAAATACACCACATCTAGAGCTCTCCCTCGGTCCAACGCCCTGGTCACCCAGTCAAAGAAATCAATCAGATTTGTCTGACAAGACTTGCCTCTGGTGAATCCATGCTGCCTCAGATCTTGTAATCCACTGGACTCCAGAAACCTCACTATTTTCTCTTTCAGCAGCGTTTCCAATAATTTATTCACCACCGAAGTTAAACTAACCGGCCTGTAGTTTTCAACCACATTCTTACTTCCGCTTTTTTGTAAAGGCACCACATGAGCCTCTCTCCAGTCCTTTGGCACCACTCCCAACTCCAACGAGGCAATAGGGAAGAAGTGACAAACTGCAGACCAGTAAGCTTTACCTTGGTGGCTTGAAAGTAATGGAGGCACTCCTGAATGAGCGAATAGTGGACTTTCTCAAAACCAACAGGTTGCATGATCCAAGGCAACATGACTTTACCAAAGGATGATCTTGCCAAACAAATCTGATTGAGTTCTTTGAATGCTAACCCGAGAACTAGATCCAGGGCATGCGATGGATGTGATCTACCAAGATTTCAGCAAAGCCTTTCGTACTGTTCCTCATAGAAGGCTTATCAATAAACTCAATAGCTTGGGGATGGGTCCCAAGATGGTGAACTGGATCAGAAATTGGTTGACTGACAGACGACAGAAAATGATGGTAAACAGAACTCACTCGGATGAAAGGAAGATGATTAGCGGTGTGCTCGGCCCTGGGACTAGTACTGTTCACTGTATTTGTGAGTGATGTTGCTGAAGGACTGAATGGAAAAGTCTGTCTTTGCAGATGACAAGAAAATTTGCAACAGAGTGGACTCCCCTGAGGAAGTGGATAACATGAGGAAAGATTGACAAAAGCTGAAGAATGCTCTAATGTTTGGCAGTTAAGATTTCATGTGAAGAAGTGGAGTGTCATGCACTTGGGCAGCAGAAATCCAAGGGAAGTGTATGCAGTAGGGGGCGAGAGGTTGGTGTACACGGACCAGGAGAAGGACCTCTGAGTGATTGTTTCTGGGGATCTCAAGGTTGCGAAAAATCATGATAAGGCAGTGGCAAAAGCCAGAAGGATGCTGGGTTGCATACAAAAAGGAATTACCAGATTTTTTAGCTGTTATGTTAATCTTACGTATATTTTATGCCATTGTATGTTTTATATTACGGTATGTCTGTTTGTTCTTATGATATTCATTTCTTATGTTTTACTTATATGCTGCTTAGAAATTATTGATTTGCAGCCAATACATTTGTTTAAATAGATAAAATAAGTAAAAATAAGGGAGTTTTGGCCCTGAAAAGCTAACGGCCTTAGCAAGAAGAAAGGAAGAGGTGCTTGGAGATATGAGAGCAGGGTGCTTAATGGTTTTGACTTAACCTACAGAAGAGTTGTTGGGATTTGCAGATACTAGTGGAATGTCCCTGTATCATGAATAGTTGAGACCTGAAGGAACGAGAGGAGGGTCGACTGAGTTCCATAGATTTCGAAAAAGCAATACAAGGAGAGAGGGAATTTTTGGCAGTACTGAGAGACACAAGGATTTGGGTGAAGGGTAAACTATTAAGTGCTGTAGTGTGGGGAAACTTGTGAGAAATGAGGTGAGATGTGGGGAAAAGGAGGTGAATAGACTACCTGAGTCGGTATGTCAGGTTCCATCCCTGACCCTATTCAAATCTAAGCTAAAAACTTATCGAGGCTGCCTTTGGATCCTGATCCCCTTCTTCGCCTATCTACACTCTTAGATGTATTTGTAGTCCTTTCCTTTAAGAATTCCCTAGTCCCCTGTTTTCTGTTTGTCTTAGCAGACTGTAAGCTCTGTGGAGCAGGGACGGTCTTTTTTGATGTATGTGTTCAATGCTGTGGATGCCTAGTAGCGCTATATAATTGATTAGTAGCTGAGCATAAGAACAACAACTGCTATACTGGATCAGACCAAAGGTCCATCAAGCCCAATATCCTGTTTCCAGCAATGGCCAATTCAGGTCACAGGTATCTGGCAAGAACCTAAAAATAGCCAGGTTCCAACATGTCCCAAAGTATAAGCAGCAATGTTCCTCAGGTCTACCTTAATAATGGATTATGGACATTTCCTCCAGGAACTTGTCCAGACCTTTTTTTAAACCCGGCTACACTAACTGATTTTACCACATCCCCGAGCTACAAATCCAAAGCTTAACAATGCGTTGAGAAAAATATTTTATCTATTTATTTAACCAGTTTTGTATACCACCTTATCCTTCATTCAAAGTGGTTAGCAACACAAATTGTGGGTCTACATTCAACAGGAGGGGGGGCTGTGACAGGACATACATATAGACTATCAGTAATTAGTTCTTAGTTCTCTGTTGGGTGTATTCATTAGAGTTATGGTTTATTTATTTATTTATTTATTTAACTGTATTTATATCCCGCTTTTCACTGGGTCAAAGCGGCATTACATATAAGGGGGGGGGGGGGAAATTAAGCATTAGGGTGGGGCCATCACCGGGGAGACAACATTGATGATTGTGACATGAGACAGACATTGGACATGGTAGATTAGCTTTGGATCAGAGGTTAGGGCAGTTTTGGATCAGAGGTTCATGGTGGGCGGTCAGAGGTTGATGCGTTTTTTGGTGGGAGTCGTATCGAAGTATTGCTGGAATAAGATGGTTTTTACCTGCTTTCTGAAGGACGGTAGATCAGCATTGTTTCTGAGATGGGTCGGTAGAGAGTTCCATAAGGATGGAGCATACAGTTCAAAGGCTCGGTTGCATGTCCGTTGAGAACATTTGGTTCTTTTGTGGGGGATGGTGAGGGAATTACTGGAGGCATGTCTGGTTGTTTTGCCGTGGGCTGGACGAGATAGTAGGGTGCGAAGCTGGGTGTTTTGTGTTTGGTGAATGGCTTTGTGGGTAAGTAGGATGGATTTGTATTTAGTTCTTGCTTCAAGGGGAAGTATGTGAAGGTCTTTTAGAATTGGGGTGATGTGGTCGGATTTCTTTGCTCTCTGAATGATCCTTGCTGTGGTGTTCAGTGCTGTTCGGAGAGGGTTGGTCTGTGTTGCTGGCAGGCCATGGTAGAGTACGTTGCAATAATCCAGATGTGGGAGTGTCATGGCTTGCATTATCGTCCGGAAGTCCTGATGTTCGAGAAGGGGTCTGAGACATTGTATGGTGCTTGGTAGTTTTATGTTACTTTCCATAGAAATCCTTGAACAGGAGGGTTTTGAATGCTTTGTGGAATTCCTTGAGGTCGTTTAGGACTCTTAATTCTTCCGGGAGGGAGTTCCATATGGCCGGCACTGAGAGTGAAATAGCTCTTTTGGACGTTGCTTGCTTTGCCTTATGATATCCTGAGGGAGTGCACAGTCTGTTACTGCCCTGGGTCCGCCTAGGTCTGCTGCTTGTGTCCTTGGTTATTATGTTTTGAAGTATGCCTGCTGAGCAATTATGTATGATTTTGAATATGTTCAGAGTTGCTTTGAATCTCGCCCGTGCTATTATCGGTAGCCAGTACAACCTTTGCAGTATGGGTGTGATGTGTTCGTACCTGGCAGTGCCTGTAATGATGCGCGCTGCAGTGTTCTGCACCAGTTGAAGTGGGTGGGTAGTCTGTTTGTTTGGGTAGACCTTGATATAATGATTTTCCGTAATCTAGTATTGGGGTGATGACTGCTTGGCATACGATGCAGAAGTGTTCCTGGCTGAGGATTGGTTAAGTCTCCTGATGAGTTTTAGTCAGTGGTATGCCTTCGCTGCAGTTTTGTTTGTGTGATTGTAGATTCAGGTTCTTCTCTAAGATGATGCCTAGATACTTTACTTCATCCTTTAATAATATCGTCCTATTTAGGATATTGATTGTTTAGGGTGGGTTGTATGTGGGATTTCTGGAAATTAATATTGCTTCTGTTTTATCAAAGTTCACTTTCAGGTTATTGTCGGTGAGCCAGGTGTTCATATCTTCGAGGCACTTAGGTCATTGAGGTCACATCGGGTGCATGGAGGTCAATTGCGGCATACACCATGATATCGTCTGCATAGAGGTAATAATGTATCCCGTGTCGTTTGATGATCTTACATATGGGTTGGAGTATATATTGAAAAGGATAGATGAAAGTGCCGATCCTTGAGGTATTCTCTGCTTGGTGGGGAACTGGGTTGATTTTCTCTTGCTGCATTTGACTTGTTGCATTCGGTTGCTCAGATAGGAAGTGAACCATTTTAGAATGTTTTTGCGTAGTCCAATCTCTTGTAGGCACTGTAGCAGTGTGGAGTGAGACACCGTATCAAACGCTGCTGAGATGGCCATGAAAACTAGCAGAAATCTGCTCTTTAAGTTGTCTAGGCCCCTCAGGAGGTTGTCAGAGAGGGAGGTAAGCAGTGTTTCCACATTGTGTTGTGGTTTAAAGCCATGTTGGTGGGCGTCCAGCGGAGCATGGAGATCAATATGATCCTGCTGTTGTCTTTGTACCGCTTTTTCGATTACCTTCGATATAAATGGTAGGCTTGTGATGGGGTGATAGGATTTTGGATTGGAGGTGTTTAGCATGGAGCTTTTGAGGATCAGTCTGATCATAGCTCGCTTGAGTATTTGTGGTACATGTCCGTGTTGGAGGGACTCCTTTACCATTTTGTAGAGATGATGGCTTAGTTGGTCCTTGTTGGCTTTGATCCATTCTACTGGGCATGGGTCAGATGGGGAGGTTGTCGTATTCAAGGTGCCCACAATGTTTTCTATCTGCTGAGTTGTTGGTATACTGAAGTTATCCCAGGTTTGGTGGGATTCTGCCATTGTTGGGTTGTATTGTACAGAGGGTAGGGTGGGAATTTGATTGGAGTGTTTGTCCATAATGTAGTTTGCGAATTCTTGGGGGGGTTATTTAGTTGCCACTGTGGAGAGGAGTGACTAGTGAGTTTTTGCACAATGTTAAATAGTTCCCTTGGTCTGTTGATTTCATGATTAGATTGGTGTGTTGGTGGTGTTTGTGATTGTTGATCTGGTTGTTGTAAGCTATCTAGTTCTGTATTGGAGCATAGTATCTTGTGATTTGTTTCGTCTCCATTTTCTTTCCAGTTTTCTGAGTGAACGCTTTGCTTCTCTGATTGTGTTTGAGTACCAGGGGCATTGGTTTTCCTGTGGGTGTACGGATTTTCCTTGCTTGGGGCTGATGCGGCTTTGGATATGGTGCAGTTCCATATTTCTATGGTTTCATCAAGGTTATCACATTCTTGTTGTATTTGTGGCAATATGTCCTCTAGGAAGGTTTCCTTTTGTAAGGCTCTGAATCTTCTTATTCTGTTTTCCACTTCTGTGTGGTGAGTGGGGGTTTCTAGGAGTACGGTGAAGGTGAGGACATGGTGGTCCTACCAGGGAACTGGGGTGACCGTTAGGGTTGTGAATTAGTTCTGTTTTACTAGTTGCATTGGGGCGAAGACGAGGTCCAGAGTGGTTCCATGCTGGTGTGTCAGCGCATTGACCATCTGTCTGTAATCTAGCGATTCCAGGGCCTTGAGAAATGCTCTGGCTTCTTTGGTGGGTGCAAATGTCAAGTTGTAGTCCTCCAGGGCAATAAGCGGTTTATGCTGGTCGCTATATGCGCATATGTAAACCTCTTTGATTGAAATGATAAAGCGGTATAAAAAAAAACAGTTAAATAAATAAATACTGATTCAAGTATTGCTGAAAGATGTTCCGTTGTGGCATTGGGGGGCCTGTAGATGAGGCAAATGCTGATGTAGTGATTAGATATGATGATTGTGTTCGACTTGCTCCTCTTTGTTTTGAATACACTACTCTATAGCTTCATGGTGCATCCCCTGGTCTGTAAAAACCAGTTCACGTTTACCCTCTTCCGTTCTACACAGGATTTTCTAGCACTAGAGAAGATTGAAGATTTGTTGTGGTTTTTTTTAAATTTACTGCTGAAGTGAATGAAGAGACCTGAGGAGGGGAAAGGTGAAATGGATTTAGAGCAGCCCCAGGATGCTAATGAAATCTTAGGGGTATGTTTACTAAACGAAGGTAGCGGACTCCTTGCGATAGCGGTAGCTGCTCTGATATTGCATGGAGACTGCTACTGCCATTAGTAAACATACCCCTTAGTCTTTTGGGGTTGTAAAGGCTTGTACTGCTCATTTACACCGATCATGTTAGACCAAGGTCAGTTAAGGAATATAGCTATGCTGGGTCATCAGAACCCCATGTGGGCTTCAGACTGACACTTGAAAGTATGAACTCAGCTGAGAGAACTGAAGAGCACATTCAGGCAGGGAGGATTTGGAAAAACAGGGTGTCTGTTAAAGGTGAACACATTTTACTGGGGGGGGGGGGTGAGGGGGGACTGTAAAAGCCCAGGAAGATAGGTGTATTGTGAGAGGGTTAGAACATAAGAACATAAGATATGCCATACTGGGTCAGACCAAGGTCCATCAAGCCCAGTATCCTGTTTCCAACAGTGGCCAATAGAGGTCATACGTACCTAGCAGTTTCCCCAAAGGACACAGGTTCCACAATGCTTGTACTGGGTCAAGCATTGATATCCTGGGTCCCTTCTTATAATGGTTTATGGACCTTTCCTCCAGGAACTTGTCCAAACCTTTTTTAAACCCAGCTACACTAACAGCCTTTACTACATCCTCCGGTAACAAATTCCAGAGTTTGATTACACGTTGAGTGAAAAAATATTTTCTTTTATTAGTCTTAAATAGTTTACCCTGTAGCTTCATTGCATGTCCCCTAGTCTTTCTATATTCTGATAAGGTAAACAATCGATCTACGTTTACCCGTTCCACTCCATTAATTTATAGACTTCTATCATATCTCCCCTCAGCCGTCTCTTTTCCAGGTTAAAGAGCCCTAACCTTTTTAGCCTTTCTTCATAGGAGTATCCTTCCATCCCCTTTACCATTTTGGTGGCTCTTCTCTGAACCTTTTCTAATAACACTATATCCTTTTTAAGATACGGCGACCAGAATTGCACACAATATTCAAGGTGCGGTCTCACCATGGAACGGTATAGAGGCATTATAATATCTTTTGTTTTATTTTCCATTCCTTTCCTTATCATACCTAGCATTCTATTTGCTCTCTTGGCCACCGCTGCACACTGGGCCGAGGGTTTTAACATGGTATCCACAATGACGCCTAAATCTTTTTCCTGGGTGGTGGTTCCTAATGTGGAACCTTGCATTGTGTAACCATAGTTTGGGTTGTTCTTCCCTAGGTGCATAACCTTGCACTTGTCCACATTAAATTTCATCTGCCATTTTGAAGCCCAGTCTTCCAATTTATCAAGATCCTCTTGCAATTTTCCACAATCCTCTTGGGTTTTAACAACTTTAAATAGTTTTGTGTCATCTGCAAATTTGATAACCTCACTCGTTATTCCACTTTCCAGGTCATTTATGAATATGTCAAAAAGCAGCAGACCCAGCACAGATCCCTGGGGTACACCACTATTCACCTTTCTCCATTGGGAAAATTGGCCATTTAGCCCTACCCTCTGCTTTCTATCTTTTAAGCAGTTCCTGATCCACAATAGTACACTGCCTCCTATCCCATGACTCTTTAGTTTTGCCAAAAGTCTCTCATGAGGGACCTTGTCAAAGGCTTTCTGAAAGTCCAGATACACAATATCAACCGACTCACCTTTGTCCACCTGATTACTCACTCCTTCAGAAAAAGGGTTGTTTTTTTTACTTTTTTATTTTTATTTCATGTTTGTGGATTTAACTTGGGCCTTTTCAGTGCTACTTTTGGGAGTAACTAATGGTTGGAGCACTGGCTTTGGTGCCCAAGAGACCAGGGTTCAAGTCCCACTAGCACTCCTTGTGTCCTTGGGCAAGTCACTTAACCCTCCATTGCCTCAGAAGAAAGGCTTGGCCAATCTACTTCTGGTCACTCTGCCAAGAAAACCCAGGAGCTGCTAGATCACCACGAGTCTGTATTGTCTCAAAGGCAGACATTGTGTTTTATACATTCAGACACGGTAGATATTTCGCCTTCTTTGAACCCCGCTGCTAAGCAGTCTGTATCCTTCTGGAAGTAGAGCCTCCAGAACCGGGCATTAAATGCCAGCTATCACCTGCTTTTGTTACTGGCATCCCACTGGCTCCGACCACTGACCTGCTACACTGGCTTGCAACCATGCGATCATCAAATCTGACCATCCCAAGATCTCGCCCCCATTTAGAGCACATCATCACCTAATCCCCCATTGGTTACAAACAATTGGCTTTTTGGTTCCAGCACCACTGCTGCAAAACGCCAGTGTTTCAGAATTATTGCTCTCTTTCTCTGCACAACTATCGAAAAATCAATCGGCGTTTTTGGCCACAAAGTATAACAGCAGAGGACCAATTATATCCAGCCACTTTGGCGATGATGCTGGCAGAGATGAGAGGCAATCTAGCATTAGGATGAAGCATCCATTATCTTGACTAACGCCAGGACAAGCTCCTTTATTTTGGGCTTTTAATGTTTTTTGTTTTTTGTCCTTCCTCTGCAATCTAAGTGAAATGACCTCGTCTAAAAATTATATGACCGGACTTCCTGCTTAAAGGCCTCCAGAATCTTCTATTTTGTGTAAGTCAGCTGATAACGTAACCAGTCTTGGAAGACTGAAAGGTCACAGGAAATCTAGAGACTACTGGATGCCCTTGGAGCAGTGCTCTCTGGCATTGATTTTGTAATGTTTTAAATGTTAGGATGTTAAAAGTTAACTTTTCTGGGGAGGTGGGAGTATCAAGAATAACCTCTGTGTCAGTGTAGGGATGTTAGTTGCGTGTTGTCTTGTGTGCAGACCATTGAGCTACAATATAGACATTTTCAGCTTTTAGACTGTAATACCCAGGGGACATGGCCCTTCTTGGATTGTTTATGATTACCTGTTACACTGTACTGACTGGTAGTGTACCCTCTGCTATAAAAAGTCTAATATTAATTTTCTGTGTCCTGTGACAGAATGAAGCTGTATGTCCTGCTTATTTCTCTCTGGGCCTGCAGTATGATAGACGTCACTCTCTCAGGTAAGGCTTGGTTAAAGTCTGTTTTGGAATTGTCTGGACCTGCACCAAGGCTCTTCAGTTATGTCACCCAGGGGTCTGATCCCATAAAATGTCGGATACTTAGTAGGACTGAAGATTTTCCATGGAACGCTGCTGGTTTTGGAGGCTCTTAGGGGGCACTTTTCCTTCTCAGAGCTGCAGGCGAGAGTATTAGGATATCCTTTGGTGTTGAGCATGTCACCTTTTAGTTGAAATTAAACAAAGTTGCTGTATACTCTTCAGAAATCTTGGGCTAGTGTTTGTAAGAGCCCTGGGGTCGGGGCTGCATTCTTATAGTTTGGCCCATTTTGACATTCCCCTTATTAAAGCACCTAAGCAGGCACAGAAATAAGCTTCCATGTGCTCGAACTGTGTTGATTAGGGTACAGCCCTTTGGACTATAATATTACACAAGAGCAGCAATAATGATACATCTTGAGAGGAGAAAGGAGAACATACAGGCAGCAATGGAGCCTTCTTTTCAAAATGCTTGGAGGTGCTGATCTCCACACAAATTGTCTCTTTGCCCCTCAGTTTGGCAAAAATGAAAACACAAAGCAAGGGGGGTGGTCATAACAGATTGAGCAGGTGGTATGGAAGAGAGGAGACTGTGGCCAAAAGAGGAGTTAAGGGAACACTGAATGTCCTACCAAACTCTCCTCTTCCAACCCAACCAGTCTCTCTCTCACCTTCCCCCTATAGTCCATCTATACCATAAGTTCTCTTGTCTCCAGCGTGGCCAATTCACCCCAAGCCATAGTCTCCTCCAAGCTAGTCCTCAGCTTTTTTCCCCTCCCCAGCCAGTCCATACCACACACACCCTCTCTCCGTCTCTCACTTCTCCTGATCTTCATTTCTCTCTTTTTACTTTCCCACATTAATACATTTTACATTTCATATTTAAGGCAATGGGTTTAATACCCCTGCTGCCCACAGCCTAACCTGCTATAATCCCCTCCTCTGCTCCTCACCCCACTCCCCAGAATAGGCAGCAATGAAGGGCAACACCTTAGAGGTGTTGGAGTTCATTTGTGGAGATTGTATATGATTTTTCAAGATAAACTAAATAGCAGTATACTTATGGAGAATTCTTCTTATAAAGATCATATGAATATAGTGGGATTTCTCTATGTAGAATTCTTTTGTCTTGATGGAGTGACACAGTTATCATAGTAGCATAGTATATGATGGAAGATAAAGACCATCAAGGTCCATCTAGTCCGCCCATCAAGGTGGCAAGAGTAGGTGCACCTGCTGCTCCATGCAGGTCACCCCTCCCCATGCCTTTGTTTAGGGGTGTACCCACCGCTCCCTGCAGGTCACCCCTATGTGTTGAGATAGCAGAGACAATTAAGGTTATTTGATTTTATCCTCTTACTATAATGGGATCCATTGTGTCCGTCTCATGCCATTTTGGATTCTGTCACTGTATTTGCCCCACCACTTCCATCGGGAGGGTATTCAAAGCATCCACCATCCTTTCAGTTTAAAAGTATTTCCTGACATTGCCTTTCAGTTTACCCCATTGAAGCTTCATGTTATGTCCTCTAGTTTTGCAGCTTCCCTGTCTTTGAAAAAGGTTTGTTCATTAATACTCTTTATGTATTTAAAGGTCTGTATCATATCTCCCCTGGCCCTCCTCCCCTCTAGTGTATACATATTTAGGTTTTGGAATCTCTTTACATACGTCTTCTGGTGCAGGCACCAAATCATTTTGGTTAGTCTTCCTCTGAACTGTTTCCAGTCTTTTTATGTCCTTTGCGAGATTTGTGTTTAGTTTTCGAGACCATCATATTCCAGCATTAGCTGCCTGCCTTTTCTGAACGAGTGCCCTCGAATTTAGATGATTTTTGAAACATATGGGATATCAGCATATTGTTTATATAGGATATGAATTGATGAAGATGTTAAGAAATTAACTCATTTGGCATTGAAAACAATGAGGTGCTCTTTTACTCAAGTGTGGCGGGAATTTGCACGTGTCACGCATTTTGTACTAAAATGAACGCATGGTAAGTGCAACAATTGCGGACTGTCAAGGACGTGTACAGTCTATTTCCAGCAGTCTCGTGTCCAGAAGTCCACAGTGTCCTCTTCCAGGAGATCTGATGTCACAGGAACTCGGGATTTCTCTGGTCTAGTGATGATCCAGACTTTACCTACTCCCTAACTTTAATAAATCAATAAATAAAACTAATCTAAATTGAGGCTGCATCTACAGTCACCTGGGGATTAGTATGTTGACTGGGATCTCATGTAGTGGAGTGGAGGAGTGGCCTAGTGGTTGGGGCAAGGTACTTCAGGCCGGAAGGTCGGGGGTTCAAATCCCACTAGAGGACAGCAACCTTGGGCCGGAAGGACTGGGGTTTCTAGTCCCACAGGTGCTCCTTGTGGTCTTGGGCAAGCCACTTAACCCTCCATAGCCCATGTTCCCTGTAAAATAGTTATCTCCAAGTTATAATGCCCTGTTCAATGTAATTTCAGTTTGTTCAATGTAAACCACACTGATGCAGAATAGCGCGGTATATAAGAGAATGTAAATAAATAAATTAAATTAAATAAATGTAGAATACTGTCCCTATTCCTGTCCAAAAGTTAAGGATAATTGAATGCCCCTATCTAAGCCCACACAAACACTGTCCACTCACACCTTTCACAGTCATAAAAATGTATTCCTTTTAAGAGCTCAGGAAATTTTCAGTTAAAACCTTAATTAGGCATGTGCTTCTGCCAGAAGTCTAAAACCAGTGCTTCTCTCTCTCTCTCCCTCTGCACTGCTTCCAATAGCATGCAGCAGGGTCACTACCCTTAGCTCTGCTGAGCCTGGGCAATTTAGAATCCTATCTGGATTCCTATACAGGATTAAACCTATACATTTTCCAAAGAGCTTCTTGGTAGTTTCAGCTTCCAGTAATCTTAGGTTCCTTAGAGGAGCTCAATACAGCTTTCCTTTCCAATTTCTAAAGCTGTTTCAAAGAAAGCAGTTTCCCCTTTCCACCTTGTTCAGAGGACTCCAAACTGCCACACCCAGCAGCACTACCAGCTCATCTGCATAGGATTTAAAATATGTCTTTTCTCTAAGAAGCTTTGCTACAATCTTAGCTTTCAGAACATTTAGTTCCTTGAAGGAGCTTAATCCAGTATTCCTTTTAAACTTTCAAATTTATAAAGCAGGAAAAGTTTCCCTGTATCTTCTCAAACCCTGCTGCAAGAAATCATTTTTCAGGATTTTGATTGTATTTCTCAACAGACAAAAGCTGAGCCAATTCCTTATGCTTAGGAGCTTTTCACTACTTCAGAAAAATTCTTAAAGAAGCTCCCTTCTGTTCCTTCCTTATACACTCTCTTAGTTCTGTCTAAAACCAGAACTTTGAAAATGAAAACTCAGTCAGAAGGTTCTGCTCTGAGCTGTTTGAGCAAATCCTTTCCCTTCAATACAGCTTGCACTTAGCAAATCTGTGCTTCAAACACAGGGCACACTTAATAAAACTCAGAGTCTGTTAACTCCTGTATTCCAGTTTTCTCTCTAAGCAGGCATCAACTTAACAAAGTTAAACCTTTTTAACCCAATTTTCAGTTATCTTAAACTTTCACAGCACACACAGACCTCCCTTCCCTCTTCTTTTCCAGCCTCCAACTGCTTCTTTCAGTTTCACTTCAGTCTTCCCAGGATCAACTGTTTAGTGGTCTTCCACTACTAGAACTGCAAACAGTACCTCAGTACCAATGTTCCCTCTAATTTTCTGTAGGCTGTGTGTGCATAAAATATCAGCTGTGCAGCTTTTGAAGGAAGGTTAAATTTTTGTGCGCCACATAACGACACTCGGCGTTATATACTTTAAAATTTGACTACACGTCAGAATACAGTATGTACACCACATTAATTTTAATCAAATTAAATGACAATAGACGATTACTAAATGTAATTACTAGAAATTTTCTGCTTCAATCACAACTTTTAAATATTAAGACGTCTGTGTTGTTTTCTATCAGAATCAGAACCATAATTTTTGTGCGCTCTGTTGTAAAGTATGTGCGCTCGCTCGGCGAGGTGTGTGCGCGCGCACACGCGCACAGCTTAGAGGGAACAGTGCTCAGTACTTCTCTGGAAAAGGACAAAAAACCCCAAATCTCCAGATGCAAGTATTTTTCCACAACACATCAGAATATATCCTAAGGTTCTGTGCTGTTCTTGTAAGCCTCTGAAGCAGCAAATTTAAATATTGCCTCCCTGCATCAGTCTCTGTGGTTTCCCTCCTGAAAGACTGCTCACTGAAGAGATCCTTGCACTTTCCCCAGCACATTCAATGCTTTCCTATGGTGCTGGGACTTGTTTTTAAATTAAACTTCATTTTCAACAACCTGCAAATCCATGATTACACTTCTTTTAATTTATTTGAGGCTCCAGTGCTCTCTCGGGGTCCTGGAAGTGAAACACTGCACCCCTACTGGGGCACCAAACAAGTAATCTATTTATTTTAAGCTACTGGTTACACTTGAAGGCCTTCTCTCTCCCTCCTGCAGCCTGCTGGATTCTTGATCTCTCCCTGTGAACCACGCCCTCCCAGCTCAGGGCTGCAGTCTGTCTTAAAGGGGACTGTTGATAATCCCTTTGGGGAGGGACGGGTAACACTCTATATACCCCAGCACACACCCTCCCCCTCAGCTCAACCAGGCCCCATTGAGCACCTGCCTCACTGGGACCCCCACCTGGGAAAGAAAGTCTACATTCAGGTGAGTCAGACCAGCCCTATGGAACTAGTAGGGTTAGAGACCCAAAAAACACTGCATAATACAGCCGTTGGACGTCTTATGTCGAGCCAGCCACTTGAGGGGTTGATGATCTGTTATCGGCATAAGCAGATGGCCGAGCAGGTAGTATTTAAAGTGTTCAAGTGCCCACTTGACAGCCTGGGCTTCCTTCTCTTATGCATATTCATTAGGTTCCTTTGAAAAGTCTAATCAATGCTTATCCCGAGGAAGCAGTTTCCTGCTGATAAACACTTTGGGATGTTCTTCACCCCTGATTCCTGGGCCAGAACAACCCCTAGGCCCACCTCTGAGGCATCAGTTTGCACAATAAATAGTAGTGAGAAATCGGGGCTAATCAAGATGGGTTCAGAGAACACGGCCTTCTTGAGGTGTTGGAAGTCCAGGTCCAGTGCCAGTGGATCTGTTCGGGAGCTCTCTTCCAGAGGAGATTGGTTAACAACTCTGCCACCTCTGTAAAATTAGGGATGAACTGGTGGTAATAGCCAAACAATCAAAGGAAGGCATGAATCTCTTTCCGATTTCGGGGTGGGGACCTGGGAAATGGCATCCACCTTCCGTAGTTGAGGTCGTATCTGCTCAACCAGATTAAATGCCCCAGGTATTGAACATCCCAACCTCCCAGGAAACCTTTCTTGGGGTTAGCCATCAACCCGGCCTTCTGTAAGCAGGTCAACATGGCTTGTAATTGGGTTAGATGGTTGGTCCAATCTCTGCTGTAGATGACGATGTTATCAAGGTATGTAGGAGCCCTGTGTAATTCAAAGGGCAGCTCCGTAAACTGAAACAGATCTTGTGGTGTCGAAAAAGCAGTTTTCTCCTTGGCAGCCAGAGTCAAAGGCACCTGTCGGTATCCCTTTGACAAATCCAAGGTTGATAAAAAGCATGCTCCACAGAGTCACTCAATTAGCTCATCTACCCTAGGCATGGGATATGCTTCCAGTTTAGAAGCTGCATTGACCCTCCAGAAGTCAATGCAGAATCTGATGCTTCCATCGAATTTAGAAACCAAGACGATGGGTGATGACCAATCACTCATAGACTCTTTGATAAGTCCCAGGTTAAGCATCTCTTCCAGCTCCTTAGTGATGGCCTGTCACTGATCCTCTGAAATCTGATAGGCTCATTACCAGATAACCACCCCAGGGTCAGTAATGATATCATGATGAATGAGGTGGGTTTATCCCAGGTGGGTAGAGAACACCGTTAGGTTCCAGTGGATCAAACTTTCTAGATCTCTTCTCTGTGCAGCATAGAGTTGATCTCCAAATGGGACTTGAGTTGAATCCAATAGAGTCAAAATTTACAGCCCAAAATCATCTCCCTGTACCATCATAACAGTCAATGGAGTCCACTTTTTCAGTAGGTTAATATGGTAAATTTTGGCTTTCTTCCGTTTATCTGGCTGGGTAGTCTTGTAGTTAACAGGCCCCACTTTCTCTTCCACCTCATAGGGCCCCTGCCATTTACAGAGTAACTTGCTCTCGAATGAGGGCAGCAAGACTCTGTCTCCCGGTTGGAAGGTGTGGTGCATGGCTGTTGAATTGTAGCCCCTGGCCTGCTCAGTTTGGACTTTTTCAGACTGAGTTTGGCTACCTCTCCGGCTTTCCTCAGCTGGTCTTGCATTTGTATAATGTACTCATCCAAATTACACCTGGCACGGGGTTTTTCTTCCCAGGTTTCCCTTACTACATCTAATATGCCTCTTGGCCATCTTCCAAAGAGCAACTCAAAAGGCATGGAACTCTTATATACCTCACGGATGGCAAACATCAAATAGAGTAGAAGACTGTGTCCCAATTCTTCCCGTCCTCCTGTACAAATCTTATAAACATCTGTTTCAGAGTTTTATTAAATCTCTCGATGTAGCCATCAGTCTAGGGGTGATATACTGATGTTTGCAGCATCTTGACCTTCACAAAGGCACACACTTGCTTCATTACCTTAGATACAAAGGGTGTTCCTTGATCTATGAGGATCTCATTGGGTATTCCCACCTGTGAGAATACTTCCCAGAAGGCATTCACAATTGTAGTAATCTCATATTCCTTAGAGCAATGGCCTCAGAGTATTGGGTAGCATAGTCTAGTAAGACTAAAATATACTTGTTGCCTCCAGTGGTTCACTCCAAGGGACCTACCAGGTCCATAGCCACTCTTTCAAATGGGGTTTCACTGATAGGCATAGGCACTAGAAGGGTAAGTCTGATTCTGGCAAGATTATGAAGTTGGCAGGTAGGGCATGACTGGCAATATAACTGCATCTGTTTATGGACCCCAGGCCAGAAACATTGGACTAAAACACACTTTAGTGTTTTGTCCACCTTCAGGTGTCCCCCTAATAAATAGCTATGTGCCAACGCTAATACCTGCTGATGGTAGGGCCAGAGAACTATCAGTTGTTCTACCTCTTCCCCTTCTAGGGCACCTTTGGCCACTCTGTATAATAAATCTCCCAATAGCACAAAATAGGGAAAGGTTCTTGCAGGAGACTCTCCGAGCCCCATCTACCTCCAGAACCCGCTCTCGGGCATGTTTAAGGGACTCAACTTGCTGGGTCCTCTTGAAGATCCCTGTGTCTTCCCCCAGTCCCCACTCTGGAATGGGACTATTGTATTTGGGTCACTACTCCTAAACCCTGGGGTTTGTTGCCTAGGCTCTTCCTCCCTAGATCCCTCCCCCATAGCCACTCCTGATGCTGATGATAGCATAGTTATCCTGGTGACGCCAACTCCGGGACTTAGCAGGCTTGGGATTTTCGACATATAGATCCAGGTCTTCCAGGATAGAAAATCTCTGGGAAATCTTCCTGATCTGATTTAGCGGAGCTGTCACTTTTAAATGTTGCTTATGATTGTTTTGATTGTATAAATTAAAATCACACAGCGTTCCTAGTTCCCCTTTATTAAGCACATCATAGCACAAACTGTACTAAACACTCACAGTACCCCCAATCCGTCCAATCCTTTCTTCCTCACCTATAAATAAAAGTCCTACTACAAAGACTCCCCAAACACCAAATTAAGAAAATATTTGGACCGATTTTCAGTTAGCAGGACCTCTTAAGTGGATAAGTGCCAGCCAGTGAGATATTCATTTGTACTGTCTGGATAACCCAAAATGAAAGGGGATAAGGAAACCTCCGCAAACACCGTCCAGATTTCGAGCGGAGATAGCCTACAGCCACACCAGTAAATTCTTCAATCTCCGCTCGGAAGCTGGACTCTGGATAACGTCACAGATTTTTTCCTCTGACAGCCTTAACACTATCCGGATAGTGCCAGAGCAGTCTGTGAGCGGAGCTGGGGTGGAGTTATCCGAGGATATTCAGATTGCCAACTGGATAACAAACTGCATAAAGTTGAGCTACAAAAAATGGCAGATTAAACTTTATACAATTTTGCTATCTGGGTAGCAGTGGTGGTCAGTTGCGAAACCAGCTATTCAGCACCAGAGGCTATCCGGATTCCAGCACTGAATTTGCAGTTTCATTAATAAATGCTACGGTCGGCACTAAAAAGTCTCCCTGTGGATTTTAAATATCGGGCCTATTGCTTTGAAACGCTTACTAAATGTTAAAGAAATTAATTTCTTCTTTCAAGTCCCCCAGCAAGCGTTTCACCAGAAAGGTAGTTAGAGGGAAGAAGAGTTAAATAATGGATTTGCTCTGTTTATGGCCATTGACCTCTTGCCGTTCCCTCTATGATCCAAGCTTGGCTGATGAAGAGCCTCTTCCTTTCTGTCTCTGCTCCATAAATCAGCCCCCCCCCCCCCCACCTGCTGCACAAGGAAGCACAGTGAAGTTATTTACTGCTTCCTGACACAGCAGGTGAATAACGGCAGAGTTGGGAACCTCTGATATGAGACGAGCTACAGCTGGAGCGGGCACGTGGAGTTTACTGTGTTCCCACGGAGCACAATTAAAGAAGAAGACTGCAGACCTTCCCTTGCAGAGAGAGCAGGCCGGGCTGTGCATCAAGGCTTAAAGCTGGAGAGTGCTCTGTGAAATGACTTCATCTGCCGGGTTGCATGTGCCGACTGGCATTCTGCCAGACTGTCAAGACCTGGCTCTCTGACCATTGCTGTTGACTGGAGCTAGAGGTGTTTGCTTTCTGTTAACTGGCCACCATTCGATGATCCCTGATTTAGGATTAGGGAAAGATTGAAATGCACCCAATAATATTTGCATGCATTGTCCTCTTCCTGCCAGGAAGGGTGTTTTAACTTTTGTTTGAGGGCTGGGTGAGGGGTGGCAGATAGATTTATGCCTCTCCCCAACCTTGGGTACACACGCTCTATGAGGCCTTGGGCACAGGGACAGGGATGGCTTAGCCCTGTGAACCTGTCTTGATTTTACCTAATTTAATATTAGTGATTTTAACAAAATTCTCTCATTGTAGTCTTCTCTAGGTCTTATTGGTGTCAGTATTGAGAAGATTTGTCTGAGTAACATAGTGAGTTACTTGGATCAATCCTGGGTTTTTAATTCCCCGTTCTCTCCCTCTTGCTGACCAGATAAACTTTGGCCAGCCAGCTTGACCAGGCAAAATGAGGTGGAGATTGAGATGTTCCAGGGATATGACAGTGAGCACGAATATGCAGTGCTATCTGGCTTAAGCTAATGGGCCGAGGGCTTACCTAAAGTTAGCCGGATAGCTTTGTTTATGAATATATTCGCCAGCACTTTATTCCATATTTGGCTGCACTTCTCCGGTTAAAGTGAACCAGATAAACCTATCCTGTTATCTTCACCGCTGACTGTGCCATTGAATATTGGTTCCAGTATGTACAGAAATATGTTGTTTTATATTGATAGCAGAAGCCCTGGTGAATCCCCACTGTACAGCTACAGAGCTACTATCATAGGCCTCCAAGCCTACCTGAGAGCCTCATCAGATCCAAATACGCAAAAAGTGTTGAAATATGAAAGCAAACATCCAGACTCTGTGTCCATCATCAAACTTGGAGAAGCGTTCCAACGATTAGAAGGAATGAGTGAGAATCCGCAGGCATGCATGGGAAAGGAAGTAACAGAATTTGCAAAACACGAGAAAAAACTCTTCAAAGAATTAGTTCAGCAGGGGAGGAAAAACAATTGGCAAATGCACAAATACAATGGGAAATACAGAGTGTTACTCCAAGAACCTCTTGCCAATCAAGAATGGACACATGAATGGTTAAGGAGAGGTGAACTGAAACTGAAGGATGAAAGATTGATAATTGCAGCTCAGGACAGTGGATGACGGATGAGATGATTTACAGTGAGCATTGAAAAATCTGGCAAAACAGACATATGTTGATTCTGTGTGAAAGAGCTGGAAACAGTGACTCACCTCATAGCTGGCTGTGAAGTTCTGATGGTGGAAAATTTCTATACAGGAAGGGGCAACAAAGTAGCACGTCTCCTCCACTGGAAACTCTGGAAGCTGTACATCATTGTCCCTGAAAAGCACTGGGATCATGACTGTCGGAGAATAACAGAATGAAGAGGTTATGATCACCTGGGACATTCCTTTTCCGACAGATAAGAAACTGGATGCTAGGAAATCTGACATAGTGGTAAAGAAGAAAAATACAAGAACATTGATAATAGAATTGTTGGTAGCAAGTGAATCATGTGGAGAGGCAGAAGATCCTGAAGTACCAAGAAATGCAGTTGGAGACGAAGAAGTCTCTCCCGCTGTACTGGGGGCAACAGGCTTGATAAAGAAGAATTTCTAGGAACATCTTGATAAACTACCCATACCTGTTACATCTTATGAACTCCAGAAGGAAGCTATCTTTGACATGATGCAAGTATTGCACCGAGCATTAGCAGTAAGTTTGAGAGACTGAGATCATACTCCACATACCCTGGCTTAGAAGTGAGGTTCATGACTGTCATGGTATTCGCAAAATTAACCTATTTGGAGAAAATGCCACAGAGAAGCAAATTCAAAGGTTACATAAACAAGAGGGCCCTTTTACTGAAGCGTACTAAGCAATTAACATGTGTTTGCACACACAGTAACTGTTGCTGAGGGCATGTTGTTTCATCGCACATTGATTTGCGCATTGGCGGTGAATTGACAGCTTAGGGGCAGAGAGTGGGTATGAAGAGCATATTGCAGTTAGCACATGGGGACATAGTGCACATTGTTAATGCTGCAGTTAACATGAGTACAAATGATACCACCTCAATAGCTGCAGTTAGGTGCACCTGCTGTAATTGCGCCATGCATTATGGTATGCATCTGTGCTTAACTGCCAGGAGCATGCTGGCCACAGAGGCTTTGCATTTAATGCATGCTAGTTTTAGCACTCCTCGTTAACTCATTTGGAGATCATCTTTCTTCCTCCCACTCCTTTCCTGGGTCTAGGCTAGTACCAGTCTCTCTTCCCTCTACTTGGGAATTCCTCCTTTGCCCTGACCAACTGCACAGGACAGCACCTGTTTTCCTTACCCCTTTACCTCTGCGATTTTATAGGGTACCATCCTTACAGGATCTGATTAGGGCTTAGTCTGCTTTCGGGAGGTGGGTTTCAGGGCACCAACATCCCTCTTCTCCTGAGATATGTTGTTCTTTTACTGTTGCCAGAAAGCTGGGTGATTTTTTTTTTTTTTAGGATCCAACCCCAACAAGGCCTTGAATTGCTGAATGTGTGAGCTGCACACATTCATTGGAACGGGACAGCATAAGAGGTGAGAAAAAAATCACTTTTGGAACCTTACATAAACTGGGTGGTCAGCTAGATCCGTCTTAGGGGTTTATCCCCCTATGCTGCTTCCAGGGCATGTCTACCCTTACAAGAGCATAAAGGAAACCTTCACCTGCCAGGGACGTGGTGACACCCTGGACACATTAGCCATGGTCTGATTGTTGGGGGTGTGGGCTGGGGTGTCCATTTCTGCCTGAAAATTGCCTTGAATATGCAGTTGTGGTCAACATTATTTGGCATCTTTGCATTTTAGGTAGGCTGCATACATTATCTTGAGAAATAATTGGAAATATGTTGTCATAATGTTTTAATAGCATGTTCAAAGGTAGACAAAAAATGATGTCTGTGCAACTTATTTGTAGTAATTTCTGAGAAATAAACAAAATATGACCTGGACAGGATTACTGTATTTTCATGCAAATAACGTGCGTGTTAAACATTTTTTTTGCAAACTGCGCAACCCCCACATGTTGTTTTCATGAGGGTGTTATACACAAACTCATGATGTCACAAGAACAAAAGCAATTAAATGTTACCTTAAATGTAAACCAAATTAAATGAAATAGCAAGCTGCTGTTTTATAATTTATTTCTTTCATATAATTTCATTCTTCTTCATTATTTATACTACTTTTTTTTTAAGTGCCATTGAGTCAGTGTTGACTCATAGCGACCCAGCTACCTCTGGGTTTTCTTGGCAATGTATCATCGAAAGTAGATTGCCAGCCTTTTCTTACGAGGCAATGGAGGATAAAGTGACTTGCCCAGGGTCACAAGGAGTGCCAGTGGGAATCAAACCCTTGATCTTCTGGGTATGAGATAGTTGCTCTAACCACTAGGCTATTCCTCCACACTACATTAATCTAGGCCAATTTCAGTTCAATCATCATCTGACTCCTGGAAGCCTTCAAAGTCCATTACCTCTTCACTGTTGTCAAAATATCTAAGAACTGCCTGCAGATACTCTTCTGTAATTTCTGAAGTGATATCATTTATCATTGTCGTTGCTATTGGTATCTTCACCTTCGTCATCGGTATCCGAACGTGTCTCATTCTGCTGGTAGACGATCTCTGCCATTCTGAAGCCATTGCAGATAGTTTCTAGTGTTATTTCCCCCCCCAAGCAGAAGCCAACCACTTACAGACTTCCTAAAACCTTGTCTGCTTCAGTCGCCCTGATGGTGTAAATTTGTGAATCCCAGACTGCATCCATTCATCCCATTCTTTTTTCACGAACGTCTTGAACGAATGGTTAACCACTGTAGCTCACTGTAACAGCTATATCGGCACCAGTGGAGTTTTATATAACTTTGAACTTTTTTTTCTTTGTGGGCTGTCATGGCATCGAAAATTAGTAAGGACTTCTTTGAAAAGAGTTCCCTCTGCCTGGCCCTATTTATTTATTAATTTAGCTGCATTTATATCCTGCTTTTCACTGGGTCAAAGTGGTTGGGGGATACATTTAACATGAGGGGATATGAGACACACACTAATACTTAGAGGGAACATGGGCCTTAGAGGGTTAAGTGGCTTGCCCAAGACCACAAGGAGCACCTGTGGGACTAGAAACCCCAGTCCTTCCAGCCCAAGGTTGCTGTCCTCTAGTGGGATTTGAACCACTGACCTTCTGGCCTGTGGTACCTTGCCCCAACCACTAGGCCACTCCTTCCTATAACATTTGTCTACCCATACTTTCATAAGATCACAGTCCATCCATCCCTTCTTATTGCAGTGGACAACCACACTAGTGGGCAGTTTTTCGCAGGGCATGGTAACTCTCTTGAAAACTACCAATGGCTTTAATTTCACCCCACTCGCAGTGCATCCAAGGGCTACAGTGAAGCAAGCCCTCTCATGCCCAGTGGTTGTAATGGCTTCACTTTGATCTGAATTGCAACAGTAGACAGAGCTTGATTTTGTTCCCACAGAAAGAGCCCACTGTTTCAAGTCATTCTCCAGTTGAGGCCATTTCGCTTTGGGCCCACGATATGCGCGTTTTCAGAGGTTCATTTTCTCGAGCTCCTTTTTCTTCTTTCTCCATTCATGAATGGATGCCTCTCCAACCTCGAACTCTCTCACTGCGAATCTTGAAGAAGGGCTGTGAGAATCGGGAGCCCGAAACGCAACATTGGGTTGTATTTTTCAAACATTTTTGAATAAGTGGCAAATCTTGGAGTTATCTTCGTTATCTAAGTGGTGAGGAGAAGGCCTACCTAGTGTTCCAGTGACCTATTTGTTGACGGAACCTTTGGAGTCGGACGAGACAACTCGGGAGAGCTAAGTTAACCCCCACCTTTTACTAATTATGAATAGTTTGGTTTACACAAACAAAATCGGTTTATATCCTTTTTGATTTAAATATCTTTAAGGGTTGATTCTGGAGTTACGTCCCCGTTTTAATAAAGAACAAAAGGAACATAGTTGCTACGAGAGGGTGTTACATCTTCAAGGCAACGGTTCCGACAAAAATTAAACCCACACATTTCTTAGTTAGATTATCACAGAGTTGGGTTATGTGTTTTTAGGGTTAAATTTTATATGGTACTAAGTGTATAGGCAGCAGGTCAGACATTTCTTCACAGTGTTGAAGGCTACTTACTATAGTTCTGAAAACTCTGTTGTATGTGTTCAGATTTCAATTAATCTGCTTTGGGAATTTTGTTGCGAGGCATGAGTAATTATTAGTTTACTGTAAATTAATTTTATTTAATGCTATTTTATTATGCTATACATTTTTATTTGCTGTTCAGTACTGTTGGGGAAGGGGTTGTGATAAGGAAGCTTATCATAGCTCAGGAAGGAGCTATAGAAAAGGTGAAGTGACTCTGAACAAGCAACCTGTCAGTTCTGGTAGAAATAAGAAAACAGAATTTTTCCATAAAAGACTACCAGTCCCAGAATGCACCAGGTTTCCAACAGCCATTAGAGGAGCTGAAGTGGGGAAACGTGTGTTCAATCAGGAGGGCTATGAGGTAATCCCTAAGCACTCATCTCAAAGGGCAGGGCCTGATTCAGCACAGCTGTGCTGCGTTAGGGAGGAGCACTCATCTAAGCAGAATAAAGGTAGAGTTTATTCTACAGAGAAGCAGCTTGAGCTTGATCATCTTCATCATCAGGAGGATCATCAGAAGCAGAAGCCAAACCGGACAGACAGAGAGGGAAAGAAACCCTTTGGAAGAAAGAGGAGAAAAGCCTTTGAGAGGTCTAGAAGAGTCCAGAGCAGTACGTATTCTGGGAGGCATTCCAAGGGCCAGCATACACCATTGGACTGGGGAAAGCCAGAGGAATGGTGCTGCAGAGCTAGGAATCTCCAGACGGTACCTGTGAGGGAGACGGCTGCACGTGGAAGGGACCCTAAGACCCGTGCCAGAAGGTATGTGAAGAGAGATCCAGTGTCCAGGGATCTGGATGGGAAGGCTGGACATAAGAACTGGACTACATACTGGCCAGGCTATATAGAGAGGAACTCTAACAGCAATGGAAGCTCAGGTATGAACACTGATCTATGCCCTAGCTATAACCTTGAAAGACAGCAGGGAAACAAGTATTCTCCTGAAAGTGCTCCATTGGGAGATTCATCTGTGCCAATCCATGATATTGAACCCATGCTTGTTGAAGAAGAGGGGGTGATAGCAGATGAAGAATCTGTTTACATGAAGCTCTCTGTCTAAACTCCTTTGGTGATTTTCTGTTATAAAGTACAGCAACCATCACAAAGAAATACAAACTTGTTCTTTAATCTACTCAGAAAAGCTCACGAGTAGGATTTTTAGCCACGCAGTAGAAAGCAAGCCAGCTAAGGGGTTTCAGCTGGATAACTGCTAGCAATTGAGCCTTACCTAATTGCTTGTGAGCTCTAAGAGAATCACTTCTGAATCTATGTGGGAAGATATAAGAAGTTTACCTGAAAAGAACAGGGTTTTTTTCCTTCTTTGTGGCTTTTGGTTTGTTGTTTGATACATGCTAAGAAAATACTAGCTAAGCCTACAGAAAAGACCAGTTTGTTATCAACCAGGTCTTATTTCTTTTGCTTTGATTGCCTGACAAGTTCAAATGTTGTTTTCTGATTTTGTTTTTCCAAGTTTAACACTGAAAGCAAGTAACCTGATTTATGTGCTACCAAGCATATCTGTGTTGGGAGAAATAACCCCATAAATAAATATCTTATTGGCTTTACCCAAAAGCACAACTAATTATTGTGAGCAGCTGTGTCTGGTGTGAATGAACTGCATTGCCCACAATCCCTTGCAAATCATATAGATATATGCACTTGCCAAGACTGTGAAGATTCTCCCCCAGGCAGCCGTCTGATTGTTCTCCCTTCCCTCCCCCCCCCCGAAAAAAAAGCCAAATCTAAAAAGATAACAAGTGAACACTCCGCGACTAGACTTCTGGTGTGGTTAGGACTTGGGGAAGAGTGGTCAGTTTTTCAGGTACAGGTAGTCGTCGACTTACGACCACGTCTGGTTCCGACAGACTGGTCGTAAGTCGATTGTGGTCGTAAGTCGGACCACTTAATTTTCTTTGATTTATTTTTTATTAGGTAGCTGTGCCTTTAGAGCCACGGGGTGAAATCTTCACCGGGTTTTTTTTTCTTACTGCCTGGACCGGTAGCGCACACGCCGATCAGGATTCCGCTGGCGTTTCGCCTCAGGACGATTCAGGGCTGGCGTTTTTGCTCTCGCGGGCTGCAAATCATGGCCAGAAAAACGGTCGTAAAGTCGATCAGTCGTAAGTCACATAGGTCGTAAGTCGATGACTACCTGTATTACATTGACTTCCTGTTGAATTCAGATTGAAGTTTGGCATTCTCATGTGTTTTAAGGCCTTAAGAGATGTGGATCCTTACTAGATGAAATCCTCGCTTGTGTTGTGTGTTTGAGTGAAATGTCAGTCACTTGTGTAAGATCTGTTAGCTGTTCCTCTGTTGTCAACTGTGGAACATGTGTGTACAGGCAAGAAAAATTTGGTTAGTTTTTGTTTTTTGTTTCATGAATTTTCTCCAATTTTATTTTATTTTTTTGGTAAGTTAAACACATTAATTTTAATAAGGAATTTCTTGTGCACTGCCTGGTTGTGTTCTAAGGACTGGGTTAAGAACCACTGGCCTAGCAGAAGTCTCAGCCAGGTCAAAGGGCTTTTTAAAGTCAATAGGATTACTTTATCCATTCTGAGTTTGTCTAAACACCATAGAGTGATCTCCTGATCCAGAGCAACTGTGGTAGATCCAGCTCTTGTTTTGTCTCATTGCTTGCTTGGACTTGTAGGTTCCATTTCTCTAGAAAAAGTGGGACTAAATATTTATAAGACATTGGAGAAGAAACCAGAACTGGATCTGCTCTTCATGGTTGACCTGGATAAGGTAAAGGCTCTATGTGCTTCCTTCAAACTATTCAGTTCCAAAGGTTTGTTGTATTTAGGCTTCATCTTGATGTCAGGTCTTGAGTTATAGAGGGCTATAATATACCTACTTAAAACCCAACATGATTAGATGTGGCGTTTGCAACTGCCCATTGGCCAAATCCTCCCCTCCCCCACCAATGTAGTGTGTAATCTCCAGGAACAAGCAGGAATGAGTCTTCACATATGGGTACGTCGATACCGACGGAGTCTGCGCGGGAACGCTTCCCAGCGTCCAATCAAAGAGCTTTTGGAAGCATCCCACCACGCCTGCATGCTGCCTTCCCGCCTTTCCCAACTGCCTCTCCTCAGTTTTCGTTTTCCGTGGAACCGGCAGGACATCCTCCTGTCACCGCGGAAAATTCTTCTTTTATTTCTTTAGTTTTCTTGTGGTCGTGGCTGTCTTCCCGACGCCACCGGTACCGCCGGTGTTTTCTTTTCTTTCTTTTCTTGTAAAATCTTCCTTTTTCAAGGAATATTTTTTCTTCATAGTGTCTTAGGCCTTTTAGGCCTCTTCTTTTCCTTCATGGAACCGCCAGCCACTTTCTCCAAGAAATGTTCAAACTGTGGCGGTACAACTTTATTTTTAGACCCTCGAAGTCGGTGTCTAACCTGCTTGGGTCCTGACACCAGTTTGGTGAGAAGAGGTCTTCAATATTGAGGTTCTCTCGATACACGGTTTCCCTCCAACTTCAGGGCACCGTCCCCTTCTTCTGCACAGGATCAGGTAACCCACAAACAGTCTGTTAAGACTAGCCAGCCCTCGAGTGGTAGGTCTCATGCACAGCATGTAGACGGCTCCGGCCTTGCCCTCGAGGGCCTACTGGCTTCAAAACCCCGGCAGGAGTCTTCGGTCTCAAAAGCCTTTCAGGGGTTTCAGGTTGTTCCTGGGGTTCACCCCTCACAGAACATACCTGAGCCATGTCCGGTGGTGGCATCCGCTTCGAGCAGTACCAATACCCCGACATCGGCACTGGTGTTGGATGAAACACTCCTCACCAGGGATGGTCATCTGGTGTCCTCGGTGTCTTCGGGACCGGTGGATACACTCCAGACTGACCTTCCATTATCGGTACCAGCACCGATACTACCATCGACGTCGGTACCCTCCAGACGTGCAGCGATAGCCTCGCTTCCTTCGATGCCGAGTCTGGAATTGATCTCCAGTCTGGAGGACTGGGTACCGACTCACCTTGGTACCGGCTCTCGGCGGTAACGAAGGCTCGGTTCCGATGATTCGGATCCACAACTCTCGGTTCCCTCGAGGCCCATTGAGTTGCCACTGGTTGACCTTCATTCACCGGTATCAGACACGGTACCGAAGTCGGTGCCGATGTCCTCATTACCCTTACGGTCGGTGCCTTCCATGCTTTGCTTATCGATGCAGAGTTTAGAATCGCTCTCTAGTCTGGAAGACTCGGTACCAATACGCTTTGGTACCGACAGCGATCGATACCGGTGGCTCGGTACCGAGGATAGCGGCTGGAGGTTGTCGGTTACCTCGGTACCGATTGAACTGTCACCGATGACTGCTCCGATGTCTCTGTCGGGCTCGACTCCGACATCGGTACCGGTATTGGCATCGGTACCGGTATCCACAGTAGCATCGTGGCCAACTCCTGCCATGCTTTTTTCAACAGGATCGCTCCCTTCTATGCCAAGCTTGGAGTCGATACCTGGCATGGACAATGTGGTAATGACGGTCGCTGCTCCTGACAGTCAGTACCGGCGACCATCCCTTAAGCATTCCACACTGCACTGTGCAGAATCTTCTATTCCTATATATTTGGATAGCTTTGTCGGTGCTCAGGCTAGTTCTTCAGATCTAACCTGTCCAAGAGAGATTCCTGCTGGGGAACCCTCTTTTCAGAGTTTCCTTCTGGATATAGCAAGATCTCTTGCCATTCCTATCCCAGGACATGATCCTGCACAGGGCTCTCTTTCTACCAAAGCAAAGGAGAACATAATGCTTCCTTTGCATCATTCCTTGCAGGATCTCCTTCTAGGAATGTGGGAAACACCTTTTAGGGTACCCCCACCTTCCAGAGCAACTGATTTCTTATATCAGGTGCCCCCTTCTCCAGGGTTTCAAAAGACTCAACTTCCTCATCATTCCATAGTTGTGGAATCAGCAATGAGGCGGGTAAAGAGTAAGAAAAAGCACTCTTCTTATCCGCCAGGTCGTGAGTCTAAGACACTAGATGCCTTTGGACGTCAAACCTTCCAGACATCTATGCTTTCTGCAAGAATTCTCTCATATATTTTTTATATGAGTCTATCTCTTTAGGAGGTTGCAAAGCAATTACATCTTTTGACTCCTTTCCTTCCAGATTCCAAGAGTGCACACTATTCCTCACTGCTTATGCATATCCAGAATATCTCTTGGTTTCTTTCTCGTGCTTCCCTGGACTCTTTTGAGTCTGTTAGCAGGACTTCTGCTATAGCTATAGGGGCACGACGTAGAGCCTGGCTCCAAGCTTCAGACTTGGACAAATGAGCACAACAAAGACTAGGACATACACCTTGCACTGGAGAAAATCTCTTCAACAAGGAGTCTTTACATCAGGTTACTCAGTTGTCCACTGATTTACCTGTTCCTAAGGGTTGTTCTACACCTTCTTCTTTCCCAGTAGGTAGGAAATGTCCTACCAAACTTTCTTCCCACAGGAGAAGAAGGTTTTATTCATCACTTGCCCATCATACAGATGTTCCCCAACAGGGGAGGCATCGTCCTGGTCTGAAGAATCCAACCTCTCACCAGGCTCAACAAACCCAGCAACCGCAGGGTTTCTGATCAATCATCAGATGCTGGTGACTCTTGGGGTTTAGAATCTGCAGTTTGCTTCTTCGCAATAGAGGCAATCCACCGCTTCATTCTAACCCCTAGACATGAATCTCTTTCCAAAGACCTCCATTTTTTCTATATTTCTATGAGCTGTCAGAATGTTCATGCCTATAGGTCACAGGTTTCTCCTCTTCTTCCTGCTAGGGAAAGAGGTCTAACCACTATCAAATGATAGCTTCCTGTGCCAGCATGTCTTTTTCCTTCTATAGACTTACTACTTGGTAAGTCTTCTTCAGCTCCATTCCCTTCACCCTCTTACCAAGCTTTTCCCCTGTAAGAGTGGAATTACTTCACTGGAGGGCTTTTTCTTCAGCCTCTCTAATTTTGTCACTTTCCAGTGCGGAGTTTTCCTCTCTGAGTTAACTCCTCTGTTTCAATCTTGCTTTGGGGCAGCTTATCAGACATGTCTAGAGTTTTCTACTCCTGTTCTGTCTGTTCTTTCTGTTTTTAAACAGTAAGATTATTTCTGCTGTCTTGCTAGCAGCTGCCTATGCAGGAGCTTTAATGTTTGGACCACTGGTTCTTGTCCACAAACAACCAGATTTGTCCTCCACTAACATTCTGTCTAATCTTAGTAGTGGCTCCAAGTCAGTGCTTTCTTCTGTCTTGGAGATTATCTCACTACAAGCTTTCTGGATTGTCTTCTATTTCTGCCATCTCCTTTCTCCTGGGTTTGGCAGCATAGTTGGCAGAGATACTGGCTTTCCAGCAGCCAGTTCTATCTCCTCATTCTCCTGCATCATGCTCTCTGCAATTCTACAGAGAAGCTTTCCACTATGGGCCCTTGCTAGAGAGCATGGTGTTTTTTCCTCCAACAGCTATCCTAGATGGTTGGAAAAGGCTTTTCAGTCATGTCTCCCATGACTAGAAGGGTTCTCCCTTCTCTTCCTATCTCGTTTTTGATATAAGGGACATAGGCCTTCTCTTACATGAAAACTTAAGGAGTTGCCAATTCCCTGCTTTGGTCCATAGTATTCCCAATCGGGGATATGCTCTTTCTCCTTGCAGCTCGTCCTCATGGTAAGAACGCATGATACTTTTGCTCTTAAGCAGGTCAACATGGTATCTCATCTCTATGCGTCTTCTGTCCTCTTACCATGCTAGAGTTCTGGAAGACTCTGAACTTGCTGGCTGCAGACTCAAATTATCCTCTGTTTTTCACGTATCTGTCCTGGTTATTTCACTAGCTAGCATCCTTGCAGATCATAACCAGGAGGAATAGATTCTCTATATATCTTCTCAAGTAGGTTCCACCTCCTTGTTATTAGATGAATCTTTCCTCTCCACATATTCATATCTAATTTTTGTGTGTATTTTATGCCCTTCCATATCTCACTATAGATATATTCTTATATGTCTATCTATCTATCTATCTATCTATATATATATATATATGTGTGTGTATCTGTCGAGATATTGTATTACAGATAGATACGTATCCACATACCTATCTATCTGACTGTCTATGCTCATATAGCTATATGATTCCGACAGATGGGCTTACCCATTCCTATGCTATCCAGCAGGTTTGGGGTTCTACACACACAACCACTCCTGTGGTAGTCAACAACTTTTATACCATAACCTTAGGGTTTAGGTACCTCTGAAGCTCTCCATGCTCCAATATCTCTCCTAGCTTACCTCAGTTCGGAGAGATATTGCGGATCTTCCTTTACTCACAGGCTTAACGCCTCAGGCATTTGTCCTCTCTTTTTGGGATACAAGGGGTTCCCATATCCTTTCTCCCCATAAGGACTGTACCTGTTTGTCCAAATCGGTTAGCCTTTCTCTTTTTGCTCCTAAGAGTGAGCCACTCTGCCTCCAAAAGAGTTTGGTTTTTGTCTTAAAGCCTTCTGCTGAAGGCCCACCGTTTTTGTACTACCCCAGTTTTTCTTACTGGGGTTACCTGTTACCTTTCAGGATTCTGACCTCCACTGTTTTTTCCTACAGTGAGGTCCTCTTCGAGATTCCTCTACTGGGTTCCCCAGTAGATCCCATGGACCTCCATACTTTTGTCAAATCCTATTAGGGGAGGTCCTTATTGCAATATTTCATTTCAATATCATTGATGACAATTATCATCCCCACATGGACTTCTTGTCTGCAGTCCTATGCTAGGTTAAGCTGTTTCCCACAGCACCTTTCTCTTTTCAACTCCTACCCTCCATCCTCAGGATGCCTGGTGTTATTAGGTATAGCATGTTCCAATCTATAACATGCTGGGACTCCAGGCATCTTAGCTTGGGAGTCCCCATATGTGAAGACTCATTCCTGCTTGTTCCTTGAGATAGCACAGTTACTTACCTGTAACAGGTGATCTCTGGGAACAGCAGGAATAAGTCTTCACAACCCACCCACCTCCCCTAGTAGTTGTATCTCTATCTATCTTTCCTTTCCTCTCTCTTTCTCTTTGTCTCAGCTTTAAAACGTAACTGAGGAGAGGCAGTTGGGAAAGGCGGAAAGGCAGCACGCAGACGCTGTGGGATGCTCCCAAAAGCTCTTTGATTGGACGCTGGGAAGCGTTCCCGTGCAGACTCCGTCGGTACCGACGTACCCATATGTGAAGACTTATTCCTGCTGTTCCCAGAGATCACCTGTTACAGGTAAGTAACTGTGCTTTACACCCTAAGGGCAGTGCACTTTTATTTATTGTTCCTGCAACATGCTAGCCCATTACCGTATTCTGGCTCTGTGGAACCAATGCTGTCATATCTAGAAGTGGGAGACAGCAGATTAGTCCAGGGTGGAAGAGAACAGACAACCTGGATGTCTTAAGAAAGATCAGTGCATTGTGCTGGTTCAGGTGGTAACTGGTCAGAAGGCAAATTATTCCACTCAGAATACTGGTCCGACCCTCTCAGAGAGGGCAGTTAGAAGGCCTGGAGTAGCCACTTTCCTCTTAGATCCGGTCAGAGGACAGTGAGAACTGGAAGAAACTGGAGACGCCTGTGTCTTTTTCCAAACATTTCTTCATAATGTTTCTCCTATGTAGTGCTAATTTCCAGAATCCATCTGGCTCTTCCAGGCTGAAGTGCTGACACTGATTGATTTTTGGGATTAGCATTTTACATGTATTTTGCTAGGGTGTCAGAAAGGAGGGGGAGTTGGATACCGCAGAGGTGAAGCTAAATTTCCTTTTACCTGACCTTTTCATGCTGCATTCACGTTCAGCTCACTCCTTGGTCAAGTTGGTGTTTTTTTTAATTTGCTTTAAATGTCAGCTAGAATTGATGCAGGATTTGGAATGTTCATATGTATCGTCTAAGGTGAAAAAAGGTAGTCTTCAGCCCTTTGATTTTCAAACTTGTTAGTTGTATTTGAAACTCAACTGTTAGTGTCTCCTGTTAGTGTCTGTCGTAGCTGACTTGTGGAATCAAGTTGTGCCTTTTGAACACTTTAGTGTCTCTGATATTTAAATCATTGGTTCAATAGCTGAACTAAAATTGTTGAAAAAGTAATTCTCTGATGAAGATTCTTATGCCATTTTATAGGGGTCTAGTTGATGAATCGTTATCAAAGAGCAGGGGCCACATATGTACAGAAATAGAGCAAACTAGCCAAACAACACTGTCATCCTCGCCGGCTTGTAACCTTGCAGGTGTCTCTGACTCTTCTCTCTCTTTTTTTACACATATCCACTAGCTAAAATCTATCACTTCCTTTTCTATAGCATCAGCAAACTCTGTCCCTTCCTCTCTGAACACACTATCCAAGTCTCTTATCTACTCTCTTATCACCTCCTGATTACACTACTGCTGCCTGCTTCTTGCTGGTCTCCTGCTGAACCATCTCTCTTCTCTTCAAAGCTCGGCTGCCCGAATAACCTTCCATCAGTGTTGCTACACTCACGTACAATGTTCCCTCTAATTTTCTGTAGGCTGTGTGCGCATAAAATATCAGCTGTGCAGCTTTTGAAGGAAGGTAAAATTTTTGTGCACCACATAAAACCTTGGCTCTCACCCTCATATACAGACCCCCAGCATCCGACTACAAAAACCTCACCCCTATTCTAGAACTCGCATGCACAGCGTCGCAAAGCAAACCACTTATACTCCTTGGTGATTTGAACCTCCCATCATTGAACCACACACAATCAGATAACTTCATAGATGCTATGACACAAATGGGGTTCACTCAGATAATACATGCTCCACCCACAAGAAAGGCAACATACTTGACGTAATCTTCCTCTCATCCACACTCTGCAGTCACTTACCACATTACACTCCGAATATAACAGAAGTACCCTGGTCAGACCACCATCTTATCACAATCCAGCTACCGGCACAAATCCCAAAAAACAATACAAACACAAATCCACATACATCACGTTTCATACGCTTTGACAAAGACACATTCCTTGACAAAGTATTACCCAAACTAAACACAGTCTCACCAGACATCAACTCAACCATAGCTCATGGAATCTAACGATTCAAAAAGCAGCGCTCCCCACACGAGTCTTACATAAACAAACAAAAAAGACAGAAAATGGTTCACCAAAGAGCTGACACAACTAAAACAACTGAGGAGACTAGAAAAGAGATGGAGGAAAACTTAAATCTGAGGAAAACAAATCCCAATACATGCTCCTACTTATAGAATACAAAACGCAATCAACAAATCAAAAAGAGACTACCACTCCAAAGTAATAAACTCATCCATCACCGCCTAGGGAGTTATTCGCGATAGTAAGACACTAACCAAAACTAATAACACCGAACCTAAACAACAAGCAATGAATATACAATCACTAGCAGAACATTTTGCAGAAAAACTAAAAACAAGACCACTACCCGACTCCATTATTATCAAACACAACAACCACCCACATATGGACAAATTTCCAGTTGTTAGAACAAAAGCAACTCCTCAAAATTATAACAATGATAAACACCACCACCTCCCCACTCGACCCATGCCCTGTATCTTGGATTAAGTGTGCAAAAAATGAACTGGCGGTAAACATACAAGATATAGTTAACCAATCCCTTACACAAGGCATCATGCCCGATGCCCTAAAACTCACAACACTCCGACCAATAATAAAGAATAATAAGCTTGACTCAAAAGACCCGAACTCATACAGACCCATAGCAGCATTCCATTCATTGCCAAAATAATAGAGAAAACAATCCAAATTCAGTTACAGGAACACATTGATGAGCACAAACCACTTGACTCACACCAATTTGGCTTCCGCCCATCCCACGGAGTAGAAACTCTCCTAATAACACTAATGGACTTTCTCATCAGGGGCACAGATGACAAACACCATGGTTTCTTACTCCTATTATAGATATCTCAGCCGCCTTCGATAACATCAATCACCCGACACTGATCAACAGATTAGAGAACCTAGGAATTGGCGGGACGGTCCTTAACTGGTTCAAATCCTACATCTCACATAGATTAATACGAGTCCAAATTGACCAACAAGCATCAGAAACATTCCCACAAGGACAGGGAATACCCCAAGGATCGGCCCTTTCAGCCCTCCTATTTAACCTGAACCTCCAACCGATAACAAACATAATAAAAAATCACAAGAATAACCATTTTATTTATGCCGATGACATCATGCAAGCTATCCCCATAACCATTAAACCCTACATATGACTCACTATCCAAATGCATGGCAGAGACCTCCTCCTGGATGGAATCTAACCACCTCAGCATCAACCTCAAAAAAACTGAGGCAATGTTTGTAATGAGGTCATCTATGACTGAAAACACTTACCCTGAAACAATCACAATCAACAAAACCTCCATACCTGTTAAAAAACAAGTAAAATACTTAGGAGTAATAATAGACCACACTCTCACCATGATACCACACATAAAACAAACAGTAAAAACTATTTTCTACAAACTCAAAACTATTCAACACCTAAGACCACTCCTCGAAACACAAGACTTTAGATCTGTAGTAAGTACCCTGATCACCCCTCATTTCGACTATTGCAATAGTCTCCTTATAGGCCTTCCTCAAAAAAACACATACCTCCTACAAAGAGCTCAAAACATCTGTGCTAAAGTAATTGCTAAAGCTCGCTTAACAGATCACGTAACCCCAATACTGCTAGAACTCCACTGGCTCCCTATAAACAGTCGAATTAAATACAAAATACTAACAACCTATAAACTCATAAATGACATAACCCCCTCACACCTATCCACATTACTGCACTCTCCAACATCGACAAGGGCCCACAGACAAAACACAGCCCACTCCCTTATCATACCAAAAGCCATCCGGAAGACTAAGAAAACCACTAGCTCCAGAGCATTCTCATTCACTGCTCCTACACTCTGGAACAACCTCCCTATTGAACTTCGCACCATAAAAGACCTCATCCAATTCAGAAAAGAATTAAAGACTTACCTGTTCACTGAACATTTTGAAATCCCCTACTCCCCAAAGCCAGCCCCACTACAAACGTGGAAACAATTACACAAACTCCCTTAATCCCAACACCATAACCACATGCCTGCCCACCCTCACACACGCCCCAATGAAGACATAAAAGGAACTAAATTCCAGCACCTACACAAATACCCGCACTACACACCACACACTGTACACCACACACTGTAAATATACATTTGTAAAAAAGTTTAATGTTTTGTTCTACTTTAATACCCACTAAGTTAAATTTTATTGTTCAATGTAAATAGTTAGTTTCTATTGTTCTATGTAAAGAATGTATACAAATGTGTACAAGACTGTTAACCTGTTATATGTAAACCACCCTTGATCTCTGGAAGGGGCGGTATAAAAGAAATAGTTAAATAAATAAAAAAATAAAAATAAAAAATAACGACACGCGGAGTTATATACTTTAAAATTTGACTACACATCAGAATACAGTATGTACACCACATTGATTACACTAGAAAACATTGTAGAACTTGTGAAAATTGTAAATACATAACAACTTTTAAATTTTAAGACGTCTGTGTTGTTTTCTATCAGAATCAGAACCATAATTTTTGTGCGCTCTGTTGTAAAGTATGTGCGCTCGCTCGGCGAGGTGTGTGCGCGCGCACATGCGCACAGCTTAGAGGGAACAGTGCTCACGTAACCCCTCTTCACATGTCACTTCACTGGCTCTATCTCCGTTTCTGGATACAGTTCGAACTTCTCCTACTGACCTACAAGCGCGTTCATTCTGTGGCTCCTTGTTACCTTTCTCCCTAGACCTCTTCTGGTAAATCACTTTTATCTGAGTTCTTCTCCTCCATTGCCTACTCCAGACTCTGTTCTTTCCACTTTGCTGTGCTATACACCAGCAATGGACTCTCTGAGTCAGAACGTCGGCCTCTGTCTCTAATCCTGTTCAAATTTTCAGTCTGCATTTGAGCAGGGCTAGAGACGGAGGCTGATGCACCGACTCGGGCAAATCTGGCCCATCCACTAGGTAAGCTAGGCGGCCACCTAGGGTAGCTGGCCCGAATGGGTAGTGGTGGCGGCATACATGGGTGGCTGTGCCGGCCCCCCTCCCAGCTTTTGCCGATTCTGTTTGGGAGGGGGGGCGGGCGGGCAGCGGCAGTATTTCCAAAAGCAGTGGCAAAAAGCCACCACTTTTGGAAATACTGCCGCTGCCCACCTCCCCCTCTTGAGATGGAATCTGTGGCAGCTGGGGGGGATGGCGGCAGCGGCAGCTGAGGGGGGACAGTGTAAGCAGGGGGGCAGCAAGGTTGGGGTTTCTGCTTAGGGCGGCAGACCCTAGTGGGCAGGTAGGCCTTTGACAGTCCCAATGGTCCGTGGAAGTTGGAAGGAGCAGGAACGCAGGCCATGAGCACACACATGCGCTTTAAGGCCTGCTGCGGCTTCAAAGAAGTGACCGCCATGTCACCCATCAAACCCCGGTGAGGGTGGATATCGGGGGCAGTGAGGCAATGCGATGGGGGCAGCACATTGGGCCTGCCTAGTGCGGCAAGAACCCTTGAGCCGCTCCTGATCCTGATCTCTTTTGCTCCTACTTAACACCTTTGTATTGTCTTATTACTTCCAATGAAACTCTCTAGTCCCTTGTTTGTCAGTCTTGAATAGCTCGTAAGCTCTGTTGAGAGGGACTGTCCCGAATACATGTCTGTGTATAGCGCTGCATATACCTGGTAGTGCTAGTGGTAGGCTCCACTGTTTATGACCTTTCTCTTTAACATTTATTTGCAACCCCCAAGGAATTTGCTAGTCATTTGGAGTCAAATACAGAAACTGTGTAGGTGGTATTCAGTTCTTCCTGTCTACAGAGGTGATAGTGCCTCTGTATAAGTCTTTTGTGCAACCTCATTTGGAGTATAGTGTGCAATTCTGGAGACCGCGCCTTCAAAAGGATATAAACAGGATGGAGTCAGTACAGAGGGTGGCTACTAAAATGGTTAGTGGTGTTCATTATAAAGCATATGAGGACAGACTTAAGTATCTTAATATGTACACCTTAGAGGAAAGGCGGGATAGAGGTGATATGATTGAGACGTTTAAATACCTCCGTGGCATAAATGCACAGGGGGAGAGCCTCTTTCGATTGAAAGCAAATTCTGCTATGAGGGGACATGGGATGAGGGTGAAAGGGGATAGATTCAGGAGTGATATGCAGAAATATTTCTTTACAGAAAGAGTGGTAGATGCGTGGAATAGTCTCCCAGTGGAGGTGGTAAAGATGAGGACAGTATCTGAATTCAAAAAAGCATGGGACAAACACAGAGGATCTATAAAGGAAAAAAGGGGACTGTTGTAGTGGTTGATATGGAAGGACAGACTAGATAGGCCATGTGGTCTTTTTCTGTCGTCATTTTTCTATGTTTCTATTATTTGAAAGACGTTTTAGGAAATCACTCTCCTTATTGACCCTTACGATGTTCTGGAAAAACATTGTTTTCACTTTCTTCTCTTTTTAACAGGTTGACTTGGCTAAGACATTAGTCTGCCAGTTCAAATTCCTCGAAAAACTGGCTGCTTGTCTTTCCATAAGGAAGTTAAGTCCTTCCTTTTCTTTAGCTTATGGTCCTGATTGCTAAGGGGCTGCTTTTAATGCAGCCCCTTAGCAATGTTTGTACATTAGTTTGTCCTGCCTGTATTTTGTGCAAAGCTTTTGTGATTTTGCTTTGAACAATATTTTTTTGAATTTGCGGAATAGTAGTTCTCCAGGAACAAGCAGGAAGTTAGTCCTCGCATATGTTGACATCTGCGCTGAAGGAGCCCGTGCAGAGCATTTCCCCCAGCTTTCACAGAAAGCTTTGGGAATCCTACCACAGATGCGTGGTCCCCTTCCTGCCCAAGGGTGCCATCTTGCTCAGTCTCCCTTTTTCCACGGAGCCCAATGGAAGTATGTCCTGTTTCCCCAGAAATATCCTTTAAAAGTTGTCCTCAAAAGTTGTTTTTTTCCCGGTTTGCGTACCAGTTCCTCTTTCCATCTCAAGCCGGCGCTGTCCCTGATGCCGTCTTCGGATCTTCCCTTCTTTTTTGACGAGGCATACCTCAACCGATGTTCATGCCATTTTTCGCTCAGGGGTCGTCTATCCCGACCAGGTGTCTCCCACCATGTCCCCAGGAGGGTTCAAGAAGTGTGACCACTGCGGTCAGACCATGTCTATCACAGACACCCATGATTGCTGCTTGCAGTGCCTCGGCCCGGACCACAACGGTGCCACCTGCAACCCTGTTCAGGCCATGACTCCGAGAACCAACAGGAAATGGTTGGAGTTGCAGGAGAAACTGTTCCCATGGTCCAACTCAGCACCGGCTTCCCCGACGCTGAGCCTCAAGCTGAGCACATCCCATGAGGCCCAAGCGTCTTCGTAGTCCCGCAGAGGTGGCTCCTTCATAAACACCCCAGACCCTTCAAAGAAAAAGAAAAAATCCTCAAAGCCAGTCGAGGTTCCACCAGTGAAACCCGGTAAGGTCCCGCGGAAGGACTCGGGTTACTCCAAGCAGCACCGCCTTAAAGTCTCTTAAAAGAGAGTCCTCGACCCACGATGACCATGTGAGGCTCCCTGAGGCTGTGGTTCTCATTGAGGATGCACTCGCAAGAGTGCCAGCATTGGGCCAGAGATCCTCGGTGCCCACGCTGAGAGCTGCAGAGCCTCCTGGTTTCTAGTCCAGGATAGCATCCCTGGAGCAGAATATCTCTGCCATCCTGACCTTGCAGCAAGTGATTATGTCAGGTTTGCCCGCATCATCTGCTCTGACAACTGGGCCCCCGACTGCAGGAGAGTCTCCGGGTGTCGAGCCAGGTCCTGAGCGCCACCGGCCTCGGACAAGTCCTCTGCACCGATTGAGGACCTGGTCCCGATCTTCGGGTGTCCGGTCCTCCCCGGCCAGAGTCTGGGAGTCTGACCCAAGACCCATCCGGGGACCCTGGTTCCTCTGGGCCAGCCTCAAGGCATAAGAGCCATGAGCCTCGGAATCCTCGACGCCCTCGGGTTCCGACTGGAGACCGATGTTGAGGTCTCCCCCGAGACATCTTGACACTGAGACGTCCCCTTGGAGCCATCCTCTCCGGATCCCTAGTGCCACTCCCCACCCGAGGACGTGACTTTCCCCGACTTTGTACAGGACATGACCCGGGCCCTCTCAGTCCCGACCAAGTCAAAGGAGGACCTGTGCACCGAAGAACTGGAGATTCTTCAGTATGAGTCCCCACCAAAGGAGACTCACAGTGCCGGTGCAGCCTATCCTCAAGCGCCTGCTCCTGTGGATATGGGAGACCCCAGCCTCAGTGCCGGTGGTCAGCTGGTGCCTCGACGCCATCTACTGCGTCAAGAAGGGTGCGGATTTCCAAAAGTCCCAGGGATCCATGTTGGGCTGCCGGATACAAGCCTATGAGTTGTACATAGGTATGTACCTCAAGGGCCTTATTCAAGAGCTGGCAGGCTTTTCTGCGGGCCTCGCCAGGGAACCCCTTCAGAGGTTCTAAGCCCTGACCACCGGGACCTAGGACTGCTCAAAGTTCCTCTCCCATGCCACCTACGGCAGCTTTGAATCTGCAGCAAGTATCAGTGGGCATCGGGACACAGCGCCAGGCCTGATTACAAACCTCCATCCTCGAGCATTGGGTGCAAGAAAAATTGCTGTCGTCCCCTGCACTGGGGAAACCTTGTTTGGGAAGCCCATGGCTGACAAAGCAGCCGAGATAGAGGCCAAGGTCATAACTAGGCAAAGGCTCTCACGGAAAATCTTGAACCTTCCCCGGAAGAAGCCATCGGGAAAGAGACCACCCTTCCCGAGAAAGATGGGGCCTTTCCACCAGGGCCACTACCAGCCTTTCTCGGGGCAACAGCAACAAGACCCCTGCCCAAGAACCAGGGCTATGGGCCGTGGAAGCCAAAGACCCAGAAGCCCCAAACACCAGCTCCCCCCTAGCCTGGGATGAACTTTTGACTCTTAGGGCAGGGCCTCCTCTCCCCCAGGAGACCCTTCCCAGCCCACAGGGGGCCGCCTGGTGCTTTTTGCCCACAGGTGGGCCGGGGTCACCACAGACCAGTGGGTCCTACAAGTAGTAAAGAAGGGCTATCTCCTCAGATTCCAACAAACACCTCCAGGGTTCTTCCCAGGAGAGCCGATGCAGCCTCTCCTTCACCAGACCTTGCTCCTGTCAGAGCGCGAGAGTTTGCTCAGGGACAAGGCAGTAGAACCTGTACTCGGACAACTGTGAGGAAAAGGTTTCTATTCAAGGTATTTCCTTGTCCCTAGAAGAACTGGAGGCCTCGGGCCCATGCTAGACCTGTGAAACTTGAACGAGTTTCTGGTGAGGGAGAAGTTCAAGATGCTCTCCCTTTGAACTTTGCTGCCCTACCTCCACCAGGGAGATTGGTTGTGCTCCTTAGAACTAAAGGATCCATATACCCACATCCTGATCAACCCCTCCCACAGACAGTACATAAGGTTCGTGGTGGGAGGAGAGCACTACCAATACAGGGTACTTCCATTCGGTTGGCCTCCTCACCCAGTCTTTACAAAATGCTTGACGGTCGTGGCCGCCTACATGCGCTTACAAAAAGCCTTCATCTTCCCCTTTCTGGATGACTGGCTCATCAGAGGCGGCACGGCCCTCAAGGCCAGCCATGCCGCAGGGCTAACTATCTGCCTCCTGCAGCACCTGGGGTTTGTCATCAACTACCCCAAATCCCACCTCTCTCCAGCCCTAAACCTGGAGTTCATAGGCACCCAACTAGACACGTTACAGGTCAAGGCCTCCCTGCCAAAGGAGAAGGCACTTTGCCTCATGCAGCTAGCGAGAGAGGTATAGACTTGCCAGTCGCTACTGGCTCACTGCCTCCTTCAGTTGCTAGGCCACATGGCCTCAACAGTTCATGTCACGCCCCAAACCCATTTGCACATGCGGGCAGCCCAGTGGTGCCTCCGCTCCCAGTGGATCCAACCCACAGGCAGGTTGTATGACAGGGTCAGAGTCACCCGCCAATTGGCAGACTCCCTCCACTGGTAGCAGTCCCTATGCCACCTTCAGGAAGGGATGCCATTCCAGGCACCTGCACCGTAGATGGTCCTAAACATGGACGCCTCCTTTCTGGGTTGGTGAGCACACTGTGGAGACCTGTGCTTTCAAGGCAGCTGGTCGCAAGATGAGTCACTCATGCAGATCAACCTCCTGGAATTCTGGACCATTTTCCTAGCCCTGCGAACATTCTGCCACCTTTTATGCAATCATCCTGTGCTGATCCAGAAGGACAACCAGGTCACCGTGATATATGTGAACAAGCAAGGGGACACGGGTTCGTACTCCCTCTGCCAGGAAGCGGTGGCCCTCCTCGCCTTTGTGGTACACCACAGAATGCTCCTATGAGCAATACACCTTCCAGGCCAGAAAAACTGCTTGGCAGGCAAGCTCAGCAGAGTCCTCCGCCCACACAAATGGCATCTGCACCCCAAGGTGGCGCAGTGACTCTTCCGCCTCTGGGGCAGGATGCTTTCCCACCAACTCCTCTTGTGGCCAAGACTCTCTTCAAAGTCCAGAGCGAGCAGGCATCAGTGATCCTGATCGCCCCCAGATGGGCCCGGCAACCCTGGTTTCCTCTGCTGCTCTCCCTATTGGTGGCGCTCCCGGTCCCACTGGGTCAGTATCTGGACCTTCTGTCCCAGGAGGAGGGCTCCCTCCTGCACCCCAACCTAGGGCCGCTAGCGTCGACGGTGTGGCTGCTGAAAGGGTAGCCTTGGCTCCCTTCAGTCTCCCAGGAGAAATCGAGGAGATCCTGTTGACCTCCCGAAGCCCTTCACCAGATGGGCGTACAGCTTCAAATGGAGGATATTCTCCATCTGGTGTACAGAGAGAAGGGAGAACCCTTTCTCTTGACATGTGCAACTAGTGCTACAATACTTGCTGCACCTCTCGCATGCTGGCCTAAAGTCTAATTCGGTGAGGGTACACCTGAGTGCCATAGCTGCTCACCATCACCCTGTAGAGGGAAAATCCTTCTCAAACCAGTCCCTGGTCTCCAGTTTCCTCTGGGGCCTCCTACTATCGAAGCCCCCTCTCTGCCCTCTGGCGGTGGAATGAGATCTTAATGTGTTGCTCGCCCAACTCACCAAGCTGCCGTTCGAGCCCCTGGCCACCTGCCATCCGAGATACCTCTCCTGGAAAGTGTTTTTTCTGGTGGCCATCATGTCTGCTCAGAGAGTGAGCGAACTCCAGGCCTTGGTGGCTGATCCGCCATATACAAGGTTCTATAAGAACAGGATAGTGTTCCGCACACATCCTAAATTCCTCCCCAAGGTGGTATCCCCCTTCCACCTCAACCAGGAGGTGGTCTTCCCCACTTTCTTCCCACGGCCCCACGCCGACAGGGAGGAACTCATCTTGCATACACTAGACTGAAAGCAGGCCCTGTCCTTCTATCCGCAGAGGACCTAGGCCCATCACAAAGCTTCTCAGCTCTTTGTATCATAGGACCCCAGTAGACTGGGGCTCCCAGTAACGAACTAGTCTCTCTCCACATGGGTGGCGGACTGCATTGCCCTCGCCTATGAGCAAGTAGGCCTCTCCCTTGAGCACCAGATCACTGCACATCATGTGCGGGCCATAGCTACATCAGTGGCCAACCTCCGCTCAGTGCCGGTGCCGGAAATCTGCAGGACCGCCACATGGTCTTCGATTCATACATTTGTAGCTCATTACTGCTTGGAGAGCAAGTCCTGCAGGGACAGTGCCTTTGGGCAGGCAGTACTACGTAATATTTTCGGGGTATATGTAACTTCTGCCCTCCGATCCTACTGTGTTCAGGCTACTGGAGTGATAGCATCGCTGGATGCTAGGATCTTGCAGAGTCTCTCAGTGGGGACTCATCTTCTGCAACTCACAGCTTCCCAATGGGTTGACGGCGGTACTGTCGTGACTCAGTCCTCGGCAGCCTGGAGCCATATGTGAGGACTGACTTCCTGCTTGTTCCTGGAGAAAGTGTAGTTACTCCCCTGTAACAGGGATAGCAGGAATCAGTCCTCAACCCTCCTTCCTCCCCTTGGAGTTGCTTCCCTACTCTTTTTACGTCATCTGACTGAGCAAGATAGCATCCCTTGGGTGAGAAGGGGACCATGCATGCGTGGTAGCATTCCCAAAGGATTTCTGTGAAAGCTGGAGAAATGCTCTACACGGGCTCCATCGGCGCCGACGTCACCATATGTGAGAACTGATTACTGCTGTCCCTGGAGAACACCTGTTACAGGTGAGTAACTATGCTTTTTGTAGAATACAAAATGAAGCAGCAGCACTAATGAGATCCTGTTACGTATCAGTCTGCTTCTTCACTCGGTTCTTTCCTTTCATTTTTAAGGTGTTCTTATTCCTGGGTCTCCTTTCTTTTTTGTCCTAATATATTTTATTTTGTGTATTTTTACATCTTGGGATAAAAGGTCTGGTAGAAGTCTTGGCATGATCATTGACCCCTTTAACCTTTCTTCTGCTCTCAGATCTTCTTTCCACATCCTATCTGCTCTTTGCTTTCTTTGCCGAGACTTTGGCCTTCCCATTTCCTCTCTCGGACCTCTCGGGCTCCTCTAGGATTCCAGTGCATGTGTTCTTGTGCAGCTTCTTCACTTTTCCCATATGTTCTTTGCTGCACAGTTTATCAAGTACAGAATGGTAATTAAGGTACTTGTCCACACTTGTAACTGTCGGTGGTTTTGCTCCATGTTACCCCATCTTGTTCTTTCTGCTTGGACTCTCCTGTTACCTTCTGCACCCCAAATACCACACGCATGCACGCACGCACCTTTCTATTTGCTCACTTCTTTGAACAAACTCTCTCCCAGCATCCTTGGCAATCTTGCCCTATAGCCATGCTCTTTGCTCTCAGAAATCTCCTTCCTTGAGTCCACATGTTCACTTGTGAATGTATATATTAATGCCCTCTGATAATGCACCACTGCTGTAGGATGCAAATAGTTCCTTCAGGAGAGGGTGACATTAGATCATAGGGAGCGTCATTTTCAAAGCCATTCCCACCAGTTAGGCAGCGCTTTACTAGTGGAAACTATTTTAAAAAATGCTTGTCCCATGTGTGGGTAAAATTCAACAAATGGGCTTGTGTTTGTGCACTCGTCACAGTGAGCAGAGGTACTCCCATTGCCAGGATTGGGGTGAATTTCCACTTTGGCATTCTCAGATTTATGGGCACATATTTTTCCTGAAAATCTCTGTGCATCAAATAACCATTGTGAATATTTACTTTTGAATCGAAAATTACCCCAGGAAAACACCAAATATAACTCGTAATCAGACAGGCTCCACATGCGGAAAGTTATGACCTACTCAGTGAGTGTTGCTGGTTTGGGAAGGAACACATCCTGAGCTTTGCAAGCTATTCTCACTCTTTTTGTAGCCATTAATGTTTGGTTCAAATCATATTATTTAACAATCAACGGAGACACTGTGACAAGAAAATCAACAGGCAGACACAGACTGGCAAGTCAAAACTATCCTTTTCCCAAAGTGACTCCTGTCAGCCGAAGAGCGTTTTATGCAGATGTCAGGTTTGGTTGATGTCTTCATTTGAATTGACCTCCGATTGCATTAAAGCCTGAAGCAGTGCCCTTCACACCCATCACTTGCCAGCCGATCAATCTCAGGAAAGTACTCTTGCTCCGGGTAATGGCTTTGAAACTTGCCCAGCTCATATAAGAGAGTCTGGAAAGAGTTTACCCAGGGAAGATCCAAGAAAAAGCCGGCATGGACTCACTTATGAGAGTGATGAAATAAGTGTCTGCCTTATTGCCTCCTTTTTATACATTGCCACCCAGTCCAGGTCAGTCACTCAAGCCAGTCCTGCTCTTCTGAAGAGGTGCCATGCTCCTGGAAAATCCCACAGAAGTCATTTTAGAAGGAGCCGCCTAAAGATAGGCACCATCAACGTGCGTAAATCCTCTATTTTCAGAGACTTATGCAAGTGGAGGGGCCTTTATGCATGTTCTTTAGCTGCTTGTTATTCTATAAGTGCGTGCATCAGGCCAATTGTATGTACTTTCACTGTGGACGTGCACATGGACGGGCTACAAATTTACAAATGCAAATAAACTAGTTTACACACCTTCTTGAGAATGTAGGTGCTGGTGTTTGCATCAGTGCTGGGGTTAGTATAAGGGATCGCACCTAGATGTGCAACGCATACGTATCCTGCCACTTCTGCCCCTGCTTATAAGTCAAATATGCGCATTTTATCAAGTAGGCATGATTGATGCCCGTTAAACCGCGTGTTATCTGGGCACGACTTTATAAAATTCCCCTCACTTGGTATTAGCTGAGCCAAAACCAGGACTGGCTGACCTTCCAGGTGTTATGCCAGAATCGGAGTTGTAAAATCTCATTAAACGGAAAATGTCTGCTGAATATTTGGCCTGCGAAGTAGATGTCTGTAGAGAGCAGAAGTTTTGGAAGATTCTTTTTGCACTGTACCACATCAGCTAATCTGCAGAGTAAATCATGGTCACGGGCCAGCTCGCGAGACACTTAGCACACACCTTCTGAATAAGACTTGACAGAGTGCGTGTGCTTTGTATTAAAGCCGGCTGCAGGGGAGCCCGTATGACATGTTAACTGGTATATTGTGTCATGTTGTATTGATCAAAATCCTGATTTATTTTAAATGTAATATTAGGGAAACCACTGGGAGTTTGGTGTTTGTGTTCAGTGCAATTTACAGAAGCAGGGTCGAAGCATGAATAGAAAGGCATGCTTGATATGACCCAGAAACTGAGGGGGGGGGGGTGCGGTTCCTGGCCCAGCCTGCAACCCTATTATAAGGGAAAAAAATCCTAAAGCTAAATTGTAGGATATACTTGAAGATATTTCTGAAAGGGTTTGTGCTATCTATTGGGAGGGCCTGAAACAGCCGAGGTTTTATGTACGTGGGTTTGGGAGGGGGTGTTGGGGGGGCCATCTTACAAATTTGTAGTGGGTCAAAGAAACGATTGATGTCTGAAGCAAATTTTCTTTATAGAATGGGATGCTGTTGGAGTTGGAGGGAAAAAAAATTGAAATATGAATATTGGCTTATAATGGGGTTAATCATATCAAACACCTTCCCTGTGCAAAGCACGATTTACATGTTGAAAATAGCTTTTAGAAAGTCGCATGCAGGTATACTTTGTATATACAGGCACACAAATAGATTGCGCCTGCTTCATGCAACCTGCATATAGGTGTGGCGTTAGTACATGAAACCGTGTGTGCGCGCATAAGGGACACATGCACAGACTTACCCAGTCTTTGCAGCAGCTGTGAATTTGTGTAATGGGGAGGAGGGAGGGGAGGCCATCGTAGGAGCTTATTTCCTACTGAAACGGTTATTTACCCTTTCAGACAATGCTAGGATTAGGAGACAGTCCAATTTTTTTTTTTTTACTTGGGGTGGGGGTCTAGTTACTAAGGTGTGCTAATGTTAGTCATTATTAATGCACTTTATTTTAGCACCGGTCCCACATCATTCAGTGGGGCCTAGTTACTCATCATGCATGTTAATGTCATGCACCTTAGTAGCTAGCTCCTTTTGGGGCCCTTAAACGCAAAGCCTGCGCAGTAACTCTGGGAGGCGTGGCCAGCAATTCTGGCAGTTAACGCACAGGTGAGTGTCCTAATGCACAGTGCTAAGCTATTGAGGTGGGGTTAAATGCACCTGTGCTATATGCAGCATTGACCATTAGCACGTGTTATGTCCCCCCCCCCTCCCAGCAGCAGGGTGCTTACCATGCCCACTCAATGCTTCTAACATGACCATTTGGCATCCTATTGCGTGATTGGCAGTTAGTGTGCATTAACTGTCATACCCTTGTGGTAACTGTTACTACAGGCCCAAGCATGTAGTTAACGTCTGCCAAATAATGTCTTAACTGCAAAGCGCACTTTAGTAAAAGGGCCCCTTAGTGTGCCGTTAACCTCTGAAATTTGTTGCCTATGGAGATGGTAAAGCAGTTAGCATCACTGTCTTTAAAAAAGGGGTTCAGACAGGTTCCTGGATGATGTGTCTGTAAACCGTTATCAGCCAGGTGAACTTGGGGAAAGCCACAGCTTGTTCCAGGTTCTTTGGGATCCTACCAGGATTGGCCAATGAAGATCCAGGATACTGGGTTTGATGGACCTTCGGTGTGACCCATTATGGCTGCCATGTTTCATAGGCCCCTATCTCTCTATAAAATAGGCACAAAATAGAAGCTTTTGTTGACATTTTGAGGTGCCCTGTTGTAAGATTACAAGTTTTTAGAATTTTTTACTTGCCTTTTCCAAAATCAGCTCTTAAGATGAGTTGTATTTAGGTACATGAGTTATTTTAGCCCCCAGCACCAGATTTCTAAAGAATTTCTATGGGTAACAAGTGTCTTAATCACTGAAAGGCTGCTCTGAGAACCGGCCTTCCTGTTGTGGGTACAAGTACAGTGTCTTCCTTGGCCCACGCTGTGAGTTAGATCCTGGGAGATAGCACATGAAGTGTTGTTTGCAAACTATATGCAGAGTTTTCACAGTGAAGCAGCCACAGATCTCTGCAAGTAACTGTTCTTTAGCCAGCTTTCCAGTGCAGATACTTTCACTCTGAAACCTGAATGAAAAGCAGGCGTAGAACGTACCCCAGACTCTGTAGCAGTACAGGTAGTTTGAGAATTTCTCTGCTTGCTTTTAGACTTCTGATGGTTTTGAATCTTCTCGACAAGAATCTTAGTTTTAAAGTCACTGGGTGCATCTTTAAGGGTGGATGGTGATCTTTTGGGACGTGGTTGCTCAGTGACATGCTGCTGGGCTAGTGCCCTAGCAACTGTTGCAATTTCCCAGGAACTAACCCAGCCCCAGGAATTCCACCACCAACCACAGTGTGGGCAAAACGATGCATGCTCCGGACCAAGGAAGATACTGTACCTTTACCCACAAACAGGAAGGTCAGAAACGAGAAGAGGCGCAAGAACAGTTTTTACAAATGTCATGGAGTCAAAAAAGAGGTAGTGAACTAAAGAGCTCAAATATCAAATGTCCAGCTCACTGGCCATCAAAGTTTCAAATTTTAATCATATACCTCAAAAATCTTTTGTATACTTTGATGCTGAATGTATCACAAGCCAATGTTTATTCTTGTACAAAATAGAAAAGCACTTTATGCTCTTGGGCGATTGCACACTTCCTTTCCGCGTCAACCCAGCGCCAGCATTTCGGTACTACCGGCGGTTTTCTGTGGTGCTTGATTAAACAACAGTATTGAAAGTTGAAGCCTGCTTCATGGTAATGCCAAAATGCTGGCGCGTGAATGATTTCAGGAGTCAGACCCAGGCCCGTCTGCTTAGCTGTGCTCTACCTCTGTCAGCCACCGGGTCACTCCTGGGACTTCTTTTTTCTCTTTCTCTTTTTATTCATTTTTTATTTCATATATTTTCCATCCTGGAAGACATAGAGGGATAACTCGGAACTCGTGTCGGCTTTCAGCATTGCTTTCAGATTTCTAGGAAGTAATTTTGAAAAGTCATTTTAGCACATATGTAGCGAGATATATACAAATAAAATCGCTCTGATAGAATTGCAGCAGGCGTAAAAGTCCTGTGAAGGCATGGGTGCGCAGACTTTCACGGTAGGCATGGCTGGAGATGTGGTCGGGGTGCAGTGTAAGTAGAGTTAGGAAGAATGTGCGTCGACTATAAAATATGCTAATCAGAGGGCATACTTGCGTACGCGACGTGCTCCCGGGCAGGTGCATAATCTCCGCCTTCACATGGATTTACATTAGTATTTTATAAAAGATACATAGGTGCCTGTGTGTCTTTTTAAAAAAATAGACGTAAAATAGGTGCTTTCCTGCTGACATAACCTGGATGTTCTCTTATGACATTACCCTCTTAAAACACTGTGTGAAAAATGGGTAACATAGTATATGACGGCACATAAAGACCAGTATGGGTCCATCTAGTCTGCCCAGCAAGGCGGCAAGAGTAGGTGCACCTGCCGCTCCGTGCAGATCATTCCTCCCCATGCCTTTGTTTAGGAGTTTACCCACTGCTCCGTGCAGGTCACTCCTATTTGTTAAGATAGTAGAGACAGTTAAGATTATTTTGATTTTATCCTGTTGCTTTAAAAGGATCCACTATGTCTGTCCCATGCCATTCTGAATTCTGTCACTGTATTTGCCCCCCACCACTTCCATCGGGAGGGCATTCCAAGCATCCACCACCCTTTCAGTGAATAAGTATTTCCTGACGTTGCCTTTCAGTTTACCACCTTGCAGCTTCATGTTATGCCCTCTAGTTTTACAGCCTCTCCATCTTTGAAAAAGGTTTGTTTTTTTCATTAATGCTCTTTAAGTATTTAAAGGTCTGTATCATATCTCCCCTGTCCCTATTGTCCTCTAGTGTGAACATATTTAGGTCTTCAAGTCTCTTCTCATATGTCTTCTGGTGCAGGCACCAAATCATTTTGGTCACCTTCCTCTGAACAGTTTCCAGTCTTTTTATATCCTTTGCGAAATATGATCTCCAAAACTGAACATAGTATTCCAAGTGAAGTCTTCCCAGCGACTTGTACAGTGGCATTTATACCTCCTCCTTTCTGCTGATAATATCCTTTCTGTATGCAACCCAGCATTCTTCTGGCTTTTGCCACCTCCTTGTCACACTGTTTTGCCACCTTGAGATCCTCAGAGGTCTTTCTCCTGGTCGGTGTACACCAACCTCACCCCTTGGATTTCTGCTTCCCAAGTGCATGACACTGCACTTCTTCACATTAAATCTTAATTGCCAAGCATTAGACCATTCTTCCAGCTTTTGTAGATCTTTCCTCATGTTCTCCACTCATTCAGGGGAATTCACTCTGTTGCAAATTTTCATGTCATTTGCAAAAAGACAGACTTTTCCATTCAGTCCTTCAGCAATATCACTCACAAATACATTGAACGGTACTGGTCCCAGGATCGATCACTGGGGCAAACTACTAATCACCTTCCTTTCATCCAAGTGAGTTCCATTTATCATTACCTTCTGTTGTCTGTCAGTCAACCAATTTCAGATTCAGTTCACCACCTTGGGACCCATCCCCAGGTTGTTCAATTTATTGATAAGCCTCCTATGAGGAACAGTATCAAAGGCTTTGCTGAAATCTAGGTAGATCACATCCATCGCATGCCCTTGATTTAGTTCTCTGGTCACCTAGTCAAAGAACTCAATCAGATTTGTTTGGCATGATTGTCCTTTGATAAAACCATGTTGCCTCAGATCATGCAACCTATTGGTTTCGAGAAAGCCCACTATTTTCTCTTTGAGGAGCGCCTCAATTACTTTTCCCGCAACCGAGGTAACCCTTACTGGCCTGTAGTTTGCCACTTCTTCCCTATTACCACTTTTGTGAAGAGGTACCACATCAGCCCTTCTCCAGTCCTGTGGAACTTCTCCTGTCTCCAAGGATCTATTAAAGACAACCTTAAAGGCCCTGCCAGAACTTCTCTGAGCTCTTTCAGTATCCTGGGATGTATCCCATCCTGTCCCATTGCCTTGTTCACTTTGTTTTGCAAGCTGTTCAAACACATCTTTTGTAAATAGTGTGGTAGCTACTCTATTCCCATTTGTATATTTGTCAATCACAAGTGGTTCTTCTCCAGGATTTTCTTTAGTAAAAACAGAGCAGAAGTATTTGTTTAGCATTTTCGCTTTTTCAATGTCACTTTCCACAAATCCATTCCTAGCACTTTTGAGTCCTACAATTTCACCCCTGATTTTCCTCCTCTGCCGAATATACCTGAAGACTTTACATCTTTAGCCATCTTTTCCTCTGCCTTTAATTTTGCTTAACTTTATTTCTCTTTTTGTCTCTTTTATTTTGATCCTGTATTCTTTTCTGTGTTCCTCTGTTTGCGAACTTCTGAATTTTGGGAAAGCTGTGTTTTCTGCTTTTATTTGTGCAGCCACTTCTTTGGAGAACCAAATAGGTTTCCTTTTCCTCTTGTTTTTATTTACTTTTCTTGCATATGTATCTGTTGCCCTTTTTATTGCCTCCTTTATTTTAGCCCATTTCAGTTCCACTTTCCTTACCTCCTCCCATCCTGTCAACTCCTCCTTCAGGTACTTAGCTATTTTACCAAAGTCAGTGTTTTTGAAGTCTAGGACTTTGAGCTTGTTGTGATTAGACCCTGCTTTGGCTTTTATCTCAAACCACATCGTATGATGATCGCTGCTGCTCACATGGGCACCTACCCGGACATTAAACACGCTATCTCCGTTGGTGAGTACTAAATCCAGCATCGAACTTTCCCTGGTTGGTTCCATCACCATTTGTTTAAGCAATGCTTCTTGAAAGGCATCCACAATTTTTTTACTTCTTTCAAGATTTGCAGAAGGAATACTCCAATCCACATTGGTTAGATTAAAGTCACTCAATATGATCACTTCCCCCTTCATGGCTACCTTTGTAATATCAACAAGCAAGTCTCTATCCATTTCTTTGCTTTGAGTTTGAGGCCTGTAGACTACACCAGCATGGATGATAGTGCCATCTCCTCTTTCCAACACAATCCACAGCATTTCTTCTTTTCCTCATGTCTACTGCATTTCAGCAGCTTTAATATTGCTTTTGACATATAGGGCTACTCCTCCTCCTTTTCTGCCTTCTCTATCTCTTCTAAATAAATTATAGCCTGCTATGGTTATATCCCATTCATGTGATTCGTTAAAACATGTTTCTGTAATGGCCACAATGTCCAAGTCCATTTCCACTGTTAGGGCTTCCAGGTAAGGAACTTTGTTGGCTAGGCTTCAAGCATTTGTGCTCATTGCTTTCCAGCATTTGTTGACTGACTTGCCTGTATTTTGCATGGATTTTATTCTACATGCCTCTTCCCACTTGCCATTGATGTGTGCATTAATAGTGTGGCTGTTTCCAATGTTATGTTTTTGCTGGGAGTGATGTCCTGAACTTATTGTTTTCCATCCGTTATTCTGCCTGTCCACATAATGCCTGAATTTTTCACTTAGAATCCTTTTCCCTGTGACAGAGAGATGTAGTCCATCAACATAGTATAGCATCGTCTTCCATCTATTTTTCCAGTCGCCAATATATCTAAATCCTTCTTGTTTGCACCAGGTTTGCAACCATGTATTAAAGTTTATTATGGGTAGAGAAACCTGATTTGCTATTGTAGTCTATGTTGCTGCTACTGCAGTGACCTCCTACCATCACTCTGTAATAGCTTTGACTCTTTTTCTTTTTTAACTCTATTGTGTTTTCAAAAAACGTTCACAAAGCCATACAATAATCACATTGATGATGTTTTGTCACCAGATAAAACTCACTAATATTTAAATAAAAGAAACACAATTTAAACGTGGAGGAGTAGCCTGTTAGAATAGTGGCCTGGTGACCAAGAGACCAAGGTTCAGTTCCCACTAGCACTCCCTGTGACCTTCAGTAAGTAGTTTCCAGAAGAAAAGCCTGTCAATCTACTTTGGTCACAACTTGCCAGAAAAAACAGGGGCTGCTGGGTCACCAGGAGTCTGCATTGACTCAATGGCACGCACTGCATTGCAAATTTTTTATTTTTTTATTATGCATTTACTTGTATGTATATATATATATATATATATATATACAAGAAAAAAGAAAGGAACGGCATCTTACAGTACAATCAAGAGAACAAGAAACTCATCCAAAAAAGAAAAAAAACACTAGAAATTAACCCTGCTAGGATGCTAAAGACCACGTTAAGGAGAACATCAGAGGCCTGAGTTAACCCGGAAAGCAAACCAAAACCCCTTTTAACTATCCCAACTCACTACCTAACACTTGAAAATTTAAACCTACCCTACCTATCCCTCCTCAGCACACCCTCCCCTTCACATCACAGCATTTAAATACAACAGTGGGTTCCAGATAACTATCGCCAACTCGCTGAGTAAAAACCTGTTCTTCCCTCCTGCTTAACAATTGCACATGAGTAAGAAAACATGAGGGGAAGTGCCTTTTTCTAAGCAGTTTATTTTTGCCCCCTAACAGCGTGCAAACCTTTATCACAGTATGGTGCACCACTGTAGGAGAAGGGTTGGACATTTAGAAAGAGCTTGAGTTGAGAAGGAATGAGTTTCATAGCGTGCACTTTGGTCTTGTGGTCAGTCTGTTTTTGCCAAACATATTCCCATATTTTGTGTCTGTGTTCCAGAGCGCTGCGATGACTGGGGCGAAGACCTCACCAAGAAAACGCAAGTGTATAATGGGGAGCCAGCCAGGATAAAGTGTCCGCTTTTCCAGGATTTTGAGAGGTACAGCTACAGCGCAGCCCATTCAGCAGGGCTCACTCTGATGTGGTATTGGACTGGCCAAGGAAGGGACCTGGAGGAACCTATCAACATCCGGCTGCCCGAAGGCAGAATCAGTAAGGAAAAGGACACCCTCTGGTTCCGGCCCGCTATCTTAAATGACACAGGGAACTACACCTGCATGCTAAGGTACAGTCCTGAAACACACCAGCATTGATATGATTATGTATTACACCTGCATGCCAAGGTCCAACACTGAAAGGTCTAAACTCAAAAATAATGTATGTAGATACTCTGAAAGACAAGGACATTTTTCTATTCCCCACAACCATTGAGTAGGCCTGAACTAAACGTATAGAGGTGGTGTAGTGACCCTATAAAACGTATATTCAGTGTGTTAATTTAAATGCCAGCCTCAGCATTTAAGTTGAGATGACTCCCTCTACTGCTGAATATTGACTCCTAGAAATCTGTATTACATCTGTGTGTCGAGATTCAGTGCTGCTAAGCGCTGGTGTTGTAGGATTACATATTTATTTCTATGTGCTAAAGTACAGGAAGTATGTTGGTTGGGGGGGGGGGGGTTGGGGCTGGGGCCTATCGGCCTTTCTAAAGAAATCATGTTTACAGAGAAAACAGATTTACCAGTTTGTAACCAAAGAAAAATGTTTTTGTTCATGGTATTTTTGTCTTATAAAATGGGTCTTACATGCCCAATCTCATTAGCCACATTTCTACAGTGAATGTTTTATCTTCATTGAAGGATAAGGTGGCATACAAATCTGTCTAAATAAAATAAATGTACAGTATCTTCAAAGATTTAAAATGGCTTTTAAGAAGCAGTTTTCAGCCTTTTACATTTTGTCTGCTTTAATTTGTTCCCAGCAAAATCTACCGTTTTCCAAATCTTGAATCGCCCCTCAAACAAAACAATGAAACAGTTCTTTGTTAGATAAACATGTGCAGGGGGTGGGGGGTGCTGATGGGGAATTACCTGCAAAATATGAACATTTGTTATCTACGTAGAATTCTAAAATTGCTAAAAAAAAAAAGTAAACGCCACAATTTCATTATAAACACTTAAAAACTGAAGACCTATTTATACTTGCATAATGCACAGCAGTAGCAGGTAATGTATCCCTACAGTCTTATTGCGAAACATTATCCTTTCTCCAGCCAGAGCGGTGCTGTGACCCTTCTACCTCCCTCTGAAACTGGTTTACGTTACCCATTGGCAGGGCCGGATTTACCTTGAGTGAGGCCCTACGCCAACAAAAATTATGGGCCCCCAGCAGGGGAGGCCCAAGGGGGGTGCGGGGCCTCATTTGCATAAGGGGCTGCATTTGCATAAATATTTGCATAATGTTACCATATACTAACTTTTAGTAAACGTGCCTCTTAATGAGTGTATGGATAAAGAAAGACTAAAAGATTTCTACATTACTATAATCCAGTGCCAACTGCCAGACACATTAGGAACTACTACAAACACTGCCCATTTAGAACCCATAGCAAACCCGCCGTATCCTAACAGCACTACCAGGACTCACAAAGCACCATACTCTACCAATCAAAAGGCAACACTGCAAATATTAAACCAATACATTTCAGAGAACAACAATACATGACCTACTGGGGAAAGAGAACAAGTGGCAATGTCAAATAGGAATTATATAAACAGAACACCTCAGCTCAGTTACACATGCAGAACATAGACCATCACCAAACAAGTAAACACAATTTAGAAACAGGAAGACGATAATTAAACTGGGAATCCCAAAAGCCAAACTTGGAATGTACAACACTGTAGAAATAAAACTATACATTAATTTGCTCTTGTACTAAACAAAGCGCAGACGTTAATGATGCACATTTACCAGAGCTGACATATTCCAATTAATAAATTCAAAATAAAGAGATATTTTTCTACCTTTTGTGCATTTTTTTCAGCTGCAATTGCTCCAGCCACTTTCTTCTGGTTTCTTCGTGTCTTTTGCTAACTCTCCATCGTCTGCTGTCCATTTGTCCTTTCTTCTCTCTTCTAGTTTTTTTCCATTCTCTCTCTACATCTGCTTTAACATACTAATCTTTCTCCTTTTGCTCTTTCCTCATTCCTATTTCATCCACTCAAATTTTACCCCTCCAGCCTCAATCCCCACTTACTCTCCCAATACCCGGCCAATTGTAGATTTTTTATCCCTCCCACACAAAATATTTTTCCCTTCTCCATTTTACTCTTTCAGCCCCATCCCATTCTAATCCTCCCCCAACATCAGCTCCCTTCTAGTTCCAGCCTCACCCAGCATCCATTCCCTTCTAGTCCCTGCATCAGCCCATTTCCAGTCCTAGCCACCCATCAGCCCATTTCCAGTCCTAGCAACCCCCCAACCCAATACCAGTCCTAGCCCCCCATCAACCCACTTACAGTCCTAACCCCCCATCACCCCATTTTCAGTTTAAGCCCCCCCTATAACCCATTACCAGTCCTAACCCCCCATCAGCCCACTTCCAGTCCTAACCCCATCAACCCATTTCCAGTCAGCCCCCCATAGCCCATTGCCAGTCCTAACCCCCCCATCAGCCCACAGCCCATTGCCAGTCCTAACCCCATCAGCCCACCTCCAGTCTTAACCCCCCAGCCCATTTCCAGTCCTAGCCCCCCCATAGCCCATTACCAGACAGCCCCCATCAGCCCACAGCCCATTACCAGTCTTAACCCCCCCAAAGCCCATTACCAGTTCTAACCCCCCCCCAACAGCCCACAGCCCATTTCCAGTCCTAACCCCCTCAGCCCACCTCCAGCCTTAACCCCCCCAGCCCATTTCCAGTCCCAGCCCCAGCCCCCCCCAATAGCCCATTACCAGTCCTACCCCCCTCCCAATCGGCCTAAAGTAAAATTTATTTATTTATTTATTTATTTACAGTCTCTTATATACCGCACTATTCAGCATCAGCGCGGTTTACATGGAACAAGATGCTCATTACAGTTAACATGTATGAGTTTACATATAACAGGGGACAGAAACTTGGATAATAGGGGTAACTATTTACAAAACTTATTACATGGAGTCAGTAATGGAGTCTCTGTAACAGAGATGCGAGGGAGACACTCTCCCTTCGCGCCTCTCACAGCCTGCACAGAGGGAGGGAGGGACCGACGGACCGACGGATTCAGCTTGCAGAGGGGGCCCCCGCGGGTCAGTCCATGCTGCCGCGGCAGCAGAGGGGGCCCCGCGGCGGTAGCTAGCAGTTTTTTTTAAATTTTATTTTTAAAAAAAGCTAATTTGTTCTATTTTTGTGGGCCCTTGCCAGCTGTGGGCCCTACGCCATGGCGTACATGGCATATAGGTAAATCCGGCCCTGCCCATTGGTAAGCCTAAGGAGACCATTTTAAGACAAGGGTTCCTGGATTTTTCCTGTCAGGATTCAAATTTGATACAGGGGATCTAGCAAACACAGAGGAGGAGGAGGAGGAGGAGGGTGAGGACAACAGCTATATATGCATGAGGGAAGTCACAGTATTATGATGTTACAGAGCTTGAACAGTTGCTGGTTAGTCTGAGGGCTATGGAAGAAGGATGTCTGTGGTTTGAGGAAAAGACATCCCACGAGTGACGAGAGTATCCTTTTCAGCATATTAAAAAAAAAATGAAATCTGGTATTAATATCAGTCTGTCCATCTGCCTCGCGCAGGATATGTCCGGACCATGATGCTGAAGTGTTACCTATCAGCTCTGAAGAAAATGCCAAACTCTCTCACATAGATGTCATACTTGTATATAAATTGTACCTCCCAATCACAGTAAGCCCCTAGGTTTATTGGCCATAAAGTCTGGATTTTCTCACAAGGCCAAAGTTAGCTTCAATGTTTTTGGTTGATCCTGAGATAGACTAGATAGTGCAGTGTTTCCCAAGCTACCCAACTATTCTTAATTTTCAGGATAGTCACAGTAAGTACGCATATAAAAGATTTGCATACACCCAGATCCGCAAGACTAGTCTAAAATGCACTGAAAAATGTCTCTGACATTACATTTTTCTTTTAGGAACACGACATATTGCAGAAAGGTTGCGGTGCCTCTGGAGGTTATTGAGAAAGACCCAAATTCTTGTGTCAGCCAACATGCAAAAGTGGAAACAGTGGAGTTCCGTTTGGAATTTTTAGAGGTCCTGAATTGTTCGGATACAGAGGGCTTTTATCCTTCCACAGTAACGCCCAGTGTCACCTGGTACATGGTAAGAGATGTGTGCACTATAGTCTCGTTTACTGACTAATTCTGTCAGCTAAGCAAGTGAATAGTGTTCCAGCATTACTCCTCGTAGACGTAATTTATCATCATGACTGCCACTGTGGCTTGTATCTTTCTTTGCATGTGACCATGAAGCTTAGCATAAAACCCTGTTCATTTCCCTTAAACTACCTTTATCTTGTTTTTCCTGCTTCTCTGCCTGTGGGGAAGGGACTTCTCTTGGAGATCTCTGTACAGTGCTGTGTATGCCTTGTAGCACTATATAGATGATTAGTAAAAGTAGTAGTTTAGCATAAGGAAGGGGTTGTGTAGCCTTGAAGGAAATCAAACTATTTCCTGTCATGTCTAGCTAATGCTTAGCAGCCGCTACGTTCGAAGTCACGGTTCATATTTTAAAAATCTACCACATTTCCAGTCTCTCCCGGAAGCCACATGCATACAGCTCCCTGTGTTTTATGGGGTGAGAGCAGAGGCGTAGCGTGGGGGGTGCAGGGGGGGCCGGCCGCACCGGGCGCAACATGGGGGGGGGGGGCGCTCGCACTCGCAGCTCTCTGTTGCCGATGAGGGGGAAAGGCAGGTCCCTATGATACATGTTGGCGCGTACGCCATCTGGTGGTGGCACTGCAAAGAGGTTTGCGCTATAGCCCTCGAGCCCGCAGTCCTGGGAGTCGCATTGTTCTTGGCAAACCCTCGGCAACAAAGCGCAGGCAATGCGATTGACCCCCTCTAGGTAGCTATTTCACACAAGCTGCCGGGGCGGGGTGGGAGGGGGACTGTTTATCGCGTCGTCGCCCCTTGATCTCAATGTAAAGCTGGGGTTAGGGTCGGATCGCCCTGTGCGCTCGAGAAGGCGGAGCTGCAGGGCGGCATCGCGAGTTTCTGGTTCCGGATCTCCTCCTCTTCCCTGCTGTTGGGCGTTTAACCATGCTTGTCGGGCTCTTGCTGCTGTGCTGTTCGTTTCCCTGGACTCCGGCTCAGCGAGGTCAGTGCTGACGATCGCTCCCTCCCGGGGTAGGATCACGGTCGGCTCCCCCGCGCAAAGAAGCTCCCCGGCGGCTAAAATCCACGGGTTAGGGGGCGCAAATTACTTGCCTTGCCCCGGGTGCTGACAACTCACGCTACACCACTGGGTGAGAGAAAGGAACACATCTTCAAACAAGACTGTTCCTCTTTCTCAGTCCAAGTCCCGCATTTCCCCCTGAGAGCACATCTGACAGGCGACCACTCTGAGCTGGGCATTCTTGTCCGGAATGCTTGAAGTTGCACTCCTGAAACATTCAGAGACACACAGTCGTGTTTTCTTCACGCTGACACCTCACGACGGTGAGGAATTCTCTTCAGTAATCTGGATACACAGCAACAGCTAGAAACAAAATACTTTACCAAGTGGCCTAATTAAATGAATCATTCTCTGAAGTTTAAAAGCGATTCTTTTGGTTGGGTTTTTCCCATGATAGTTCTTTAAAAAGTCACCATGAAATCTCTTGTAGAAATTCAGCTGCAAGCTGGTCCTTAACGTTTCTTCAGCTTGTTTGGTGGAAAAATCAGCAGAAGGTCTTGTGTTTCCAAAGGGTTTCCTCTCTTTTTACTGGGATTGTTTTATAAAGCTTTTCTGCATGTAAAACATGTTCCTGGAGGTGTAATTTGGGTGGAGCTAGGGTAGGGTGGTGATGTACGTAGGTATTTTGTACACGCGCATTGAATACTTGTATGCATTTGTATATCTTCCTTGTGTGAGAATTTCTGCACTTCTGGGGTTACTGTATGAGCCTGTCTTACAGACGGACACTTTAGGAAGTAGACGCCATTTTTTGACATTGCTCAATGTGCTGTTATGAATCTCCTTGGATGGGCTTATTTTACAACAGGTCACCTAAACAAGATTTTAGCAAAGGCGTCTATTTCATGACTGTTTGGTAGAGGCCATAGAGGTGCTTTAGGCGCCTACAGTGACTCCTAGCCACGCACAGGTTCTCACCCAAATTTCCCTCAGCAGCTGAAGAACTTGGGGGTGGGATTTGAGATTGATTTATTTGGACTCTAACCAAAAAGATGTTCCGCCGCTCCTGCCACGCACATAAGTGCATGATGTCTCGCCACTGTGAACACATACATGCGTGTATGTTGCAGGGTAATTTTTATAGAGAAGCTTTTCCTATGCAAAGCCACATTTACATGTGGTAGAAGCTTTATACCTGTTTATAATAGCCATTTTCTGTCTGTATCCCCCTAGATGTATCCTGGGTCTACAGCTACTGAGTTGTCTGTCTTGACTAGATTGTAAGCTCTGATGAGCAGGAACCATCTTTTACATGTATCTGTGCAGCGCTGCCTACTCCTTCTAGTGCTATACAAATGTTCGGTAGTAGTAGTAACACTGTCTGTAAAACATGCTGTTCACGTGGGGAAAAGCTGGATAAAGCAACCTCAATGTGACTGTTCATCTCGTTCCTTCTTGAGAACACACACGGTGCTTGTGTGAAGGACTTGAATGATGTGTGTTACAAACGCATGTCCTGCTAGGAAGTGAGCTGTTAAAACAGCGCCTAGAAAGTTACTGATGTTATAATGCTTTCTAGCAAGGCATCGTGTTATACACCCTCCCGCAATAAAAACAGTTTTTTAAAGCAAAATTAGTTTTCTGATTTTGTAGCTTTGCACCTCCCGATCTGATTCTCGTAAGGGAGCAGACTGAGAGCTCTTGACAGGGAGCTGGGCAGCCCGGAGCAGAGAGCCGACAGCTGCTAATGCACGTCTCTAACACATTCTTGTCTGCAGGGTAGCACGGCAGTGTTTAAATTGAAATTCTTTCCCAGTTTTTTGAAATTGATTGTGGCATTTTATTTGCCAGCACAGTTGTCACAGGGGTATTTTGGAGACTGGTGGTGTCACTGGTGAGCCTGTCTGCAACAGCACAACAGGTCTGTCACTTCCAACTCCTTGCTAAGCATTTCATGTCTGGTGTCCCCTCCCCCCCCCCCCTCCAGCAGCTGACAGGGAGGCCGAGACCTCATTGTGATGGGAGCTAGAGATCCCAGGCATAGACCAGAAATCTCATTCTAACAGTACCTTGAGCTGGAAATCATGAACGTTCCCAAGATCAGAGCATTTTGAAATATTACTGATGGTACCTTTTGGGGACTTTTTCAAATGGGCCACAGTTTCAGTTATGGCAGAGAGCGAAAAATAGAGTTGGATGTGAAGTTGGATTGTCAAGAGCAAAAATAAATTCTTAGTATGGAAATATTTCCTGAATCATCTCACTGCATTCATGGAAATACTGTTTCCCACAATTGCTCTGTGGCCTGTGGTGGTTAAACGGGGGAGAGTAGGGGAAGCATGTGGAAGGTAATTTTTTTAAGAGGATGCCATTTGTCTTTATAACTTTCCAGCATATGTGGCAGAGGCCGTGTGTTAAATTTAAGAATAACCACTTACAGTATACCTGCTTGCCTGCGCGTTATGCATGTCCCCGCGTAGATGAAGTTATTTTTAGAATATACGTGCGTATGTGAAAACTCTGCCCATGGCTCGCCCATACCACACCCACAGGGCACACCTTCACGTTGATCAGCATTTACATGATTGTGTGGCCCCATACATGAGGGAATGACATCATGAACGTCCTGGTGCCTAGAGAAATCTTGGGACACAAGTTCAAGATTTCCCTCTGCCAGTGACCATCTGTGTAGCTGCGGCTGAATCGATTACAAGGCATGTGTCCTCTGGCTTTTTTGCCAGTTAACAAATTTTTTAAATGCCCGCAATTTGCAGACCAGGTGCATCTCTCTGGCCCGAGTCGGATGTATACGTTTCAAAGAGCTGTGCTGACTTTATTTCTAAATTACCAAACGTGTGTAGCATCATGGTTATTACAAAGGAAAAAGACAGCTAATCTCACTGGCATAGGTTCACAAGGAAAACTCTAGTGGAAGGATTGTGGATGCTGGTTAGACCAGAACTGTGAATTCCTTGCAGGCTCTGACAGTGCTCATGTAAAGGCCACATAGAGCCCATCTTCAGAAGGGCGAAAGTGCACCAGGCTGGGCTGTGATCCAAGCATTTATTTCATGACACAGTGGCTTCTCTTTAATTTCTGAAAGGGAGTTTTAATGCTTTTAACTAAAGCCTGTCATTTGGGCTTGGAAAATAGATCATTTCTTAGACTTAAATACTGTAATCATGGAATCAATTGAAATTCAGATCTAAATGATCAATTAGCTAAATGAAGCAGAACGCTCTATGGAAGCCATAAGGCTTATAGCAAGCCATCCGTCTGTCTAATAACCAATAAAAAATAGTATATAACCTCTCCGGTTCCTCAGGAGATTAATCTGAGTGGGAGTAAGAACTGTGCCATTGCAGAGCACACCAGCCGTTTATGAATCTTAGACAACCCTGATCATTAGGATGTCATTAGCATAACTCGTAGGTAAAGTGAATTCAGCGCTCGTAATTTTCTAAATTAGCCCTTGTGCCAATGACAGAACTGTAGAACCTCACTAAATGCCAGTACTGGATCTCTGCCACAGTTCTGGGTCATTAGCAGTTCCAACTAGGCCCCACTTAATAAACAACCAACTCAAACATTTTCTATCAGGCACTGAGTCGGCAGCCCTGAGGCTTGTCTGTGACTGCTCGAGTCTGGGATGTCCAGTCTGATCGGTCCAACTTGCAGTTTTTAGTGTCAGATGTTCTTACTCAGTGGCTTTGTGACAGGTAGGGTTCAGAGGGTCATAGGTCATCCTGGGCAAATTGACCTAATCCCGGTTTTGTGCTGTTCCCAAAGGGATTTGCAGTTTTGCTTCCCCAACCTACAGCGAGATTACAGTGGAAAAGATCTTTAAAACTGGGAACTCCTTAGACTGCCACTGCTGATTCTCTGAAATCTGTTGTGAGCTGGCCCAGCGTCTCATGTGCCATGTGGAGGTTTCCTGGTTTGATCCCTGATTCAAGTTGCCTGGAGCTAACCGTGCTGTAGAGGCAGGGTAACTGCGAAGGAAGGCTCATGTCACCAGAACCCAGCCCTAATTCTAACAAAGCTGGAAGTACAGGAAAGCGGGAGGAACCCGTTGGGTCAAAACAAAATGGGGTTCACTCTCTACATGAGATGTTCAGTGGGGTTGACTCTCTACATGAGATGTTCAATGGGGTTCACTTGTTCTGTATTTCTGTCTCATTCCAGAACTGCACACCAATGATCAACTATTCCGAGCGATATTCCAAGGGCACTACACTCGTATTCAGTGTAGTCCGAACACGCTACAAAGGGAAGTACACTTGCATTGTGACCTATGAGGAAAACGGAAAGAGATACAATCTCACCAGAACGAGTGCTGTGAAAGTGATAGGTGAGGAAAAGAAAACCTCCATTACGGCATGTGGTCCTGCAACACAACTCAAACACAAAATGTCCAGCAATGCCTTTGGGAAAGTTACATTATTTTTTCTGCATTTTGAAATTTTCATGGAGTTCAGGTATCCAGAGTTTCCGTCAAAGAGCAATCCACAATGCATTTTCTCTTTGATACCCTAATTATAATGCGAATTGAGGTTGCGTTGGCTAGAAAAGAGCGATGTATATGCAGGCTGCCATCACATTCCATTAATAATAGTCTGTTTTAGATTTACATTCTATCTCAGATCCAGAATGACACGTTCATATCTTGACAATTACACCATTAATTTTTATAACCCAATTATAGCTGAATAAACAGCAGCACATGGAGATAGTGACTTGTCCAAGGGCAGATGGTTTAGTAGTGAGGACTCAGAAGAACACAAGTTAATATGGAAGATGGGGAGGTACACAGGTTTCTGTGGTAGCCGGCAGGCCCACTGGAATGCCGTCAGCATAAATCCATACAGAAATCCAGTGATTGGGAAGCATGATATGTAATCAGATGTGGCGATGATGAAATCTCCTTTAAAATCTTTTGCAAGGTGTTTGACATTGAAAATGTTAAATTGTAATAGACTCATGCATTTGTGAGGGGATCACACAATACAGAGCCTGAGGTTGTTTTATGTCAATCTTAAGTCCTTCTAGACGATGCTGGAATCTCGTGTAGGTGTTTTTCATTCCCAAGCGTCAATGATACAACAGGCAGGCAGTGGGTAAGAAAAAGCTTCACAAAACACTTGGGGGCCATTTTTCTGATGGGCGCTAGAGTGTTGCACCTAACACACTGAAACTATGGTGTGTTAGGTGTTAACTGTGGGGGTGTGGAAAGCATTTCCCCGGCAGTTAATGTGGAGCACTTTCCCCTAATGTGGGCCACATTAGCATGGGTGCACGTCTGAGATCATGCCGCTTGAGGCTAGTGTATTAAAGGGCAAGTGAAATTAGTTGAAGGCTTGATTCTTGTAACACGTTTATGTTTCGAAAGGCAGAATGGAGACAGACAGCAGTGGTAAGCGATAATCAATGTCCCAGTTTCCATGGATAAAATTCCATTTTACCCACCGTTCACTACTGCCAAATCTGTCTGTGGGTAAGAGTCCCATATCTTTTTTTAACAGTGTGCCTACTTTTATGCATGAAGAAGTGTCTCTGGGGGCAGGGAAGGGATGGAAATAAGAACAGCACACATACTTTGCTTTATTCAAAAGTACATGTCATTTTACTGAGGAAAAATTACCTGCAGTGAAATCTCTGCAGGTCATTTTTCATAATTTGTTAATGAAGCAAATTGACCCTTATAGTTTCACTTTGATTCTTGCTCTAAATCTTGCGGGTTACAAAACTTAGGGACGGTTGCAGGAGCCCATAAAGACTGATAAATTCTCATACACAGGGTGGTTCTGAACAAAGTCTTTCAGCAGCACTCATCACACGAGCATGGGGATAGCTGGGCTAAATGATAAGCTCTTTCTAAGCCAGTTGCCTATTTTCTTAACACACTACCTGTTAGCTACTTTGTGCTACCCAGTGAGGATTCTGGTTTGGATTCCTGAGTCCTGCTTCCACTCTTCGGACTGGCTGTGGAAGCATCTGGAAGGAAACTCGACCATCACAACATAGGAATGGGCTCTGGATTCACATCTACAGGATCCCAGCAAATTAGCATTGGTAACCTCTGGCCAAGGGCTGTTGCCATAAAGGGTGGGTTAGAATGAAGGAATATGTTAAAAACCACTGGGTAGCTGAGGATGAAAGTTCCTGGTGCCATTATCCCAGTAGAAGCTGGTCCTGTTGGAGCTGGAAGCCCAAATTAAAAGGAGAATGCTGGGTTAAGAATAAAAATGTACCCAAAAAAATCAGATAAGGCAAGTCTGTCTTCCACCTTTTTCTATACCGTTTTTAAAAATGACGACCTAGATAAGGGCAGCATGGTTCAGAATGAATTATGTGTGCGCTAGAGGTTTATTGGCAGTGACCTGCATAAAGAATCATCATCATCAATCTTCTTTCCTATTAACTTACATTTTCACCTTTCTCCTTGTGTTGGAAGTTGTATACTGGGGCCGAGTTATGTTTCTGCAGGGAGATGTGAAGCCAGTCAGCGATATGCAAATTTCTAAATGTGTCTTTGCCTGGAACCCCGCCTCCCCTCATCTTGGGCCCTGTATTACTGTAGGAATAGATAAAACAGAACTCTGTAACTACCCTTCCAACACAGTGCCTTGCCTGCTCATTGGAGTCTTTTTCATCTGTTATGGGCCTTATTCCCTTTCTTGTTTTTGTTAAGATATATGTTGGATTTTTTATTGGAAAGTGTCAACAGACACTCTTCAGACAGTCTGCACTGGAACAAGGTCCATGTGTGCTTTCTGTCTGCATGTTCGACGTCCACATCTGCTTTCTCTTGGAACGTTTTGGTGGGTGCAGTCTTCTTCAGCTCCTTCATGCCCTGCTTTTGTGGAGGGGAGAATTTTGCTGGAAAAGTACATGTATAGAATCCAAAATGCAGGTATTGTTGTCTAGCAACTTACACGTGCCCCCTCCCCCCATCCCTGCCAATCCACCAGGAAAGCCTTCTTTCAGCGCAGTTAAGTGAGTATAGGTTGTGGAAGAACGCACAGACATTTAGCTGCATTGAAGGTGGGCAGTTTTCAGATGACCAATATAGGTAAAAAGCTTTTAACCTGTTAAGTCTCTTTCAGGATTGTACTCAGTATGCCCTTAAAGATCTCTTTGTGACAGTTTATTCATGCGTTGTGTATATCAATGTGATTGCTTGCATATGGCTGCAATGAAGCTCTTCTCTTCCATTGTCCGTGCTGTATTCATTTTGTACATGTTTCAGCATCACGCCTACATTGGAATCTCACGAAGATCTATTCTTCTGCAATCCATGCTGTGTTCATACTTTGGGAAGGTAGTTTTGAAAGGTTTTTACATGAGTAAATGGTTGCCTACTCACATTAAAAAAAAAAGCCACTAAACTGTCCTCCCCCCCCCCCACCCCCCACAAACTATGGGTAAAAGTATCTGTGTTGCTCACAGTATTTTTTTCACATCCAGAGAGGGGCGGGGAAGGGGTGAGGTTAGGTTGGAAGCAGCAAAGGACACCCGGGGCTTCCATTTTGAAAGCTCTGTACATAGCTTTTGTTTGTGCAAATGTTTAAATGGGTGCAAATGTACAGAAATACCTTGAAACCCTCTGGTAGTGCGCTCTTCAGCCATCATAATGTATTCTTGCTTTACGTATATCCATGTAAAGTTCATATGGGGCTTTGGTTAAGATTTGTTGTCCGTGCTGTATTCACACTTTGTGGATCTCGGAGTGATGCCTAAAGGAGATTCTGCTGAGGTTAGAAAAATAGTTTCCTGTTTAGCTAATATTCATACTGTGGGAGCAGTTTTTGAAAAACTCCAGCAACTAAAATCTTCCCCAAATTGCTTAAAACCTAGAGAAATGTCTGTGAATGATTGTTTTCAACGGAATTATCTAAATGAGTCTTTAAATTGCATTTTTGTCTTCAACAAGAGCAAATGGGCTCCAGTCAGATGCGCGCTGGGATCGCAGTTGAGATAATCCACCAAGTACTTCAATGGCACAGCAATTTCAAGGTTTTCCTTTCTGGCGAATGGCTGATTCCGTATGACGAAGGCTTTTCAGTTAATGAGATGCGTTTTCATTGCTTACTTTGCCTGGCAAGTGGGGAAAATAAAATAACATTGATTACTGTATAATTAATGTGAGCAATATCCCTGAGGATTTGACTTTCTCCTTTGCAGGTTCTCCCTTGAATGAAAAACCACCGATGATGTTGACCCCTAACCCTTTGACAACCTATGAATTTGAAGCAGGTAATAGAGAGTAACTGGGTTTTTTTGCAATATGGAAACTCTTTTTAGCCAGTAATGCTGGAACCTCTGTTCAGATTTTGCTTGGTTTGGCTAGTTGTCTAGTCCAGAGTGACTGTAGTCCTCCTCGTATGCTGGTGGGTGGCAGTTGCGGGATGATGGTCTGACACACTGCACTTGTGCTCCAATGGCTGAAAAAGGCCCAGATGTCCAGCGTGGCTGAAGTTCATCTAATCCCTCCGTAACCCATCAATCTGAGGCCTTTTGAAAGATAACTAGCATCAAATTATTTTTCATTCAGCCTCCATCAGATGTCTGGTCACTGCAGTCTTGTCACATTGCTTGATGATGGATGGCACCTTTAATGAGAATAAAATAATCCCGACTACTGACATTGGGCTTGCTTGACCTTTGTACCTCAGCAGCTCTGTGATATGTTAAAAGCCCATTTTTGCCTAGGTAAGAAGAGAGATGTCCAAGTTCGGATTTTCACATTTTGCAGCATTAGCTAAATGTGGAGCCTTCTGTAAAATACCTGAAAGGTTTGGAGAAAGTGCACATCTTTGGCGACATGTACAACTATCCACGAGTCGCCAGGAGTCGACATGGACTCGGCGGCATTTAATAACAACGACAGTGGCAACACAGATGTAAGTGGTAGATTTTGCCATATGCCTATGTAAGCGCTGGTGGCTACGCAGATATTACAAAACTTGCACATGCAGATTTAGCCAATCCAAAACTCAAACTTCTGGATTTTTGATATGACCTTAGATGCTAGAAAGAGAAGTCTAGCTACTCCCTCAATCACTCATCTAAATACTATGTCCAAATGAGCAATTAGCCAACATGTGTGTGCACTGAGAGCAGGTGAAAATGCCAATCGGGAAATTCTTTGTTTGAGGTATACCTGCATTCCCATTGCAAACTAGGACAGACATGTGTACGTCTGGGACCCATCCAGAACATGGCCCCTTCCAAACTGCTCGCCACAGGTGGTGGTGAAGTGCCGTCAAGTCAGTTTTGATTCGGGGTGACCCTCTGGATAGTTGTCCTAAGCTGCAAATTGTGGTACGCTTGAAATACATCTACATACAACTACATAGATAACAAGTACAACAAGTACATAGAAGTACAAGTACATGCATCTACATACAACTACATAGACAACAAGTACATACAACTACATAGGCAACAAGTACATACAACTACATAGACAGCACCCAAGCAAGAAGATCACAACAATCACTAGCAAATAGATTCAAGAAATTCAATGAGGAAGAATTCCTTGTTCAAATAATTCCACACCTATAACTCACGCCATCAAATCTTGAAGAATCAGTTGACAACTGGCACAAAACAATCACTCAAGTTGCAACATGCAAATTAACCCCAACACACTGAAACAGTAAAGATAACAAGACCAAAAACAAAGATTCTCCCTGGTTCAACACCGCACTCAAACAATTGAAAAGAAAACTACGAAAAGCAGAACAAAAATGGCGACGAACAAAATCCCTAACAAACCACGAGAAATACCTAAATGCTCTCAACATATACAAGGAGACAACAGATAGTGCTAAGAAAAAACACTACTCCAACTTACTAGCTAAGTCCATCAATCAGCCTAGAGAATTGTTTAGTATCGTACAAAACTTAACAAACAAAACATCCAACACAAATGAAATGATCATAGATATATCACCACAAACACTAGCTCATTATTACATGAACAAAACAAACTACAGGCAACACCCTCTACAACACACAATGAAACAAACCCTAACCTGACTGATAACTGGTCAGATTTCAAACAGATATCCAAGGACACACTCAAGACCATAATCTCTAACATAAACACAACAACTTCCTACCTAGACCCATGCCCAGTAGACTGGATAAAAAAGACACTACCAATACTATCGCCTTTCATCCTACCAATGATCAACCTATCCCTCGAAAAAGGGTACTTACCACCATCCCTTAAACATGTACAAATACGACCAATCCTCAAAAATAGCAACCTAGACAAATCATCTCCCAATTCATACAGACCCATATCGAGCATTCCCTCCATGGCTAAACTAATCGAAAAAGTAATCCAAACCCAACTTCAGGATTACGTTGACACATCGGCCCCCCTCGATGAACGCCAATATGTTTTTCGCCCATTTCATGGGGTAGAAACGCTACTAACAGTCCTATTTGACACATTGATAAGAGGAATAGATGACTCTAAACAAGCGTTCATCTTACTATTTTTGGACATCTCTGCTGCATTTGACAGCGTCAACCACACAACAATGTTAAGCAGACTCCAACAAATAGGGCTAACCTCTACGGTACACAAATGGTTCACCTCATATCTAAACAACAGAGCCCAAACAGTTAGAATTAACATTCAAACCTCAGACACTTTCAAACAGGAACAGGGCCTTCCACAAGGATCTGCCCTTTCAGCACTCTTCTTTAATATTTACCTTCAACCTGTTTGCAACGTTTTCAAACGGTTCTGCGTCCACTACCATATTTACGCAGATGATATAATGATATACATCCCATTCAGGATCCCAAACCCACCAATGCAATTAATAACAGAATGCTTCAGTGAACTGATAACATGGCTCAATGAACACAACCTACACATTAACTTCGCAAAAACAGATGTCCTATATGTCACAAGAAACCAAACTTGCACACCCCCAACTTTCATTGTCCTACATAACCATGAGATTAAAACAAAAAACGAAGTAAAGTACCTAGGAGTGATACTTGATAAGAGACTTAGTATGGACTCACACATTAAAAACATAACAAAAAAAATACACTTTAAACTCAAGACACTGAAACAAACACGACCGTTGATTCACCTGCAAGACTTCATAGCCATAATCCAAGCAATCATAACACCCCACTTCGACTTTGCGAACACACTCCTTCAAGGCATCCCTAAACAAAATCTTAAAAGGCCCTAAACAAAATCTTAAAAGGCTTCAGTTAGCACAAAATGTAGCAGCCAGGATCATACTGAAGGTTCGCTCACTAGAACATATTGCACCCATATTTGCACCCATATTAGCTAAAGCTCCATTGGCTACCAATCTCTACTGCAGAATAAACTACAAGATACTAGTAACTACCTTCAAATTAGTAAATAATCTTGCGCCATCAGCTCTCAATACCTTAATCACCAAGAAAATACCTAAACGCAGCCAAAGGAGTAATAACACAAATAAAATAGTGATACCAAAAGAATTTACAAAAGCTAATAAACTTACCAATAATAGGGCTTTCTCACACTTAGCCCCAACCCTCTGGAATGAACTACCTGATGACATCCAACAGCTGACTGACATTAGTGATTTCTGTAAAAAATTAAAAACACACCTATTTACCACACACTATGTCACACAGGTTAACCTAGATACACAAAGGGACATGGGCTAACTAACAATAACCTATATGTTAAAACTAACTAATACTGTCTCAAACAAACATTCCACCCTGTATATAGTTGCTTCTCCATTCCCTTGGTAATGTAAAAATGTAAAAAGCTCAGATTACACTCCAAGTATACCTCCTGGAATGTAAATTGTACTGAATGTATGTAGTTGCCATGTTATAATGTTCACAAATGTTCCATGTAATATGACTAGGTATACGTTTTACCATACCTTGTAAACCACTGTTCATTATAAACCGCACTTGATCCATGGAAAGCGCGGTATAGAAATGTTTGTTAAATAAATAAAAAAATAAATCTAACTGGACGCTTTTCTTACCTATGTCTTGCCATTGTACCTATGATCAGTTCTTAACCCTTCTAAAATGTCCTAAGATGCTAGCAGACTGCAACAGGCATTATAAATGTGGTGTACTCCAAAGACGTCATCCAAATGGTTTCATTTGGTTTTAGGTCACCAGTTATATACAATTTTAAGAGTTTCCCTTTTGCATTTTTCCCTGGGGAGTCCAATGAACTTAATTTTGGCTGGAAGTCAGTATTAGGTGTCTTTATGACTTGCCAGATTGTGCTCCTGTGGTAAAACAACACTATATTAGCAACGCTTGCATGGTTCAGGAATGTCACTCTAATGCAGTAGGACTGGAAAACAGTATCTGAGAAGTGTGTGTACTGATTAGAAGCTGGATTCATGCGTTATTGTCCCTCTGTCTTTCTATTGTTGGGTAATCCATCCTGTAGTTCTAGTGAAAACAAGTAATAGATTGTTTCAAGCGTGATAATGGAATCTTTTCTTTGCTATCCGTCTTAGGCCAGCAGGCTCGGCTTCCCTGTGAGGTCGACTTCGCCTTTGTAAAAGGTTCCCGTACAGATGTTTGGTGGACCATTGATGGACAAAATGTAGATGATATCACAGATCCAAGGATAAATATCACAGAAAGGTAACCTTTCTTCTCTTCAGGCAGCTTCACAATCAGAAGTAAACTGAGTCTGATGGAGGGGTCTTGATATTGGCATCCACTGCGGGCATGCTTTGAGCTGACTTCACGTACAGCTTTAGTGTTGGCAGCTTCTCATTGGAGTGGAGGGGGGAAGGTATCTTAGGGCCCAATGTTCAAAGAAAGCTGAGCTCCTAAATTAGGTTCTTAAATTTGTGACCTATTTACAATCAAATTTAGGAGCCTAAGTATTCTGCTGAAAATTCACCTTAATGTAGGAAAAGTTTATGCTTATAAATTTGGACCTGCCATTCATTGCCTAGAGCCTAATTGATGAGACTAGTGCTGAAAATCAGTGCTAAGCTCCTAACGTTTTTCCCTTGCCTTAAATCTGTCCCTGTTGCCACCCCCTTTTTGTGCTCCTAAATGTAGATTAGTGGAATTTTGAGTATAAATCTGGGCACTCAGCCCTAGTAAATTTTTAAAGAGGATAATTTAGAAGCATCATGCTCAAAGTTTGGAGCATAAACTCTGAATATTGGGGCCTTGGTGGCTGAGAACTAGAGAAGCCGGAATTCAAGTCCTGCTTCTCGATCATGGGTAAGTCGCTTAACCCTCCACTGCCTCAGGTACTGCCTTAGATTGCAAGTCCTCTTGAGCAACTAACATAGCAACATGACGGCAGAAAAATACCACACGGCCTATCTAGTCTGTCCTTCCATATCAACCACTACAACAGTCCCCTTTTTACCTTTAGAGATCCTCTGTATTTGTTCCATGCTTTTTTGAATTCAGATACAGTCCTCATCTCTACCACCTCCACTGGGAGACTATTCCACGGATCCACCACTCTTTCAGTAAAGAAATATTAACGCATATTACTCCTGAATCTATCCACTTTCACCCTCATCCCATGTCCCCTCATAGCAGAACTTGCTTTCAATCAAAAGAGACTCTCCTCCTATGCATTTATGCCATGGAGATATTTAAACATCTCCATCATATCACCTCTATCCCGTCTTTCCTCTAGAGTATACATATTAAGATCCTTAAATCTGTCCTCATATGAAGACCACTAACCATTTTAGTAGCCACCCTCTGCACCGACTCCAACCTGTTTATATCCTTTTGAAGGTGTGGTCTCCAGAATTGCACACAATACTCCAAATGAGGTTGCACCAAAGACTTATATAGAGACACTATCACCTCCTTTTTTCTGCTGGCCATTCCTCACCCTATGCACCCAAACATCCTTCTAGCTTTCGCTATTGTCTTTTCTACTTGTTTAGTTACTTTAAGATCATCAGACACAATCACACCTAGGTCCCGCTCTTCTTTTGTGGACAAAAGTACTTCACCCCCTATACTATATTGCTCCCTTGGATTGCTGCAGCCTAAATGCATGGCCTTGCATTTTTTAGCATTAAATCCTAGCTGCCAAATTCTAGACCATTCTTCAAGCTTAGCTAGATTCCTCCTCATGTTATCAACACCTTCCTGGGTGTCTACTCTATTGCAGATTTTAATCTCATCTGCAGAGAGGCAAACCTTACCCGGCAGCCCTTCCGCAATATCATGAACAAAAAATGTTAAAAAGAATTGGACCAAGAACAGATCCTGGGACACACCACTGGTAACATCCTTCTCTGTAGAGTGAGCCCCATTTACCTGTACCCTTTGCCGCCTCCCACTCAAGCAATTTCTAACCCAAGCAGTAACTTTAGGATCCATCCCTAGGGTGCTCAGTTTGTTTGTAAGTCGTCTGTGTAGAACGGTATCAAAGGCTTTACTGAAATCTAAATACATCACATATGAGAGGGAGGAGTGGCTCAGTTGTTGGGACAGGTTACCTCAGGCTGGAGGGCCAGGGGTTCAATTCCCAAGTAGGGACAAGTAACCTCAGGCCGAAGGGACTGGGGTCTCTAGTCCCATGGCCACTCCTTGTGGCCTTAGGCAAGCCAATTAACCCTCCCTTGCCTCAGGTGCACTTAGATTATGAGTCCTTCGGGGACAAGGGAATAAATAGTGCCTGTTAGCATATATCTGTAAACTGCTTTGACCCGGTGAAAAGCGGTATATAAGCACAGCTAAATAAATAAATCTAGGGCTCTCCCTTGGTCCAACCCCCTGGTTACCCAGTCAAAGAAATCAATCAGATTTTTCTGACAAGACCTGCCTCTGGTGAATCCATACTGCCTCGGATCCTGTAATCCACTGGACTCCAGAAACCACACTATTTTCTCTTTCAGCAGCACTTCCAATAATTTACTCACCACCAAAGTTAAACTAACCAACCTGTAGTTTTCAACCACATCCTTACTTCCGCTTTTCTGTAAAGGCACCACATGAGCCTCTCTCTAGTACTTTGGCACCACTCCCGACTCCAACGAGGCATTGAAAAGGTCAGTCAGTGGAGCTGCTAGAACGTCCCCAAGTTCCCTCAGTATTCTGGGGTGTATCCCCTCCGGTCCCATCGCTTTGTCTACTTTAAGTTGAGCAAGTTTCTCACAAACACAGTCTTCTGAAAATTGTTCAAGATGTCCCTCGCTTCTGTTCCTGTTTGTGGGTGTTTTCTGAGGTCCTGTTCCTGGTTCTTCATCTGTGAACACAGAACAAAAATATTTGTTAAGCAATTCCGCTTTATCCTCATCAGCTTCTACATATTCCTCCCCTTCACCCTTGAGTCTGACAATACCACTTTTGCCCTTCCTCTTCTCACTAACATATCTGAAAAATATCTTATCCCCCCCATTTTATTGCATTGGCTATTTCCTCCTCTTTTTGTATCTTTGTATTTAAGATTTGTACCTTGCTTTCAGTTTGGATTTGTTTAGGTGAGCAATTAGATGGAAAGTCCCAATTCCAGAACAGCTCACTGATAGCGCTATGGGATGACCTGGAAAGTGCTTAGATAAAGACACTGGCTTCCGAAATACTTCCTCCACATCTCTTAATGCCTTTGATGCTGTGGACTACGACATTCCAGTCGCCCCCACTACAGGTCCTTGGCATTGCGGGCACTGTGGTAAGATGGCTTGACTCCTCTCTAAAGGTTAGAACACTAAGGGTACTGGTAGGAAAAGACCTCTTCAACTCCTGGAAACCCAAATATGGAGTGGCACAGGGATGTGTCCTTTTGCTCCCACCGTTTAACACCTAGAGCTACCAGGCAGGCAGGATTCTCATGCTAATTCCATGCAGATGCACTGTAGGGTTACCAAGTGCTTCCAGGTTTTCAGGACAGTCTGATCTGGTCCTGGGTTGCAGGGACTCGTTTTGCTTTTCCTTTTGTCTCTTCTAAGAAAAGGCTATGCGTCCATGCCTGCAGTGTGGTAAAGCCAAGACTGGATCAACCTGTCCTGAGACAACCTTAATGCCTAGATGAACTGAGGGCTTGCCTGCGTGAGGTCCTTTGTGTGGAAGACGGGTAAGATGATGCACCTCAAGACATCCAAAACAGAAATACTCTGGATGAGTATCCCTCCCTGGGAAAAAATGTACCATCCTTCCAGAACTAGTTGCAGAAGAGAAGGTGCCATCTATATGAAAGAGGCCAAAACGATGTTATACCCACTCCCACTCCCATAGTTTACATAACATCTGACATTGAAGAGATTTCCTATGGAGACGTGACCTGATAACAATAAAACATGCACTGATCGCCTCAAGACTAGACTACCACATCTCTGACCTTGTTCTCTGTAAAACCTAACAGTTTGTTGTTATGGTATGTTGTTATATTGTGAACCGCGCTGATTCTGAATAGAGCGCTATATAAGAGCCTGTAATAAATAAATAAAATAAATAAAAATACAAATCTCACAATGGATCGCCTCCTACCGGTACTGAAAGTGGCCGATCTGTCATCTGTTGCTAACGCATCCTCCGCTGCCTGACGTTGCTGACACAGTTGGATGTCCAGGGAGGTAACTAAAGACCGATAGGGCTATTTCATGGGGTTGTTTTATTTTTTGTGTGTATCAGACATACATTTTTAAATACAGCAGCTCAATAAATGAGTAAGTACTCCCACGATATTTAATAATACATTTTGCAAGGGAACCTCAAAAAAAAAAAAGGGGCAGCCCTTACTGAGATTACCCATGGCTTGAGCTGAAGAAAGGCTCTCCTTATCTGGTTGGCCTTACCCACACCAGGAACAAAATCCCTCTTTGCTCACAAAACGGTGCACCATTATAGTTTTAAAAGCATTCATACTTAAGGTACTCCGCTACTCACAACATGTGTTTATGCATCCCACCTGCATGCAACCCAGGCCCAATTGACTGCAAGTAACAAGAAGTTCCCAATCTGTGGGATGCTTTTCCAAAAGGCGTAAGAGCTGTCAAGCGCTACCTCTGTTTCAGGAAGTATGGCCAGGTATGGCTGTTTCGGAGAGCCTTCAAAACCAATGATCGCCCACCATGGAACTGCCTTCTCCTTTCCCTGCCTATATTTTCCACCTGATTGAAAGTTGACAGTGCAGAAACTTCCTCAGTATTTATTTTCTCCCCCTGTCTGTTCTCCCATAAATATATTTCATCTCCTGCCATCTGCTCCGCACAGAGCACAGGTTGTTGTGGTGGTATATACAAGCAAATGTTGCTGAGTGGTGTCTTTCATTCTGCACGAGTGATCTCCTTCCTTAGTGGAAAGGGATATTTTTTCTAGAGGTTTATGATTTATTTGGTACTTCTTATACCACCTTTGTAATAAGCAAAGCGGTTTACGTTAGCTAAAATAAAGTCTAGAAAAGAAATCCAGTATTGAAATAGGAGAGAGAAATAGGAGAGGGGAACCACTGCCCCAGGGCCCTTCATCACGGGGTCTCGAATGCTAAAGAGGTAGGTTTTAAGACCAGCTCTGAATTTACTATAGGATAACTCAGAAGTAAGCTGTTCCATAGGATGGAGACTAAAGAAAACTGCAACTTGACAGTTTCCTATTTGGCCCTAGAAAGGGGACGGAATCGACATTTAGGAGTGTGTAGGGTACTGAGAGGATAAGTTTTTTTCAGGAATACCTGTGTGCAATGTTTGTAGGCAACCCTGGAGAGCGTGGAAAGCTAGTAGTTCTGCATTAGAAAAGAGATAATGTGACCCTATTTCCAAGCATGAGGCAGGATCCAGATGACTGTATTTTGAACCAATTGTAGTTGCATCAACTCATAGACAAAAAGACCAGCTTAAATGGAATTAGAATGGTCACGTTGTGAGATCACAGCACTTAAAACGATTGTAGTTAGGGCAGTAGGGTCTAAGAACCTATAGCCCAAAACTGCCAGAAGACAAAGAATGAACTCTTTAATGACTTCACTGATTCGGTTGGTGAAAGGTCAGTGTCCAGGAGTACTCCTAGGTTAATGTGGTTGGAGAGGTTCTGAGAAGCGATGTGGCAGTGGGAGAACTGGAGCTTCCAGGGAGCCAGGTGGCTGTGGTCTTATTTGTGTTCAACTTGAGGCAATTATAATGTAACTTTTGCCAAGAGTTCAATCTGGGGCACAGGAATTGGTGTAAGCAACGAGGAGAATATCATCTGCGTAGAAGCACAGACTGATTTAAGTTTCTTGGAGTAAGAAAAGAGGGGGACGGATTTCTAATGCTGAGACATTCCAAGATTACAGATTTCAGCATTCTCTTCTGCTGAATATTCTCTAGTATCTCAAGTTTATTGGCTGTATTACTTAAAGTTTAGGATGATGAGGGTGCTGCAGGAAGGCAGCCAAGCACTCACATTTTGAAGTGGTCAATGTGGGGTCATGCCCTTCTCTCCTGGTGAGCCAGAGACATGCTGAAAACTGTTAGCCTTTAAGAAGCATTGAAACCATGCACATCAGATCTGCACGGATTTCTGCAAGGCCCCATGGCTACCAGAACTGCCAGTGTGACAGGGCTTCATTGTGCCCTGCCCTGTATAAATTTCACAGCTGTAAATAGAGGTACTGCAGGGCTAGTAAGGCTTAGGGGCCAATTAAAAAAACAACTCAGTGTTTCAGGAACCTAAATTTAAGCATATTTTCAGCCAAACGTAGGCAGTTTTGGCTGAAAATTCACCTAAATTTGCATAGATTTAAGATCTTTGGTGTTGATTTTCAGGACTAAACATAACGTAACACCTAGGGCCTGATATTCAAAGGATTTATGCTCCTAACTTTGAGAGTTATGCTCTTACAGTAAGTACATTGGCCTCTCTGAAAACTTACTGGGGCTGGGTTCCTAAATATTTTCTTAAAGGTTTACTAAACTCCTAAATTTAGGAGCATAAAAACTGGGTGGCAAGGGGGGAAGATTTAGGGTGGGAAAAATGTTGGCAGCTTAGCACTGATTCAGTACCAGGCACCTAAATTAGGCTCATAAATCTAGACAAATGAATGGCAGGTCTAAATTTAGGAGGGTACATTTTAAGTTCCTAAATTAGGATGAATTTTCTGCTGAAAATGTAGGCTCTCAAGACTGCCCGAAAATAGGACATAAATTTAGGAGCCTAAATTTAGGAGCTAAACCTTTTCTGAATATTGAGCCACTAATTTTTTCTTTTCATGTCCTAACTCTGTCTTTGTCTTTGTGCCCATCTGCTTTTTAGGAACCGACAGGTTGATTTAAGGAAGAAGCTGAATGTCTAAACAGGACACCTCAGTTTTATGCACTTAAAGGCTGATGAAATTTCAGACAAAACTCAGATATCTATTTTAGGCTGAAAATTCATCTAACTCAGGAGCCTAAAACTGTAGTGCCTAGTTTTAGACTTGTTCGCTTTCTTAAATGCAGAGGTTAAATTAGGGCAATTTTATAACCTCCTGCATGGTTGCTGCCTGTCCCTCAGTGCAGGTGCAGGTGCAGACGGCCTGTTTTAAGGAGGCGTGCGCATGCCTTACTTTGCAGAATACCAGCTTAGGGTGCACCCTATGCTAGACACGTCTGTTAGACGTGCCCTAGAACGACATAGTTTGACGCCCCTAAATTGGTGTAGGGACACCTGTACGTCATAGTACGCGCATCCCTAGAGACTGCACCTACACTTCATTCACACCGTGCCCTGTACATGCTCCTAATGCATCCACACGCTTGCAGATTGGCGTTCAACCAGTGTGCGTGCAGAAATGCCTGCACGCAAGCCTTGGAAGATTCATGCTTGTGCATTTAGAGACTGTGGATCTTTCCACTGCTTTCTTTAAAATCTCCCCCTTAGCGCTGAAACCCACACGACTTACTGGTTTAACTTACATTCCCTGCCCTAGCCTCACTCGTTATGGAGGAAACTAAATTTAGGAGCTCAGCCCTAGGAAGCCAAAACCCCTTTGCAAATGAACACCTTTTTAGTCCCTTAAACGTACAAGAATAGAATCCACCCTGAATCTTTTCAAACTAATAACTTTTCCAGTCAGGTTAAGTGCTAATTGAGACTCATACTTCTGTTTATGTATTTGACTGGGGCTGGAAAGGTTGGCCAGTATTTGCGACTGTTGGGCAGTTTTGGTCACCATACATTATTTTTTATTTAATACTTTTGTTGCATTATGTTTTGCACAGGTGAGTATTTAACAGTCCCTTTAGGCACCTAAAATCAGCTGAAAATAGACACCTGCATTTAATTTTAAGCAATCTGAATTTGAGGGGCCTAAAGGAGGTCTGACTTCTCATCCTCCTAATGCTAGGCCTCTAACTTCATTCCACTGGCCCTGTCCTCATGCCCTTTTTTAGGAACTTAAATGTAGGTACCTTGTGAATTTAGGAGCTCTGTGCCCTGCCTTTTTCTCTGGAATTAAGATAGCAGCCAGTTTCCTCAGTGAAAATGAGTTGGAACCTTGCTGTTAGCTCAAGGATTGTATTGCAGTAATATGTATTATGCATTTGTATTTATTATACATTTGTATTTTATGTGCTGTACTAAACTGCATTCATTGGGTTGCCCTTTCGTCAACTGGGCACTGTGGCATATAAAAACTCTGACTAGATTAAGTGAGTTTCCCAAGGGGTTTACACTTGATTGCTGTGTCTGTCCTAGTGTGTATAATGAGCCCATTGGAGATAAGACCATCAAGAAAGTGCTGATCCTGAAAGACGTCACTGCCGAAGAACTCAAACGTAACTACACCTGTTTTGCAAAGAACGATCGAGGATTGGTTGTCCGCCAGGCCTTGGTGAAGCTCAAAGGTGATGAAAGAACCTTCAGAAAGTGGCATAGTCGGCTCACGATTGAAACCTGTGAACATTAGTTTCCAGCCTTGAGGCTGGCCTTCTCTTACCATCCAATTACTTACCGAGTTGTCTTTGATTTCAATTCCTGCAAATCATATGAAGGGATGAAGACTTAGGCATAATGTCTGAAAGTGAGAAACTATTCCTTGTCATCTACTTTTAGCATTTTATGAATTGTTGTTCAAAAGGACTTATCCGTCTAGTGGTGTCCACTCTACGGATAAATCAACTTCCGTGAAGTTTCAGGAGCACCATCTGGGTTATGGTGCCGAAAACCCTTTCTGCCCCTCCCTCCCACCTTGATAGTTGCAGGATAGAGCATGGGCTTTGCTCCTAAATCTTTGTAGTTGGTAATACTTAGCCGCTATCCATATACCTGTACAGTTTAATTTAGGACAGCAAATAGGCTCTCCAAATTAAAGAGTTTAGCTATAAAGACAGCGGACTGAATATGGAGACCATCTGTAGAGTGGCAGCTGTCCGTTTTAGCCTCCCAAATCCTCCATGGTGTGTGTGGAGATTGCTTGTATCCAGAAGATCTGAATCTGATCACTAGACTAAAGCATCTGCTTCAGATCCTCTCTTGACGTTTCCACGTAAAGAAGCATGAGAGGGCCCCAGGAAGTATTTTGAATATCGGTGAGGAATATTGTACACCGTCTGCGGTATATTAAATCTTAGCCTTCCTCCTCTCACTGCAGAGAATTGCATTTTTCTGTTAGTATGACCTGTTCCGTTCAATGTCAATCACTTTTGATACACTGAAAGGCAGAATATAAAAAATGTTAAATGAATAAATAAATAGTTAGTTTTAATTGATTGACAGCAATTCATGTCATATACCATACAGAAACATTTTCTTCTCTTTTCTCATTTTACATATAACGCCCCCTCCCCAGTCTTCTAGTTTTCCAAAATTTCTTTTTATAAATTTAAGAAGATACAAATAAATAAAATCTTTTTTTTAATTTATAGACTGCTAATCAAAAAATTACCTTGACAATTTACATCAAAACATACACAATCAAAGACAAACACAACACAAGAATAAAACCAAAAATCCATTTTACCATAAAATCCCGACAAGCCAGATAACTTTTCTCTTCCAAGCTACTACAATTTTGTAGCGGGTCGCAGTCGTACAGAGTTCAAGTAGTGAACCTTGATGCTTATCAAAAGTAGGAGACTGTAGAGAAGCAAAAATATTTTTGGATCTCTCTCTGTATCACTATTCCCACGGTCTCTTCCAGGAAAGTATTACACGTCCCTCAGTACCCCTGTAGCACAGGACAAGACTAGCAAAGATGTCCAAGAGATCCTTCTGGTCCTGCACTTTCTCCAACACGCTAGGCACAGATTTGTATCTTTTATGGAATCGTTCAGGTGTTAGATACCATCTGTGCAGCAGTTTCTACCCATTTTCTATTAGGTTGGTAGAGACTGAGATTTTGAAGAGATTATGAAAGTTTACTTTTCACTCCTCCTCCATTATGACTGTCCCCAGATCTTTCCCACTTCTCTGAATGCTTGGGTTTATCCTGTGATGGGAATTTTGAAGAGAGCATAGATTTTTTTTTTTTTAGATTAAACCTTTGTTTTCCCCAAATCCCATATATAGAACTTCAGTGTCCTGTCCTTATCCAAATCCTCCATAACCCCCTGGATATAAAGTAATGCCTGAGCCACAGTAATTATGAGCATGAATGGAGTAATGTTCCTTGATAGCATCAAAAGATAGCAAGTGGTAATGGCCAAAGAGCCACTCTACTAAGACCCATTAATGCCATCCCTAGAAGGAACTCCAGATTAAACCAGATGGGAGATGTTCTCCAGGACCAAGCAGGAAGTCAGTCCTCACTTATGGGTGACGTCGGCGCCGACGGAGCCCTCGCGGAGCAATTTTCCCCAGCTTTCAAAGAAAGCCTTTGGGAATTGCAGCGCGCATGCGCGGTCGTCTTCCCGCCCGAAGGTGCCATCTTAGCCAGTCTTCTTTTTTCCGCGGAGCCCTGCAGACGTCCCCGTCTTGTCCCCGCGAAAAAGTTGATTTTACTCTTATTTTATAATTTTTTCTTTCGGTTCGACGCCGATCGTTTTCCCGCCCGGACTCGCGACGCCGGTCTCGAGTCCTCTAACGTTTTTTCGGTTTTTCTGACTTAGTCAGCTTTCGTTTTCGTTTTCCCTGGCAGCCCGGTCCTTTGACCTCGCAGGGGCCCTTTTTCCCCCGATGGCTGCCAGTGGCTTTAAGCGGTGTGGTCGGTGTGACCGAAATATGTCACTAACCGACTCACACGACCTTTGCCTCCGCTGCTTGGGCCCGGATCATGAGGAATTGATCTGTGGGCCCTGCAGCAAACTGTCCTCGAAGGCGTTGAGAAGTCGGCGGCATCAGCGCGAAAGAATCTTCGCTGACCCCAGCCGTACCCGGACCTCGTCGGAGGCCTCCGTGTCAAAGGGCTCCAGCTCGGACCGTCGCCGGAGCTCCTCCGACCGGGGTTCTCCCTCCGGGGACCATCGTCGGAAGGAAAAACCCGCGAGGGCGGCGTCGGTGGACGCTCCTGGCTCCGCGAGGGCCAGGTCGCATAGCCCCGACAGCCGCCCCGGGTCCTTGGAGAAGGAACACCTCCCGAAGCGACCTCGCCTGGAGTCGGAGATGCCTGCCCGGGTAAGTCCTGTAGTCCTTCTGGACTCGCCTCCGCGACAGCCGACGTCGGGCCCGACGCCGTCGGGGCCCGAGTCGGGGGCTGCTGGGTCACCTGAGCTCGGACTCAGGTTGACGGCCTTGGAGAGCAGACTGTCTGCCTTCATGGACCAGCAGCGGGCACTGCTCGCTGGCTTCGCTGGCGTCGCTGCCCCGACCGCCGGGACGTCGACGTCCAAGTCGACCCCGGAGACCGAGCCGATCCTCGAGTCGATGAGAACTCGAGTCGATCCTCGGTCGAGGTCGCCCTCGGCCTCCCGTTCGGGACCGAGGTCGCCGACGCCGACTCCCTCGGCGTCGGGGCGGCTGGCGCCGCTCCCTGCCCGGGCCGACCCCACCGAGTCCTCGTCGGAGTCGGTCTGGGAGTCTGAGGAGGAAGAGTCACCTGATTCTTTCCGGACTCGGTGTGTCCCATCGGACTCTCCGGAGTCCGAGCCTCGGAAGCAGTCCCCCCCGGAGGATGCCCGGTTCTCGGATTTCGTTAGGGATATGGCCAAGGCTTTGGCTTTCCCTGCGGATCCCGAGGAGGAGCCTCGAGCCGAAGAGCTCGACGCCCTCCAGTATGACTCTCCCGCGAGGGAACACTTTACTGTGCCGGTTCCTCCTATGCTGGAACGACTACTCTTCCGCATGTGGGAGAGTCCGGCCTCCTCGCCGGTCCTGAGCAAGCGGGTCGATTCTATCTATCGAGTCCGCAAGAGCCCTGGCTTTCAAAAGGCACAGCTGCCACACCATTCCATGGTAGTGGAATCGGCCATGCATCGTCTCAAGAGCCAGAAGATGCACTCCTCGGTGCCTCCTGGAAGGGAGGCCCGTAACCTGGATGGCCTTGGCAAGAAGTGCTTCCAGGGCTCTATGCTCGCCTGTCGTGTCCAGACTTACCAGCTATACATGGGCATGTATCTCAGGGATCTGGCTAAAGAGCTAGCCGGATTCTCCGCTGGTCTCTCCGAGGAGCCCTTGCGGAGGTTCCTAGCCTTGTCCACGGGTATTCGGGAATGCTCAAAGTTCATGTCCCGAGCAGCCTATGATGGCTTTGAAGCCTCGGCTCGAGTAGCCGCAGCCGGCATCGGTGCCCGCCGACAGGCTTGGCTTCAGTCGTCCGACCTTGAGCCCTGGGTACAGGACAAGTTGGTCGATGTCCCCTGCCGAGGCGAAAACCTCTTTGGCAAGCCCATGGCGGAAAAGGCTGCACAAATTGAGACTGAGACTCTCACTAGGACCAGGCTTTCTAGGAAGACCTCCGCCCCTTCCCAGAAAAAGAAGGGCTCGGGAAAAAAGCCCTTTTACCCGAGGAAGGCAGCTGCCTACAAACCATACCCCCATTATCAGGCCCCTGCAGCTCCCCAACAGGGCCAGCAGGCCAAGGGACGGGGTAACGGGTCCCGTAGGCAGCAAGCCCCCAAGCCTGCACCACCAGCCCCTGCTCAGCAGGGTGGGGGCTTTTGACTCGCTCAGCATAGCCTCTCCCCCCCCGCTGGTCCCCCCCAGCACCGGAGGCCGGCTGGTTCACTTCGCCCACAGGTGGTCCAGCATCACCACAGATGCCTGGGTGCTTCAGGTCGTGCGAGAGGGCTACCTCCTCCACTTCCATCAGATCCCTCCCTCCTATTTTCCGGGAGAGCCTCCGCGCCCCCCTCTGCACAGGGAGTTGCTCCTTCAGGAGTTAGCAGGTCTTCTGCAGGAACAGGCGGTGGAACCGGTGCCACACCACCTGAGAGGTCAAGGCTTCTATTCAAGGTATTTTCTGATACCAAAGAGAACAGGAGGCCTCAGACCCATCCTGGACTTGCGCAACCTCAACAAGTTCCTTGTGCGGGAGAAGTTCAAGATGCTTACCCTTGGAATCCTTCTGCCCTACCTCCAGCAGGGAGATTGGCTATGCTCCTTGGATCTAAAGGATGCCTACACGCACATCCTCATCCACCCCAGCCACCGCCAATACCTAAGGTTTGTGGTGGCAGGAAATCATTACCAGTACAGAGTACTGCCCTTCGGCCTGTCCTCCGCACCGCGAGTCTTCACAAAATGTCTCGCGGTCGTGGCGGCCCATCTCCGGCTTCACGGCCTCTATGTTTTTCCGTACCTCGACGACTGGCTCATCAGAGCAGCGTCCGCTCAGGAGGTCACCAACGCCACGTCCCGCACGGTGACTCTGCTGCAGCACTTGGGCTTTGTCATAAACTTCGCAAAGTCCACTTTGCTCCCCTCACAGGATCTCGAGTTCATCGGCGCAAGACTGCGCACTCCTCAGGCGCGAGCGTACCTACCGCTCGACAGGGCTCAGCGGCTCATGGACCTAGCCGGCCGCTTTCGCAGCCAGCCCCTGGTCTCCGCCAGGCGCTTCCTGAGACTGCTCGGCCATATGGCTTCCACCGTCCATGTGACCCCAAATGCCCGCCTGAATATGCGGCCTGCTCAATGGTGTCTCCGCCGGCAGTGGCGACAAGCCACAGGCGGCCTAGCAGACCTAGTGCGCGTCTCCGAGCCGCTGGTCTCGTCTATCCGGTGGTGGCTCCGGCAGCCGAACCTGATATTAGGAATGCCTTTCCAGTCACCTCAGCCGACCCGGGTGCTGACCACCGATGCATCCCTCCGGGGCTGGGGAGCACATTGCCAAGAGGCACGTACTCAGGGCCTCTGGACCAAGTGGGAGTCTGCTCAGCAGATCAACTTCCTGGAGCTCAGGGCGATCCGCCTAGCTCTCAAAACCTTCTCCCACCTGACCTCCCAACAGTCCGTCCTTGTCCAGACGGACAATCAAGTTGCCATGTTCTACGTGAACAAGCAGGGGGGCACGGGCTCCTTCCTCCTCTGCCAGGAGGCACAGAAACTCTGCTCTTGGGCCGTCAGTCACGGCATTCTCCTCAAGGCAGTCTATCTCCCGGGCCAGGAAAATTGCCTGGCAGACAAACTCAGCAGGGTCCTCCAGCCGCACGAGTGGCGTCTGGATCCCTTGATCATTCAGAAGCTCTTCCTCAAGTGGGGTCTCCCCACGGTGGATCTCTTTGCCAGTCCTCACAACCGGCAGCTTCCTCGCTTCTGCTCCCGTCAGCCACACCCCCTTCGGGTTGCGGCGGACGCCTTTCTGATCTCATGGTCGGGGAGCCTTCTGTACGCTTTCCCTCCCATCCCGTTAGTCTCTCGGACTCTTTTCAAGGTTCTCCGAGACAAAGCCTTCATGATCCTGGTGGCCCCTCGCTGGCCCAGGCAGCCGTGGTTTCCGCTCCTGCTGCAACTGGCGGTGGAGGATCCCTTCCCTCTGGGGGTACAACCGGATCTCCTCACTCAGGATCAGGGGTCCCTACTGCACCCCAACCTCAGGTCTCTCAACCTCATGGCCTGGCTGCTGAGAGGGTAGTCCTTGCTCCTCTTCTCTTGCCGGCGGAGGTGGAGGAGGTCGTCTTGGCTTCGCGACGGCCTTCTACCCGCAAATGCTACGCCCTTAAATGGCGTCGCTTTGCAATCTGGTGTTCCCAACAGTCTCAGGATCCCTTCTCCTGCCCGGTGTCGGTGATCTTACAGTACTTGCTACACCTCTCTAATCTGGGACTTAAGTCCAACTCCGTCAAAGTTCACCTCAGTGCTCTTTCAGCACATCATGTGCCGGTGGACGGCAGACCTCTCTCCAACGACCCTCTCGTAGCGAGGTTTCTCCGAGGTCTCCTTCTACTTAAACCACCTCTGCGCCCGCCAGCACCTGACTGGGACCTGAATGTGGTTTTGCAGCGGATCACCTGTCCGCCTTTTGAACCTATGGCTACCTGTTCCCTCCGTTTTCTGTCTTGGAAAACGCTGTTCTTGATAGCCCTCACTTCCGCTAGGCGCGTGAGTGAATTGCAGGCCCTCGTGTCTGATCCCCCCTACACTCGGTTCTACAAGAACAGGGTAGTCCTACGGACTCACCCTAAGTTTCTGCCTAAAGTGGTCTCCCCTTTTCACATGAATCAGGAGGTGGTGCTTCCAACCTTCTTTCCCAGACCACACTCCAGCCGAGCTGAGACGGTCCTCCATACCCTGGACTGTAGAAGGGCATTGAACTTCTACCTTGACCGTACGCGGGAGCACCGTAAAGCTGCTCAGCTTTTTGTGTCTTTTGACCCCAATAAATTGGGGCTTCCGGTCTCCAAGCGTACTCTGTCCATCTGGGTTGCGGACTGTATCTCTTGGGCTTATGGGGCAGCCGGACTCTCCTTAGAAAGTCGAGTCACGGCTCATTGTGTTCGGGCAAAGGCCACGTCAGTGGCTTACCTCCGCTCTGTTCCGCTGGCAGACATCTGCCGGGCCGCTACTTGGTCTTCGAGCCAGACTTTTGCGGTCCATTACTGTCTCGAGAGGGAGTCCCGTAGGGACAGTGCTTTCGGACAGGCAGTCCTCTGTAATCTCTTTGAGGTCTGAGCAACTCCTACCCTCCATCCCGGATGTGGGCTACCGGTGGGTGATAATTCAGCGAAGATTCTTTCCTTCTGTGCTGCTGAGCTAGAGGGAGCTCATTTTTGTGCTTAGGGTCTCCGGTAGCCTTGAGCTTGGGAGTCCCATAAGTGAGGACTGACTTCCTGCTTGGTCCTGGAGAAAGCGTAGTTACTCACCTGTAACAGGTGTTCTCCAGGAGCAGCAGGAATCAGTCCTCACTACCCTCCCTCCTCCCCTTGGAGTTGCAATCGTCTGCTTATGTTCTTTTTGCAAATTTTTATGCTGTCTTTTTTAGCTATGTCATCTGACTGGCTAAGATGGCACCTTCGGGCGGGAAGACGACCGCGCATGCGCGCTGCAATTCCCAAAGGCTTTCTTTGAAAGCTGGGGAAAATTGCTCCGCGAGGGCTCCGTCGGCGCCGACGTCACCCATAAGTGAGGACTGATTCCTGCTGCTCCTGGAGAACACCTGTTACAGGTGAGTAACTACGCTTTTTTCTGGTCCATCAAAATGAACAATGGTTCCCAAGTACTTTGGGACCATACATAACAAATCAGTTCTCTACCATCTCCAGATGATTGCACTGTATGCGTCCATTGCTTAATTGCTTCAGGCTGCCGTTCTACTAAAGCCCTCAGTTTAGATACCACATAATTCTTCTTAAAATTGGGCACTCCTAGACCTCCTTGAACATTAGATCTAAAAAGGACCACCTGAAGGTCTCTTGGGATCCCCTGCCTCCAGATGTAGATTAAAATTTGCTTTTGTAGCTCTTCAAAGGTCATCCCTTGAACTGGGATCATAGAGTCTGAAACAGATAAATGGATCAGGGGAGTGTCAACATCTTTATGCTCATTATCCTTCCCACCCAGAATAAATTTAATGTAACCCAGCAACCCAGTTCCAGTCTCAGCTTATTTGTAAGGAGTGTATAATTTAATTGGAAGTACCTCGAGTGATCAGATGTAATTTAAGTTCCCAAATACCTAACCCTTCCCTTGGCTCATATAAAGATGTCGCTGCTTCTCAAATGCACCATCTTTTGCTCCATGAGTAGTTTTTTCAAAATTTAAGATTTGCTCATATTTGCATTAAAGCCGTCCAACCTCCTGTACTCTTGTTAATTCCCACATTAACAGGGGAAAGGTAGCATGAGGATGACTGTGAACATATCATTGGCAGATAAACAAATTCATTGACCTCAGTGCCCCTAATATCTGAGCTCATTTTAATTCTTCCTTCTAGGCTCTATAGAGAGGGCGAACAGTTAAGGTGACAAAGGGTTTTCAGGGCTGGTGCAAGGGCATTTGGTGCTCTGGGCAAATCATCAACCTTTGCCCCCCTCCCAATGAGATTTTGATAATTCAACTCAGTGATCTTGATCATGGAAACACCACCCCACCCACAACAATCCTTTGAAAACATAATTGTGCAAGCTTAGCAAATGACCTTTATAGGATGCTGGGGTCTGGACAATCTTATTCAGATTCCTTAAATCCTGCACCAGCCAGCAATAAAAGAAAAAAACATATATTACAAATTGGACTTCAGACTTAAATATTAAGCTTTGCTTTGTATGAATGTGTGGACCACTCTCCTTGCAAGTAGAAGAATGTGCTGAGGGCTATTTGAGTTTGTGGGGCTGTCGGGATCTAAGTTTTGCTTTGACTGCTGCTGCTCTTTGCCGCCCATCAGAAGCGGCTGCTCTAGGCATACACCTAGTCTTGCCTAATGGTTAGGCCAGGCCTGAGGGCATCTCTCTACCAAGAGGGAAAAACTCAGATTATCCTCTGTTTGCTTTTACACAAGTCCTGGGATTTTTGTACATGGCCTCTACCCGTGCCTGAAAAGTAGGTACAAATCTCACTGTTTTCTAAAGTTTTAAACATGAACCCCCAATCCATTCCATCGAAGGCCCTATTGCTGCACCACCACATATGATTCAGCAGCTTACAGACATTGTCTGTTGCCTGGCACCCTGTTATAGAGCCACCTTGATCTTCATGTACTGTGCATTCTATAACTTTATTCAACATGGACACAAGGGGGAAGTGGTCTACTGGGTAGAGCGGGAGTGCAGAAAACATTTTGTAAAATCTCGTAGAGAAGCCATAGAGATTCGGCTCTCTGTACCTCCTTTTGAGTAATCTTTCCATCCCACCCAATCTCCCTGCCGCCTCCTGGGACAGTGAGGCCAATGGAACAGATGACGAGATAGTTTATCCACATCCCTCTCAGTCACTGGATCCTTTGCTCTGTAGAGTTCCCCACAGTACTGTCAGAAGAGGTCTCTGATATCATCCGGATTATGTAAATCCTTCGCCTGAGCGTCCCAAATTCTTGACACCTGCACTTCAGTCCATTGCAACTGCACAATGGGTTAGCAGTTTACTGTTTGAGAGAGACTTGCTTTATTCTTACGAGGTTATAGTGAATTTCAACTGCGTAGTCTGCCCTTAGCTTGACCTGCTCTACCGTCACTTTGTTCTTATCCCGGTTCTAATAGTTTGGTTCATGGATGGCCTCAACGTTACATGCTCTCTTTCTTTCTTTTTCATGAAAGCCGATATCATCTCAAGCTACCCACAAGATCAATGGCATGACTGACCCTATTGCCTTAAAATTAAAATATTCTTGAATATTTGCTGTAATTTGCTTCTCCACCCCCTCATCTTGAAGTCTCCAGTAACATTTTCCTTTACTTGCTAACTAAACTGAGATATGGTCCAACCAAGATACAGCTTTGACCCCTTCCTCTTCCACCACCTGGACTAATGCCCCATCCACCAGAAAGAAATATGCATGGAGTAGATTCCATGCAGATTCGAGACAAAAGTATAATCGCAAGTCCGCAGGTGTAGTGCAACCAGATATCCAGGGTACCCATGAAGCTTATAAAAAATGTATGCAGACTAGATAGGCCATATGGTCTTTTGCTGCTGACATGTTTCTACGCTTGGCCCTGGTCTAGGCCTCCTCGTAAGCTTATCATATGCAGGCGACAGTTTTATATTAAAATCTGCCTCGATCACCAAGGAACCCTTGGTTATTATTAGGGTTACAGAAATTTACTAAGTTATATACCGTACCGTTGGTGCTAACCTGCATTATCAAATACTTTCCACTGGATATGCAAAACGATTATCCGCAGATCCCTTGAGAATAGCACCTTTCCCCTTTCTTTTTTTTCCATTAAGTTTGATGCAAGTAGATGTCGAGAAATTTGGTGGAATAAACCAAATGCTAGTCTCTTTTTAATAGATGGTTCTCCTGTTTACACATATCAAAACTTAAGTATATGGGTTTCTCATATTGAGCATATCAAAACTTTTAGCCACTCGGCTTCTCAAAACATCATTTGTTTCATAGGTGAATTTAAATTTTTAACATTTATAGATGGTATGTTCAAGGTATCCTCACTCCTATCTAAGATGGTTTCCTTACCATGTTATGGCAGTGAAACCTCCCCTGCTTATTAATGCTTGCCAAATGTTTACCTCTGATATTTTCTCTGCTCCCTCGGAGCTCTGTCTCTCGCTAATTTTATTTGATAGCAAAAGGAGAACCATGTTAGATGTTTCTTAAAAAGCCACTAAAAGTGACTGCAGGTTCTCTTTTGCGTGGCCTGGTGGTTCAGTGGCAGTTATGACCACGGCCATTTAAGAGTCCTGGATTTGATTTGCTAACCCGACCTTGGTGACCCAAGCTAGTTTTGGAGAAGGGAATATTGATCCTTGCACAATAGCACAGCCTAAAGGCCAAACTCAGAGAGCACATGCCAGATTCCAGAGGAAGCCGCCATCTGCAGCCCCTGGCCAAAGACTTTTGGTATGATGGCTGGGCTGGATGGGGAAGGGCTAAAAAAGGCAATAAAAGCCCAGGTAGTTACAAATGACGGCCCTCATGTTCTGAAGTCCTGAGTCTCCAACTTCTTTGCATGCCAGAAAACTAGTCCTCTAGATGGAGCTGACCAGGCTCATGCTCAAAGCTGCATTCCAACGGATTGATAATATAGTTTTCATTTGCACACAGCACTTGAAAAAAATTGCACCTTTCTCAGTGGAACTGCCATTAAACAAGACTTCTCTCTCTGTGTGTAGCTGTCACTCCGAGATATATTACAGAGCTGGCATGTGGACTTGGAGCGACTCTCGTCCTCGTGTTGATCTTAGTCACAGTGTATCATGTCTATTGGCTGGAAATTGTGCTCTTCTATCGTGCCCACTTTGGAACAGATGAAACTATTGGAGGTAAGGGAAACTCAATATTTTCTAAATGTTTCACTAACTGGTATGTCTTCGTATTCTTGAATCTCCAGGAACAAGCAGCAACGTAGTCTTCACATATGGGTATCATCGGTACCGACGGAGCTTGCGCGGGAACGCTCCCCAGCGTCCAATAGGAAAGCTTTTGGGAGCATCCCACAGCGCCTGTGTGCTGCCTTCCCACCTTTCCCAACTGTCCCTCTCCAGTTCTTCGTTTTCCGCAGAGCCGTGTCCTGTCACCGCAGAAAAAATTCTCTTCTTTTTTGTGGTCGCGTCTGCCTTTCCTCGACGCTACACCGGTACTGCCGGTTCTTCTTTCTTTTCTTAAAAAAAAAACCAACAACTTTTTTCTGGAGTCTTTCCAGTAATTTTTCTCTTCAGGTGCCACGCGCCATTTTGGGCACTAGGCCCAACTTTTTCTTCAGAATGGAAAAACCCGCTTCGGGTTTTAAAAAGTGTTCTAAGTGTGGCGGTACCATCTCCGTCACCGACACCCATGAGTGGTACCTCAAATGTTTAGGTCCTGACCACTCTATTTCAGAGTGTGTTACCTGTGGGATGATGTCGAAAAGGGGCCGGCAGAACCAAGCTTTTGAACTTAGCACCCTTTTTCCCTCTGATGCAGCCTCTGTGGCATCGACGTCTTCTAGGGCTTCATCTTCCTCCCATGGATCTCAGGTAACTAAACATAAATCTAGCCGGTCCTCAAAGGGTAGATCTCCTTCTAGACAGCGAGATGCCTCTGGCGTTGCCCTTGAGGGACTTTCACCAGCAAAATTGCCCCGGCGGGAGGCTTCAGCTTCCAAAGCACTAACGGGGCTCCAGGATGTTCTCGAGGCTTCAACCTCGGCAGAACTACTGGTGCCATGCTCTGGGGTACCGGCCGCTTCATCTGGTACCGATACCCAAGCATCGGCAGCGTCGATAGACCAGAGATTCTTGGCCATTGAGCGCAGTTTGGCGGCTCTTCTCACGGCCTCGATGCCTCTGAAACCGCTTTAGACAATTCAACCGGTACTGGCACCAACTCCGGTGCTGGCACCGACTGCATAGACATTGGCAGGTATTCTACCGGGACCAAGTCATGCGTATCTATTCGGCATTGACAAGTCGGTACCGGACCACTCTGATGCTGACTTTGATCGGTAGTGGTACCGTGCCTTGCACGATCACCCGGATCGAAGGTACTTTGAATCCTCAGATGAGTCTGAAGACTCTGAAAGCTCTGCCGATGCCAGACTACTTCTTCCTGAGGATTCGTCTTCTCCTCAGCATAGGATGTCTCCACCAGAGGATATGTCCTTTCAGAATTTTATCCGAGATGTGGCCCGAGGTCTTTCCATCACAGTGGCTTCTGAAAAGGAGCCTAGGGCAAAGGAATTAGAAATCCTACAATACCCTAAAGCTCCCAAGGAGGCAGCTACCTTACCTATTCATGAGATCTTGCATGATCTCATGTTAAGTTTGTGGGAAACATCTCTAACCACATCTCCTCACTCTCGAAGACTCGACACCATGTGTCGAGTTCCTCCTTGTCCTGAGTTTCAGAAGACTCAGTTACCACACCATTCCATGGTGGTGGCAATGAGCTATGAGAAGGATAAAGAGTGCAAAAAGGCATGCATCTAATCCTCCAGGATGTGAGTGTAGGACTTTTGATGCCTTTGGACTTCGAACCTTCCAGGCTTCCATGCTTTCTGCTAGGATCAGTTCCTATATCTTATATATGGGAATGTTCCTTAAGGAGGTCACAGGAGATTTAGAGCTTATGAGCCCTCTCCTTCCTGATGATAAGAGGCAAGATTACCTCGCCCTTGTCAAACATGCTCAGGATGTTTCCAAGTTTGTGAATCGTGCAGCCTTTGACTGCTTTGAGTGCATTAGCAGAACCTCTGCTATTGCCATAGGTGCACGTAGGATTGCCTGGCTCCAGGCATCTGACTTGGAAATTTGGGTACAGGATAAAGTAGGGAATATTCCTTGCACAGGAGAGAATCTCTTTGGCAAGAATTGGCAGGAAAAAGCTAATGAGATAGATGCTGACAATATCAATTTGGATAGATTGTCTAAATCTACAGCTGATCCTGTGAGGAAAAAATCCTCTAAGAAACCATTCTTCAGTAAGAAGAAGAAGTTTTATCCCTCCTATACCCAACAGGGGCATTGCTTAGGTTAGTCTGCCCAAAAGGGACAGCAGCAACAACCTAGACAAAGAAAAACAAAAGCAGCTAAGCCTCAACCGACTCAGCAGACTCAGCCTCCACAGGGGCTTTGACTCCTATCTAGAGAACTTTGCCTTCCTGGCCCTGAACGGCCCAGAACCCTACACCATACCAGGAAGGTTATATCATTTTGCCCCCAGATGGGGTCAGATAACAGCAGAAAATTGGACTCTGTCTATTGTAAGAGAGGGGTACAAGCTTCATTTCCTCAGCATGCCCCCTCCTACAATGGTAAGACAGTTCAATTCTCAGACCTTTCTTAATGACCAGTTAGGTCAAGAGGTCACTGTGCTTCTTTCCCAAGGGGCAATAGAAGAGGTACCCATTCCCCAATGGGGTACAGGGTTTTACTCCCCATATTTCCTTATTCCAAAGAAAACAGGAGGACACAGACCCATTTTAGACCTCAGAGAATTGAACAAATTCCTGTTCAAAGAGAAGTTCAAAATGATTTCTCTAGGAACTCTGCTGCCATACCTTCAGAGTCAGGATTGGCTTTGTTCTCTAGATCTCAAGGATGCGTACACTCATGTTCTCATCCATCCAACTCACCGAAAGTTCCTTCGCTTTTTGTTTCAAGGGAAGCACTACCAATACAGGGTTCTTCCTTTTGGCCTGGCCTCTGCGCCAAGGGTGTTCACAAAATGCATGGCTGTGGTGCATTTTTCCGCACCCTAGGAATATTCGTCTTCCCTTACTTAGACGACTGGCTCATTCGAGCCCCTTCAGAGCCAGAGGCCAGGGTTGCTCTGTCTCGCACAATGCGCATTCTTCAGTATTTGGGACTTGTCATAAACGTCCCAAAATCCAACCTTGCTCCCACTCAGTCCCTAGAGTTTATAGGAGCTCTGCTGGATACCAGACAGACCAGGGCCTACCTTTCACAGCCCCGCTGCCTTCGCATTGTGCAGTTAGCTTCCCAAGCAGTGCTAAAACCTCACCTCACTGCTAAAGCCTCACCTCACTGCTCGGGAGATGTTACAATTGCTAGGCCACATGGCATCCACCGTGCATGTGGTTCCTTATGCTCGCCTCCATATGAGGGCAGCCCAGTGGACTTTATCCACTCAGTGGACTCAGGCGTCAGGTTGCCTGTCAGACAAAATAGCAAACTCAGATCATCTTATTTTGTCCCTCCAATGGTGGCAGTCACCCCAAAATCTTTTGGTGGGGTCTCCTATTCAGCAACCCCCACTCCAATCCACTCTAACAACAGATGCCTCACAGGTGGGTTGGGGAGCCCACCTGCAAGGCCTCTCTACCCAGGGTACCTGGACTCCACAGGAGGCCTGTCTACACATCAATCTCCTGGAACTCAGAGCAATCTTCCTTGCTCTTCGAGTATTCCACACCCAGCTCAGCTACAAGACGGTCCTAGTTCAAACAGACAATCAAGTAGCCATGTTCTATGTGAACAAGCAAGGCGGAACAGGCTCTCTGTCGCTCTGCAACAAAGCTTTGCGACTATGGGCCCTCGCCAGAGAGCATCAGATTCATCTCCTTGCGGTGTATCTTCCAGGCATTCAAAACTCTTGGGCAGACAGACTCAGTCGAGTTCTGCTTCCACACGAATGGTCTCTCCATGCAGACCCGGTGGCCAAAACTTTTCAAATTTGGGGAACCCCGGACATAGACCTCTTTGCAAGTCCGCTGAATGCCAAACTTTCCCGGTTCTGTTCCAGAATTCCGGCTCAGGGTTGTCAGGCCAGGGATGCTTTCCTCCTCCATTGGGATCAGGGCTTCCTGTATGCTTTTCCACCCATTCCCCTAATTCCCAAAACCCTATTCAAGCTTCAGAGAGACAGAGGTTATATGATTCTCATAGCTCCACGTTGGCCACGGCAAATGTGGTACCCTCTGCTCCTACATCTCTCTCAAGCTCCGCCTCTGGAGTTAGGATCTGCTCCAAATCTCCTTTCTCAAGAGGACGGGATGCTGTGGCATCCCAATCCCCAGTCTCTACATCTCAGGGCCTGGTTGCTGAAAGCCTAGAACTTCACGGTGTTAACCTTTCCCAGCAGGTAAAGGATATCCTTTATACTTCCAGAAAGCCTTCCACAAGATGCTCTTATGCATTTAAGTGGAAGGTTTACCATATGGTGCTCGCAGAAGGGTCTTAACCCTCTTGCGATACCCCTGGAATCATTACTGGAGTATCTCCTTCATTTATCAAATGCAGGGCTTAAGACAAATTCAGTGAGAGTTCATTTGAGTGCTATTGGAGCTTCTTTCAAGCCTCTAAATGGACAACCAATTTCCTCTCATCCTCTTATAGCGAGATTTATGAGAGGCCTTCTTTTAACTAAGCCTCCCATTAAGCCACCACTGGTGGCATGGGACTTAAATCTGGTTCTTGGGCAGCTCATGAAACCGCCCTTTGAACCATTAGCCACTACCTCTGAAATTCCTTTCCTGGAAGGTCATTTTTCTTATTGCAATCACATCAGCACATTGCATCAGTGAATTGCAAGCGTTGTTGGCTGATCCTCCTTATACAAGGTTCCATCATGATAAGGTAGTCCTTAGGAATCATCCACACTTTATGCCAAAGGTGGTGTCACCTTTTCATTTAAACCAAGCGGTTTACCTTCCTGTATTCTTCCCAAGGCCTCATGCCTCAAATGCAGAAAGGAATCTTCATACTTTGGACTGTAAAAGGGCTTTGGCCTTTTGCTTACAAAGGACACAGCAACATTGAAAGTCCTCCCAATGCTTTGTTGCTTTTGATCCTAGTCATTTGGGAATTCCAGTCTCCAAAAGAACACTGTCCAGCTGGATTGCACAGTGTATATCTTTTGCCTATGAGAGTAAAAACCTTCCTCTTGAAGGCCATGTCACAGCTCACAATGTGAGAGCCATGGCAGCCTCTATGGCTCATCTTCACTCTGTGTCTATCGACGACATCTGCCGAGCAGCTACTTGGGCTTCGGTTCATACCTTCACAGCCCATTACTGCTTAGACAAGGACTCCCACTGGGATGCCTTGTTTGGTCAGGCTGTTCTACAACACCTGTTCCATACTTAATCAACTCCTACCCACCATCCCTGGTAGGATGCCAGAGATCCATGGGGAGAAGTGGAGCCCTTTCACAGGGGCACACAACTTCTGGGGCCTTCTCCCTGGCATCTGCAGCTAGGGAGTCCCCATATGTGAAGACTACATTGCTGCTTGTTCCTGGAGATAGCATAGTTACTCACCTGTAACAAATGATCTCTGGGAACAGCAGGAATGTAGTCTTCACAACCCACCTCCCCCTAGGAGTTGTATCTCTCTATCTCTCTCTTTCTCTCTCTCTTTGTCTCAGCTTTAAACTCAACTGGAGAGGGACAGTTGGGAAAGGCGGGAAGGCAGCACGCAGGTGCTGTGGGATGCTCCCAAAAGCTTTCCTATTGGACGCTGGGTAGCGTTCCCGCGCAGGCTCCGTCGGTACCAACAATAACCATATGTGAAGACTAAATTCCTGCTGTTCCCGGAGATCACCTGTTACAGGTGAGTAACTATGCTATACCGATGAGAGAATCACTGTTTCACCCCATTATACTTCAGGACTTTTTCGTTATTTGCAATCTTGTGAACTTAGTATGAGAATTTGGACAACATTTGACTCAAATTCACTAAGGACTGCAGAGTGCTGAAAATAAAAGGACCAAACCTCTGGAAGAGGTTGGCAGAAGATGTATACAGGGGTGGGAAGGAGTTGGATTTAGGGATCATGTGAGCCATCACTGGCCCCTGTGGCTTACCATGAAGAATGATGCTCTAGAGACAAGGCTTTGGTTTCCAGTAGGGGACATGTGAAACAGTGGTGTCTTTGCCCAGTCCAATGCAAAAACCCCTTAAGTAATATGAACAAAGGAAAGGACATCTAATTCTGTGCAAAGAAAAAAATAAAAAATTCTGCATGCTATATTTGAATATTCTGCAATACTTTGCAAACATATTTTAGAAATAACACAACTGCAATCATGATTTTTGAATAATTATTTGTTTTATTTATTTATTTATTTAACATTTTTTATATTACGCATTTCTGCAATTCAAAACTGTTTACTATGAACAATTTGTAACAATGTATTCACAGCTGTTTTACAAGGAACAATGGTAGAACCTTTCAACAGAACTTTGATCTTTGTAAAGGCGGTATAAAAAAAACTTTAAAATAAATAAATAAATAAATATTTACATATTTACATTGGGAGATGAGAGGTAGGAGGATAGAGAAGTGGAGGGAGGAGGCGTGGAGAAGATGGGATTATTAATTTAGCATGAGAGAACCACATTTATTTTTTGTGTAAAATTCTCCTAGAAAGGAAAACACACTGGGGAGGGGCAGACAAAAACAAAAAATCCATGGGTAATAACCAAAGAAAACGGCAAACAAATTCTCGCAGGCGTATCACAGAAGTACACTGTAAGGCCCGGCAGCTCTCCACCAGGCTTGGAACATCCCCCTCCCCTCCTTCGGTTTTCCCATCTAAGATCAGCCACCACTTTGGGGGGAGGGGGTGTGAAGAGAGCAGTCTCCCAGCTTAGCCCCTCAGGTAATTTTGTCGCCACTGCAGTCTGCTCACGTCCCTCTTCTCCCTGCATGCCCTCGACTCCTTTCTGCATGACCTACCAAACGTCTTTGTCATGCTCGCAGGTCGGCGCTACTGTTCCGCCTCTTCCCAGCCTGTGGGCCAACTGCGGCCTTCTCCCAGGCTCCTGCTGTGGGTCCAACTGCAGACTCCCCGTTCTTCCCATCTGAATGGCCAGTGCTTTTGTCCCTCCTCTGTGTTGACGTCGCTTCTGGGTCCCTGACTAAATTCTTTGTGCAAAGGAGGGGATTCTGCAGTACACAGTGCACAAAACTCCCCCAGAAGTAGTAAAGACTCTGAGATAGATTCAAGAGATGGAAAAAGAGCAAGAGAGGGAGGGGAGTGACGAGAAGGAGAGACAAAGAGTGCGCTCTCCATGGCATCTCCGCTATTATTCGCTTATGGCCTGGTCCATTCAGTATTATTGGGTTCTGTTATCTGCTGGGGATAACAGTACGGTTTAAGGAATATGGGGCAGTTTACTAAATCACACTATCTGGGTGGCGTTGGGGTAGCAGTTGTTTTTGGCACCATGTGAAAACGTAGCGCAGGTCCCTGTGCTAAAAAACCTGCGCTAGATGGGCAGTGCGAGTCTGAGTGGTGACTGGACGGGTGGGGCTGTTTCCTCTATGGTGCCACCAGCCTAGACCTTGAAAGCCCGCACTGCCGGTGCTTGATGGGAAGCAACTACCACCAGCACAATGGGTGGTGGTAGTGTCTCCCCATGGCGGCATTAATGAAATGGGCTGCGCTGAATTCAGGGAGGTTTTACTGTCCCTGATGTCCTGCATCTAGCATTGGGCCCTGCACCAGTAACGTGGCTGAAACCTGCGCTAACATGCCCCACAGTATTAATAGTTTGAAGAGGAGGTGAGTCCTGGTAGTAAAGCTAGCTTACAAAGGGTCAGAGATACTAAGTTGTAAGTTTTCCCATGTGAATTTGAAAGTTCATGTGATGTAGTCCCACTGGCTTTCTGCGGCCATCACTTCATCTCTCTGCCTCTTAGTTTGCCCAGTGTTAACTGGAAATGGGGAGGGGGGTAATAGTAACTCTACCCATTGGAAGCTATTATACAAAAAGATGTTGCACTCCTAAGATAACTGTAGCTTTCTCTGGCACACTATTAGTCTATTTCTGATTGAATGAAAGACATTGTACAATCCTAGAGGCTCACCTGCAGTGGTGAAGGGATTCCATTAACGACCAGAGGAGCAAACTAACATTGTTCACCTCTGGCCTGCCTTACAGATGGGAAGGAATACGATGTTTATGTGTCCTATGCAAGGAATATGGAGGAAGAGGAATTTGTACTGCTGACGCTCCGAGGAATCCTGGAAAATGAGTTTGGATACAAACTGTGCATCTTTGACAGAGACAGCCTCCCTGGAGGAAGTAAGTATAGCCAGGGTGCCGCTTTCTGCACAGCTTCTATTGCTTCTTTTCTGGATAAAATCCACTGAGCCTCAGCTACGAGGTAACAGTGCAATGCTACATTATCACCAAGCTGTATCATTGCTTTGTAAGAGTTGCTGTTACTGGTGCTTGGCTTTGGGTAGCAATCGTAGGAAACATGGAGGTGAGTCCCTGCTGCTTAAACACAAATGTAAATGATCTTTGATAATATTGTTTAAGATTCTCACCCATCTATAGATTTCAGGAGGGTACCAAGGGCCGATGGTTAGTTCAAAATAAATACCCAGGATAAAGATTTAGCCGTCACCGTGGATAATACATTGAAACCCTTTGCCCAGTGTGCATCCACGGCCAAGAAAACAAATAGAATGCTAGGAATCATAAGGAAGGGAATGGAGAATAGAACAAAGGATGACATCATAATGCCTCTGTATTGTTCCATGATGTGACACACCTTGAATATTGTGTGCAGTTCTGATCACCATATCTTAGAAAGGATATAGCGCTATTAGAAAAGGTACAGAGAAGAGTGACAAAAATGGTGAAAGGGATGGAAGGATATTCCTATTTTATTTGTTTATTTGTATCCATACTTGATATACTGCTCAGGCCAGAGCATAAAGCAGTTTACAATAAAATAAAAACATAGCTTGAAAGAAAGAAAAGAAAAGGAACGCCATGAGGCTATAAAGGTTTGAGCTCTAACTTGGAAAAGAGACGGCTGAGGGGATTTGATAGAGGTCTATAAATTAATGAATGGTGTGGAACGGGTAAACGTAGATCGGTTGTTTACGCCATCAAAAAGTAGAAAGACTAGAAGATACACAATGCAGCTACAGTGTAACCCATTTCACACTAATAAGAGAAAATATTTTTTTACTCGACATGTAATCAAACTCTGGAATTCGTTACCGGAGGATGTAGTAAAAGCTGTTAGTGTAGCTGGGTTTAAAAAAGGTTTGGACAAGTTCCTGGAGGAAAGATCCATAAACCATTATTAAAGAGGACCCCGGAAATCCACTGTTTACCCCAGGACGAGCATTGTGAAACCCATGAGCCTTTTTGAGAACTTGCCAGGTACTTGCTACCTGTATTAGCCATTCTTGGAAACAGGATACGGGGCTTGATGGACCCTCGGACTGACTCAGTATGACATTTTTCATGTTCTTACATTATGTACAACATAGAGGGACAGATGGCTACAAATATGGTTTTTACTTTAAAATGCCCAACTGTGGTGTAGAAAGGAAAATGAACTAACCACATGATGTGTTCCAAGCCAACATTCTGCCTACATGTGAAATCCAAAATATAGAGAAGATTCTGTGAGGCCGAGTACCATACTCTTCAAAAACTGGCCCGGCCCAAAGATAAATGTTTCTCAATCCAGGATGTACAAAGGTTCAGATAGTAGGGTGGGTAAAGTAGCTCTTCTTCCCTGGGCGGGGTGGCTGTTTGGCTTTGATTACATGGTCTCTGGAATGATCACGTTCAGCACTCTGAGACGGCCATCTCGGCGAGTCATTTTAAATGGCCTTTCCATGGGTAAAACAGTACTGTTTGTGTGTAGAAGTAAGCGTTTGTAAATCTGTCCTCCTAATGTGCGATGCAGTCTGTACTCATGTAAGTTACCTCAACATGGCCAGGGTTAGGAAACGGTTGGTGTTTTCCCAATTACTTGATAAAATGTGTGTGTACGCACTTAAAATAAGTGGAAATTATGTGCATAGTTGTGTCTGGATATTTTATGTGGGTTTATTGTCAAATGGAGACCAAATGCATACCGACCTTTTGAAACGGGTCATCTTTATTGCCCTAAGTTAGGCACCCTGTTGTAATTAGGAAGGGAATTTTGTGAAGTAGCTGGGAGACTGGGCATTTAGCTTTTGGTGGAGTTGGGAGGTGCAGTGGTTGGGTGGACAAAATTGTATTAGGTTTGATATAAGGAATTTTTGGCATCGAGAAGGAGGAAGTGTATGATAGGACCTGTCTTTCTCCTAGTGAGAGAACGGGATGGATTTTTAGGGATTTTTAGTCTACTTCAGTGGTTCTCAAACCTGTCCTGGGAGACCACCAGCCAGTTCTGTTTTCAGGATATCCACAGTGAATATGCAGGAGAGAGATTTGGATATACTGGAGATAGCAGGCATGCAGATGTATTTTCATTGTGGATATTCTGAAAAACCTGACTGGCAGGTTTGAGAATCACTGGTTATTCTATTTGGGACATATGTTTTAATGTATTGAAATACTTACTATGATGCAAACCTCTGAGTCCCTGTTTATGAAGAAGAAAGCGTCTTTGCGACAGATTTTTGTTGTCCTTTGTGTGTGCCTGGGATTGGTTAACTGGTGACCTTCATTGCGTAAGGGATCCATTAGAATCCTTTTCAAAAATCGGCCTGCCCCCTGCCACCACTTAAGAGATGCCGGGTGGTACATCCATCTTTTAGTAGGTCACTTCCAGCATTGCAATGTGTCACTGGTTAAGTGAGAACAAAACAGCCAGTTTGCATATTGTTAGCACTTTCTCATTCTTTTGCTTTGTGCCCCCCCCCCCTTCCCGAAAGTTATTCAGCAGAGAGAATTAGGAGCTGTGTTGAGTTTGCAGGAATAGCTCAGAGCCCTATAAAATGATTAATATGTGTTCCTTTATTGCAAATTGATTTGAGTGATATGGATTAGCAGCCCCAGTGCCTCTGAACGTAAATGTAACCATTAGCGACTCTGCGGTTCCTGGTAACATTTCAATCAAACTTAAATTCAATTTTGGCTCTTTTGTAGTGTACCAGGCTCTTCGAGTTGAGCATTCAGTAACTAAACTCCATATCCGTTATCTGAATCTGTGGCATATAATATAGTATGAAACGGGGTGCCCTCCCCCCTCAGACAAACAATTCTGCTTCCTCGGTAATAGTGTAGTATTGAAGCATTTTGTTTGCTGAGGTCCACTGAGAAGGGTTGGTTCCTAGGCACCACTGCCTGCTGTCTTGATGTGGGTACAGCTAGGCCCAGCTGTGAGGCAGTAACTCTCCCTCCTTAAGGACTCTTGGCCTCCATCTTCTCCTCATTAGCTCTTGAAGACAACTTTGTAAACAAACCGAGACAGGAGAACACGGGAACTGAACTTATAAAGGTTAGAAAAGGAACTTTTAAGGGGGGCATTCACATTTCACAGTGCATTTTATGAAAGGCTTTCTGAATATTGAGACTTTTGTCCAAGATGTATAAGGGTGTGGAAAAAATGTGTTTGTTTGGCTGACATACGTTTGATGAGAAAATGTGTTTAAAACGAGAGCAGCATCACGCAGGCTATGTACATGTCAATACTGGATGCCTGCATATGCAAGTAGATTTTGCTACATACATATGCGAGTACCAATGCTTTCATGCTAAACTACATGTCTAGGGGTAGTCCATGAAGGAACCGAGCTCCAGAATCATTTTGTTTTGCTGTTTAAGGTGCTTTTGTAGAGAGATGAACATAATACCGTAACCCAGGTCTACATGAGCTGGTAGCTGTGTATACATCAGAGCAAGTACAAATGCCAATGGGGAAATCCTTTGAAGTGTACATGTATTTCTGTTAATGTATTTCTGTTGTGAATGTATACAGTCCATCATGGAGATACTGCTAATCAACCAGCATTGTGATTGTTCTTCCTCAAAGTAATTCAGCTGAAGAGATTGAAAGGAAAAGCACGTAAAACTGAATTACTGCTTCTCGATGGATGGAGGACGTTCTTGCTGAAGGCTTTTTCTTGTTCTGTCATACTAGCTGAACACTAACATTTTGGTATTTTCTCTTCCCAGTTATCACAGATGAGACACTCAGCTTTGTTAAGAAAAGCCGTCGTCTGCTTGTTGTAATGAGTCCCAACTATGTTCTCCAGGGCACCCAAGCCCTCCTGGAGCTGAAAGCCGGCCTGCAAAACATGGCCTCCAAAGGCAACATCCAGGTCATTTTAGTTCAATATCGGCCCATTAAAAAGAGCCAGAAGGTGAAAGAGCTGAAGCGAGCGCAAGCAGTGCTCACTGTCATTAAGTGGAAAGGAGAGAAGTCAAAATATCCAGAGGGAAGGTTCTGGAAGCAGCTGCACGTGGCTCTGCCAGTGAAGAAACCACCCAAACGTTCTGCCAAACAAAATGGAGTCTCTGTGCTGAGCCTTTCTCCGTAAAACAGATCTCTTTAGGAGAGAAGGTTATGAGGGAAGAGAATGTGGAAAGTTGTTTCCTTATTCCTGGTTTTAGGGCATTGCGTGCATAGAAGCATTATGCAATGGCACGTGGCTGAATCGTGGCCTCTGGGGGATGGGAAAAGGTATAAATGAGGCTGATGTGGCTGCGGCCTGCAGTTTGTCCCTTCAGATTTTGGAAGCTAGGCAGGATGAGGTCTGGTTGTTAGTGTGGATGTTTTCTGAGGGGACAGTGCTTAAGGGATCCATTTTCAGGGTCTGCTCCAGCGTGGTGGTAGAAGGGCGCCATGCTGCTGAAGATCCTGTTGTGACGTTCAGTCCTCTCCTCTGCACGTTAGAACTTCAAAGAAACGTTTTGCAAGATGGGGAGGTCAGTTCTGATGTTTTTGCTAAATTCCATGCATTTTACTTTGGATGGTATGTTGATATTCTCTTCTAGCTAGAGCCCAAATACCTTGTTTTGTGTGTCCCTTGTTGACGAAATTAGAGAGCTTTAATAATATAAAGGAGTGAAGGAATAGCCTAGTGGTTAGAGCACCCAAGAGATCTGGGACCATTTTCCACTGCACTCCTTGTGATCTTGGGCAAGTCACTTTACCCTCCGTTGCCGCAGAAGAAAAGGCCTGGCACTCTACTTCTGGTCACACCTTGCCAAGAAAACCCAGAGGGTGCTGGGTCACCAGGAGTTAGTATTGACTTGATAGCACTTAAAAAATAAATAAATACATAATATAAAAGCAGGATAATGGTAGCAAAAATCAGTGGAGCTAATATGTCCTCGGTCTTCTAGTGGAAAGTCGCACCCCCATCCATCTGTTCCTGCCTCCTCCTTCGGACATCCAGGTCATTTGGTACCAACCCCTTTTGGGCCATGCTGTCATGAGTTTTCATTCACAATGGTGTAGGGGTTTTCCCAGTTCTTTATCCCTTCTCCAGCTTAGCCCAGCTGCCACAGTGACAGTCCTCAACCAGAGGCCACAAACTGTGGTTCCCTTCAGTACCCAGCTATTGTGGACCCTAGAAGGCAAATTGTAGATGTCTGTGTTGGGGTGTGCGGACTTTCAATGATATTTTAGAAAAGGCTTTTCCAAATACGGAGCCTTTTCTAAAATATGTTTAAGGGCATGCAAGAGCGCAGGCGTATTTGCTGATGGAGCTGGAGGGGGGCATTTTACCAAATCTATACATGGGAAAAATCAATGGAGGCAACTCGATAGCTTACATATGCATCAACCCCCAAGAAAACTTAGCTTTAAAATGAGATGATAGCGGGAGTTGATGACAGGCTGCTGCCCCGACGTCACTGTAGAGCTCTCATACATTTCGCGAGTAATCTCGCTGCATCAGGGGAAAATGCTATAAAAGACAAGAAACAAACATTCATAATCAAACTAACATTTACTAGAATGCCGAAACAAAGAGAACGCCCACACCCAACCAACCATAACGACAACGAAGATATAACTCACATTAGACAACAGCAAAACTAGCACTTCAACATTGCTTCTCAAAAAACGCCGCACATGCTCAAACCACCAAAGAACACCGCGCTCCCAAAAATACCTTCCTGCTGACGTCAACAGGTATCCCCCGAAGAGAAACTCAACTTCCGCTATCATCTCATTTTAAAGCTAAGTTTTCTTGGGGGTTGATGCGGTTGCTTGTTTGTTTTGTTCATTTTGTTTAAGAATGTTTGTACAAGTGGAGGGTGGTGGCAGCAGGTCCTTGATGTTATCGGGCTCAAGTTAAGTGGCAGGATCTGGACTCACGTCTCGATTATATTTGCCATTGCCCATGGAAGCTGAGACCTTGCTGACCACGGTTTTGTTTTCACTGTTCCACTATTTATGTTAACATATTTTTGGAAACAATCATTTTTGTCTTTGAAATCAGGAAACAAGTTTTGTTTCATTGGAGTGAGCTTTGTGATATATTGATATTTACACTCTACAACGTGACCAAAAGAACTGTTTGGATTACCAATTATGGATAGTCTACTCATGACATTTCAGTAGCAAATCAATCCAAACTGCAACATCTTCAGAACAGGGCCATAAAATTACTCCACAATACCTCCAGATTTGATCGTGTGACCCCTCTGCTCTTTAAAAGTCATTGGCTCCCTGTAAATTACCACATAAAATTCAAGGTTTTGCTTCTGGTCCATAAAGCGTTCTTTTCAAGAACTCTCACATATCTAGCTCATCATTTGATCACTTGAACACGCAATCGTGTTTTGCATTCTCTCAATGCATGCCTACTTTTAGTCCCAACCAGATGCACTGCCCGGCTAGAATCTACTAGAACCTCTGCCTTCTGTCCTCGCCCCACAATTGTGGAACTCCCTCATCATCTAAGAGAAGAATCCTCTCTAAGCATGTTCAAAAGAAACTTGAAGGCCTACTTCTTTGCGATGGCCTATACATAGTTAACAAACTTGCCCGCCTTGAAATTACCAATCCCTTACCACACTTTATTGAGAATTCTGCAATAATTTTGGCCACAGAAATCTGCTTCCTAATCTCCCTTCCCACTTCTTCTTTTCTCCTTCTAGTATTTTATTTTGTGCATCTGTGATTTTTATTGATGTAAACCACTCTGGTATCGTGTAATGGGCAGTATATCAAATAATACACCATAAACCATTCTCTGTATAAAATGGGTAATACACAGATTTTTGACCTACCCAGCACATGTCTTAACCACAGCCCGAGATGCCCTCTTGCAATTTCTAGTTGTTATGGATATCCATGTGTGAATTTAGCCCTTTATAAAATCAACATTTTCACGTGTAAATACTGAATTTTCCATGTGGAAATCGCAAATAAGGCTTCTAAATTATCCCCTTAAAGTTGACAGTTAGATGTCATCATTGTCTAGTGGCTGAGAAGTTCTCCCCCCTCCCCTGGGGAGGAGAAATCGGGTCTTCCATATGGCAGTATATCATGGTAGCGACTTTAACCACTCTGTTGGCCCATCTCTTCTCTCTTTCACATAGATACCCAAAAGGTAGAAGCAAGAATTAATTTCTGGGGGGATGGCCTGGAATGCAGTTCCATCGCTTCTTTGGGCACTCCGAAGCAGCAGGGAGGAGTTTCCTGCAGCCTGTTTAGAAGAGGAGGAGGGAGGGTGAGCCGGGAGTGGAGCAGAGCAGAGAACAGTCACCTTGCTCCCTAATTGAGCCCCCTCTGATCTTGCTGCTCCTGCCCCTGTTCTTAAACCGTGGCGACCGCCAACAGTTCATCTTCTTCAAAGCACATTGGTAATGTCCCAATTTCTGATATATGCATTCAGAGTGCTTGGTTAATCCTTTTATTAACACCATAAAAACAGAGGTTCTGATATTCAAGCGTTAACCATTGCATGAAACACTAGCACTTTCTTTTATTTATTTATTTAGTTAACAGGTTTTTCTATACCACCTTATCTTAGATTCAAGGCGGTTTACGTTGTAACAACAGTGTTTTACATTGAAAAGGGAGAATTAACTTAGAGGTTTCAACAGGATTAATCCCAAATATAGATGAAACTGGGTAATGAGATATAATAAGCAGTAGTGGATTAAGAAGATATTTAGTGGTACATTGTGCTGAAGAGGAACAGGTAGAGACATTATACAGGCTGGAAACACAGAGGGAGAACAATTTGAAGCAAAATATGTTCATCATAGGTATAACAGAGTAGCAGTAAATAATAAAGCCCATAGGTAGAAACAAGTAGTGGTTACATGGTGGTAATATGAGGAACAAATCTGTATTGTTATAACATGTGAACAAATGTATATGAGATTATGATCAAGCTTAAGGAGAAGAATTAAGATTTGAAGCATGACAGATTATAAGGCGAATGTTGGCCATTGAAGTGGCTCTACTGAATGCATCTAACCATAGACTCGACCAGCATCTATACATCCACAGTTAAGCCTCCTCGGTAGTGCCTTGGACCCATCTCCCCGAATGACCCGACACTGGTCCCTTCCCGAGGACATCGCTTTCCTCTATTTCATGATGAACATGGTCAAGGCTCTCACTATCTGGAACGAGGCAGAAGAGGACCCACTCATTGAGGAATTGGAGATACTCCAATATGAGGCACTCCCAAAGGAAACCCTTACAGTACCAGTGCCCCCAATCCTCTATTGCCTCCTCCTCCAGATGTGGGAAACACCGGCGTCGGTACCAGCTGTAAGTAGGTGCCTCGACACCATGTACTGGGTATGTCGAAGCCCTGGGTTCCAAAAGACCCAGCTCCCCCACAACTCAGTGGTAGTGGAGTCTGCCATGCATCGGCTCAAAAGCCAAAAAACTCATTTTTCGATGCCACCTGTCAGGGAAGCCCAAACCCTTGATGGCCTCGGCCAAAAAGCCATTAAAGACTCAATGCTAACTTGCTGGATCCAATCCTATCAGCTCTATATTGGCATGTACCTGAAGGAACTGTCAAAGGTACTCTATGGATTCGCGGCTAGCCTTGACAGGGAACCCCTACAGAGGTTCAAAGCCATGACCTCAGCAGTAAAAGAGTGCTCAAAGTTTTTATACCGAGCAGCCTACAGTGGCTTCGAGTCATCGGCCAGGGTGGCCGCCGCAGGCATCGGGCATGACGCCAAGCTTGACTGCAGTCGTTTGACCTGGAGCAATGGGGGCAGGACAAACTGATTGATGTCCTCTGCATAGGTGAGAACCTATTCAGAAAACCCATGGCAAACAAGGCTGCAGAAATAGAAACAGAGTTCCTGATGAGAACCAGGCTCTTGAAGAAGACCTTGGTGCAACCCTGGAAGAAAGCCCTGAGGAAAAGCCCTTCTTCCCGAGAAAAAAGGGGTGCTTCAGCGCTACACCACACTTCCAGGCCTTCTCAGCCCCTCAGCAGGACCAACAGCAAAAAGGCCAGGAACATGGTCCTCAAAAGCAAAAGCCCCAAAGTTCCAGGCACCGGCTCCAAACCAGCCTGGGGGGAGCTTTTGACTACCAGGGTGTGACCTCCCCACCCCAGGGGGCCCCTACAGCCCATAGGAGGGTGCCTAACCCGGTTTGCCCACTACTGGAGTTCAGGGCAATATTCCTACCCCTCTGAGCCTTCCGCCACCAGCTACAGCACTATGTGGTGCTGATTTCTATGTGAACAAATTGTGTGGGACAGGGTCATACCCCCTCTGCTAGGAGGTAGTAGCCCTCTGCTACTATGCTATACAGAGAGGGATGCTCCTAAGAGTGGTCTGCCTCCCGGGCCAGTACAGTGCCTTGGCAGACAAACTGAGCAGAGTCCTCCGGCTGCATGAGTGGCATCTGGACCCAGTGGTAGCCTCACAGCTGTTCTGGCTCTGGGGTGTCCCCATGATGGACCTGTTTGCCAGCCCAGACAACATGCAGTTGCCCCATTTCTGCTCCTACCAGCCCCACCTGTCTCGGGTAGTGGCAGATGCATTCCTCATCCTGTAGTTGGAAGGCCTCCTGTACGCCTTCCCTCCAACACCGCTGATAGCCAAGACCCTATTCAAGGTTCAGTGCAACAGAACATCGCTAGTGCTGATAGTCCTTCAGTGGCCCAGACAGCCCTGGTTCCCACTGCCTCTCCCTCTGTCAACCGTTCCGCCGATTCCCCTGGGCCAAGCCCCAGGGCTACTCTCACAGGAGCAGGGCTCTCTCCTACACACCAATCTGGGGTCCCTCTCACTCATGGCTTGGCTGCTGAAAGGGTAGCATTAGCCCCCTTCAATTTTCCATGAGACATGGAAGAGATTCTCCTGGCCTCTCGTAAGGCCTACACAAGAAGGGCATATGCTTTCAGGTGGCACCGTTTCTCAGTGTGGTGCGCCGAAAAGTGGACAAACCTGTTCTCCTGCTCAGTGCAAGTGGTATTCCAATACCTGCTCCACCTATCACAGATGGGACTGAAGTCCATCTCTGTCAGAGTACACCTGAGCACCATCGCAGCGCATCACCGCTCCATCGAGGGGAAATCCCTCTCAGCTCAGCCCCTTGTGTCTCGGTTCCTATGGGGCCTCATGCTTTCTAACCTCCCCCTCCCCTCCGTCCATCCTCCAGCTGCTGAGTAGGATCTTAATGTGGTGCTCTTGAAGCTTACAAAACCTCCGTTTTAGCCTTTGGCTACCTGCCACCTGCGGTATCTCTCTTGGAAGGTCACCTTCCTGGTAGCACTCACATCAGTCTGCAAAATCAGCAAGCTCCAGGCTCTGTTGGCAGAGCCCCCCTACACGAGGTTCTACAAGAACAGTGTGGTGCTCCACACACACCCCAAGTTTTTGCCGAAGGTGGTGTCCCCATTCCACCTCAATCAGGAGGTGGTGCTTCCCACCTTCTTTCCTGAGGCCTCATGCCGGTAAGGCAGTGACCATTCTCCACACTCTGGATTGTAAGTGAGCCCTGTCCTTCTACCTGCAACGGACTTAGGGCCACCGCAAAACACAACAGCTTTTTGTATCCTATGACCCCCAGCTGTCTGGGGCTACCAGTGACTAAGCAAACTCTGTCCACTTGGGTGGGAGACTGCATTACCCTTTCCTATGAGCAAGCTGGAATCTCTCTAGACCAGAGGGTCATAGCGCACTGCGTCACAGCCATGGTTACTTCAGTGGCAAATCTGCGTTCCATCCCCATGATGGAAATTTACCGGGCCACCTCCTGATATCCATACCTTTGCAGCTCACTACTGCCTGGAGAAGGACTCCCGATGGAATAGTGCCTTTTGTCAGGCCGTACTCTGTAATCTCTTCAGGGTGTAGGCAACTCTTGCCCTCCAACCCTTCTGTGTTCAGGCTTCCGGAGTGCTGGTTCTCTGCCAGACACCTGGGTCTTGCGAGAGTCTCTTAGGGATTCAACTGCGGCTGATCATGGCCCACCTTTACAGATCGCCATGTCATTTTTTTACAGGTTCTCGGTAGCCTGCAGCTGGGGAGTCCCATATGTGAGGACTGACTTCCTGCTTGTTCCCAGAGAAAGCGTAGTTACTCACCTGTACAGGTGTTCTCCAGGGACAGCAGGAATCAGTCCTCTCAAACCTCCCTCCTCCCCTTGGAGTTGCTTTTTTACCATCTTTTATTTTTGCCATCTTAACTATGTCATTGGACTAAGGCAAGATGGCATCTTTGGGCGGAAAATGGACCACGCATGCGTGGTGCATCTCCCAAAGGCTTTCTTTGGCAGTGCCGATGTCACCCATATGTGAGGACTGATTCATGCTGTCCCTGGAGAATATCTGTCACAGGTGAGTAACTACACTTCTTTCAACTCTTAACTACTCCCTGCCCCCAGGAACTCTTTTGCCAATGAATTTCAGTTTATAGATGAGCCAGACCAGCAACTTAAGCTCCCAGTAGGATGCAGCTTAAAATACTGTATCCTTAAAGCTGAGATAAGACAGAGTAATAATGGTATCTCTCGTCGTGTAAGATTGTAGTCTTATGCGAACTCTGAGATGGGCATATCTTAGAGGGCACCTGGGTTCTATTTAAATGTCGTGGCTGGCATTTAAAAAAAACACAAAAAAACACACCAACTACGGAGTTTAAATATCAGGCAGAACAGTTACTAGCACATTACTGCAAATTATGCATATATGTGTGAAGGGGAGGGGTGGTTATAATGCCCAGAGTGGAAGCAACCAAATGCTGTTTGGCTTCTGCCGCTGGAGGAGCTGAAGGTGCAGCGCTGGTCAGTACTGTGGTGCCCTGCTGGAGCTCTGCAGTGCCTTTCTGTCCTCCAGCAACACACTGAGTATTGGAGTAGATTTTAGGAGGAGCAGGGGACGGTATGACCCGGGAACCCCGCTTCAGCGAACACGGGCTGGTCTTACTTAGCAGGAGGCCTCATGAAATATTTTATCCGAAAAGCCTTTTCCATGCTTTGCGGAGGAGGACACACTTGAAAACAGGACCACCGGCTTTATTTCTAATTTTTTTCTCACACGGTAAAATGGTCTTGGATTTGCTCTAGATTCTTTTTGTCATGGGGAGGAGGGGGATCATACGTAGCCCTACCTGGTTATTTTACCTGTGAGTTTCCCTTCTTGGTTGGATTCTCCTAAAATCCTGGTGCCAAACCACATATTTAGCTATTTTATCTTTAGTACTTCTCATACACAGAAAAAGATCAGAAGGGAATACAACACTCGGGTCCATGGTGTTGACCATGAGAAGCATAAGATATATTTCCACATTCTTCGAATTTCACCTTTAGCGATTGTAAGGCTTTGAACTTGCGAGTGTGTTCGCCTCTTCTTTTGGAAAGGGTTTTGAACTGTGTGCTGTTACAGAGCGTCTGCCACCAGGACTTTCATTCATTTGACATCTGGTATAAATTTAACAGGGCCTGCTGGCACTCCCCCTCATACTATTAGTCTTACATTTGCACAGGTGGCTAAGGGCAGCGCAAAGGACCTTCCCCCTTCTCACATGGCTGTGAGTCACTTGCAGAAGGATGACTGATTAATCCAGGATGTGAGCAGAGAGAAGGGCCGTCTCTCTCCTCCAAAAGCCTGTGACTGGAGAGAAAAGTGGGAAAATCATTCCGATTTTCTGGAAGTAAGCAGAGAGAGAGAGTACACACTGTGTGTGTTGGCATGTCTAATTCATATTGAGTGCAATAGAATTGTGATACCTTATAGGGCACTATGTACTTTGTATTTTTCACAACAGGGCACCATGAATAGCACCACTATATGAAGCCATGTAGGCAGCTGCTGTTCTCTATAAAATATGAGCATATGTTGCGGAGAACATGCCCTGATATAGGTGCAATCATGCCTGCTTGAGATATCCTCTTTGATACATTGATGTTCCCCTTGTACTGTGGGAAGTTTATGCTGAGAAAAGGGGGGAGGCTAGTTTTAGATACAAAATGCACAAGTAAATGTCGATATTTTGTCATTGACGCAACTGGCTGTGCACGTTTATAAAATCCCAACCGGTGTAGTCTAGGCACTGTTTGTACAGCATGTATTCTCACAGCAGGCTTGTGGGCTGTGCGCACGAATCCACACGTTGATTATAGAATGGAGTGACTCGTGTGCATACTCGCAGAAAGTAGGCATGATCATTTGCCCCAACTCTAAGTGATTGCACCATAATTTAACGCGCATTCTCTGCCATGTATCCTAGTAGTTTTATAAAGACGCCTACTGGTGTTTCTTAAATAGGCTTAATTTAGGCCCATCACAACCTGCTTTGCCTAGCTGCCCTGTTATAAAAATTATGTTCATATTGTTTACTAAATATGGAATGCTCTCTGAACTCTTAAAGACACTTCTTTCTTGGGTTTGTGTGTCCTATTGAGTTTGTTTGCACATATCCTAATAGGATGGAGTCTCAGTTGTTAGCCTGGTATGCCCCATTCTCTCAGTACTTACATTGTGCCAGAGATCTTCCTTCCGGAGCTTGTGAAATGTGATACATGAAAGCAAGACATTGAAGTGAGCTTAGATGGTCTTTTTAATTGGGCCTATAGCATGTAGGGCAACTGAAGGCTTATTGTATTGTTCTTTGATCAAATCTTACATCCAGTGCTGCTCAATTGGATATAACATTGCTTGCCCGTCCCACAGCTTCAATTTTAGGGGCTTTTTTCACTCCTCACTTCTTAGGCCTCTGAAACTTTTTCGGCAGCAGGGAGAGAGAAGTCCTCTGGGAATATCGGTAAGTGCCCGTGCGATAAAGCAAGATGGTGTTCCATTCTGCTTGGCCTTTTCAAATGCAAATGCCAGAATCACTCCCTGAAATTACAGTGTATGGGACCTCCACCGGTATCTGCAGAGTTGTCGAAGGAGGTTCCCTCACCACCTCAAAAGTTTAGGCTGAAAGCAATCAGAATGGTAGAGGAATGGGATTTAACAAACTTTTAATTTGTCCCAGTTCACTAAAGCTCTTTGCAGATGGTTAAGACACATCAGGGTTTGTGATTTGTCACACCGGATCATTTCATGGTGTAACAGCCTGGAGTGGTGTAATGATTAGAGCAGTGAGCTAAAACCCAGGGAAGCCAGGTTCAAAACGATCTTGGGCAAGTCACTTAACCCTTCTTTGTCTCAGGTACAAACTTAGGGGTAGGTTGTGCATGCACAGTATATGTATTGAGATTCCATGTTATTCAGTGGGACCTCAGCGCACATACCACGCGTGTGCTGTTTAGATTGTAAGTCCTCTGAGAACCTACTGTACCTAAATGTAAGTCACCCAAGGAAGGCATGAACTAGAATCCCATAATCCTTTACTTCATGAGGCATTAGCCAATGAGAAGGCAGCTTTAAAAATACCGGATGACATCACAGTATGCATTGACCTCGGTGAAATTGTTGAACGGACGTGCAAATGTAAAGGTTAAGCTTTTACATTTTAAAATGAAAGCCTGGGAAGTTTTGAAGGATTGCAGGGCATTTTATAAGCCTCTTAGCTTACCCAGGCCAGCCCGGAGAGGACATCAAATTTAGAGTGCCATGCATGCAGTGGGCGACAGCCAGGATCGGATCAGCCTTTTTGCATTAACCTGGGTCAAAAGGCAGCCCTAAGAATCTGCTCTTCTCTGGTGCTGTGAATACACTTGGGTTGCACATCGTGGTCCTTGAATGTGCTACTCGTCCATTTAATGCTTTTTTATGTTGTTAATGCGGTATTTGTGGGCCTTGAATTGCACCAATGTACGGGGATTCTCAGCAGTATTTATAGATAGCTAAAAGGGCAGACCATCTTGTCTTGTAACTTCATTGTATTTTTTTCTTGCGTTTGTTGAATCACCTTATTCTCTGAAAGCCTGAAAATGTGCTAGTCAAGTTGTGAGAGACATCCTAATGCCTTATGTTTGCATGTTGAAATATTTTTTGCCAGAAGAAATAATTTCAATTTAATAGGGCTGGAAAGGTTTTGTTTTTGTTTCCATCTAATTTTTCTTTTTGCATTAAGATGGTTTTATTTCTGTATTACTTTGTGATTATGTTTTTCATTTTATTCAACTTTTTTGTTAAATGTTATTTTTTGTGCCTGTTGAATAAAGGACTATTTTCATCTTTTCAGTTCTACATTGTTTTTTTATGAGTTTCATTTTACCTTCTTTTTTCATTTGCACTAAAATATGTGTATAGCCAGTGAATGTGACTGTCAAAAATCAGCAGATTGCAATGCTAGGGATCGGAATAGTGATCACCTCAACTCAGTATGCAGCAGCACTCAAAAAGGAAAATAGAACGTTAGATATTATTTGGAGAAGACTGGAGGATACAACAGATATAGGTCTCTGTATCACTCCATGGTGGAACCGCACCTCGAATATTCTGGCTCCCCCATCTCAAAAAAAAAGGTACAGAGGAGGGAGACCAAAGTGATAAAAGGAGATGAAACAGCTTCTAAACAGATTAAGGCTCCAGAGCTTGTAGTGGAAAAAGCTCAGAGGTTTATAAAATCATGAACGGGGTGAAACAGATAAATACAGAATGACTCTTTACTCCTTCAGATTTAAGAGAACATTTTCAACCAGTGCACAATTATTACTGCTTCTACTAATACTACTTATAATTTTTAAAGTACTTCTAAATGTACCCAGGACTCTATATATGGACATAAGAGAGAGTCCCTGGAGCTTACAGTCTCTAATCCAGACAAATACACATGACAGAAAAGAGTCTACGGGAAGTATTTATCATAGAGGCATGATTAATATTCAAAAACATCTTTGGAATGTGTTGCTAGAGGATGTGGCGGATGGGAGGCAGGGGCTGTCACATCCTTCTCTTCCAGTAATCGTCCTTCAGTGTTTGCTGGGAGCTCAGCTGAACCTATGGATTTGAAGTCCATGACCTTCGGGGGGTGACATGGTCACTATTGGAGCTTTGCTGCCTTTGCATACAATGAGATGTCGATCCACGCCATCATGGCATCTTACAGTTTATCTCAGGCTTTCTAAATTGCACCACATTTTAATATTTCTGATATGAGTAATTCCTGTTGGTTGGACTTGTTTGATTCTGTGGCATGGGGAGCCCCTCAGTGTTTTGAATTGGTAGATGACTCTAGGCTAGAATGAGTTTGTGTGTTTTCTTAAAGGCTACTAATTGTAAGATGTTGTGAATTCTAACATGTTATTACCTGAGTCACTGCGGTGGTCCACCATACACATACCGAACTGGCCATAAAACCAGTGGAACAGTTGGTTACACATAAAAGTGCAACACATATATCAGACACATGGCAATGCACAGATGGTTAGACTAGTAACACTTTGCAGTAGGAAAGGTTGAAATTCAGGCAACGTTATTTCTTCTAAGCCCCAGACTTGGCTACAGAGTTATAATATTTCACTCCTCGCATGAATTGATTACAAAATTTCCTCCTTGTAATAAAGAAAATAATTATTGCAAGAACATTAGATTCTCCCAGAGCAGGAGTGGGCCTGGCATCAGAAACCTCAGTCTTTACAAAGGAGATCTTAGAATCATGCCACATGTGAACAAAAAATATCTAGGTACATCTCAATGTAAAGGAGTTGTATAATGTATTGAGGTTTATAGTATGTCATAACCGTTAAAGTACAGTTTGCACACTGGGACCTTCAGTTGGTTACGTAATCTCTGTGCACATATTTATAGCAGAGACGTTGAAATCTTGAAAAAGGCTAGATACCTTGATGGTCCTCCAGTGTATCTGAGAGACTATGGAAAGAACTGACTGAGCGAACTCCTAAGAAAATGAGACATTCCATTCTAAGGCCTGGTTTATTAAGGCTTTTCTCCCACTTTGTGCCTAGGGGAAAACGAGCATGTTGGATCAAGCCTTCAGCAAGAAACGTTTTATATTCTGTTTAAATATAACTTTACTAGATGGTAGTGGGGCGTTTCTTTCTAGTGGTGTAACAGTGAGATTGGAGATGGGCAAGCTTCTTTAAAATATGTTGAACTCCCAAAAAACTCCCAGGGTTGAAGGACTTATTGAACCTCTTCAAAATTGTTCAACTTTGTAAGTGCCTACAAAAATCCGCTTAGAAAGTTGAGAAGGATTTTGTCACATCCACTTTGTAGTGTTCAGTTTAGTTCATATTTTACTAGATCTCTGGGGGAAGATCTAGGCGAAAAAGTCCACGTTTCTGGTAACCTTGAGCCAGACAGTATCAGCACAGAATTTCATTGTTTGCCATATGATGTACTGGGCATTGTGTTCATATGCCCAAATCAATTTCAGCTATGAAGACCAGGTAATGCAACATTGTGAAGCAATTTCTACCTAGGTGATACATGATGTGATGTCTTGACCAAAATGTTTGGTATCTGTTGAGAAATTACTAGGAGGTTTGTTGAGGGAATGTTGGAGGACTACAGTTGAGGCTGGTTGAAGGCATTTGGCCTGTGTAACGTAGGTGCCTCAGATGCCCTGCATTCCCATGTTTTTCCCACCTTTCTTCTCACTTGTGCCCAAATAGCACCTGAAAGCTTGTCTTTTGTGATCAAAATGGCTGCAGCTTTATTTGAACACATCAAGACCCCCGGCCAGGTGAGTGCCTTTCACCCTTTTTGCCTTTTAGAGCCCACTCCAGACCCTTCCAGAGTTTGAGAGTCCACCCAGTCCTCTTATTCACTATGGCGACTTCATCGGCACTCCAGTGGGACATGTACTGCTGCACAGCTGTGCACATCTATGGACCCCTGACACATTCCCAGCGAGGGACCAATGGGTGTATAATTAATGCCTGCATCTGATGCCTTCCACACAGCACCAACCACCCCCTCCCCCAAGCAACTTTCAACAGCTCTGCCTCACTTCCCTTACGGCACCTTCTTTTTCTGCTATAAAATACAACTTGCACAAACAACCAAAAACTTCAAATCTGCATTCTCTTGGAGTAAAAATATCAAGATTGTACATGGGCTTGCCTACTTAAATCACCCCACCCATTCCAAACTCCCCTTCCCCCTCCTCTGTCTAGCCTTTCCGCAATAGTGGACCAACCACACAGTTCATGCCTGTCCCTTTCCTATCCTAGTACCCCTCCTGCTGCTTTGTGTCTGCTGGCCCTTGGGATCATGCTAACTTAATTCTACTTCTTTCCTTTCAGGTGTATGTCTCTGAAGAAGTGCTATCGGATCTCTATCTAAGCCGTTGTACTGCTGCTAAATGCTTGGCAGGGGGCTGACAGGCAGTACGTTTGGCTTGCAGAAGAGAAGAATGTATATTTGCTTCTCATGTTCATGTCAGAATAATGATCTAAAAAACAAACCAGTTGATATTTAACCCCTGCGGTCGGCGTATTCTTTTACATGCTGGCCGCAGCAGTTAAATATTATACATATATTCAACATTGCAATCCCGATAGCAAGTAATGCTGCCCACAGGTATAGAGCAGGCAATAGTGTTAACTGGAGAGCAATGAGATTCAGCCTGCCACCTCGATAACTATCCAGACATATTTAGGACAGACTTGTCACCTTTCCTAAATTTAGCAGGATAGCAGACTGACTATTGCCACTATCTGGATAGCTCTACTCTGGGACTATTTGGATAGTACTAGGATGGTCTGTAATTAGTTTCAGGGTACTATCTGCAGAGTTACCAACCCGATTAAGGGCCATAGAACAGCTAGCAGTCTTCTGAAAAAGGCTAAAGACCCACCTGCTTCAAGAATCCTTTGGCCTAGTCCCAAACCAAGAGTAGGGTCTCATCTACCCCACCAGGTCTGACAATTCACCATTGCATGACAGCATACCATCAAACACTGGCCTGACTCAAATAAAGCTGCTGGCTCTCTTTGTAAATAATTCTAGCCTAATCCTCAGAGGACCTGTATATAACCCACTGGTAAATAGTCATGTAGCGAAGTTGTTACTTTTCTAGTTCCTTTACAAATGTATTTGTCTAGCCACTACTAGTTATATGTAAGACTTAACAGCTGTGCTGAGTTTGTTGCAAATGACCTTGACTCTTAGGTGATATAAATAAATAGCACCACTGAAAATCCACAGCCTGGGCTGGGCACTTACCTGGATAACTGCACAAATCTCTGTGGTAACATTTGGAGGCATTTCCAGTACATTGGGCAAGGAAACTATGCAGTCAACGCAGGGAAAAAGTCACAACTGTATGTTAGTAGCATGGCTGATAAGAGGGTGTGATGCACTTGGGTACACCTCTTGAGATGGCATTAACCACCCTGCATTGTCTGCCACTTTTAAGAGTTGACAGACAGTAATCAACGCCACGTTAACTGCAAGGCACCATCCCCACCCTTTCCTTGCCCCCTTTTCTGAATTAGCTGGTGCCCTTTTGCGCAGTGGACTCATAAGTGGCACTTTCATAAAGAATTTCTCGTGTTTCTCAGTATCTGACTATAAAAGGTCTCTTATACTCATAAACGTACCTCATGTGCAGACTATGCATGGTGCAATTAGGCAGCTACTTGCAGGTGTGTTCAGGGGAGGAGTTTGAGCATAGTGGGGATGGAGTCATGATTTATGCATATAATTTATATGCACATATTTATGCCTGCCTCTGGCTTTAATCTAGCTGCTCTTTCTGCAGGATAGTACTATGATTTATGGTTTAGGCACTTGCTATACCGCTCTTTACCCTGTGTATCAGAGCGGTTTACACATATACGAGGTGTGACGAAAAAGAAACGAGACTGTGGCAGCTACGCCCATGACTCAATGCCAACTGGCTAACCGCTTATGTCACTGTGTTGTGCAACATCTCACCACTATTCTGCTATAATATTTTTCATCTCTCTCACTCTTTTTCTTTTTCAGGTTTTTTTGTAGCACAATGCTCCATCGCTTTGTCACGCAACTGGAGGTGGCAGAAATATGGATCAAAGAATCAACTTGAAATTTCTGGTTAAGTTGGAGAAGGACCCAACTGAGTGTCTCCAACTTCTCCAAAAGGCTTATGGAGAAGATGCAGTGTCAAGGCTGCGAGTCTTCGAGTGGCACAAACGCTTCAAGACTGGCTGCGAGGAGGTGGAGGATGACCCCAAATCAGGACGGCCTTCCACAACAAAGATGGCTGAGAGCATTGACAGAGTGAACCAGCTAGTGTGGAGTGATCGCAGATTGATGGTGCAGATGATAGCTGAGGAGCTCAGCCTGAACAGGGAGTCAGTGCGGACCATCTTGGTGCAGGAGCTGGGGATGTGGAAGGTGTGCACCAAGATGGTGCCCAAGCTTTTATCAGATGACCAGAAAGAGCACCGGGTCAATGTTTGCTTAGATTTGCTAGAGAAGATCAGAGAAGATCCAGAGTTCATTGGCTGAGTCATCACAGGTGATGAGACTTGGGTCTTCCAGTACGACCCTGAAAGCAAGAGACAGAGCCTGCAGTGGAAGACTCGACTGTCACCCAGATTCAAGAAGGCGCGGATGTCCAAATCAAAGATCAAGGTCATGCTTCTACCACCAGGTCCTCAATCACCTCCATGACCAGGTTTGGCGCAGGAGGCGGGCTCTGTGGAGAGACAAGTCGTGGCTGCTCCACCATGACAATGTACCTGTACACACCGCACTCAGTGTGAGGCAGTTCTTGGCCAACAAACAGATCACAGCTCTTGACCACCCTCCTTATTCCGCAGATTTTGCACCTTGTGATTTCTGGCTCTCCCCCAGGCTGAAGACTGTGCTTAAAGGAACTCATTTTGTCTCTGTAGAAGAGATCAAGGCCACTGTGACGAGGGAGCTCAGGGACCTCAAGGAGGAGGACTTTACCGAGTGCTTCCGTACGTGGCAGAAGCGAATGCAGAAGTGCATTAACTCTGGGGGGTATTTTGAAGGGGACAATATGTAATTTCTCTGTAGATTTTGTACTAAAACATTTATGGAACAGTCATGTTTCTTTTTTGTCACACGTCGTATATGCTAAAAGGTATTTTTTATTCCCTCGTCCCTGAAGGGCTCACAATCTAGTGTTTTCTAAAGACACATAAGAGCTTTTGGGGCCTTCATGCACAGATGGCCTTCTAGTTATTTATCTTTTTATTTATTTATTTAGTGTCTCTTCTATACCGTGCTCTTTAAAATCAGTGCGGTTTACATAACAACAGTAACTTATACAGTGTGGTTGAGGCTGCACTGTATTTAAAATGAAAAAGGTGTCCTGTTAGTGTGCCCTAAAAGCTGTGTTAAACAGCTGAGGGAGTTTCCTAAATAGCTCCCCCCCCCCCCCAATTCTGATGAGAGGCTCATGCATTGAAATTCTCTTTTGCTTGGATTTGCCTGGATATTCTTCATTTTCAGCAAAATGTGTTGATTTTTTTTCTTTCCTCCCAAATAACTATGGCACCTAGAACACAGTATTTTCTGTAAATATTTAACATATATTTTTGTAGAGGTGGGGTAGGACACAAAGCAGTGTTAAAAAGTAAAAATGTAAATGCTGAGAATTCACTATTAGGGAGATTTAATGACCTCATGCTGGACCTTAATTTTTTTTTGTCACTTAAATGCACATCTGATGTTTACTAATGGGATAAGAAGGAAGGACAATGAAATACTGTAATTAAATATTGAATATGTACGCATCTCTCATGTAGAAACCAATGGGGGGAAGGGTTTAAGAGACTGAGGCAAAGCTAATCAATATACCCCACCTATACTCTTGGACATGAAGACAGGATAGAATCAACTTTGGCCAATATGTGGATTTAAGTACCTGAAATGCTGTTCTTAAATGAAACCAATAGATGGCAGCAGTGTAGTAGTGGTGTGTTCAACCACAGGTCTGTCCTTAGAAGTGGTATTTACCATCAAGTGGATAGGTTTTTAAATAGTGATGCCATTTAAGCTCATTGGCTAATCAGTAGAATGGTATTAATTATGATACGCTAAACTACGTGGTATATCATTATAAATTCCTTTGGTATCTTCTTGGGATAATATTAACAATGATCCACATGACACATTTATAACCACAAATTTGCTGGTGTGAGTCTGTTAACCTTGAGTGTCTGTAAGACTGGAGGCCAGATGGCATCCTTACATTCCCTATTATTCTAGTAATAAATCTGTTTTCTCTAGCAACCAGTCAGCTGTTGAACAGACAATGTTTGAGTACCAAGTCTGCACAGCACCCCAGAGTATTTTATTTATTTATTTAACAGGTTTTTATATACTGCCTTTAGTCCAAGGTGGTTTACATAGAACAACAATATACAAGCTCAAGAGATTTGTGTTACATAGAATATGGGCAAGTAAACTTGACATTAAATATGGGGTTATACATAAAGCAATGGTGAGTGGACAGTTCTGATGTATACAGGTAGGTAATGTCATTAGGACCAAAATGTTCAATGAAGAGATGTGTTTTTAATAATTTCTTCAGATCTTTTGGAAACTGTGTAGATATAATGGCTTCTGGTAGTGAGTTCCAAATCATTGGAGCAAATAGTGGGAAGGCTCTATTGCTTGTCCGCTGCCGACATTTGGTCTTGAAGGGAGGGATGGCAAGAAGATTCTGATTTGCTGATCTTTTGGGCCTTGTCAGTTTTGTTGAGATTAGATCGTCAAGACAGGGAGCAGATCATGAAGGATTTTATAGATGGTGGTTATGGTCTTGTGCTTAATCCTTTGGACAATTGGTAGTCAGTGTAATCTCCTGAGAGTTGGGGATAAGTGTTGACGACCCGATGTACCTGTTAGGATTCCAGTGGCAGTGTTCTGCATTAATCGTAGTGGATATAGTGCTTGTTTTTGCAGTCTCTGATACAGTATGTTGCCGTAATCAAGAAAGGTAGCAAGCTCTGCAAACGTCCTGAGCCAAGGGGCTGTACATGTGGCACCCCTGGACTTTAAGATATTACTCAGGCCAGTTTGAGAGATTTTTAGCTCTGTCTTATGGAAGTAAACCGCGGGCATAATATTTTTATACTTCTCAGTTTTGCAGTCTTGAGGATGATGTGGCTGAACAACTCACCATACCTCTGTATAGGGACATTCTCTACTTCACTTTATCTTTCCTCTTTCCTTTAATCATATTGTGCATGTTTTTAACCCAACGGTGATTTTCACTAGATCTTCACAGCAGGTGCTCCTGGTGACACCAAGCTTTCTGGCAGTGACATTGGCAGTAACCAAACCAAGGCTGTGGAAGATGCTCCCCCTTGACATATGTTCTGAAACATGCTGTTGGTTATTTCACAAGTTGGTTGAGGCATGGTGGTTTGGAAAATGTTTTTATTGATTCTCTGGTTACCGTTTTAGAAATGATGCTATCGTTATTTTATGGGAGGTAGAGGGGATGTTGAATCTGTACTTAGAAGCAGAGTAGATAAGACAGAATGTGAACTAATGTTTAGTGGTGATCAGATAACCGAGGTATACAAATTCTGTTTCTTACACTCCTTCAAATCCACTACTAAAAATGTGATCCTTTGGGTGGAGAGTTTTTAGGCTTCTTAACTCTTCTTGTTTTCTTCTTCCTTCCTTCCTTTCTCCCTTCCTGTATATCTAGATACAATTGAAACCATCTTTGAATTCATTCAGAGAAGTCGGAGAATGATTGTTGTCCTGAGTCCTGATTACTTGACTGAGAAAAGCATCAGCATGTTGGAATTGAAGTTGGGCATTGTGTGCCAAAATGCTATCTGCACGAAGCTGGTCATTGTGGAGTACAAACCGGTCCAGTGCACTCATGCCAGCATCACCCAACTGAGGGACTCCATGGCCTTTGTGAGGTGGGACGGTGATAGATCCAAACACTCCCACTCGAAGTTCTGGAAAGCCTTACACTTGGCACTTCCCTTAAGAAGCCTGACTGCTGGGTCAGGCTTGAATGAGAGCTGCTCCTCCCAGTCGGATATTAGCCTAGATCACATCCAGAAGAGGAAAAAGCAATTGAAAAAGGCGTCAAATCCATGTCCTGCTAAAGCCAACACTGGAGCGAAGACTGTCGCATCTCTGGCCCCTGTATCAAAATTGAAAAATGGTCCTAGAACCCCCAGGACCTGCCATTGCTGTGTGACTTACTGTGATGAAGGAAACAAACACAGGGGTAAAGGCCAAAGAGCAATAAGGCCCAAATGGGAGACGCATCTTTGCAAGCCAGTCACCTATGGCAAGAAAAAACATTGGCTTCCAAATGGAAACAACCAAGGACCCCCAGATTCCCAGGTCTCAGCCCTCACTCTCCAACAATACTCTGATTTATCAAACAATAATACTGATCTCTATGTGCTTTAGTCAGTCCTCAGAAAACAAATGGAACTCACGTGTGTATGTGAGATGTAGACTATAATATGAACTGAGAGGATGAGCCAACAACCTAATGAAATCACTTCTCACATAGCAACCAACTTTTCAAAATGATGGGGATTGCCATACACAATACAAATTGCCCCTCCCTGAACACAGAGAAGGAGCTCCCTCACTATTGGGGGTACTCGGCACCCACTGCACTCATACAGCAGGCACTTATGATGTCTCTGTAATTTCTTCTGGAAATGTTGATGCTAGGGCTGAGTTACTATTTTATGAATGGCAAGGGATTCCTGGAAGACTTATGCCAACTTTTGAAGACTCAGCAATGGGGCTGTAGCTGCTGACTACTCGGACAAAGGCCAGTAACTTGAGGAGTAGGTTCTACCATTTTCTATTTTGGAAAAATGAATTCAACGTCCATTTTGGTTGGGTTGTAGCAACTTCTACAATGGTTCTGACCAATGTGTATAGCTTATGTGGATTAAATATATGGTTTAGCATGGTTTTCATAAATTCAGCATTTCTTCTCTTTGCTGTTAGGTTAAAATTAGGGATCAACACTGCTCAATAGGAAGAAGAATTAAGGCACATTCAGATAAACTGAACCTGAAGCTTGAATTCTACTGATTTTATGTTGATATGTAGATAAATCTCTGCTCCTTCCCTAGTACAGCCAACCTGGAAGAACAATAAGCCCAATATTCCAATGGGTTTATGCGATTTGCAGGACCTGCTAACTGCATAAACCCCACTGGGCCTGATATTCAGCAGCATGAACTGGCTAGTGCCGCGGAATATCCCCATAAACTGCCTTGGCACTATCTGGAGATAATGCCAAGGTGGTCCGTGAGGGGTGTTGGAGCAGTCCCTGCATCTAGCTGCTCAGCTGCAATTTAAAGCCTGATGACCAGATAGGTAACTGCCAATGGCTGTTCTAACTTTGTGATTTTGCTATCGGGTTGGTGGCTGAATATCGCTGTTGACCGGATAGCAATGGAGGTCAGTGGTGAAACCGGATCCTCAGCACCAGTGGATATCCGGCATCTGGTGCTGAATATCCAGTTCCATCTTTGCCTGAGTGCTGACTGCCAGCAGCTGAGTATTGGGCCCAGTATTACTAGTTATTTTAGAGGGACATACCCAGTTATGAGAACTCGGATATATTAAAAGGTGTCGCTGTTGAAAACAAACAGCAAATTAATGGTGCTCATAATTATGGAATAAAAGGCTTGCACTGCTTCTAAATCATTTAATCCTTTCCATTGGGCTGTCCCACCCCATGGGATATTTACATTTTCCCATTCCAATTGTCTATTGCAGTCTGCTAGATTATGGCTCGTAATATAACATGACTGGTCACTGTCATATTGATGGTAATTTGGCCAGTTTCTTGTTTAAAGTTTATTCCAATCTGGCATGAATCAGCGTGGAAAGGGTTAAGAAAGCACAAAGTCTGAGGATCAGATTCCATTTACTAAGGGTTGAACATTGCCTATGGTGTTTATACCACTAACGGCTGCACTAATGGTTTATAGTGTGCAGTTGTTCCGTGGGGGGATCTGTTCAGGCATTGGTGCCTTTTCAGTGATTTACCAATAAGATTCATAAATTCACACCAAGGCTTCTAGCCAATATCTTAGGCATGCAAACAGATATATATGCATCTGAAAGATCTCATCTCATTAAAAGAATGTGATCCTTATAAAAGCCGTAACCCCATCCGTTTCAGGGAAGTGCTTGTAAAGCTAATTGCTACCTCCTTGTTTCTCACCTAGGAACGTCAGCTGCTCATTGCCTATGGGCTGCTCTCTCCAGCATGCAGTACTGACGTGGCAAATCTCCATCTAGCTGTGCTGCTTTTTCACTGCTGGAATTCTCTTCTGTTGGATAGTATATTAGAATAATATTCAGTTACTGTGATAAGAGAGATATGCTGTGGTGTTTAAAAAATATACATAGCGCTGCTATAGAGATGGATGGTAGTGCTGAATGTATGTATAATGGGTTGCTGCCCCTTGCTACCTTGGTTATTTTAAGGGGACTATTCCCCTTAATTCCCTGATGTTTATTTCCCTCTTGAAAATGAGGTCAAGATAAAGTCCCCTGTAGTTAATTTTTAGCATCTGCTCATCTAGGCTCACAAAACGGCTCAGCTGCACCAGCAAGTACAAGCAGAGCACCTGTATGTTTTGAAAGGCCAACACTTAACACACGTAACTTGCCAGATTTCCTGTGTCGATTTCTCACATGCAGATTTGTGAAATGGCTCCTCCCCCTGCATGTGGATATACATCTCCGTGTGTCTCTACTCCCAACCCCCCGCGTGCATACTCATTTCTGTGTGTCTTCTCCCCCCCCCCACGTGTGCATGCACATCGCTTTGCATCTCTGCTATCCCCCCCCCCATGCATGGATACACATTTATTTATTTATTTATTTATTTATTTAACATTTCTTATATACCGCCTTTCATGATATCAAGGCGGTTTACATTGAACAAACTGAAATTACATTGAACAGGGCATTATAATTTGGAGATAACTATTTTACAGGGAACATGGGCAATGGAGGGTTAAGTGGCTTGCCCAAGACCACAAGGAGCACCTGTGGGACTAGAAACCCCAGTCCTTCCGGCCCAAGGTTGCTGTCCTCTAGTAGGATTTGAACCCCCGACCTTCCGGCCTGAGGTAACTTGCCCCAACCACTAGGCCACTCCTCCCTACACATCTCTGTGTATCTCTGCTCCCCCCTCCCCATGTGTGCATACACATCTCTATGCGTCTCTGCTCTCCCCCCCCCCCACGCATGGATACACATCTCTGTGAGTCTCTGTTCCTCCCCCCCGTGCATGGCTACACATCTCTGTGGGTCTCTTCTCCCCCTATGCGTGGATACACATCTCTGTGGGTCTCTTCTCCCCCTATGCGTGGATACACATCTCTGTGGGTCTCTGCACCTCCCCATTGTGCGTGGATACACATCTCCATGTGTCTCTGCTCCTCCCCTGAGCATGGATACACCACTCCGTGCGTCTCTGCTCCTCCCCCCGTGCATGGACACACATTTCCGTGGGTCTCTGCTCCTCCCCTCTGTGTGTGGATACACATCTCCGTGCATCTCTGCACCTCCCCCTGTGCGTGGATACACATCTCTGTGCGTCTCTGCTCCTCCCCCTGTGCATGGATACACATCTCCCTGCGTCTCTGCTCCTCCCCCTCTGCGTGGATACACATCTCCGTGCGTCTCTGCTCCTCCCCCTGTGCGTGGATACACATCTCTGTGCGTCTCTGCTCCTCCCCCTGTGCATGGATACACATCTCCGTGTGTCTCTGCTCCTCCCCCTCTGCGTGGATACACATCTCCGTGCGTCTCTGCTCCTCCCCCTGTGCGTGGATACACATCTCCGTGCGTCTCTGCTCCTCCCCCTGTGCATGGATACACATCTCCCTGTGTCTCTGCTCCTCCCCCCTGTGCATGGATACACATCTCCGTGCGTCTCTGCTCTTCCCTCTGTGCGTGGATACACATTTCCGTGGTTCTCTGGTCCTCCCCCTGTGCGTGGATACACATCTCCCTGTGTCTCTGCTCCTCCTACTGTGTGTGGATATACATCTCCGTGCGTCTCTGCTCCTCCCCCCATACATGGATACACATCTCTGTGGTTCTCTGCTCCTCCCCCTGCACATGCATACAAATCTCTGCGTGTTTCTGCACCTCCCCCTGTGCGTGGATACACATCTCCGTGCATCTCTGCTCCTCCCACTGTGCGTGGATACACATCTCCATATGTCTCTGCTCCTCCCACGGTGCGTGGATACACATCTCCGTGCTTCTCTGCTCCTCCCACTGTGCGTGGATACACATCTCCATGCGTCTCTGCTCCTCCCCCTGTGCATGGATACACATCTCCATATGTCTCTGCTCCTCCCACTGTGCGTGGATACACATCTCCGTGCGTCTCTGCTCCTCCCCCTGTGCATGGATACACATCTCCATATGTCTCTGCTCCTCCCACTGTGCGTGGGTACACATCTCCGTGCGTCTCTGCTCCCTCCCCCCATGCATGCATACAAATCTCTGTGCGTGTCTGCTCCTCCCCCTGTGCGTAGATACACATCTCCATATGTCTCTGCTCCTCCCCCTGTGCATGGATACACATCTCCATATGTCTCTGCTCCTCCCACTGTGCGTGGGTACACATCTCCGTGCGTCTCTGCTCCCTCCCCCCATGCATGCATACAAATCTCTGTGCGTGTCTGCTCCTCCCCCTGTGCGTAGATACACATCTCCATATGTCTCTGCTCTTCCCCCTGTGCGTGGATACACATCTCCGTGCGTCTTTGCTCTTCCCCCTGTGCGTGGATACACATCTCCGTGCGTCTCTGCTCCTCCCCCTGTGCATGGATACACATCTCCATATGTCTCTGCTCCTCCCCCTGTGCGTGGATTCACATCTCCGTGGTTCTCTGCTCCTCCCCCTGTGCGTGGATACACATCTCCGTGCGTCTCTGCTCCTCCCCCTGTGCGTGGATACACATCTCCGTGCGTCTCTGCTTCTCCCCCTGTGCGTGGATTCACATCTCCGTGCGTCTCTGCTCCTCCCCCTGTGCATGGATACACATCTCCATATGTCTCTGCTCCTCCCACTGTGCGTGGATACACATCTCCGTGCGTCTCTGCTCCCTCCCCCCATGCATGCATACAAATCTCTGTGCATCTCTGCTCCTCCTCCTGTGTGTGGATACACATCTCCATATGTCTCTGCTCCTCCTCCTGTGTGTGGATACACATCTCCATATGTCTCTGCTCCTCCCACTGTGCGTGGATACACATCTCCGTGCGTCTCTGCTCCTCCCCCCGTGCATAGATACACATCTCCATGTGTCTCTTCTCCTTATTTGTATTTTAGAAATGACTCTACCTTTAGCCAAGCCATTTCTAAAATATCTATGTACGGTCTGTTCCTTGAGCGATATTAATGTCAATCCAAATAATGCGTGTTCACTCAAAATGTAACTAGAGAGTAAATATGTACTGAAAGTATTTCTTATAGATAAATTCACTCACATCTCAAATAACATATTGCTTAACTCATTGAGGAAGGTCTCAGACTCTACGGCATTGATCTTGACTTCAGAAATGTCAAACAGTAGTGCCTACTTGCATCAATGACCTTCCCCCAGAAATGTGTTATTCTTCATATTGTATTATGCTTGAAAAGTTATCTCATGTCGTTTTAAAAAAAAGTTACTTATTTCCCTCAAAATGCTTTGAACGTTGTTTCAAAAAAGTTGCTTACCTTATTTCCCAACACCGTCTTCGGTACCTCGTCCATGTTTCACTTTTCAAGTTTCCTCAGGGGCTTTTCAAAGCACAAAACTCTACAAAGACGGAAAAATACATAACCACTAAAATAACTTTTAAAATCATCACCTCTCACTAATCATATATCTAATAAAAACTATATCCAAATCACCTACCAAAATTGTGATTGATGCTGCACACGTCCTACTTTCCCCTATCGTTGGGCTCTCGCAGAAGACTCATCTTACAAAAACGCCGTGCATACGAGGTACTAACCAGATCCCTGCTTTAGCCCCCTATGGTCATAGGCCCAATCAGCAGCAGCTGTTTCTTGTTCTTCAAATATCACTGCCGAGCCTTATTTCTCCAATAACGTATCCCAATGTACACTGATTCTCCCCCTTATTTTTTGAACCTTACTTACAGATTACACTTGTTTTTACGGATGTATATATCAAACTGTCCCCTAGATTCCAATGATGTACTAAAGAAGCGTTCTGAGTTAAGCAGACTACTATCCAAAATTATCACTTATAGCACAATGATGACATACCATTTGCTCTTTAAATGTAATCGTCCAATATCTTCATATACAAGACTTCCAATCTATATGCGTATTTAACCCTCCTGGTATCACCGAATTTAAATCAAAAATCCATCTCTGCTTCCTTATTAGCAATGATTACTCTTGTGATTTCCCCCCCACTCCTGACCGTATCCTATCTATGCAAAAGCACCTTAAATCCTCAAAATTATGCCCTTTTTCCAGGCAATGTTGCACTAATGGTGTCTCTTTTATTTTGCGTTTCAATCTACTTTTATGTTCTTCCATTCCTATCTTAAAAAGAATCTAATTGTTTTCCCCACATAAATTAAATCGCAGGGAAATTGAATTGCGTATACTACAAATGTAGAATCACACAATGTTTGTTCTCTTAAAGTATACATCTTCTGTGATATCGAAAGCTATCTACTTCCTTAGTAATATCACAAATTCCACAGGCACCGTATTTTCTGTGTCCTTTTTTAAATTTTTAACAATGTATCTGTGTTCACAGGTGTTCTTAATACTGCTGTTCTTTCAAATTTTTATTACGTTGCCATACACAGTGTATTTTTCTATGTTCAAGCCCAGGAACATTACTTAACACATTTGCATGTTTCTTCAATATATTCTGTATTCTGAAACTCAGTGGGGAATACTTTGTAATTAAATTTATGTTTTCTATACTATCATTACTCTTCCCTTCACGAGAGTCCAACAGCAACCATCTATTATTGTATAAAGCCCTCTGATATGTTTGTTTTATAATAGATGAAGGATATCCTCTCTCCTCGAAATTATCTGATAACTGTTGGACAGATTTTTAAATTCCTGACTATCCGAACAGTTCCTTATATACCTCAAAAACTTTGAAAAAGGAAGACTATTTTTCAACCGTGAAGGATGTGCACTCTCATAGTGTAAAAAAGTATTGTGGTCTGTCTGTTTCCGAAGAACTGATGTCACCCAGTCCCCATCATTTTTAGTAATCTGTCCAAACAGTTTATCAGATAATTTCGAGGAGAGAGGATATCCTTCATCCGTCTTTGTAGAGTTTTGTGCTTTGAAAAGCGCCTGAGGAAACTTGAAAAGTGAAACGTGGATGAGGTACTGAAGGATGGCGTTGGGAAATAAGTTAAGCAACTTTTTTGAAACAACGTTCAAAGCATTTTGAGGGAAATAAGTTAAGTAACTTTTTTTAAAATGACATAAGAGAGAGAACTTTTCAAGCATAATAGAATATGAAGAATGATAACACACTTCTGGGGGAAGGTCATTGATGCAAGTAGGCACTACTGTTTGACGTTTCTGAAGTCAAGATCAGTGCCGTAGAGTTTGAGACCTTCCTCAATGAGTTAAGGAATTTGTTATTTGAGATGTGAGTGAATTTAACTATAAGAAATACTTTCAGTACATCTTTAGTTACATTTTGAGTGAACATGCATTATTTGTATTTCTTAAATACTGGCACAACTGTACATGTGGTGTCCTAGACTTCTCAATTCTGACCACTATGTCCTATTTAATATGTGCCTTCACATGATATTCTGCAGCTATGCATAGAGCTAAGCATTTAATTTGCGACTGCTTTTTTTTCCTTAGTAGTTACAACATTTGCTGCTGTCCGCTTATGAATCTTTCATAAGCCTTTAACCCCCATCTCCCCCTCTCCGTGGTCACTTTTCCCTACTAGCTCCTTTCCCTATTCCCACGAGCCCTTAAAGCATTTAAAAGAGCATAACCCTGCCTTTTTAAATAATCAGGCCAAGCATGTGGGGACCAACTGAAAGCTTCACTTTGACATGTAAGTATTTTTCCTCGTATGCGGATTCTGAAAGGTCATGAAGGATTGCTTTGACATCTTGAAGAGCGATGTGCCTGCTCACAGGTTTGAGACCTATGCTGATGCATCAGTAACATGGTAATAATATAGCTGAATCTGCAGATGCAGCTTCTTGGGCCCACTGAAGCACATAAGGTTGAAAGGAGATATGCAGCAGTGATAGCCATACCTAAGATCTGGAATTCCCCAACATCGTCCATCTCTACAAGCCTGACTCAAACTAAGGTTCTCTGATGTCAGAAAACAGGAGCACACTTGTGAAATACTCTCTCGTCTTGATTCTGCCAAGAGAGGAGAAGAAGCATTATGCCACAGCTTCCTGTTTCCTTGGAGCCTTAGGGATGCAGGCACACATGCATGCACACACATGCACACACACCTGCATACATACACACGCATGCACACACACACACACACACACATGTACATACACATGCATGCACACACACCTGCATACATACACATGCATGCACACACACACACACATACACACATGTACATACACATGCATGCATGCACATGCACACGCATGCACACAACCACTGATGCTGATTTGTATATAGTTACCCTTATTACAATCCCAAGTTGCAAATCCTGTTACAATGTATGCAAAAGAGCTTTTGTTCTGATGCAAATTTTCTTATTTGTAAACCGCACTGATACTGAAGAGTGCGGTATATAAGAAAGATAAATAAATAAATAAAATAAATAAATAAATAAACATGCATGCACACACACACGTGCACACACGTACATACACATACACACATGCTTGCATACACACGCACACACACATTCTCACTGTAGGAGAATTTTTTGGCAGAATTTTCACCTGCTTTCATAGAGCCCTGAAATTGTGAAATTTAACTGCTCGGATACTTCACTTTTCAAAAGAGCAGCTCATTCTTTTCCCATCGAAAACACCTGCTCAGCTGATTAAGGGGGCTGTTTTAGAATCCTTATTTGTGATTTACGTGTGGCAGTCATATGCACGTGTAAGGGATCATTTCAGAAGGGGTTGCCTTTACACGTGACATGTACAGGGAGTGATTAGAGCGTGGTCTGTGGGGATAAGCACTCCATATGTATATTCCGTTTTATATAGGCAATAGATATGTATATAACCAAAGTGATCCACTCTGCGATTTACAGTTGCTCCCTGGCACATTTAGATGTTAAAGAAGTGCTGGATCTGGCCAACTCTTTACAGGAGGGATTAAAGGATTATGCTTCTTATTCCCCCATTCTTTATTTTCCTCCCCAAATTCTAATTAAAGGAAGACTGCAGCCTACATACTCGTGCTAGCTGCCACCTCTGAGTTGTCGTGTTCCTCTGTTGATTTTCTCCCGCAGTTCCACATTATGGCATGTACCTGCGCCCTCCATGTTCGGCAGGGCCTTTTCTAAAATACCAAAGGAACTGTGTATGGCATGACCTCAACATCGCCATTCCGCTCTCCATCTAAATTGTGCCTTTAAATTAACAAATGATTTCTTAAGTCATTCAGCAATAAGAGGTTCACCACTGAAACAAAGTGAAATTGAGTTATGTGAAACACGTTCCCCCTCCCGCCCGAATGGAGTAATGTCATGATGTTTTCCATTTTCCTCTGATGGGAATAAACTTTGTTTGTTCACAGGATTGCTGTTTGTTGAAGTTAAAAGTATGTATAAATGAGAACCTGAGCATTTTGATTTCGAACTTGAATGAGGTGCCCGTGCCTGATGGGCAGACTGGAAACGAAAGCCCTCTGTTTTCCACAGAAGCACTGATGGCAACCTGAGCTACCCATGTCGCCATGCCAACCTGCCCCGCTTTCAGGGGTGGAAGGATAATTCTGCCTCCATCCCAACAGCATCCTGCCAGTACCAACTGGTACAAAATTGTGGAATTTATTTTAATTATACAAACAACGGTTTACGTTATGCTATTTTAAGTCCCCGCTGATCTGTTCTGGCTTGCAACTTGCAACCTAGTGCTAAAACGCTCTGTAACCTGATGGCTCTTCCCTTGAGTCTCCTGGTCCCCTGCAAGTTGATGTCCTTCAAATAAATTCAAATTGTTGAATCTCAGCTACCTTGGCCTTATTTTCTGCTTCTAAAGTCAATTTTACATAATGAAACCACCCTCTATAAACAAAATGAAGACCTATTACTCTTCCCCAGCAAATACTGTAAAGGGCTTTTGCCTTTCCCATGATAATCAGGCTGAGAGGCAATTAAGTCTAATAAAGATTGATGACCGAGCTTCCCGAGGCCTGAGCTCTGAAGGGGCGATCAACTGTGGTGCAATTCTGAAGAGTGGAGTAAAGTGCTCCAAATGTATTAATATATCAACTCTCAGAGCTTCTAATTCAAAGCCATTTAAAGCAGCAGCACCCATTAAAGCCATCAAATCTTCAGCTTAGCCTCCTTTCTTACCAAATACATCCTAGAGGTCATTTTACAAGGAAGGCACCTACTTACGTGCTATTTATTTGTAAAATACTAGTGTAAGTGGCAGAAATCAGGCCAAAAGTTAAGGTACAGGCATTTAGAGCTGGTGGAAATGCCTGCACCTAGAAAAAATATCCAGAGGGTATAGAGAAGATGCCACTCTCGTCATTCCCAGTACTCTGCACAATCACCATGATAGCAGTAGCGGGATTCAAACTCTGGCTTCCCTGGTCCTTGTCCATCACTCTAAGCATTAGGCTACTCTTAGCCATCCCTGATCTTGAATACTATCCCGGGAATGTCTATGTAGACGCCCCTGCAGATGTCCATATTGGGCACATCCACCTTTGTGAAATTGTGCCTGAATGTGGACATGCCTGCTTTTTCTCAGATGTTCTGGCTTGGATGTCCCAGATTGCACTTGGACATCATTTGTAAAATGGCATCACACATGTGTAAATTACTAAAATACTGATATTTTGACATATTCTTGCAGGCTAATTCTAGGCAGTTCTCCCCCCCCCCCCCCCCCATGTCTATATTTTTTTCTGAAGTGTGGTTCCACCTCCTGTTCTTAAATATTTCTTTCCTGGAGCCCTCTGTCTCTTTCTGCTCTGTTCATACTTTATCCCACAGCACTGTGCAATGTCTACCTGGAGTCCCCCTGGTGGGTCAGCACAACCGTTTACTCACTTCATTTCATTTCTCACCTGCATATTAATACCCCTCAAAGAGGTAATACAGAGCCACATTCATAAAAACATGAAAACCCAAATAATCTTCATATTTCAGATGGAATCAGTAAGAGCGCTTCTTAATTTTGGACCTATGCATTTCACATACTAAAGGGATTCTCACATTTATAATGGTGGGAGAATGTAAGTAAGAGAATTGTTCAACAACTTTAATATCTGATGGCACACTAAAGCCACCAAGCTCCTTCCAGATCATGGAAATTCTGGACCACAGATTTTTTCTGATAAATAAATTTTGGGTAATAGGACTTTTTTTCAAATATCAAAATTAGCCATGTGGCTGAATTTTAAATGGATTGAAGGAGAGAGAGAGATGATTCAGGGAGAGACCAGCGAGGAGCAGGTTGCAATAGTCTAAATAGCAGGTGATTAGAGAGTGGATAAGGATCTTGGTAGTATGTTCTGAAAGGAAAGTACAAATTTTGCTGATGTTAAAGAAAAAGAAATGATAGGTTTAGCTATTTATTAGATGTGTGCAGAGAAAGAGAAAGAAGAGTCAAAGATGACCCCAAGGTTGCAAGCTGAGGAAACTGAGAAGATGGTTCTGTCTTGACCATGTTCAATTTCAGATGGTGGTGGAACATCCAAGCAGCCACATCAGACAAACAGGTTGAGATATGGGCTTGGATTCCTGGAGAGATTTCAGGCACAGAGAGATAAATCAGAGTCATCAGTAGAAAGATGGTACATCAACTCATGGGAAATCAAGGGAATGAATAAATAGAGAGAGAAAAGAAGTCTCAAGACAGCCCTGAGGGACACCAAATGAAAACGGGATAGCAGTAGAGGGCGATCTGTCAAACAATACATTAAAGGTTTGGTGAGACAGATACAGTTGTCAATATTATTGGTACCCTTGCATTTTAGGTATGTTGTGTACAATATCTTGAGAAATGATTGGAAATATTCCAACTGTATGTCATCATAATAATTTAATAGTATGTTCAAAGGTATACAACAAAAATAAAAAAGATATCTGTGCAATGGAGACATAAATTCTGACAAAAAACAAAATGACTGAACAGGATTAATGGCAGCCTTTACTAATATTTGGTTGCACAACCCTTGACAGCAATGACAGCAGCTTCCAGATATTTCTTGTAGCCATCTATAAGTTTTGTGCATGTGTCTGCTGGTATTTTCTTACACTCTTCAACTGTGATTTGTTCCAACTCAACCAGGTTCCTGGATTCCTTTTACCAATGGCAGATTTCAGCTCTTTCCAAATCAGGAGTTAGTGGGCCTGTTTCCTGAGTGCAGTTGAAGCCTGCATAAAAGGCTCCAGTGCCCTGCCCTGTTGAGGCTTTCCTAACCAGGGCTCCACAGATCAAACAAACAGTAAGGATTTGAGGGGTTTTTTGTTTGTTTTATTATATTACATTGCTAGCTCTCTGACTGGGAGCTCTTAAAAGGGTTTTTTGTATATTTTTTAAAGCAAGGTTACTTTCTTTTTGGTGCTTTAGGGGAACTTTCCTTGAGCACAGTAGGTTGCTGAACTCCAGTAACCTCCTCAGGTTTAGAAACTGCTAACACCTAATCAGGTGTTAGTTCCCTCCCTACCCACCCCGACTCCCACCCACCCCTAGTGAGCAGTCTTGCTTTATAGGGCACCTCCCCGTTTAACAAATCACAGAGAATTGGCGCAGCACATTTTGAATATAATTAAAGAGATTTAACTGCTTTTTGTCTGAAAGGACAGCTGCGAAACCGGCTGGTACTTGGTAGATCTCTCTCTTTTGCTTTAACAGATACCTAAGCTCCACGAACAGAACAATGGCTGGGAAAAATCGTATTGCTAAAGCTGTTGCCCCCTTTACAGCTTCTGCCTTGGTCCAGACAGAGGTCCTAATGCCAGTTGAAGGACCGGTTCCATGTGCAGGGTGCCTGCATGCTGAAGCTCTGAGGAAACAAGTGGAGGAACTCAGAGAGGAGGTGGCGAGGCTGAGGAGCATTCAAGACAGTGAGAAGTACATTGATGAGATGCTTCTTGCAGCAACCAAGCTCTCCAGCACAGGAGAAGATGTGTCCAACCATCGACATTCTGTTGGCACCCAAGTCACCAGGGCCTGCAAAATCACCAATCCAACTTCTCCAGCCATTGAATTGAAGAACCATTATGCAGCCCTGGAGGTGGAGGAGGTGAAAGCATCCCTGGAAAGGGAAGAACCAGAGTTCAAGTACCCCAAAGTTGCAGAATCAGTGACCAGAAGGAAACGAAGGGTAGTGGTGGTTGGAGACTCTCTTCTGAGGGGTACTGAGGCGTCCATCTGCTGACCAGACTTGATGTCCAGAGAGGTATGCTGTCTGCCTGGTGCCAAAATCCAAGATGTTATGGAGAGTTTGCCGAGACTCATCAAGCCCACTGACTATTACCCAATGTTGCTAATCCATGTTGGAACAAATGATACTGCCAGGTATACCTCAGAACGTATCAAAACTGACTTCATGGCTCTGGGACAGAGGGTGAAGCAGTTAGGTGCACAGGTGGTGTTCTCTTCAATCCTCCCTGTTGAGGGTAAAGGCCAAGGCAGAGAGGCTTGCATCCTGGAGATGAATGCATGGCTGCATGGATGGTGTCATCGAGAGCGTTTTGGTTTCCTAGACCATGGGATGCTGTTCGAAGGGTTGCAGAGCAGAGATGGCATCCATCTGTCCAAGAAAGGTCAACGCATCTTCGGTAGTAGACTGGCTAATCTACTGAAGAGGGCTTAAAACTAGATTCGTTGGGGATGGGTGAAGAAAGCCCCCAGGTAAATGAAAGCCCCCAGGTAGGTGATACATTAAATACCTTTATGGAAATGGGTAACAGGGGTAACATATGGAAAGCAGTGTGTATTAATGCCCGTAGCATGGGAAATAAGATCCCTGAAGTTGAAGCTTTGGTGGGAGTGGTTGACTTGGATTTAGTGGCAGTTACAGAAACATGGTTCACAGAAAACCATGACTGGGATGTAACTATACCTGGCTATACTTTATTCAGAAAGGACAGGGTAGGAATAAGGGGAGGAGGAGTGGCACTATATGTAAAAACTACTATTAAAGCTTTGGAATTACAGAGCTTAAAAGGGAGAGAGGAGGCATTGTGGGATAAACTAGAAAGAGGGAAAGAGAAATCTATTTGCATTGGTGTGATATACGGACCTCCTTCATAAGAGGAAGAGGTGGACAGAGAGTTAATTGAAGACATACGCAGCATTGCTAGGAAAAAGGAAGTGCTACTGATAGGAGATTTCAATATGCCAGATGTTGATTGGCAAATTCCTGCTGCAGTATCATCTAGAAGTAAGGAGATCCTGGATTCTCTACAGGGAGAACTATTCAGGCAATTGGTAACAGACCCCACACGTGAAGGGGCCATACTGGACTTGGTGCTTACCAATGGTGAAAGTGTTTCTGCTGTTGTAGTGGGAGATCATTTTGCATCCAGTGATCACCAGATGGTGTGGTTCAGTATTAGGACTAGGGCTGTTAGAATCCATTCCAAGGTGAGGATCTTATACTTTAGGAAGACTAACTTTGCGAAGATGGGCCAATACCTCAGGGAGACGTTAGTGGGATGGGAACAGCTGGAGGATGTAGAAAAACAGTGGGCAAAACTGAAAGGGGGTATTTTAAGGGCAACCAACCTTTTTGTTAAAATGGTAAATAAAGGCAAAAGGAACAGGAGACCGCAATGGTTTTCAAAGGAAGTAGCTGAAAAAGTGAAGAAAAAGAGGGAGGCCTTCATGAAATACAAGAGATCACAGAGAGAGGAAGACAGGCATCTGTATTTGGAAAAACTTAGAGAAGCTAGCAAAGTAGTCAAGAAGGCAAAGATTCAAAAGGAGGAGGAAATAGCCAATGCAATAAAATGGGGGGATAAGACATTTTTCAGATATATTAGTGAGAAGAGGAAGGGCAAAAGTGGTATTCTCAGACTCAAGGGTGCAGGGGGGGAATATGTAGAAGCTGATAAGGATAAAGCGGAATTGCTTAACAAATATTTTTGTTCTGTGTTCACAGATGAAGAACCAGGAGCAGGAGCTCAGAAAACACCCACAAATAAGAACAGAAGCGAGGGACATCTTGAACAATTTTCAGAAGACTGTGTTCGTGACAAACTAGCTCAACTTAAAGTAGACAAAGCGATGGGACCGGATGGGATACACCCTAGAATACTGAGGGAACTTGGGGACGTTCTAGCAACTCCACTGACTGACCTTTTCAATACCTCGTTGGAGTCAGGAGTGGTGCCAAAGGACTGGAGAGAGGCTCATGTGGTGCCTTTACACAAAAGCGGAAGTAAGGATGTGGTTGAAAACTACAGGCCGGTTAGTTTAACTTCGGTGGTGAGTAAATTATTGGAAACACTGCTGAAAGAGAAAATAGTGAGGTTTCTGGAGTCCAGCGGATTACAGGATCCGAGGCAGCATGGATTCACCAGAGGCAGGTCTTGTCAGACAAATCTGATTGATTTCTTTGACTGGGTGACCAGGGAGTTGGACCGAGGGAGAGCTCTAGATATGGTGTATTTAGATTTCAGTAAAGCCTTTGACACTGTTCCTCACAGGCGACTTATAAACAAACTGAGCACCCTAGGGATGGACCCTAAAGTTACTGCTTGGGTTAGAAATTGGTTGGGTGGGAGGCGACAAAGAGTACAAGTAAATGGAGCTCACTCTGAGGAGAAGGATGTTACCAGTGGTGTGCCCCAGGGATCTGTCCTTGGTCCGATTCTTTTTAACATCTTTGTTAGTGATATAGCGGAAGGGCTGTCGGGTAAGGTTTGCCTCTTTGCAGATGATACCAAAATCTGAAATAGAGGAGACACCCAGGAAGGTGTAGATAACATGAGGAGGGATCTAGCTAAGCTTGAAGAATGGTCTAAAATTTGGCAGCTGGGATTTAATGTTAAAAAATGTAAGGTCATGCATTTGGGCTGCAGCAATCCAAGGGAGCAATACAGTATAGGAGGTGAAGTACTTTTGTCCATTAAAGAAGAGCTGGACCTAGGCGTGGTTGTGTCTGATGATCTTAAAGTAGCTAAACAGGTAGAAAAGGCGACAGCAAAAGCTAGAAGGATGCTTGGGTGCATACGGAGAGGAATGGCTAGCAAAAAAAAGGAGGTGATAATGCCTCTGTATAAATCTTTGGTGCGACTTCATTTGGAGTATGGTGTGCAATTCTGGAGACCGCACCTTCAAAAGGATGTGAACAGGATGGAGTCGGTGCAGAGGGTGGCTACTAAAATGATTAGTGGGCTTCATTATAAAGCATATGAGGACAGACTTAAGGATCTTAATATGTACACCTTAGAGGAAAGGCGGGATAGAGGTGATATGATTGAGATGTTTAAATACCTCCGTGGCATAAATGTTCAGGGAGAGAGCCTCTTTCAATTAAAAGCAAGTTCTGCTATGAGGGGACATGGGATGAGGGTGAAGGGAGATAGATTCAGGAGTGATATGCGGAAATATTTCTTTACGGAAAGAGTAGTGGATCCATGGAATAGTCTCCCAGTGGAGGTGATAGAGATGAGGACAGTAACTGAATTCAAAAAAGCATGGGACCAACACAGAGGATCTCTAAAGGTAAAAAGTGGACTGTTGTAGTTGTTGTTATGGAAGGACAGACTAGATAGGCCATGTGGTCTTTTTCTGTCGTCATGTTTCTAAAGGTTCTCGATTAGACTGGGATTAGGACTCATTGCTGACCATTTTAAAACAGTCTATTTGTTCCTTTTTAGCAATTGTTTTGTACTTTTGGATGTATGTTTTGGGTCATTGTGCTGCTGGAGGACCCATGACCTTCGACCTAGACAGCTTTCTGACACTGGGTAGCACATTTCGCTCCAAAATACCATGGTAGTTCTGACTTCATGATTCCTTTAATACATTACAGCCTCACATTATGGAACTTCCATCATATTTAACTGTAAAAAGGATGTTTTAGTCATTATAAGCTTCATTTCTTCATCTGAAAAAGTATCACTGGTCTGCATTGCCAAAGAACTCCAAGTTTTGTTTCATCTGTCCACAGAACATTTTCCCAGGATTGTGGTTTGTCAAGGTGGGTATGGGCAAAAATTAGGTGTGCCTTTTTATGTCTCTCTTGAGCAGTGGGGTCCTCCTTGCCCTTTGCCCATAAAGTCCTTCTTTGTTTAGTGGTGCAGGTTGAAATCACCACTCCTGATTGCTCCAGGTCAGTCTTAAGCTCTTTGGATGTTGTACATGGTGTCTTTCTAACAGTTTACAGTAACCTTCAAAAACTTCTTGGATTAATTTTCCTCTTCCCACCACTTCCTGGGAGGTTCTTGACAGTTCCATGAGCAGAAAATTCTTAATAACATTGCAAAATGTAGACACAGGAATCCCAAGGGCTTTGGAGATGGCCTTGTACCTCTTTGAAGTTTGATGTTTGGTGATAATGGATTTTCTGACCATTTCAGGCAGCTCTGTAATCTTCACCATTGTGAAAATGGAACATCAGAGCCATCATTCATTGGTTGATTCAAATCATGTGAGTTCTGACAGTTGATCACAGGTGCATCTAATTTTACTGCAATGGGAATGTGGTTTTTCTGTTCAAACTGATTTGAATAGTTTATAAGGGTGCCAATACTCATGTCCTGACAATGTCCTAGTTTTTATACTATTTCCTACTATTTCCTTTTTTTAATTGGTCTTGTTTTATTTTTTTCTTTTATGTGTCAGATATGTGTGCATATATAGTCCAAAGCCATTTCACAGGCCACAATTTTTGTTGGTTTTTTTTTAAACTTTCTTTTTATTGAAATTTTTTTTTGTTCATTTTATAACACCATTTCCAGTAACAAGGAAGAAAAAGGAAAACATCATACAATAACGTAGCTGCTAACTCCCATACAATCCTGGCTACACATTCCAACACAAATACCCAAGCACTTAAATCCCCACCCCCCTTCCCTTCCCCTAGGGTCACTCCACCGCATCTAGCATACCTCCTGCACAATCCCCACAGCTACCCACTAATATCCCCTAACCCCCCCACTACCCTCCAACCTCCAACCTCCCTTCCCTTCCCCACCTACTATTACTCATCCTTCCTCAAATAGTCCAATAAAGGTTTCCACTGTTTATCAAATTTAACCCCTTTGGCTCTACACATCATTGTCAATTGCTCCATCATGACAATCCTGCGCAGCCTGACCACCCACGCCGCTATGCCAGGAGATTGTTTCTGCTTCCATCGCCAGGCTATCTCACACCGAGCCGCTATTAAGCATGCTCGTACGGGCAGGGGCGGCCCAAGGGGGGTGCGGGGCCAAGTGCGGAGACTTGGTGCGGGGCCTCATTTGCATAAGTGGCCTTATTTGCATAAATATTTGCATAATGCTAACATACACTAACTTTTAGTAAACATGTCTCTTAATGAGTGTATGGATAAAGACAGACTAAAAGATTTCTACATTACAATAATCCAGTGCCAACCGCCAGGCACATTAGGAACTACTACAAACACTGCCCATTTAGAACCAATAGCAAACCCGCCGTATCCTAACAGCACTACCAGGACTCACAAAGCACCATACCCTACCTATCAAAAGGCAACACTGCAAATATTAAACCAATACATTTCAGAGAACAATAATACATGACCTACTGGGAAAGAACAAGTGGCAATGTCAAATAGGAATTACATAAACAGAATACCTCAGCTCAGTTACACATGCAGAACATAGACCATCACCAAACAAGGAATCACAATTTAGAAACAGGAAGGCAATAATTAAACTGGGAACACCAAAAGCCAAACTTGGAATGTACAACAACACTATAGAAATAAAACTATAAATTAATTTCCTCTTGTACCAAACAAAGCGCAGACGTTAATGATGCACATTTCCCAGAGCTTTCATATTCCAGTTAATAAATTCAAAATAAAGAGATATCTTTCTACCTTTTGTGCATTTTTTTTCAGTTGCAATTGCTCCAGCCACTTTCTTCTGGTTTCTTCATGTTTTCTGCTAACTCTCCATCATCTGCTGTCCATTTGTCCTTTCTTCTCTCTTCTAGGTTTTTTTTTCCATTCTCTCTCTCTACATCTGCTTTAACATACTAATCTTTCTCCTTTTGCTCTTTCCTCATTCCTATTTCATCCACTCAAATTTTACCCCTCCATCCTCAATCCCCACTTACTCTCCCAATACCCGGCCAATTGTAGATTTTTTATCCCTCCCACACAAAATATTTTTCCCCTCTCCATTTTACTCTCCCAGCCCCATCCCATTCTAATCCTCCCCCAACATCAGCTCCCTTCTAGTTCCAGCCTCACCCAGCATCCATTCCCTTCTAGTCCCTGCATCAGCCCATTTCCAGCCCTAGCCCCCCATCAGCCCATTTCCAGTCCTAGCAACCCCCCAACCCAATACCAGTCCTAGCCCCCCATCAACCCACTTCCAGTCCTAACCCCATCAACCCATTTCCAGTCAGCCCCCCATAGCCCATTGCCAGTCCTAACCCCATCAGCCCACCTCAAGTCCTAACCCCTCCCCATCAGCCCATTTCCTGTCCTAGCCCCCCCATAGACCATTATCCATCCTAACCCCCTCATAGCCCATTACCAGACAGCCCCCATCAGCCAACAGCCCATTACCAGTCTTAACCCCCCATAGCCCATTACCAGTTCTAACCCCCCCCCAACAGCCCACAGCCCATTACCAGTCCTAACCCCATCAGCCCACCTCAAGTCCTAACTCCTCCCCATCAGCCCATTTCCTGTCCTAGCCCCCCCATAGCCCATTATCAGTCCTAACCCCCCCATAGCCCATTACCAGTCCTAACCCCCCATCAGCCCACAGCCCATTACCAGTCCTAACCCCATCAGCCCACCTCCAGTGTTAACCTCCCCATCAGCCCATTTTGTGCTAATCCCCATCACCCAATTTTCAGTTTAAGCCCCCCCATACCCCATTACCAGTCCTAACCTCCCCATCAGCCCACTCCCAGTCCTAATCCCACCAGCCCATTTCCAATCCTAATCCCCCATCACCCAATTTTTAGTTTAAGCCCCCCATAGCCCATTACCAGTCCTAACCCCCCATCAACCCACTTCCAGTCCTAATCCCATCAGCCCATATAAAGACTTAGCTCCCCCATAGCCCATCACCACTCCTAACCCCCCCAGCCCCCATAGCCCATCACCACTCCTAACCCCCCCCAGCCAGCCCCCCCATAGCCCATCACCACTCCTAACCCCCCCAGCCCCCCCATAGCCCATCACCACTCCTAACCACCCCAGCCCCCCCATAGCCCATCAGCACTCCTAACCCCCCGCAGCCCATCACCACTCCTAACCCCCCCAGCCCCCCCATAGCCCATCAGCACTCTTAACCCCTCCCCGCCCATCAGCACTCCTAACCCCCCCAGCCCATCAGCACTCCTAACCCCCCAGCCCAGCCCAGCCAAATTAAAAAAAAAAAAAAAAAAAAAAGCTGTCGGGGTGTGGCTTAACCCAAGATGGCGATAGAGAGATTTTGAGCGTGATGCCTAAACGTAAAGGGAAGACTCGGGCCTACCCCACAGAGCCCAAGCCTGTGGTTACCGGACCAATGGATCGATTCGTATCGCTTACTGAGGAGCAAAGAGGGGGAATCCGTAGGGAAATGGTGGCGCCGGCGGTGGAGATTTCGGCTGCCTCTTCCCTGGAGGTTTCGCTTTCCCCGGATGATCGTGCCCCTCCGCTGGTATCGGGGTTACCCTCAGGACCTCAGGAGCAAGGTATTCCAGGGACCCCGGAGTTGGCGTCTTCTGTTCTACCGGAGTGGGGTGTGACTGAGGAGATAGCTGAGGAGCAGAGGACCGATACCAAGAGTCGATTAACAAGCTTCGGCGTTCAACAACTTTTGGAAGGGCAAACTACCCTTAGTTTGGAGGCTGCGTCTGATGGGCGGATGACTCTCCCTGGCGCCCCGGTATCTGTGAGTACCCTGATGATTACTTTGGTTCGTCCTGCTAAGGTGACTCTGGAGAGTATCTGGGAGGCTATAAGTCAGCTCTCCCAGGTAATGAATCAACAACTGGCTATGTTTGCTACCAACTTATCCGCAGTGGATTCCAATACAAATAAATTATCTATGGAACTTGGGGACGTTAAGAAACAAGCTGTCTCTATGGATTTGAGGCTTTCTCAAGTGTCGGGTCTATCAGACTCGTTGATGAAGGATAACGTGTTGTTTAAAGCAAAGATAGAGGCCCTGGAAAATGCTGCCAGAGCGTCTAATCTAAGGATTTTGAATTTTCCTGTGATACCTGCGGTGGCTCCGGTGGAACTTTTTAAGAAATATATGCAGGAGTCTCTGATGATTTCACCTGAGTTGTTTCCTCCAGTTGCGAAGGCATATTATTTGCCTATAGGTAAAAAGGAGGGGGAATGTGTAGTTGGAGGTATACAAATGGATGCGCTGGATGTGTCAGCCTTGCTGAGCTCCCCTCCAGAGCAAGAAAGGAAGGTCTCTACATTATTGGTGACTTTAGCACTTTCATCTGATAGAGACTGGCTTCTTAAGGTTTATTTCAAGAAACGTGCTAATTTATTTATGAGAGGGAGAGTTTCTATCTTCCCGGATATTTCTAGGGACACCCAGCGTAGACGGAAAGCTTTTCTTCTATTAAAGCCTGGGGTTCTCAGATTAGGGGCGTCTTTCCTATTAAGATTTCCATGTAAATGTATAGTTTTACATAAGTCTGCTAAATATATTTTCTTGCAACCTCAAGATTTATCCTCCTATATCAGTACTCATATGGTAACATCATCTCCTTCATAAGGGTTAGCGATCTGTGATTGACACACCTCACTCTCTTTTGCTCTCTGGGCTTTCTGAGTACAATTTGTTTAGTGTCCTATAGGGGTATCTCCGCTCCTAAGGTTTTTTTTTCTTTTTAGTTCTCACCCCAACTTATTGGGGACTAATGATGTATTACCTTGGTGGTGGTTTTCTTTTGGTGTATTCTTTTGAAAAATTTTCATGGTGTATATCTTTTCTGTACAAGTGTATCTACTTGATTCTAATGTTAAAATGCATAAATAAAAAAAAAATAAAAAAAAAGCTGTCTTCTCCCGCTGCCGGGGCCGCCGCGGCAGAATCGAGTGTGCCGCGGGGCCCCCCTGCCCAGCAAAGCCTGCCCTCCCCTGTATCCGCTCTCTCTACAGCCACCTGCAGTCTCACGCGCCGGCTTTCAGAGCGCGAAGGGACTAGTTTCCCTTTCGCGGCTCTGTTAAGCCCCCGCGGGCTTAACAGAGCAGCGAGGGAGAAACTCTCCCCTCGCGCTCTGAAAGCCGGCGCGTGAGACTGCAGGCAGCTGCGACGAGAGAGCGGATACAGGGGAGGGCAGACTTTACTGGGCAGGAGGGGCCCCGCGGCACACTCGATTCTGCCGTGGCGGCCCCGGCAGCGGGAGAAGACAGCTTTTTTTTTTTTTTTTTAAATTTTACTTTAGGATCAGAATGTTTTTTGCGCGGGGCCCCCTGAAACGCGGGGCCCTGTGCAAAAAACATTCTCGCTCAATGGACGGGCCGGCCCTGTGTACGGGTCTATTCCAGCAACTCGGCAACACATCCGGCCAGACCCCCAGCAGAAAAAATCTGGGGCAAGTGGTTACCCCCAAATCAAAGATGGCTTGAATTTGATCCTTGATTCCCTCCCAATAGCCACGTATGATGACACACTCCCACCACATATGCATATAGGTCCCTTGGCCCCCACACCCCCTCCAACAACGATCCAAAGCTCCCGGAAACATACGACTGTATCTAGAGGGGGTATAGTACCAGCGCATCAAGATCTTATACGCATTTTCTTTTATTAGCGTACAGATTGATGATCTTTTGACCTCTCTGAATACCGTACCCCATTCTTCTTCTCCCCAGCTCACCCCCAAGTCCCTCCCATTCTTCCATATAGCGAAATTTCTCACCCTCCTCCCTCGGAGGGCACAGGCTGGCATACAAGGCCCGTATCATACCCCGTGATTGGGAATGTCCCCACCAAATTCCTTCAATACCATTTAGCCCTTCTGTAATCGTGGCCTTATTCTGTTTATGTTGCAAAAAATGAGCCACCTGGAGATACGCAAAGAAATCTCGGGGTCCGAGCTGATACTCCTCTTGTAATTGGGAAAATTGTTTAATTTCCCCCGAGTCAAGCGAATGCACAAATCTATCCAATCCCTTCTCCGCCCATCGCCGGAAAACCTCTTCCCTCCCCGGTCCAAAAGACTGAGTATACACTATGGAGGCTAGCATAGAAATCGCCTCTCTGGGTCGGGAATTCACCCTCCGCCACCCCCTCTGCCACTCTTCCCAAAGATGTTGAAGGTATGGGTTCCTCGTCCAATCCCTACGCACCATCCCCTTCTGCAGCCAGGGGAGATACCTCAAATCGTGCTCCCCTGCCCAATACTGCTCCACATTCCCAAATCGTTTAGTTCCCCCCGATTCCCTCCAATCCATGGCCTGTCGCATTTGCGCAGCTAAATAATAAACCCCAATTGCGGGCATTCCTAATCCCCCCTCCTTTGTGGTACTATACAGCACTCTCCTGGCTATCCTAGGAGGTCGGTGGCGCCAGACAAATAAAAACATCTTCCGTTGTAGCTTTTGCAGAACTAACCGCGGCACCCTCAAAGGGAGCACCTGAAAAAGATATAACAGGCGCGGTAATATCCCCATTTTTAAGGCCGCTATGTGCCCCAACCAAGAAAAATCCTCCTTATGCCATCTCTCCATATCCTTTTCGATCTGAACAAGCAAAGGTGGATAATTTGCCCCATACATTCCCTGAGAATCTCTATGCAACTGAACCCCTAGATATTTAATGGACCTCTGGGCCCATCGAAACTTAAAGTTCTGTTGAAGATGATGCTCCAAGCTACGTCCTAAAGACACTCCCAAGGCCTCAGTTTTATCCCAGTTAATTTTAAACCCAGACATCCTTCCAAACCGTTTCAACTCCATCATATATATAGGTAAGGCCAATAGGGGCCGGGTAATGAACAATAAATATCGTCCGCAAATAAGGCCACCTTATGCTCGTCCTCCCCCACTTTCAACCCTGTTGCGTCCCGGTTCTTCCGCAACCACTCGGCTAAGGGCTCCATCACTAACGCAAAGAGCAATGGAGATAAGGGGCACCCCTGGCGTGTCCCCCTCTTTAACGGAAAAAATTCCGAATACCGTCCGTTGATCTTAACCGCTGCCTCAGGCCTCTCATACAGAGCCGCAATCCACGCCAGTAGTCCTGGTCCTACCCCAACCTTGCGTAGCACCGAAAACATAAAGCCCCACTCGACCCTATCAAAGGCCTTTTCTGCGTCTACCGCTACCAGTAACATTTCTTGCTGTAGATTCTGAGCCGACCAGATAACTTGAAGAGCCCGCCGGATATTATCGCCCGTGCACCGTCCTTGTACAAAGCCGGTTTGATACGGTGCACCAAACGTGGTAATACCCGTCCCAACCTGCGGGCCAGAATTTTAGCCAATATCTTGCCATCCGTATTTAAAAGGGATATGGGTCTATAAGACCCGCACAAGGCGGGATCTCTACCAGGCTTGGCAAGGACCGAGATCCCCGCCTGCAACATAGAAGGCGCTAACCGGCTCCCTTCTAACACCCCATTAAACAACCTCTGCAGCACCGGGGCCAAGTGGTCCCTAAACTTTTTATAAAAACTCGCAGGGAGACCATCCAACCCTGGGGATTTATTGCCCGCCAGTTCCCTGATTACCATATCAATCTCCCCTATGCCTATCCGCTCATCCAGACGATCCCTTTCGCCTTCAGTAAGGTGCCCCAGCCCTTCCGTATCCTTCAAATACTCTTCCACCTCCAAGATCGAACTCCTAATCTCACTAGTATATAGTCTTTGATAATAGTTCCTAAACTGCTCTCGTATACCCCCAGTCTGGAAGATCAGTTGATCCCGCTCCCCCTTAATCTTTACTATGCTGGTCCGACACTCCCGCTCTCGCAACCGCCGAGCCAATAATGAGCTGGCCTTATTAAACTCATAATATTGTTGATTGACCCTTTGCAACTGAAACCATATTTTTTCCAATTGCAGCTCTGCAAGTTCTGCCCGAACTCGCTCTAATTTCCCCCGAACCTTTAACCCCCCATCCCGCTTATGCTGGAGCTCCAAGTCGGTTAACACTCTGGTCAGGTGATCCACAGTAGCCTCCCTCTCCCGTTTTTTCCTAGCCCCCCACTTCACTAATACCCCCTGAGAACGGCTTTCAGCCCATCCCATAATATCCCCACCTCCACCTCTCCCGTATCATTCACTGCCAAATAAGTAGCAATTTCCTCTTCCACCTCCGATACTACCCTTTTATCCAGCAATAAGCTCTCGTTAAGCCTCCAAAAAGTTTGGCCCCCGCAATCCACACCCCCAAAAATTCCCCCCATAAGGGCCCATGATCTGTCCATGTTTGCGGCCCAATCTCCACCTGCACAACTCTTTGCCCCCAAGATTCATCCCCCAATAAAAGATCAATTCTGCTATAACTGTGGTGCACATTCGAATAGTATGTATAGTCCTTTTGCTGTGAGTACGCATTCCGCCATAGATCCTGTAACCGGAATCGCTGTACCAATTCCACTAGCCCAACCCGTCCCTTAGTCCCCCCTTTATTTCCTATGCCTGACCGATCCAACCGGGGGTCCAGAACCTCATTGAAATCCCCCCCCCCCACTAGCAAAGCACCATGAATCTTATCCACTAACCAATCCCCTAACTCCTTTCAAAAATCAGCTCCCGAATCATTTGGCCCATAAATATTGACCAGTGTAACCTCCTGGCCTTGTAATTCCCCCCCATATTAATAGCACCCGTCCCTTAATCCCTTTCAACACACCCCCCACCTGAAAGGGTACATCACCCCGAATTAAAGTCGCAACTCCCGCCTTTTTATTAGCGCCCTCTGCGTTAAAAAACATGTGAGCAAAGGCCCCACTTCTCAACAGGTGCTCATCCTTTGGCAACAAATGAGTTTCTTGTAAAAACACCACCTGCCATTGCCAGCTCTGTACCTCCTTGAAAAGCAACTTCCTCTTCTGTGGAGTATTTAACCCCCGTACATTTAGGGATCCTATTCGCAGCCCGCCCCCAGAACCACCCTTCAACCCCCCCTTCAACCCCCCCAATTGCTTTGTAGTCCCCACAATAGTTGCCCCCCCTACCCCTCCCCCTCCCTGACTACCATTCCCTACTCCCCTACCCCCCCATCCCCCTCCCTCCCCCATCCCTACCAGCAGACCTGCTTTCTGCTGCTCCTTTCTTAGAGTACATGACCCCCACCTCCCGGGACCACCCCCCTCCAGTAGTTAGACCTCTCCATTCCCGCCCTCCCCCGGCCCCCATCTCCCCTTCCATACTCCCACCTTAAGCTACCTTACCTCCAAATTATTCAACGATATAACAACTATCGCCCCAAACTTAGCCCCCCTCCTTAAGAACCTTAACCTATCACAATGAGAAAAAACAGGTGCAAACTCTTACATACAAATAGACCCTCCCGACCCCCTCCCCCTCCCAATTCTGCACCCTTTATCAAGAATAGAACTCAAAACCCCCTCATTTCCAGTTCAAGTATTGGCTGCTGTAGTGCTGCCATGCTCGCTGTCCTTCCTGGTCTCATTATCTCTCGATAGACGCCTCAGGCGGTGCCCCTTCTCTGGAATCCGCTGCCATCTCAGTTTATCTAACACAGTCCCTTGAGTTCTCTCCGATTCCAATGATCTCCGATTCAGTTTCGGTAAATTGTGAGCATTACTCTTTTCCAAGATCTCCCAAGCTTCCATTTCAGTCCGGGCTCTCTTAGGTGATCCTTTAATTTCAAACTGGATCCCAAATGGAAAGAGCCACTTATACTTGATATGTTCTCGCTGCAAATACCCAGTTACTGGCCGAAGAGCTCTCCGCCGTTGTAAAGTAGAGGGCGCCAAATCTTGAAATATCTCGACCGAGGCATTCCCCCAGGCCATCTTGCCCTTCCTTGCCGCTCGCCGCATAATTTGCTCTTTCATCTTGTAGCTCGTCAAACATGCTATAATGTCTCTCGGCCTCGTTGCTAACTGGGGTCCCAGCACCCGGTGAGCTCTTTCTATACCAATGTCTGATTGCTCTACCGCAGAGCCTGCTTCACCGTCGCGCAGCAAGGCCTCGCAGATTTCCTTCACAATCTGCCCCGCCTTCTGAAATTTAGCGCCCTCCGGGACCCCCCGAATCCTAATATTGCAGCGCCGGGAGCGATTCTCTAAATCCTCCAATTTATCTCTCAGTTCATCCCGCTCCTTTTGCCAGCTACTGATGGACTCCTGAGCATTTTGCACCACCAGCACCACTACATCCACGTGCTCCTCTAGTTAGTCAACCCTTTGGCCCAGCGCTTGCAAGTCCTGGCGCAACTCTTTAACCACTTCTTTAACCTCCAGCTTTCCAGCGATCACCTCTCTCTTGAGCTCCTTGCACCAACGCCAAAGGTCCCCCCTCGTGCACTGCTCCTCCGCTTTCTCAGGCTCCTCATCCGTGTCGGCCTCCATGCCTGTACCACTATCACTCTGCAACGCCAGAGGTGCATATGAGGATCGAAATTGGTCCAATTTTTTCCTCACGGACATCCTGGAGGGCTCCACCACCTATTCCTCTCATAAATGGGAAAAGAGGATCCAACTGCACTGATTAATAGCTCTTATTCTCTCCGTCCCAAAGAGAGCTCTACTCTCAGGCGGCCATACCAGGTGGTGACGTCACGTCCTCTAGGCCATGTTTTTTTAGGAGATATTGGACATTAAGGGGTTGAACTGCAAGGGTGCCACAACTGTTGATCACAACTATAACAAGAAAACAAAGACAGAACACAGCCCCTAAATCCAAGAGAGAAGGTGGTGATCAATGGTGTTAAAAGTAGCAGATGGATCAAGAAGGATGAGGATTGAGTAAAGGCTCTTGGATTTGGCCATGAACAGGTCACTGGAAACTTTGGCACGGGCTGTTTCTATAGAACATAAAGAGTGAAAGCCAGATTGTAGGGATTTAAAATGGCTTGAGAGGAAAGAAAATCAAGATAGTGGCAGTGAATCACATGATTGAGTAGTTTGGATGCAAAAGGGAGGCAGAAGATAGGCCAATAACTGGAAAGGCAGGTAAGATCTAGTGAAGGTTTTTTGAGGAAAGGTACAACCACAGGATGTTTGAAGGCAGCAAGGAAATGGAAAGCAATAGGTTGAGGATATGACAGAGGGAAAGGATGACAGCAGAAGAGAGAGAGCATAGTAGATGGGTTGGAATTTGATTAGAGGAGAAGGTAGTGAGTTTGGAGGAGGAAACAAGATCAAGATGTCCTCTTTCCTCCTCAGTGATATTTTGAATGATTCAACTGGTGAGACAGTTGTCAGGGGGTTCATCCCCATCTTTCAATCAATCACGCCTACCACAACGTTTTGGAATCCAATTGAATGTTCTAGGTAGCTCATGTTTATTTTTAAATACAATGGTGTCCCTGAAAAAGGAGTTCATATTGTATCCATAATTATGTTTGTGGACCCTCCTGTATCCTACACTGTTTGATCCTCCATAAGGTTCATTGGATTCAAACAGAGCAAGGTGTTATGTGAGACTAGGAAGATAAAAGAAAGGAATTCAAACAAGTGTAAGCTGTTTGAGAAGATATGCTATCTAAATACAGTAGCAAGAATCAAAGAGGCAAATATCAAGTCACAGGACCTTTTAGATAAGGCCTGAATACAGGTAAGGTCTATGATATTGAACTGAAAGAGAAATTGGGCACACCAGATAGACCTTCCAATTAGTCTTTATCATCAATTTCTGTGTCTATCCCCTACCTCTGCAATAATTGCATTGTGGAAGGTGATGGCAATGTAATATTCAAGCAAAACACAAAGGCAAGAGAACCACAAATGTTTAAGTAAACAGCAAAGGTTTTCAATTTTCATGATGTTATGTAACGTATTATATAGTGGAACTAACCTGGAAGGAGACATTGTGATGTCACCGATGACATACAATTTGTGTGTCTTCATCATAAATCCATTAAAAAGCAACTTTTTCATTTTTGCAAATATGCTATTACATTTCATTGGATTGGCAGAACTTTCTTATTCAAGACCTCATTCATGAAAAATAGTTTTACTGTGCTGTGCAACACATGGTTTTATAGTCCTGTAGTGTAAACAGTGGGCCATCTATAAAAACCTGCAATTTTGAACCTGTAAAAGTTCTACTTGTGCAACAATGACAAAAGAGCTGCACATTTGTCAACTGACCACAAAGCCATTCATTAAAAACGTAAGATATGCCATACTGGGTCAGACCAAAGGTCCATCGAGCCCAGTATCCTGTTTCCAACAGCAGCCAGTCCAGGTCACAAGTATCTGTCAGGTTCCCAAAAGACAAGATTCCATGCTGCTTATCCCAGGGGTTAGCAGTGGATTTCCCTGTTCCTCTTTAATAATGGTTTATGGACCTTTCCTCCAGGAACTTGCCCAAACCTCTTTTAAACCCAGCTACACTAACAGCTTTTACTATATTCTCTGACAAGGAATTCCAGAATTTGATCATATGTTCAGTGAAAAAATATTTTCTCTGATTAGTCTTAAAATCTGTTACATTGTAGCTTCATTGTGTGTCCCCTAGCCTTTCTACTTTTCAAAGGAGCAAATAACCGATCTACGTTTATCTGTTCCACTCCATTCATTATTCATGTCTCCCCTCAGCTGTCTCTTTTCCAAGATGAAGAGTCCATAGGGGTTATCCTCCCAACCCCTTTATCATTTTGGTAGCTTTTCTCTGTACCTTTTCTAATTCTGCAATATTCTTTTTAAGATATGACAACCAGAATTACATACAATATTCAAGGTGAGGTTGCATCTTGGAGCTACTTTTGGATAATCAGCTCCTGCCTTCAGGTGTAATGCAAGTTTACAGGTCTTCTCAGAGGGCATTAAAATATTGGAACTAGACCAAAGCTATTTAGGCAATCTGAGGTCACTTGGCAGATTTGTAATGAAGGCTGCTTTCTTAATCTAGCAGCTGATTTGATAAGTTTATCTAAGTTACAGCTGCCCAAATCTGGTCATCTGACCATGTTTATGTTTATTAAGATTTTCTTAACGGCTCTTTACGTGGGCAGCAGGGCGGTGTAGAATTTAAAAACAATAATAAAATAGAAACAGAAAAGAACACCCTAAAATTATAGGACAGCAAAATTCATTCAACAACAGAGAAAATATATATATTAAAAGAAAAAAGAAGGAACTCGGGAAGACAGAAAGTCAAAGGCAAGGTTGAATAGATGAGTTTTTAGGAGTGATTTGAATTTGGGATATGACTGCTCGAGTCTGAGAGAAGGAGGCAGGGAATTACATAGGGGAGGAACAAGAAAATATAAAGCAGATGAGTGCGTAGATGGTAAGTGTGCTTGGGAAACAGAAGGGAGGTACAGGTGGTCTATATGAATTTTATAAAGTGTATAGTGAAGGGCACGGAGAATAAGGGAGGTAGTGGGGAAAACTAGACTGGACGGAATGATGAATCAGGATGAGCAGCTTGTACTGAAGATGGAATTGTACAGGGAGCCAGTGGTGATGGATGAGGAATAGTGTAACATGATCAAATTTTGAAGCATAGGTTAGGATATGGATGGCGGTATTTTGAATAAGCTGAACGCAGTGAATTTGATACCGAGGCAGACCAAGATAAATGATATTACAGTTGTCCATTTTCGATATGACGAATGACAGAAGTAAAGTAGTTATGGCATGAGGTGAAAGAAAAGATCATACTGCACGTATTTGGTGCTTTAGAAGAAATTTCCTTGAGCAGAGTAGATTGTTGAACTCTAGTAACCTCCTCAGCTTTGGGAACTGCTGACACCTAATCAGGAGTTAGTGGGCATGATTACCTGAGAGCAGCTGAGGCCTGCATAAAAGGCTCCAGTGCCCTGCCCTGTTGAGGCTTTCCTAACAGGGGCTCTACAGATCAACCAACAGTTAAGGATTTGAGAGTTTATTTTTATTAAATAGCTAGCTCTCTGACTGGGAGCTCTTAAAAGGGTTTTTGTATATTTTTAAAGCAAAGTTACTTTCTTTTTGGTGCTTTAGTTGAAATTTCCTTGAGCAGAGTAGGTTGTTGAACTCTATTAACCTCCTCAGATTTGGGAACTACTGACACCTAATCAGGTGTTAGGTCCCTCCCTACCCACCCCGACTCCCACCCACCCCTAGTGAGCAGTCTTGCTTTATAGGGCACCTCCCCATTTAACAAAGCACAGAGACTTGGACCAGCACATTTTGAATATAATTAAAGAGATTTAACTGCTTTTTCTCTGAAAGGACAGCTGGGAAACCGGCTGGTTCTTGGTAGATCTCTCTCTATTGCTTTAACAGATACCTAAGCTCCACGAACAGAACAATGGCTGGGAAAAATCATATCACTAAAGCTGTTGCCCCCATTACAGCTTCTGCCTCTGTCCAGAAAGAGGTCCTAATGCCAGTTGAAGGACCGGTTCCATGTGCAGGGTGCCTGCATGCTGAAGATCTGAGGAAACAAGTGGAGGAACTCAGAGAGGAGGTGGCGAGGCTGAGGAGCATTCAAGACAGTGAGAAGTACATTGATGAGATGCTTCTTGCAGCAACAAAGCTCTCCAGCAGAGGAGAAGATGGGTGCCAACAGAATGTCGATGGTTGGACACAAGTCACCAGGGCCTGCAAAATCACCAATCCAACTTCTCCAGCCCTTGAATTGAAGAACCATTATGCAGCCCTGGAAGTGGAGGAGATGAAAGCATCCCTGGAAAGGGAAGAACCAGAGCTCAAATGCCCCAAAGTTGCAGAATCAGTGACCACAAGGAAATGAAGGGTAGTGGTGGTTGGAGACTCTCTTCTGAGGGGTACTGAGGCATCCATCTGCCAACCACACTTGATGTCCAGAGAGGTATGCTGTCTGCCTGGTGCCAAAATCCAAGATGTTACAGAGAGTTTACCGAGACTCATCAAGCCCACTGACTATTACCCAATGTTGCTAATCCATGTTGGAACAAATGATATTGCCAGGTATACTTCGGAACGTATCAAAAGTGACTTCATGGCTCTGGGACAGAGGGTGAAGCAGTTAGGTGCACAGGTGGTGTTCTCTTCAATCCTCCCTGTTGAGGGTAAAGGCCAAGGCAGAGAGGCTCGCATCCTGGAGATGAATGTATGGCTGCGTGGATGGTGTCATCGAGAGTGTTTTGGTTTCCTAGACCATGGGATGCAGTTCCAAGGGTTGCAGAGCAGGGATGGCATCCATCTGTCCAAGAAAGGTCAACGCGTCTTCGGTAGTAGACTGGCTAATCTACTGAAGAGGGCTTTAAACTAGATTCATTGGGAATGGGTGAAGAAAGCCCCCAGGTAGGTGAAAGCCCCCAGGTAGGTGATACATTAAATACCTTTATGGAAATGGGTAATAGGGGTAACATATGGAAAGCAGTGTGTATAAATGCCCGTAGCATGGGAAATAAGATCCCTGATGTTGAAGCTTTGGTGGGAGTGGCTGTCTTGGATTTAGTGTCAGTTACAGAAACATGGTTCACAGAAAACCATGATTGGGATGTAACTATACCTGGCTATACTTTATTCAGAAAGTACAGGGTAGGAAGAAGGGGAGGAGGAGTGGCACTATATGTAAAAACTACTATTAAAGCTTTGGAATTACAGAGCTTAAAAGGGAGAGAGGAGGCATTGTGGGTTAAACTAGAAAGAGGGAAAGAGAAATCTATTTGCATTGGTGTGATATACAGACCTCCCTCACAAGAGGAAGAGATGGACAGAGAGTTAATTGAAGACATATGTAGCATTGCTAGGAAAGGTAATTGCTACTGATAGGAGATTTCAATATGCCAGATGTTGATTGGCACATTCCTGCTGCAGTATCATCTAGAAGTAAGGAGATCCTGGATTCTCTATAGGGAGAACTATTCAGGCAATTGGTAACATACCCCCACACGTGAAAGGGCCATACTGGACTTGGTGCTTACCAATGGTGAAAGTGTTTCTAATGTTGTAGTGGGAGATCATTTTGCATCCAGTGATCACCAGATGGTGTGGTTCAGTATTAGGACTAGGGCTGTTAGAATCCATTCAAAGGTGAGGGTCTTAGACTTTAGGAAGACTAACTTTGCCAAGATGAGCCAATACCTTAGGGAGTCATTGGGATGGGAACAGCTGGGGGGTGTAGAAAAACAGTGGGCAAAACTGAAAGGGGATATTTTAAGGGCAACCAACCTATTTGTTAAAATGGTAAATAAAGGTAAAAGGAAAAGGAGATCGCTATGGCTTTTGAAAGAAGTAGCTGAAAAAGTGATGAAAAAGAGGGAGGCCTTCATGAAATACAAGAGATCACAGAGAGAGGAAGACAGGCATCTGTATTTGGAAAAAGTTAGAGAAGCTAGCAAAGTAGTCAGGAAGGCAAAGATTCAAAAGGAGGAGGAAATAGCCAATGCAATAAAATGGGGGGGATAAGACATTTTTCAGATATGTTAGTGAGAAGAGGAAGGGCAAAAGTGGTATTGTCAGACTCAAGGGTGCAGGGGAGGAATATGTAGAAGCTGATAATGATAAACCGGAATTGCTTAAGAAATATTTCTGTTCTGTGTTCACAGATGAAGAACCAGGAGCAGGACCTCAGAAAACACCCACAAACAGGAACTGAAGCGAGAGACACCTTGAACAATTTTCAGAAGACTGTGTTCATGAGAAACTAACTCAACTTAAAGTAGACAAAGCGATGGGACCAGATGGGATACACTCTAGAATACTGAGGGAACTTGGGGACCAGGGAGTTGGACCGAGGGAGAGCCCTAGATGTGGTGTATTTGGATTTCAGTAAAGCCTTTGACACTGTTCCTCACAGGCGACTTATAAACAAACTGAGCACCCTAGGGATGGACCCTAAAATTACTGCGTGGGTTAGAAATTGGTTGGGTGGGAGGCGACAAAGAGTACAGGTAAATGGGGCTCACTCTGAGGAGAAGGATGTTACCAGTGGTGTACCCCAGGGATCTGTCCTTGGTCCGATTCTTTTTAACATCTTTGTTAGTGATATAGCGGAAGGGCTGTCGGGTAAGGTTTGCCTCTTTGCGGATGATACCAAAATCTGCAATAGAGTAGACACCCAGGAAGGTGTAGATAACATGAGGAGGGATGTAGCTAAACTTGAAGAATGGTCTAGAATTTGGCAGCAGGGATTTAATGTTAAAAAATGTAAGGTCATGCATTTGGGCTGCAGCAATCCAAGGGAGCAATATAGTATAGGGGGTGAAGTACTTTTGTCCACTAAAGAAGAGCGGGACCTAGGCATGGTTGTTTCTGATGACCTTAAAGTAGCTAAACAAGTAGAAAAGGCGACGGCAAAAGCTAGAAGGATGCTTGTGTGCATACGGAGAGGAATGGCTAGCAGAAAAAAGGAGGTGATAGTGCCTCTGTATAAGTCTTTGGTGCGACCTCATTTGGAGTATAGTGTGCAATTCCGGGGAGTGCACCTTCAAAAGGATGTGAACAGGATGGAGTCGGTGCAGCGGGTCGCTACTAAAATGATTAGTGGTCTTCATTATAAAGCATATGAGGACAGACTTAACGATCTTAATATGTACACCTTAGGGAAAGGCGGGATAGAGGTGATATGATTGAGATGTTCAAATACCTCCATGGCATAAATGTTCAGGGAGAGAGTCTCTTTCAATTGAAAGCAAGTTCTGCTACGAGGGGACATGGGATGAGGGTGAAGGGAGATAGATTCAGGAGTGATATGCAGAAATATTTCTTTACGGAAAGAGTAGTGGATCCGTGGAATAGTCTCCCAGTGGAGGTGGCAGAGATGAGGACAGTAAATGAATTTAAAAAAGCATGGGACAAACACAGAGGATCTCTAAAGGAAAAAAGGGGACTGTTGTAGTAGTTGATATGGAAGGACAAACTAGATAGGCCATGTGGTCTTTTTCTGTCATCATATTGCTATGTTTCTATGTATTTGGCGAAGTGAAAGAAAGCAGCAACGAGAGAGGGAAGAAAGATGAGCTTGGAATGTTAATGTGGAATCAAGACTATACCCAAATACCAGAGGAAGTCAGCCAAAGGAAGGGAGGAGCCAGGGAGAGTAGGGACCAGGGAAGGTAAGAGACTACCAAAAGTGAACCAGATAGCTGATGATTTGTTGGGGTTTAGGTGGAGAAATTTGTCAGATACCCACACAGAAATAGCAGAAAGACAGGCATTAAGAGGAGAAAGATCAAGTGCAGTGGGGCTGGTGTGATGAAGGAGAATAATATCATCAGCATAGTAGTAGGCTGAAATTCTATGTTGTTGGATTAGAAGAGCCAGGGGGATCATGTAAGCATTAAAGAGAAGAGGGGCAATGACGGAAGCTTGAGGGACACCGCAAGATAGAGTTGAAGAGGAAGAGCTGCCACAAGAAACAGAAAAGTACCAGTGTGTGAGAAAAGAATGAAACCAGTGGAGAAGAGTTCCTCTAAGCCCCAAGATCCTGTAGACAAGAGAGCAAAGTGCAATGGTCAATGAGGTCAAATGCTGCAGATAGATCAAGAGAGACCGCCACGGTTGTGTGTTTGGTGTAGTTCACTAAAAAGAGAGAGAAGGACAGTTTCAGTGCTATGACCCAGGCAAAATCCAGATTGGCAGGGATGCAGAGCAAGAGTGGAGTCCAAGTGAGAAAAAAGTTGGGAGAAGACTAGTTTCTCGAATAACTTGGAGAGGAAAGGAAGTGTGGAGACAGGCCGATAGCTGGGAAGGAGAAATCAAGAGAAGAATTTTTAAGAACTGGGCAAACAATGGCATGTTTCCAGGGAGATGGGAAAACTACAGAGGTAAGACTGTTGTTAAGGACAGATAAGACTACAGGAAGCAAAGAAGAGAGGGGGTAGCAACTCAGGATGAAGGAATAGGGTCAGCAGTAGAGGTTGTTTTATGGGATGAGGTGTGTGATGACGAAGGCAGTTCAGAGGAAATGGAATGGCAGAAAAGTGAACCCTGTTCCTTTAAAAGTGCTAGCATTCAGGGTTTCCCAGGCAACCAAGAACCTCTGAGTCAGAGCACAGCCAGCATCAAGCCCCGCCCACTTCAGCACGTCAGGGCTAGAGTGAAACCTAGCAGCTCCCAAGTGTGCTGGGAGAAGGGTGTGGTCCCTAGCAAAGATAAGTTTAAAACTGCTGCGTTTGAACAGACAGTTAGCACAGCAGAGAGGGGCTCGAGGACAAGCACGGGCCAAGGCACAAGCACAGCAGAGAGGGGCTCAAGGACAAGCACGGGCCAAGGCACGAGCACAGCAGGGGGCACGAGGACTAGCACAGCAGAGAGGAACACAAGGGAATAAGCAAGGAGCTCAAGGAAGCACGAGGAGTGCTGGCCCCAAGAGCAGAGACGAGCTGTGGGATCTGGGAAGAGCAGGTCCAAGGCAAACACAGCCAAGAGGAAAAGTGCTACAAGGGAAACAAGCGTCACCAGAGAGAAGGCAGCATGGCTGTGAGCAGGAAGGAGGGGAGCAACTAAGAGGCCCAGAATTCAGGCAAGTGATTGTTCCAGAATCCCTGCACAGGAGAAAATGGAAGGAGTTAGTTCCTACTGGAGGGACCAATTCAGCTAGCCAGCTAACTGGTAGAAATAGGGAGAATAGTTTGTCTGCATTCCCTGACCAAAGGCTCTATGAGGAAATAGAGCAGAAAAAAATATTACTAGAAAAGTTAAACGAATTGCTGCAGAAGCAGCATAGTAAGCTCTACAGCCAGGTACCCTCTGAAGAGTGTTGTAATGATTCTGTGGAAGAAATGGAAATAGCTGCTGTGAAGGTTATGAGAATAGTCCTGAAGAAATACAATGTGCTTATTGTAGGACAAATGAGCTGCAAGTGTGCTGAATCCCACGTACAGCTGAATGAGTGAATGTTTAAGATAAGGAAGCTGATTTGAGTGAAAGGTACAGCAGAGAAAATAGTTGGTAGTTTTAACCCAAGCTATTTCTCCTCAATGCTTACAACTGAAAGAAAACTCAATGGACATTTTGAAGCTAATTGTGTATGGAAGGAAACTGTGAGGAAACAGTCTTCTGTTGAAAGTAACTTGCCTGTAAGGAAGTTAGCAGCCTGAGCTTGGTAAGCTAGTTCCGGTGTCCAAGTTAGCCATTGCTGACGTTGACCTACCTATGAATACGTTGTTGTGAACTTTATTCCTTTGTTTTGGAGAAGTATCCAGTTTTTCTGTTCAGCCCTGTTACTTTTGATGCGAGGTGTAAAACCCAAGAACAAATAAATATTCTCTGTTTTGCTTAACCACTTGTGGTCACACTACTTTGCCTGCCAGGATAAGCAAACTACAGCTCCCAGCAGCCTTAGCTGGTAGCTATCTTGGGGAAACTTATTCTAAGGGCAACCAGGCGACACTCTCCTGCTGCCTGGCTATACGCCCGGCCAGGAGGTGGCGACAGAGTGGCGTAGTTGCTATGGATCAGCGTTGGACACGCATGCGCAAAGGAGAGCTGCACAGCGTATCCAGAGGTCTACAGGAGGACGCCGGGTGGAAGCGTGAACAGCTGAGACAGGGAGAGTCTGTGGAGTTCGGCTAGTCCGGAGAGTCAGAGGTCCTGCGGAGGCCCTACGGTGCGGTTGAGCGAGACGCACCACCAGTACCAGGTACACGGTATTTAACTAAGGGTAGTTAAGGATACCGGTACTGGGTGGGGCGGTTGGAACAAGTAGCAGGAAACAATACCTGGTGTTTGTGCCGCACTTGGGTGTGTTTTTCCTTTTCTTTTTGTCATTTCCACAGGTACAAAATGGCCACGGAGTTAAAGGAAGTCCTTACGTGGATGGCGTCCCAATTTGACCGCCAGAAGGAGTTGTCCTTGGAGCTCCAGGAAAGGGCTGCCGCCAGATTGGAGGCCCAGCAGAAACCGTTGGTGGAGTTACTGAAGGCGGGGTTGAAAGAGACCAAGAAGACGCCAGAGCCGGATCCAGCCACCACAGGTTTTCCAGGACTGGGGTTAGCCCACACATTTGGACCCTGGTCCAAAGAGACCCTTAACTTTGGACAGTTAAAAGAGGGAGATAACCTTGATGACTTCTTAGAAGCCTTTGAGAGGGTCGCTCAGATAGCCAATTGGCCAAAGGAACAATGGGCGGTAAGGCTGGCCATTTCACTGACCGGTGAGGCCTTAGCTGCCTACCAAGCCGTTCCAGCATCTTTGGTCAATGACTATTATGAGGTAAAGCGAGCGATAAAGGATAGGCTGGGCTTGACACCCTCGGTCTATCACCGCCAGTTAAGGAACGCCAGATTGCATTCAGGTGAAACACCGAGAGCGTTTTACCACCGCCTAAAGGGGCTGGTATCCAAGTGGTTGGAGCCAGAGGGTAAAACATTGGAGACGGTGTTGGATAATATCATTCTTGAGCAATTTCTAACAGCTATCCCAGAAAAGATGCAAACTTTCCTTATATTACAAGGATGTAAAAGTACGCAGGAAGCTATAGTGCTCTCTGAGCGGTTTTTAGAAGCAGAGGCTGTAGCCAAGGATAAAAATGTTGCTTTTACTAGAATGTCAGGTGCTGTGTCAGACAGGGAAAGAAAGAATGTGAAGGATGAATGTGTTCCTACTGATAGAAGAAAGTATGTGAAGAGGGCTTGTTACAGATGTGGTAGTGAACATCATTTACAGAGGGACTGTAAAATGAAGACAGCCTTAGTCTTGACTGAGACAAGTAAGGCTGGAGAAGGGTTCCTACTAGACATCACAGTACAGGGTATACCAGCGAAGGCATTATTAGATTCAGGCTCTGATCAATCCATGCTTTCCAAGAGCTTGTGGCGTAAGATAAGGGCCCAAGATAAAGAGACACCCAGTACACCCACGGGCACAGTAAAGATCAGGTGTGTGCACGGAACCGCGTCCACATATCCAGTTTACCAGGTCCGGGTGAAAGGGTTAGGGATTGAGAGAGAGGTCCCTGTTGCAATAATCCCTCGCTTACCACAGGAGGTAGTGCTCGGGAGGGATTGGCCCCAATTTCAGAGAGGTGTGCAACGAGGTCTGGGTGCAAAAGAGGGAATGGTTTCCACACGGACCCAATCCAAGGCCCTAGACGTAGCAGAAGTGCTGGCCCCAAGAGCAGAGATGAGCTGTGGGATCTGGGAAGAGCAGGTCCAAGGCAAACACAGCCAAGAGGAAAAGTGCTACAAGGGAAACAAGCGTCTCCAGAGAGAAGGCAGCATGGCTGTGAGCAGGAAGGAGGGGAGCAACTAAGAGGCCCAGAATTCAGGCAAGTGATTGTTCCAGAATCCGTGCACAGGAGAAAATGGAAGGAGTTAGTTCCTACTGGAGGGACCAATTCAGCTAGCCAGCTAACTGATAGAAATAGGGAGAATAGTTTGTCTGCATTCCCTGACCAAAGGCTCTATGAGGAAATAGAGCAGAAAAAAATATTACTAGAAAAGTTAAACGAATTGCTGCAGAAGCAGCATAGTAAGCTCTACAGCCAGGTACCCTCTGAAGAGTGTTGTAATGATTCTGTGGAAGAAATGGAAATAGAAAGCTGCTGTGAAGGTTATGAGAATAGTCCTGAAGAAATACAATGTGCTTATTGTAGGACAAATGAGCTGCAAGTGTGCTGAACCCCACGCACAGCTGAATGAGTGAATGTTTAAGATAAGGAAGCTGATTTGAGTGAAAGGTACAGCAGAGAAAATAGTTGGTAGTTTTAACACAAGCTATTTCTCCTCAATGCTTACAACTGAAAGAAACCTCAATGGACATTTTGAAGCTAATTGTGTATGGAAGGAAACTGTGAGGAAACAGTCTTCTGTTGAAAGTAACTTGCCTGTAAGGAAGTTAGCAGCCTGAGCTTGGTAAGCTAGTTCCGGTGTCCAAGTTAGCCATTGCTGACGCTGACCAACCTATGAATACGTTGTTGTGAACTTTATTCCTTTGTTCTGGAGAAGTATCCAGTTTTTCTGTTCAGCCCTGTTACTTTTGATGCGAGGTGTAAAACCCAAGAACAAATAAATATTCTCTGTTTCGCCTAACCACTTGTGGTCACACTACTTTGCCTGCCAGGATAAGCAAACTACAGCTCCCAGCAGCCTTAGCTGGTAGCCATCTTGGGGAAACTTATTCTAAGGGCAACCAGGCGACACTCTCCTGCTGCCTGGCTATACGCCCGGCCAGGAGGTGGCGACAGGTGATGTGTTTGCTATTGACTTTGTCCTTCACATGTTGCATGGATTGGTCTGAGTGAGTACTGTCTCTCTCTGTAATACTGCAGGATTGGGAAGCAATCACTTCTGCCTCAATAGAGAAGACTTATACCATCCTCAGTCAATGCCACATTTCCCTTTTATGGTTGAAATTCTCCCTTGTACCTCTGGGAATGGTAAGGAAGCGTCAGGAATGGCCTCATGACTCACACAATCTGTTTGCTGTCATTAATATTAATTTGAGGATGTTTGGGCAACCTTTCCAAAAGTAGGCTAATGTGGCACATTTCATTACATGGATTCAGGGACAATAAGTCGCTGCCCCTAAGAGCTTACTCTCTAAATGGATCTGTGATAAAGTGACTCGCCCAAAGCCACAAGGTACATCAGTGGGATTTGATTCTTGGTGTCCTGATTCTTAACCCATTGCTCTAATTACTGGGCTACTTATTAGAAGCTACGTCACTATGAATGACATCATGCCAGCTGCTTGTTATCTGATTCATTCAAAATGACATGGGAAATATCAATGACATTTCACGTTTGAAAGCCTTTGGAAGCATTCAGCCCCTATCTTGATTTGGGCAGCATTCACAGTTGCCTCTTTATTAACAATTTGCCCTGAAATGAAAACATATAACAACAAAACAAAATGAAAGAACCCTACAAATGACACAGAAAGTAAACAAACTGTTCTGCCTGTGCACTTCCTACAAGAGATGGCCTGGGAACCTGCTCTCAGTTGTTCAGGTGACATAGAGAGAAGGAATGTTTCTTTCATGGCTTTTTCTTCCCTTCTCTTGTGGAGCTGATTTTCTCATATCCTCTTCTCTTGCCCACTGAATAATTTATGTTGCAAAAGTGCTGAAATGCAGCCTTCGGAATGCATTAGACTAACCTGCACCTGACCTGCCGCCTTTGGTACCTTTATTGAGGGAAAGAAGTTGGCCCATAAATCAGAGCCGAGTGTTTGCCTTGCTCAACGCTCAATGAGATCGGTAAACTGGGTAATTGTTTTTGCTGGGAGATGGGGAGCACACTGACAGTATGCTTCTGAATTATAGTGATGAGAGCACTGTATCTATCAAGCTTTGGTGGCCGAAGCTAGGACTGCAGGATCACAGTTCATACTCTCGATGCCCATTAAGGAGGATTTCCAGATACTGGGTCAAATCAAAGGTCCTGCGAGCCCAGTGACCTGTTTCCAACAGTGGCCAATCCAGGATACAAATAGCTGATATATCTCAAAGGTGATGGCGAAAGCCAGAAGGATGCTTGGGTGCATAGGGAGAGGAATGGCCAACAGGAATAAGATGATAGTGCCTCTGTATAAGTCTTTGGTGCAACCTTATTTGGAGTACTTTGTGCAATTCTGGAGACCGCACCTTCAAAAGATCTAATATGTATATTTTAGAGGAAAGGCGGGAGCCAGGAGATATGATGGAGACATTGAAATACCTCCATGGCATACATGCACAGAAGCCACTGAAATGAAAGGAAATGCTGAAGTAAGGGGGCATAGGATGAAGATAAAGATGAAAGGGGATAGACTCAGAACTATTTCTTCATGGAAAGAGTGGTAGATGCCTGGCATAGTCTCCCAGGGAAGGTGGCACAGATGAGGACTGCATCTGAAAACATGAAAGCATGGCACAAACTCAGAGGATCTTGAGGAGCAAAAAAGAAGCATAGAAACATGACAACAGAAAAAGGACCATAACAACTACTATATTCCCTTTTTCTCTTTACTACTGATCATTTGTATAGTGCTACAAGGCGTACACAGCGCTGTACAAATACATGTAAGACAGTCCCTGCTCATCGGAGCTTACAATCGACTCAGGACAAACAACACAACAGTTGAGGAAAGGGATAATATAGAGGAATGGTAAGGAAACACATAGGAGACTAAATGGATCAGGATCCAAAAGCAGCCTCAAAATGCTGTACATTCAAGTACTGTATAGATATTTTTCCCTTGTCCCCGAAGGGCTCACAATCTGTTGTTTTTGTACCTGAGGCAACTGAGAATTAAGTGGCTTGCCCAAGGCCACAAGGAGCACTTGTGAGACTAGAAATCCCAGTCCTTCTGGCCCAAAGTTGCTGTCCTCTAGTGGGATTCAAACCTCTGACCCAAGGTAACTTGCCCCAACCACTAGGCCACTCCTCCCTAGTGGTTGGGGCAAGTTATCTCCATAATGAGAACCTTAAATCTGTCCCCATATGGTTCATAATAAAGACCACTGCCACCCTCTGCATAGCCTCCATCCTGTTTATATCCTTTTGAAGTTGTGGTCTCCAGAACTGCACACAATACTCCAAATGTAGTCTCACGAAAGACTTATACAGAGCCACTATCATTTTGTTTTTCCTGCTGATCATTCATCTCCTTATGCAACCAAACAGTCTTCTGGCTTTCACTGACGCCGTTTCTACCTGTTTAAGCACCTTAGGTTCAGAAACAATCACACCCAGGTCCCGTTCTTTTGAGGACCCCTATATTGTACCACACCCATGGATCTTTGTAGACCAAATGCATGACCTTGCATTTTTTAGTGTAAAAATCTCAGCTGACAAATTCTCAAGCATTCTTAAACCTTAGCCAGATACCTCTTCATGTCGTCTACTTCTGTCTGAGTGTATACTCTACTGCAGATTTTGGTATCATCTGCAAAAAGGCAAACTTTACCCAACAGCCCTTCAGCAATATCACTACAAAAAATGTTAAAAAGAATCGGACCAAGGACAGATCCCACTGGTTACATCCTTCACCTCAGAGTGAGCTCCATTTACTTGTACTCTTTGTTGCCTCCCACTCAACCAATTTCTGTCAGTCACTTTAGGTCCATTCCTACGTTGCTCAATTTTATTTTATTTTTTTAAGTCACCTGTGTTGAATAGTGTCAAAGGCTTTACTGAAATCTAAGTACACCACATCTAGAGCTCTCCTTTGGTCCAACTCTCTGGTCACCTAGTCAAAGAAATTAAGGAGATTTGTCTGACAAGACCTGCCTTTAGTAAAACCATACTGCCTCGGATCCTGCAATCCATTGGACTCCAGAAACCTCACTATTCTCTGTTTTAGCAGTTTCCATTAATTTACTCACCACAGAGGTCAGAATAACTAGCCTGTAGTTCTCAACTTCATTCTTACTTCCACTTTTGTGTAAAGGGACCACATGTGCCTTTCCCCAGTCCCGGGACCACTCCTGACTCTAAAGAAGCATTGAACAAGTCAGACAGTGGAGCCACTAGAACTTCCCCAATTTCCTTTAATACTCTTGGATGTGTCCCATCTGGCCCCATCGCTTTGTCTACTTTTAGTTTAGCTAGTTCCTCACAAACACAGTCTTCTGAAAATCATTCTGTTCCTATTTGTGGGTGGATTTCTGAGGTCCTGCTCCTGGCCCTTCATCTGTAAATACAGAACAGAAATATTTGTTAAACAATTCCACTTTATCCTAATCAGTTTCTACATATTCTTCCCCTTCACTCTTGAGTCTAACAATACCACTTTTGCACTTCCTCTTCTTGCTGAAAAATGTCCCATTTTATTTCATTGGCTATTGCTTCTATTTGTATCTTTGCTTTCCTGACTACTTTCTTAGATTCTCTAAGTTTTGGAAGAGCAGACTGGATTGCCCAGATGGAAGCCGATTCTGAACAATGCACATCTGGGCCATCCGCATGCACAAAAGCTGCACAAGGCTGAATCAGGGCACTTGGATGGCCCAGCGTGCCCCGAATGCTGCAGGAGACTTTCAGAGCCCTGCCCATCCAGCCCTCCCAAAGCTCCTGCTGGTGTGCCGGTGCAGCGGCATCCTGTTGCCATGGCACCGACACGTCCAGCAGGAGCAGCAATGGACACTGTGGTAGAAAAGCCTCTTCTCCCTGCTGCCTGGCCCTTGGGGGGGGGGGCTCCCCCAAGCCCAGGATCAGGCTCTGGGATCAACCCTGTGGCAGGCACTGGGCTAATGGGTGCTGAGGATGGAAATTGCTGCAGCGCCCAGCACTTATTCCATCTCTGAGATGGTATAAGCCAGGCATCCAGCAGGCAGCTGGTGGATGTACAGGGCCCTGATCTGAATAGGCCCTGTGCATCTGGGTGCTTTGGCCTGCCCCCTCCTGCACCCATCCAGCGCTCCCCACACAAAGCCTCTCTATGTGCGGGAGCGCTGGGGCTAGAATACTGTCCAGGGCCTTTTCGCGAGTTGTACGTCCAAGCTGGACATACAACCCCGCTATTCGCTGTGCAGAATCTACCCCATGGTCTTTAAGTGCTGTAAAATTCTCTGATTTCTACTTCTTATCCAGTCTTCCATCCACAAAGGGCGCTTCATCCTAAGCCGTGACTATTTAATTTCCTCGGGAGTATCTCATGTGGGACTTTGTCAAATGCTTACAGAAAGCATTTGACAAACATGTTTTTGCAACTGGTCATATCTCCACCCAGTTTATTTGAATGGGAAAAAGGGCAAAGTTGTGTCCTGCTAGACAGGGTTGAGAAGGATGAGGGTTCAGCCCCTATGTAAATCTGGTGGAAGGGGCTGTCGTGGTAAGGATTAAGAGTCACTGATTTAGGTCCACTTTTCCCCCTTTGCCTGACTGCTCTCTAGCTCTTAATCCACCTCTAGCAACAGGGAAACTACAATGTTGGAAAAAGCCGCCGTATTTTCTATTCCGTCCATGCAAAGTGTCAGTAGAGCAATGAGCGATGGTGGCTAAGGATAATGTCTTCCCTCCCCCCGCTGCAGTCTCTCTCCAGCACCTCCCTCTCCCCAGCCTGCTGCTCCTGGTCGGAAAGAAGCAACAGTCCCTGTTCTGGGGCCATTTCTAGCCCAAAGCACCAGCCCCAAGGGCTCCTTCCCTTCTTTTTATAACTTGTTATATCAGGTATGTTAATGAGCGAATTCAAAGAGCCCAAGGTGGTCAACAACAAACACATAGGTACACATAAGTGTGAAACTGACAAATACAATAGACATGCATATTGCCAGCAAAGTAGAACTTAATGACAGCAAAAGCACTCAGATAGAAACTTGGTAAAACTGCCAATTACAAATAAAATAAAACATTCTCCTAATGAGAAATATATAAAACTTGGCTAAAGAACTATGTTTCTGGCAGCTCACAAAAGATGAAGTAACCACTATATACTTGATGTCAGAGGACGGGAGACAGAGCATAAAGCTGCCGGTCGGAGCTGAGTGTACGGATCTTGTGTGATGTACGTCTATCCTGAGACCTTTGAGAATCACACAGAGGATCTTGCATGCTCTCCTGGCAATAGCGTGCAACTGGGGTGGATGAGGAGGATGGGGTTAGCGCCCAGACAGCTTCATCTGCTTAACTGGTTCCAGAACTTAATGAGACCTGCAGCAATTGTGATTAATGATCAGTCTCGGGATGACCTACATCCCTCTCAGTAACACAGTCTCCTGATTTCCAAGACTCGTCATGTTTAAAAGCCCCGAGATGGAAGAGCTTCTTGAAATGCACAGCACTTCCCTCCTCTATTTGCAGTTCCACCCGGGGCTCTTTAATATCCCTTAAACCAAGTCTTTCAGAACAGCCTCTGTGCAAATCTGCTTGCTGCAGTCTTTGTGCTCCATGGTACAATGGTGCATGCCTAATTGGAGCTTTGTTTCCACATGGTTGAGGTCACCACTTTTTCTTTCAGGTTTTCATGGTTTGTAAAGTTCATTGCACCATTAGGTTATTTGAAGGGTGACAGGTCAATTACCTCAGAGATATTATTTCATATAGATTTCCTCTCGGACGGAGAGAGCTCTCCCAGCGATTGCAATGTGGTTCAAAGTTATTAGAGGGAAAGTCAAAGAAAGGCTCTGCTGTAACTTTCAAGTTTTGAACAAATGAAATGTTTTAACATACATTTTTTCCACAGCGCGTCTAGATGGGATAAGGGACGCCCAAGTCTGGTTGTGCACGATTTCCCAAGTATTTTACAAAAGGCTCGCTGAATGTGGAACCCATTGCATAATATGCACACCGATGTGAGAAATACCCAGGTAACTTGTAGGACGTACAGTGTGGGAAGGACTATTTTACTGTTAAAAAACAGCCGCATTACTCGGGGTTTTGACCAGGTAAGCACTGCGCTGTATGCACACATGTAAAGGCCAGATTTTACAAAACTGAGGGTTTAATTTAAACACCAGAGGGGTAAGCGAAACCACTCCTGCAAACCCCAAGTCAATGAAGCAATTCGGTGACACGTACGCCTGCCTCAGAATACATGTAAGTGCCGGTATCTAGTTTTTATAGGCATTGCCTTTGCAATACTCAAAATACTTTTCAGGTCCACCAAAACTATGTCCACAACTCTGCCTCCCATGAATGGTTCATGCTGCAGATCTACATAGGTAAGTTGTGGCTTTTCTAAAATCACTATTTGCTCGCACAGGCTATTTATATGTGCAAATGCTATTCAAGCTCGCAAATGCTGTGCAAGTTTTCTAAAATGACCTCCCAAACCTTTAAATTTCATAGCCCGTGGCTGTAGGGTCAATCGGGTGACAGGGGCAGAAGACTATCTAGAACTGGATGTGCACAGGATTCAGTTGTACGACACAAATCTAAAGCTGGTGTTTACTGGGTTTAACATTTGTTAAGCAATAGTGTGGCGTCGTTTAAAATAACATTTGTTTTGTGTTATTTCTCATCTGAAATGGCCTCAGAAACTCTAACATGCCCTTTGGTTTCTGTCATTTTAGAGTATGCTAAAACAGAAACAAATCAAAAAAAGAAGCAAAATGAAAACACAAAACAAAATGTTAGATCCCATATTAACGAATTCCTGGGCCTCAAGAGCTGGAGCGGAGTTTCTGCTCTTCTTATTGGTTCAATCATTGATCCACTTGGGCCTCTTTACTATCCCCTAAGCCACTGCCTTTTACCATAGCCTCTGTGAAAATCCACTTGTGCTCCATGGTTCAATGTGCGCACCTAATGGGACACTGTTCCCACATCGGTAGGTCAGGCTCCATCCCTGGTCATCTTCAAATCCAGGCTCATCTCTTCCAAGCTGCCTTTGAATCCTGACCCCCTATCCTCCGCCCCTCCCCCAGCTGTTGTTTCTCTATCTTAGCAGAGTGTAAGATTTCTCCAAATGGGTGAGTTTTGCGCATACCATGACAGTCATGAACCTCGCTTGTGCGCCAGCACTGTGTCTTTTTGTGTGCTTGTACAGTGCTGTGTATACCTTTTAGCACCATATAAGTGATAAGCAGTAGCCAGTGATTTTCTGTGGAGGGCGGGGCAGCATCTCAGACCGTGCGAGACACGTCCTTTGGTAAAAGCGAGAGTTGTTTCAGACACTTCCTTTCTGTTAAACAATGCCAAAAATGTAAGAAAGCGTTACATCAGTTCATAAGACCATCAAAACCACCCTCACAACGTGTCTCTTGAACGGTCTTGACAGAAATGGGTCAGCAACTAAACCCCTCCCTGACCTCATTCAATTACCTCGTTCATCAGACTCCCACCAGGCTCTGCTGGGTGTGGTGGCTCTGAATGTGTCCTTCAGCGCAGTTTATCTCATTTGGAATAAAATATTTCTGTCAACTCAAATTACGATTATTATTATAGGACTAATCTGCTGCTATGCAGTCATAAGAGAACACCTGAAACACGATAAAGAGGTTCTTCAGAGCAGGATTCAGCAATATTGGGCATCTCTCTTCTACATTACTGTGGGTGAGGGGAGGCAAAGTGGCAGTGAGGGTCATGAGCCTTACCCGATAAAGGTTCACTTTCCGAGGTAAGGATTTTTGTTCCAATACTGCATTCAGTTGGGAGTTAGAATAGCAAAACTGAACCAAAGCCGTTTCAGGCAACCTGAGGTTCCTTGGAAGATCTGCACTGGAGCTGCTTTCCCCCATTCATCTGAGTTCCAGGTCCCAGGACTACCATCAGCTCTCCCCAGGTCTTCACTAGCAGTAATCAAGGTTGCACGGACTTGGCCGAGTCACTGCTGCCTCCGTCTGAAATGCCGCAGACCTGGGTAGCATCACGTCTGCATCTCAAGAGAACGAAATCTGTCAATAGCAGGACTTATATAATCTTCTGGCACTGCCAGATTTCCCTCTTCAGTAAGCGTGAAATGCTGTATTGTACTTCTGTGAAAGGCCATTTGAGAAAGAGTCAGGAATGATCTCACACTCACAGACCCGAGTGCTATTCATTAATAATCATTTTCATTTTAGCTGCACCTTTCCAATCGATGCTCAATGCAGCTCTGTATTATTAGTATTCAGGGATAAGTCGTCCTTTCCGAAAAGAGCTTACAATCTAGTGGATATCTGAAGTAAGTAATTCTGTTGAAGAACCACAACAATCGTCTAAAAATACCAGGAGTTTCAAGTGCAGGTAGGGAAATCTAAAAGCCTTGGGTTCCTGCGGATAACGATGCATGAACAGGAGGGGATTTCTTTAGTTCTGATTAATTTCCCGATAACCTTCATTAGTGCACCTTAAAAATGTTGTGCATGCTAAATCAATTTAGGGTGCATTAACCTACGAATGAACATATTAAGTTGTTTAGCACCCATTGAAAAAGTTCCAACATGCAGAGCATTTTTTTGTGAAGCAGATCTGAAACATGTCTGAAAATGAGGAAAAAAGTCTGGATGAAATGAAACGTTTTGCCCTGTTCACATCCTTCGCTGATTGTTTATACCCTATGCTTTGTGCCGTCCTGTTTCACACTTTGGAAGATTGTGGTATGTATTCCATGAGACTGCCCCAGAAAGACAGTAGTTACTATTACTATTTATCATTTGTATAGTGTTACCAGGCATAAGAGGTGGTCCCTGTTCCACAGAGCTTGCAATCTTTTCAAGACAGAAAGACAAACAAACACAACCACCAGGAAACTAGGGTAAACTAAGGGGACATGGTTATAACACGTAAGGGTAGTAAACAGGAGAATAAAGGGGTCAGGATCCAAAAACAACCTCAAAGGGGTGATTTGTTAGCCTGCAAAAGTCTCAAAGGGTTAAATATAATTGACTGTAGGAGCAGCTACCTGGACCTAAGTTGTCCCACCTCCACACAATATTCTCTTGACTATTAGACAAGGCTTTGACTTGCTGCAAAAATAGAAATGGAAATTTTCTAACCCAATCTAGCTGTAAGGTTTGATATCTGGCTATTAAATACTGGAGATTTAGTGCATCACAGACCAGGAAAATCTGGCAGAAAGAAGAGAAATAGTCCAAATTGTCTTTGATGCCATTGGTCCAATTGAAAAGAACCTCCAAGAATACCTCAGCGTGTCGCCTATAAGTGTTACACTTTGTGGAAGGAAGCTCGTTAGCACTTTTAAGAAGAGAGACAGATTGTACTCAGCATACCCTGGTTAAAAAATAAGACTGATATCTGTGATAGTAAGTGGAATATTGGAGCCCAAGATATTCAGACTTGTGACATTCCCAAAATGCCAGCATTCTTGTTACAACCAAAGAGCTACATGACCAGATGAGTGGAGTGGAGGAGTGGACTAGTGGTTGGGGCAAGGTACTTCAGGCCAGAAGGTCGGGTGTTCAAATCCCACTAGAGGACAGCAACCTTGGGCCGGAAGGACTGGGGTTTCTAGTCCCACAGGAGCTCCTTGTGGTCTTGGGCAAGCCACTTAACCCGCCATAGCTCATGTTCCCTGTAAAATAGTTATCTCCAAGTTATAATGCCCTGTTCAATGTAATTTCAGTTTGTTCAATGTAAACCGCACTGATGCAGAATAGTGCAGTATATAAGAGAATGTAAACAAATAAAAATGAGAGGAATTCAAAAACGTTCCAGGTGAAAATGGACCTGTCATGCCTTAATGTTATTATGTGAAGGATAATTGAGTTGATTTACTCGCCTGCAATTAATTTTGAAGTAACATAGTAAATGACGGCAGATAAAGACCAGCATGGTCCATCCACTCTGCCCAGCAATATGCAGGAGTAGGTGCACCCCTTCCCATGTCTTTTAGGGAGTAGGTGCACCCCTACCCATGTCTTTGTTTAGGGGTGCACCCACCAGGAGCAGGTGCACCCCTCCCCATGTCTTCACCCCTCCCCATATCTTTGTTTAGGGGTGAACCCACTGCTCCTCCCCCCATCGCTCCATGTAGGACACCCTATTCGTTGAGAAATTAGATGTTTCAGTTTATTTTGATTTAATCTTGTTGTTGTAAAGTGATCCACTGTGTCTGTCCCAGGCCACTTTGAATTCCGTCACTGTGTTTGCCCCCACCACCTCCATCGGGAGGGTATTCCAAGCATCCACCACCCTTTCAGTGAAAAAGTATTTCCTGACATTGCCTTTCAATTTACCATCTCGCAGCTTCATGTCATGCCCTCTAGTTTTACAGCTTCTCCGTCTTTGGAAGAGATTTGTTTGTTCATTATTTCTCTTTAAGTATTTAAAGGTCTGAATCATATCTCCCCTATCCCTCCTCTGTGTACATATTTAGGTCTTCAAGTCTCTTCTCATAAGGCTTCTGACACAGGCTCCAAATCATTTTAGTCGCCTTCCTCTGAACAGCTTCCATTCTTTTTATATCCTTTGCAAGATACGGTCTCCAAAACTGAACACAGTATTCCAAGTGAGGCCTAACCAGAGACTTATACAGTGGCACTAGTACCTCTTCCTTTCTGCTGGTAATTCCTCTTCGAATGCAGCCCAACATCCTCCTGGCTTTTGCCACCGCATTGTCGCACTGTTTTGCCACCTTGAGATCTACAAATAGTCACGCCGAGGTCTTTCTCCTGCTCCGTGCACACCAACCTCTCGCCCCCTATCGTGTACATTTCCCTTGGATTTCTGCTACCCAAGTGCATGACACTGCACTTCTTCGCATTAAATCTTAATTGCCAAGCATTAGACCATTCTTCTAGATTTTGTAGATCTTTCCTCATGTTAAGCACTCCCACGGGGGAGTCCACTCTGTTGTAAATTTTCATGTCATCTTCAAAAAGACAGACCTTTCCATTCAGTCCTTTAGCAATATCACTCAAATACATTGAACAGTGCAGGGCCTAGGACCGAACCCTGAGGCACCCCTCTAATCACCTTCCTTTCATCCGAGTGAGCTCCATTTACCATCACCTTCTGTTGTCTGTCAGTCAACCAGTTTCTGATCCAATTTACCACCTTGGGACCCATCCCCAAACTACTGAGTTTATTGATAAGCCTCCTATGAGGGACAGTATCAAAGGCTTTGCTGAAATCCAGGTAGATGACATCCATCGCATGTCCTTGATCCAGTTCTCTAGTAACCAGTCAAAGAACTCAATAAGATTTGTCTGGCAAGATCGTCCCTTGGTAAAACCATGTTGCCTCGGATCCTGTAACCCGCTGGTTTTAAGAAAGTTCACTATACGCTCTTTCAGGAGCGCCTCCATTACTTTTCCCACCACCGAGGTAAGGCTCACGGGCCTGTAGTTTGGCTTCTTCCCTGTCACCACTTTTGTGTAGAGGTACGATGTCAGCCATTTTCCAGTCCTGAGGAACCTCTCCTGTTTCCAAGGATCTGTTGAAAACATCCTTTAACGGCCCTGCAAGAACCTCTCTGAGCTCTTTCAGTATCCTGGGATGTATCCCATCCGGTCCCATGGCCTTGTCCACTTTCAGTTTTGCAAGTTGTTCTAACACCTCATCATCTCTGAATGGTGTGGTATCTACTTAATTCTCATTTTTATATTTGGGAGGCACAGGTGGTCCTTCTCCAGGATTTTCTTTAGTAAAAACAGAGCAGAAGCATTTGTTTAGCAATTTCACTTTTCCAATGTCACTTTCCACGTGTCCGTTCCCAGCACTTCCGAGTCCTGCAATTCCACCTCTGATCATCTTCCTTTCCCGAATATACCTAAAGAAAGTTTTGTCGCTGCACTTAACATCTTTAGCCATCTTTTCTTCTGCCTTTGATTTTGCTATCCTTATTTCTCTTTTTGTCTCCTTGAGTTTGATCCTGTATTCATTTCTGTGTTCCTCTGTTTGCAAGCTTTTGAATTTTGCGAAAGCTGTGTTTTTTGAGCAGCCACTTCTTTCGAAATCCAAATAGGTTTCCTTCTCCTCTTGTTTTTATTTACTTTTCTTACATATTTATCTGTTGCCCCTTTTATTGCCCCTTTTAGTTTAGCCCATTGCAATTCCACTTCCCTTATCCCCTTCCACCCTGTCAGCTCCTCCTTTAGGTACTTGGCCATTTCATTGAACTCAGTGTTTTTGAAGTTTAGGACTTTGAGCTTGCTATGATTGGACTGCACCTTGGCTTTTGTCTCAAACCACACCGTGTGATGATCACTGTTGCTCACAGGGGTACTCACACAGACATTTGACACGCTATCACTGTTGGTGAGCACCAAATCCAGCGTTGAGCTTTCCCTGGTTGGTTCCATCACCATTTGTCTAAGTAACGCATCTTGGATAGCGTCCACAATTTTTTTGCTTCTTTCCAGATTTTCAGAAGGATTAATCCAATCCACACTGGGTAGATTAAAGTCACCCAATATGATCGCTTCCCCCTTTGTTACTATCTTGGCAATATCTATAATCAATTCGTTATCTATCTCTTCAATTTGAGTCGGAGATCTGTAGATTACAGCAGTATGGATGACAGTGCCATCTCCTCTTTCCAACGCAATCCAGAGTGCTTCTTCTTTTCCCCATGTCCCCTGCACTTCAGTAGCTTTAATATTGCTTTTGACATACAAGGCTACTCCTCCCCCTTTTCCATTTTCTCTGTCTCTTCTGAATAGATTATAGCCAGGTATGGCTATATCCCAATCATGTGATTCATTAAACCATGTTTCTGTAATGGCGCAATGTCCAAGTCCTTTTCTACCATTAGGGCTTCCAGGTCCGGAAGTTTGTTGGCTAAGCTTTCAGCATTTGTGTGTATTTTGCATTGATTTTATTCTACCCACTTCTTCCCAGTTGCTTTTGATGTGTTGTTTAAAAGTGTGGTTGTTTCTGTTATTCTGCTTTTGCAGGGGGTGACGTCCAGAACTTGACCTTCCCCAACTGTCACACCCTTCTTCTAGTTTAAATGCAAATTGATATACTGCCTGAATTTTTCACGTAGGATTCTATTCCCTGCGACAGAGAGGTGTAGTCCGTCAGCACAGTATAGTTTCTTGTTGGTCCATGTGTTTTCCCAGTCGCCAATAAATCTGAATCCTTCTCGTTTGCACGAGGTCTGGAGCCATATATTAAAGCTGTTAATGTGATGTAGCCTTTTTGCCCCCTTACCTAGAAAAGGTAGAACTTCTGAGAATGCTACAGTGTTAACAATGGGCTTAAGTTTTTTTCCCAGAGATTGGAAGTCCTTTTGGACTGTAGAGGCACTGTTTCTAGCCAGGTCATTTGTAATCAAGTGGATGACAACATCAAGTTTGGAGTGTTTGCTTTCCACGCTAAGTACATCAATAATTTGGTTTGTATTCCTGCCGGCTGAGGAGCCTGGGAGGCATTTGACTATCTTCTCTCCTTTGAACTGTGTTCCCAAGTTGGTGTCCCTGATGATGGAATCTCCAAGTAGTAGTAGTTTTTTGTTTTGTGAGTTTTTCTTCATATTTGGTGCTTTAGCAGGAGATTGGGCATTGACTGACTCCTCTTAGGGCCGTTCAGTTTCTTTGGATAGGGCATCCTCATTAACCAATGCAGAGAATGCATTATGCAGGGATATCTCTTGGCGTATAGGATGTCTCTGTGTCACAGGTCGCAATCTACCCGAACCCACCGTGATCCATTTGTTCCTGGTGTGTTTGACTCTTTATGGGAGCGATGGTGGACTTTGTTCAGTCTGTATCCTAGAAGAGGTGCGCTTCATTGCAGCCATGTATCCTAGAAGAGGTGCGCTTCATTGCAGCCAGTTCTTCCCTCAGTAGAGACAATTCTTTATGCATGGCAGCTAGGGCTTCCCTTAGTAGAGTCAATTCGTTATGCATGGCAGATGACCTTCGGCACATAGGACAAGCTCTTAGGCTCTTGGAATGAAAGTACGGCAGTTATTACACTGAATACAAGACATGTTGGTTAAGAGAATGTGGGCGTATCCCAAGCTATTGGCCACTATATAGGCAATGCAGCCCCAGGGGTGGGTAGGGTGAGGGGTAGGGTGGGCGGGAACCCAAGTGTCCCTGCCCCAGTAGACTTATATTTGAACTGTGGGCACACTCAGATATCTGTTAAGGCTACACAAGGAAATCAAGCAGTTTGACTATCCCCAAACGTAATGTAGGACCAGTAATTAGCAATATTCCCAATACCTACAGTTTAACCAACAGTTAATATTCTATATTTGCAATAAAACCCAGCAGAGATAGAAAGAAAAAAGCTTAGTCTGTGTGCAGAGCAGCTCCGGCCTTTCAGACTGGCTGTGACCGGTATGTGAGGCCAGGTGTATGATGATCTAAAGTAGCCCCTCCCTGGGAGATGCCTTTCAAGCAGACAAAGAAGCTGAATTACCCAAAATATACCTTTGTAGTTCTATCTGCCCCCTATGCAAAGGTATATCTGCCCTCTGTTGGTCCTCTGCAATGTAAGTATTTCTATTCCAAGTAGCTGAGTATCTTACAAGTGTCCCTGCCCCAGTAGGCTTATACTTGAACTGTGGGCACACACAGATATCTCTTAAGGCTACACAAGGAAATCAAGCAGTTTGGCTATCCCCAAACGTAATGTAGGACCAGCAATTAACAATATTCCCAATACCTACAATTTAACCAACAGTTAATGTCCTATATTTGCAATAAAAACCCAGCAGAGATAGAAAGAAAAAAGCTTAGTCTGTGTGCAGAGCAGCTCTGGCCTTTCAGTATAATTCTGCAATGCTTCCAGAGAAACAGAAAGTAACCTCTCCGGCCCCATTTCAGCTCTAGCAAAATAAGCAAGGAAGGACTGAGCTGCAAGGCAGAAACTGGTTCTATGAGGACTTTCTGGTATAGATGTCAAGCCCATTATAATCCTCCAAAAAAATGGTTTCAGGTTGGGTCCATGGTGGCCTCCACCATGCACTGCAGCTTTAATGGGGAGAAGGAGGCCAGGTTAAAGATGTTCTAGGTCAGTGTGACCTGGCAGAAACTCCCATTGTGCCTTACCATGCTACTAGGGCATTTTAGAGCTTTTTGGAGGCTGTGAGATTGTGGTAAATTCACTCCCTCCTCTTCTTACATCGGAGTAAGGCACATCAGCCATTTCAGTTTTGATTCTTTGATGGTTTCTGAATATCAAAGATATTCGGCCACATCAGGTAACCTTAAAGAGGGCTGAGCTCAATGAACTAATGTCCAGTTAGCTACCCTCCAATCAGATGTGCTACTGCTAGTATATAACCCCATTGCATCAAAGCCCTTGAACAGAAAATGGAGACTCACAAGAGTATGTCCAGGCATCTAAACTGTTTGCAGCCTTCAAACATTTCTCTGTCTCTAGGGACCTGATTTGACACTGTCTTGTTGCATGCGGCGTGTGATTGCAGGACTGTCCCCAAGAACCAGACAGGGCTGTCTGTGTGTGGCCACAATTGTAATTAAAATATGCTTCCTAATTGCCTACGTGAAGCGAATGCTAATGTCACCTCTGCTGGGGAAGGCTTTAGTTATCTGCACAGCTTTACCTCTTTGAAATGCACTAAACGATACCCTGCAGCAGTCAGCATTGCCATTTCCCTCCAGTCTCCTCCAGGACTTTGTGCCTGCTGCCAGCAAATGACTCGTTGCCGTACAGGAAGATGCTTAGGTTTTAGCCCTTGGGAATATTTCTCCATCAGTTTACCTCTCACCAACTTTATAAAACACTTTTTATTTATTTTAATTCTCTTATATACAGCGCTATTCTGCATCAGTGTGGTTTACATTGAACAAACTGAAATTACATTGAACAGGGCATTATAACTTGGAGATAACTATTTTACAGGGAACATGGGCTATGGAGGGTTAAGTGGCTTGCCCAAGACCACAAGGAGCACCTGTGGGACTAGAAACCCCAGTCCTTCCGGCCCAAGGTTGCTGTCCTCTAGTGGGATTTGAACCCCTGACCTTCCGGCCTGAAGTACCTTGCCCCAACCACTAGGCCACTCCTCCACTCCACTTTTTAATGTTATTTGCACACCAGCTTGACTGCTTCCTTCTAATCTTAACTCTCTTATCTGCTTAGTGGTTGCCGTGGTTGGGCAGATTCTTGCATGGGCCATACGCTCGATCTCCAGGAACAAGCAGGAATGCAGTCTTCACATATGGGTATTGTCAGTACCGACGAAGCCCGCGTGGGAACACTCCCCAGCGTCCAAGAGGAAAGCTTTTGGGAGTACTCCACTGTGTCAGCGCATCTGCCTTCCCACCTTCCCAAATCCTCTCCTCTTTGTTTTCCGCAGAGCCAGCAGGTTGTTCCTGTACTACCGAAAAGCATTACTTTTTTGGTTAAAATCTGTGCTCTGCCTTTCCATTGACGTCAGTACCTCCCTGCTACTAGCTTTGATATTATTTTTTCTTTTAGTATATTTCTTTCTTTTTTTCTACTTTTGGTGGTTTCACCATCAAATAAGGTCTCGGCCTACCTTTATTTCTGTCACAATGGAAAACATGTCAGTGGCTTTAAGAAATGTACCGGTACAATTTCAGTTACTGACAAACATAATGGAGTTTAAAATGTTTGGGCCCAGACCATTTACCAACTGATTGTCCTTTGTGCCAACAAATGACAAAAGGATGCCTAAAGAACAGAGCCCAACAGTATGGATCTCTGTTTGCCCTGGATTCGATTTCAGTGGCTTTGGCTTTGTCGAGGATGTCAGCCTCCTCTCTTGGTTCTAAGGTCTCCTCAAAGTCCAAATAAAATCTAAGTCTAAGTCATTGGCATCGAAGACCGATGCCAATTCTCGAGGTAAGTCCCTTCATCATCATTGGGATTCACCGAAAGGTGCATCCGATGCAGATCGGCCTGCCACACAGCCCCGTTGGGAGGACCAGTCCTTCAAAGCATCACAGGGGTTCTAGAATGCTCCTGAAGCCTTGACCTCTGGAGAGCTACTGATTCCATGTTCTGGGACGGTAGCTCAAAGCCCCATATGGGAATTACCCAAGCATCGCTCTCCTCCCTCAACCAACACATCCTGGCTATCGAGAGGAGCTTGGCAGCACTTCTGGTAGCCTTGGTTCCAAGGGTATCAACAGCCCCAGGAGTGTAGGCATTGACCGCCGACTTGACACCGATACCTCCTGGGCTGATGGCAGCCCTCCAGCCCATATTGACAGCTCCTCTTCTTCTGATGCCTGCTTTGGAACCAATAGGCATCATCGGTACACAACAGGCTCCCGATGCCGTGCTGCCTCAACATTTTCCTATCCCTTCCTCCATATCCACCATATTTTCTCTGTGTCCCTATCCCCCATGCCCAACATCTCCCTGCTTTGTCCCTTTTTCCTCCCCCATGTCCAGCATCCCCCTTCTGTCTCTCTACCCCCATTTCCAGCACTCCCTTTTGTCCCTATGCCCCCCATGTCCAGCATCCCCCTATGCTCAGCATAACCCTTCTGCCCCATTCCCTCAACGCCCAAGACCTCCTTCTGATGTTATCCCCATGTCCAACATCTCCCTGCATTGTCCCTTCTTCCTTCCCCCATGTCTAGCATATGACACTGGGGCAGCGGCGGCAGTGGACCTCCAATTTAAAAATAAATGTGGGTCTTTGCAACTCCACGCTTGGATGGATAGTCTGGTCCTGCTCCCTCTGATGTGAGAATATGTCAGAGAAGGAAAAGACCCAGACCAGCATGGAGTCGCAAAGACCCATTTTTTTTTTTTAAATTGGAGGTCCACTGCTGCCGCTGGCACCCCACCACTCCGCCAATGGAACAAGAAAAGCAGTGGTGGGGCAAGGACAAGCCAGACAGGCAGCACAAGAAGGGGAGCTGAGCCGAAGCCGGTGGTCAGCAGAAAACCATTGGCTGGTTTTACAGTCCAGCCGGCTGCCGGCCTCCAGACCCTAAAACTGGCCGGGTCAGCCTAAAGCCAGTCACTTGGCAACCCTAGTCCTGGGGTGGTGTCCAGGCATTAATAAGCTTGACTTAATGGGCTTTAAACAGAGCAGCATTCCCATTTGTTTGGGGCAAAATGTGCACAATGGGATTGAGATTCATTGTGGAAGTGCTTTGAACTGCACCGATATTCACAAGTTCTACTAGGCATCTACCTCAAATTAAAAAAGGGTCGTTTTCAAGAGCTCTTCCACAGGTTTTGATATGGATTAAGCCGAGGTATTTCCAGGAGCAGAATTGGGGAAGTGATTTCAAATATGTCCAATACTTTGCAAATGGATGTGAGCAAACGTAGACATTGGGTGTTCTAAAGAGTAGGTAAGTACATAGTTTCCCTTTGAAAACTAAGACAAGTACATCCATACCTTTTACTCAAGTGCAGGGCCGTACCAAGCATGAATCGCGCCCTGTGCGACTTGCACATCTGGTGCACCCCCCCTGCACCTCCATCTAGCCACTTTCTGGATGGGGGCGGGAGAGAAGAGGTGCACCTGATCTGCAAGTCGCCAGCGCACTAAGCAGATCTGTCCCTCCCTGTTCTGACTCCATGTCAGAGGAGGGAGGGACCAGACATGCTTAGCGTGCCACGAGAAGGCTTAAGGGGCGCATTTCAGCTGTCTGCCATTGCCTGCCACCGCTGAGAGAAGAAAAAGTGGCGGCGGCAGGCAACGGCAGACAGCTGAAATGCATCCCTTAAGCCTTTGCGCCCTGTGTGGCCGCACCGCTCACACAGGGCTACGTACGGTCCTGCCCAAAATTACCCTCAAAGGGCAATTATCCTTTGAAGCAGTCAAATGCCTGTATGGAAGCTATGGGCCCAATATTTAGCAGTAGACCAGGAGAGAAACATAGAAATACAGAAAAATACCATATGGCCTATCCAGTCTGCCCTTCCATACCAACTACTATAGTTGCTTTTTTTCCTTTAGGGATCTTCTATGTTTGTCCCATGCTTTCTTGAATTCAGATACAGTCCTCACCTCTATTATCTCCACTGGGAGACTATTCCATGCATCTACCACTCTTTCTGTAAAAAAATATTTCCGCATATTACTCCTGAGTTTATCCCCTTTCACCTTCATTCTATGTCCCCTCATTGCAGAGCTTTCTTTCAATTGAAATAGGCTCTCCTCTACTGCATTTATGCTATGCAAATATTTAAATATCTCTATCATATCTCCTCTCTCCCGCCTTCCCTCCAAAGAATACATATTAAAGGTCCTTAAGTCTGTCCTCATATGCTTTATAATGAAGACCACTAACCATTTTAGTAGCCACCCTCTGTACCGACTCCAGCCTGCTTATATCCTTTTGAAGGTGCGGTCTCCAGAATTGCACACAATACTCCAAATGAGGTCGCACCAAAGACTATACAGAGGCATTAACACCTCCTTTTTTTCTGCTAGTCATTCCTCCCCTTATCCACCCAAGCATCCTTCTAGCTTTCGCCCTCACCTTTTCTACCTCTTTTGCCACCTTAAGACCATCTGAAGCAATTGAACATAGAAACATAGAAATATGACGACAGAAAAAGACCCACATGGCCTATCTAGTCTGTCCTTCCATATCAACAACTACAACAGTCCCCTTTTTTCCTTTAGAGATACTCTGTGTTTGTCCCATGCTTTTTTGAATTCAGATACTGTCCTCATCTCTACCACCTCCACTGGGAGACTATTCCATGGATCCACCACTCTTTCCGTAAAGAAATATTTCCACATATCACTCCTGAATCTGTCCCCCTTCACCCTCATCCCATGTCCCCTCGTAGAAGAACTTGCTTTCAATTGAAAGAGGCTCTCTCCCTGAACATTTATGCCATGGAGGTATTTAAACATCTCAATCATATCACCTCTATCCCGCCTTTCCTCTAAGGTGTACATATTAAGATCTTTAAGTCTGTCCTCATATGCTTTATAATGAAGACCACTAACCATTTTAGTAGCCACCCTCTGCACCATCTCCATCCTGTTCACATCCTTTTGAAGGCGCAGTCTCCAGAATTGCACATTATACTCCAAATGAGGTCGCACCAAATACTTATACAGAGGCACTATCACCTCCTTTTTTCTGCTAGCCATTCCTCTTCATATGCACCCAAGCATCCTTCTAGCTTTTGCCGTCACCTTTTCTACCTGTTTAGCTCCTTTAATATCATCAGACACAACCACGCCTAGGTCCCGCTCTTCTTTGGTGGACAAAAGTACTTCACCCCCTATACTATATTGCTCCCTTGGATTGCTGCAGCCCAAATGCATGACCTTACCTTTTTTAACATTAAATCCCAGCTGCCAAATTCTAGACCATTCTTCAAGTTTAGCTAGATCCCTCCTCATGTTATCTACACCTTCCTGGGTGTCTACTCTATTACAGATTTTGGTATCATCTGCAAAGAGGCAAACCTTACCCGACAGCCCTTCCGCTATATCACTAACAAAGATGTTAAAAAGAACTGGACCAAGGACAGATCCCTGGGGCACACCACTGATAATGTCCTTCTCCTCAGAGTGAGCTCCATTTACCTGTACTCTTTGTCACCTCCCACCCAACCAATTTCTAACCCAAGCAGTACCTTTAGGGTCCATCCCTAGGGTGCTCAGTTTGTTTATAAGTCACCTGTGAGGAACAGTGTCAGAGGCTTTACTGAAATCCAAATACACCACATCTAGGGCTCTCCCTCGGTCCAACTCCCTGGTCACCCAGTCAAAGAAATCAATCAGATTTGTCTGACAAGACCTGCCTCTGGTGAATCCATGATGTCTCGGATCCTGTAATCTGCTGGACTCCAGAAACCTCACCATTTTCTCTTTCAGAAGCGTTTCCAATAATTACACAAAAGCGGAAGTAAGGATGTGGTTGAAAACTACAGGCCGGTTAGTTTAACTTCGGTGGTGAGTACATTTTTCAGCTACTTTTTTCGAAAGGCATAGTGGTTTCCTTTTCCTTTTACCTTTATTTACCATTTTAACAAAAAGGTTTGTTGCCCTTAAAATATCCCCTTTCAGTTTTGCCCACTGTTTTTCTACATCCCTCAGCTGTTCCCATCCCGCTAATGACTCCCTGAGGTATTGGCCCATCCTGAAAAGTTAGTCTTCCTAAAGTCTAAGACCCTCACTTTTGAATGGATTCTAACAGCCCTAGTCCTAATACTGAACCACACCATCTGGTGATCACTGGATGCAAAATGATCTCCCACTATAACATCAATTACACCCAGGTCTTGCTCTTCTTTTGTGGACAGAAGTACTTCACCCGCTATATTGTACCGCTCCCTTGGAATTTTGCAGACAATATGCATGACCCTGCATGTTTTAATGTTAAATCTCAGCTGCCTAATTCTCAACCATTCTTCAGTTTTAGCAAGATCCCTCTTCATGTTATCTACTCCTTTCTGGGTGTCTGCTCTATTGCAGATTTTGTTATCATCTGCAAAGAGGCAAACCTTACCCGATTAGCCCTTCAATATCATGAACACAAATGTTAAAAATAATCGGACCAAAGACAGATCCCTGTGGCACCTCACTGTTTATATTCTTCTCAGAGTAAGCTCCTTTTACCTGTACCCTTTGTGAACATCCCACTCAACCAATTTCTAACCCAGTCAGTCACTTCAGGGTCTATTCTTAGGATGCTCAATTTATTTATAAGTCATCTGTGGAGCAGTGTCAAAGGCTTTGCTGAAATCTAAGTGCACCACATCTAGGGCTCTCCCTCAATCCAACTCTCTGGTCGCCCAATCAAAGAAATTAGTTAGATTTATCTGACAAGACCTGCTCCTAGTAGAACCATGTTGCCTTGGATCCTGCAATCCATCAGACTCCAGAAGCGTCGTTATCCTATGTTTTAGCAGTGTTTTTATTAATTTACTCATCACAGAGGTCAGAATAACCAGCCTGTAGTTCTCAGCCTCATCCTTAATTCCACTTTTGTGTAAAGGGACTACATATGCCCTTCTCCAGTCCTCTAGGGCCACTTCCGACTCTAAAGAAACATTGAAAAGGTTAGACAGTGGAGCTGCTAGAACTTCTCCAAGTTCCTTCAGTACTCTGGGATGTACCCCATCTGGCCCCATTGTTTTGTCCACTTTTAGTTTAGATAGTTTCTCATGCACACAGTCTTTTGAAAACTGTTCAGAATCCCCTTCACTACTTTTCCTATTTGTGGATGTTTTCTGAGGTCCTGTTCTTGGCCGTTCATTTGTGAACACAGTACAAAAATATTTGTTAAACAATTCTGCTTTATCCTCATCAGCTTCAACATATTCCTCCCCTTCATCTTTGAGTCTGACAATACTTCCTCCTCTCACTAAAAAATGTCTTGTCCCCCAATTTTACTGCATTGGCTATTTTTTACTCTATTTGTATCTTTGCTTTCCTGATTACTTTCATAACTTCTCTACATTTTTCCAAATATTGATGTTTGTCTTCCATTTTCTGTTATCTCTTGTATTTTATGAAGGTCACCCTCTTTTTCTTCACCTTTTCAGCTACCTCTTTCAAGAACCATTTCGGTCTTCTATTCCTTTTACATTTATTTACTTTCCTAACAAAAAGGTTTGTTGCCCTTAAATTATCCTGTTTCACTTTTGTCTATTGCTTTTCTACATCCCCACAACTGTTCCCATCCCACTAAGTATTGTCCCATCTTGACAAAGTTAGTTTTCCTAAAGTCTAAGTCCCTCGCTTTAGAATGGACTTTATCAACCCTAGTCTTAACACTGATCCACATTTCTGCTGATCACTGGCTGCGAGATGATATCCCACTATAACATCAAAAACACTTTCCCCATTGGTAAGCACCAGGTCCAGTGTGGCCCTTCACGTGTGGGTTCTTTTACGAGCTGCTGGAATAATTCTTCCTGTAGAGAATCCATGATCTCCTTACTTCTAGATGACACCACAGCAGGGATGCGCCAATCAACATCTGACATATTGAAATCACCTCAGTAGCACTTCTGCTTTCATGGCAATAGTGTGAATGTCTTCAATTAAATCTCTGTCTACTTCTGCCTGTGAAGGAGAGATCTGTATATCACACCAATGCAAATGGATTCCCTATTCCCTCTTTCTGGTTTAACCCACAGTGCCTCCTCCTTTCCTTGCAAGCCCTGTAATTCTGTAGCTTTAATATGATTTTTTACATATAGTGCCACTCCTCCTCCTCCTCTACTTCCTCCCCGTCCCTCCTGAATAAAGTATAGCCCGAGGTCATATGCAGCCCTGGCATTGAATATGTGGGTTAGCTGCTCTTGGCGATTGGTAACTGGGCAGTGGTGATTCTGAGTCCCTGCCTGGTTAGCGATATGTGGCAAATGTTAGTCCAGGGTTACCTGCGCCTGGCTTTAGCCATATATCGCTAACCGGGCAGCGGTTCAATATCGCCGCTGACTGATTACTGTTTGGCACTACCTCCACTCTCCCCCAGAATGTCCCCGACACGCCTCAATGCTAAGTGGTTAGCATTGGGGCGTGTGGAGCCCGGCAGCTGTGGATACTCAACTGATTATCCTGCACCATTAATGCTGTTAGCAGCTCTGCTGACCATGTTAATTGCTTTGCATATTGGGCCCTATTTCTTTACTGTTAATTTCATTTCTATACTGTCAGAGAAGAACTCTGTGTGACTGCATTAAATTCCGGACCAGTCACAAAGAGAATGGTTATGTATTGACAGTGCTGACTGGTTTTCAATAAGAAAAGATCCCCTAGAGATCCACAGCATAAATACTCACACATCATCAGGGAGTGCCATCTAGTGGTTAGTCTGGAAACCAGCATGGCCTAGTTGGGCAAAGATTAGAATTCTGAGCAGGTTGGGATAAATTTTCAGTAAGGCGTGAATCAGAAACGCTGCCTATGTATTTCAGTACCCACAAAGAACAAGGCAATTTTCAAACATAGGAAGCCTGCATACACTAAGCTTGAAATTCAGTTTGTAAGGTGGGTAAATATACGTTTGCACGTTTAGATGGAGTCAATGAGGGGTTTATGGTTACGCGTGTTAGCTAAGGTCCCCGATTTTAGAGCTGTGTCCTGATTCCCACCTGTTTGGCAGCCTCCAGTCCCCGATTCCAGCAATGGGGACAGAGGGAGTAGAAAAAAATATTTTCAATTTAGTTAAATAAAAAGGAAGATAAGGTGATACCTTTTTATTGGACTAACTTAATACATTTGTAGACCACCCCTCAAAGGTAAAACCTTCTCCTTAGGGTCAGAACAGTTTGAGCAACAGATGTTGATACTAAAATCTTTGGGCCTGATGTTCAGCGTCGACTGCTATATGCTTCTACAGCGCATAGCCAGCGCCGCTGAACCTAACCCCGCATATTCAATGCTGGGGCGAATATCCAGGTGTGATGCAGAGCGCTGCATGGTGCAGAAGCTAACGGGGCAGCAGTGATATCGAGCTGCGGTTAGCTCCGATGGTCAGCTTTTGCTGTGTCTATCTTTACACAGGGGTCGCTAACCCAGCAGTGGTTCAATATCACCACTGCCTGGTTAGTGAACGGTTCCACCCCAGAACACCCACAACCTGCCCTAATACTACACGGTTAGCATCGAGGAGTCTAGCGGTGTTACTCGGGGATATTCAGCAGCACTAACTGAGATAATATCCCTCTAAGCGGCATTTACGCGGTTTACACTACTTCTACTACTGAGCATTTGTATAGCGCTACAAGTCGTCCGCAGCACTGCTCATCAGAGCTTACAATCTAATCAAGACAGACAACACAGAAGGTGTAGACAGGGATAAAACAAGGGGGAAAGATAAAGAAACAAGGAGATCGGGTGAGTCAAGATCCAAAAGCGGCAGCAAAGAGGTGAGTTTTCAGCCTAAAAGGGTCAGAGAAGGCGCCTGGCATACGGACTCAGGTAGTTTGTTCCAGGCATAAGGTGCAGCAAGGTGAAAGGAGTGAAGTCTGAAGTTAGCAATAGAAGAGAAGGGCACAGATAGATGCTGTTTGCTAGAAGAGCGGAGTTCCCGGAGGGGGGGGGGGGTGTCCCAAAGTGGATGAGTCGCAGAGTGAATGCACTTATAGGTCAGCAGGAGAAGTTTGAACTGGATGCGGAAACGGAAAGGGAGCCAATGAAGTGACTTGAGAAGAGGAGTAATATGAGCATGACGAGACTGGCAGAAGATTGCCGTGCAGCAGAGTGTTGAACAGATTAAAGGGGAGAGAGATGATTCAGAGGGAGACCAGCAAGGAGGAGGAGTTTGCAATAGTCAAGATGAGAGGTAACTAAACAGTGGATAAATCAGGCTTACCTACCTGTAACGGGAGGTCTCCGTGGACAGCAGGATAAGTCAGCCACACCTGGTGACGTCATCCGACGGCGCCATGGACGGAAGTACTCTCTCTATAGCCCAGAAGGGCTTTCCCTTCTGGGCATGACTCACCTGGCCTTACCCCCAGGACCGCCCCTAGCCAGCCACTATGTCCCGAGCTCAGCCAGGTGCTAGGGGTGTAGGTAGTCCCGGGGATGGGCCCCTTGCAGGGGAGGTTGGGTGGGTGCATGTGGCTGACTTATCCTGCTGTCCACAAAGAACTCCCGTTACAGGTAAGTAAACCTGATTTCTCGTAGGACAAGCAGGATGAAGTCAGCCACACCTGGTGCCTCCCAAGCTGTGAAGGGCTGAGGTGGAAGGGGCCCTGTCCAGACATAGGAGGAACACACAGTGAATGAACAAGGGTTTATTACCATAACATGGATAAAGTGCAACAGTGCGAGATCACAGTGGTATGGATACAGGCATATGCATAACGTGTGCAAAAGGCATTTCTGGTCAGTGCATACTTGTGCAAATTGGCAACAACAGGTGCAAACAAGTGCAGAACAACATGTTTAAGACAAGGCAGTATGCGCCACATGGCTTAGCAAGTCAGAGCATGTACAGCATGGCGAACAAGTCAGAAGTTAAAGCATGTACATCTTACAGGCATAGTCTGGCAGAACTTGCAGCAACAGTCAAGGCAGGGCTAAGGTGCTGAATTCTGGGCGGTCGTCAGGACCCCTCGGCCGAAGGAGTGGCTTGACTGTAGGACGAGGCAGTAGTGCTTCTGGAAGGTTTGGAGGGAAGACCAGGTAGCCGCCTTACAGATATCAGCTACCGGTACTGAACGCAGGTTGGCAATGGTGGCAGCCAGCACCCTAAGCTGGTGCGCGTTGACCGTGGGTGAAGGCTCAGCTCCGGCTTAGTCCAGGCAGAAGGCAATGCATGAGGAGATCCAGAGGGATCGCGGCAGAAATCGTCGGGCCCAGACTTACTTCAGGAGGAGCTCCGGAGCAGGAGGGGAGAGCTGGCATCTGCAGGAAAAGTTCGTGGAGAGCATTTTTGTGGCTTTTCCTCGCTCTTGGAGACATCTTAGCACAGAGCTCACAATCTTCAACTTTATGTGAGATTCCCAGGCAGCGGATGCAGCGATCATGTGAGTCTGTAGCATTCATTTTTCTGGAGCAACCAGGGCATTTCTTGAACCTGGGCTTAGGCATGTTGATTGAAGATCTGTTGGTTTTTGACATAAAAAGAGGAGGGTAAGAAAATCCATCTTGCTGGCAAGGCGGAAGAGGTAAAAGTGGCTGGCTAGGGGCGGTCCTGGGGGTAGGGCCAGGTGGGTCATACCCAGAAGGGAAAGCCCTTCTGGGCAATAGAGAGAGTACTTCCGTCCATGGCGCCGTCGGATGACGTCACCAGGTGTGGCTGACTTCATCCTGCTTGCCCTAGGAGAAGTGTCTTAGTAGTGTGTTCAGAAAGGAAAGGGCGGATTTTGTTGATGTTGTAGAGAAAGAAACTGAAAGTTTTAGTTATGAGTTGGAGAAGGAGAGAGAGGAGTCAAAGACAACCCCAAGGTTGTGAGCCGAGGAAACAGGAAGGAGTAGGAGTTATCCACAAAGACTGAGAAAGGAGGAAGAGGAGAGGAGATTTTAGGGGGAAAAATAAGAAACTCAGTTTTGGCCATGTTCAGTTTCAAGCTGCGGTGATACCTCCAAGCAGCAGTGTCAGAAAGGCAGGCAGAGGTCTGAGTCTGGATTGCCGGAGAGATTTCAGGTGTAGAGAGGTAGATCTGGGAGTCATCAGCATAAAGATGGTGCTGAAAGCCATGGGAAGAGAGGAGCGCACCAAGGGACTGGGTATAGAGAGAGAAAAAGAGCGGACCCAAGCCAGGTCTGAAAACCGTGCAAATGCCTTTGAATATCCAGCCCTTTATTTTCAATTTAGTGATTTGACTAGGTTCGTTTTTAGAATTTGCATCCATTATCTTTATAGTTTGCACAATACGGGGGAACGCATCACTGTCTCTACTTCTCTTTCGATTTGTCTGCTTGAAAGTGATACTGTTGCTGTCATGGGATGGATTGTGGTGGGGGCGGGGGGAGGGTACAAGGTAATGACTTCTTTCTTCTCCACACCTTGTTGCTCAAATCTGAAAACAAAGTGTTCCTTCCTCCCCCAACACACTTCGAATATGTGTTCCAGAAATGCCTGCGAAAGATCTGGGTAACCATAGTGTTAGTGGGATGCCATCTAATTGCAGGGACACATCTACACTGAGCCCTGTAACACTTCTTCTTTATTATGTGAATAAATCAATCATTAAACAGTTTACAGCTGCTTCAGAATACTGAATTTAGGTTACTTATAGGCACCAACAGCTTACTCCAGGTAAATTGCTCCTCCCATTTCCCGTCTCCCCACTTCCTTTTTCCTTAACACACAACAGTTTAAACTGACTAATGCCTGTCACGGGATGTATTTTTAAGTATATTTTGTCTTGCAATAAATTAACTAAAACATAATAGATCATTTCAAATCGCTGAAAGCTTATTTGGAAGGCTTTGAGATTTGTCACTGTGTATCGCACTTAATGAAAAAAAAACTGTACAGCTAAATGTGGATAGAGAATGATTGATGGTCCTCACTCCTCAGCCATCACGTCTGTCTGAAAATGGCTGGAGGATGGTGAAAAGGAATAAGTTCAGAGGTTAATTCTGAAAGTTGCTTCCCACACAGTGTATATTGGTAAATGTCAAAAATGTTCAGAATTACTTTTTTATTGCTTTCCATTCCTCCATCTTCCTCCCGATCGCACTTGTAAGGAGGAGTGTCGGAGTAGCAGGTCTTTAAGGGTCTTTTCTGGCATGGGAGCAGTGATCAGTGAGCTGGAGCCCCTCACTCTACCTACACAGTGCTCCCTGTACTTACTAAGCTAGGTGTTTAATGTGGAGTTCAAAAATCAGTTAATAAACTGCATTAACAGTGTGCGTTAACCTCCACATTAATGATGCAATGCAGGATTTCATATTAGGGGCTGTGGAAGGGACATGGTGGCCGCTTTTCAGTTAACTGGGTGTTGTTAACACATATTATCTGGACATCGGCAGTTAATGTGGAACTGTTAACTCTTCTTGCAGAGACGCATGAATGCAGCAGGTAATATTACCAGAGTTTTTGCAGGCAAATCTGCGACACTTATCCAAAGTGGGGGTGGAGGGGAGGGGGTAAAGGAGAGGACATCTTAGCTCCAGGTTTGGACAACAAGGCATGGAGGAGGGAACAGGAGTCATTACCCTGCCCCCCCCCCCCATCTATTCCATGAAAGCAACAATATCACTTCCAAGCAGACAAATAGGAGAAATAGAGCGATGCATTCCCCCGTACTGTGCAAAATATAAAGATAATAGGGGTCAATTCTAAAAACGGACAGATTCAAATCACTAAATTGAAAATAAATTGTTTTTCTACCCTCTCTGTCCCCATTAGTGGAATCAGGGACAGAAGGCTGCCAAACAGGTGGGATTTGGGGACAAAGTTCTAAAATTGGGGACAATCCCCGAAAATCAAGAGACATCTTGTAACCTTAGCAACGAAAACCATTGCTCCATGGCTGCCATCTCTCAAGTGCCAGGGATGCCCCCAATGATCGCAGAGTAGGCTTTAGAAACATAGAAACATAGAAACATGATGACAGAAAAAGACCACAAGGCCCATCTAGTCTGTCCTTCCATAACAACAACTACAACAGTCCACTTTTTACCTTTAGAGATCCTCTGTGTTGGTCCCATGCTTTTTTGAATTCAGTTACTGTCCTCATCTCTACCACCTCCACTGGGAGACTATTCCACGGATCCACTACTCTTTCCGTAAAGAAATATTTCCGCATATCACTCCTGAATCTATCTCCCTTCACCCTCACCCCATGTCCCCTCGTCGCAGAACTTACTTTCAATTGAAAGAGGCTCTCTCCCTGAACATTTATGCCACGGAGGTATTTAAACATCTCAATCATATCACCTCTATCCCGCCTTTCCTCTAAGGTGTACATATTAAGATCCTTAAGTCTGTCCTCATATGCTTTATAATGAAGACTACTAATCATCTTAGTAGCAACCCTCTGCACCGACTCCATCCTGTTCACATCCTTTTGAAGGTGCGGTCTCCAGAATTGCACACCATACTCCAAATGAGGTCGCACCAAAGACTTATACAGAGGCATTATCACCTCCTTTTTTCTGCTAGCCATTCCTCTCCGTATGCACCCAAGCATCCTTCTAGCTTTTGCCGTCGCCTTTTCTACCTGTTTAGCTACTTTAAGATCATCGGACACAACTACGCCTAGGTCCCGCTCTTCTTTAGTGGACAAAAGTACTTCACCTCCTATGCTGTATTGCTCCCTTGGATTGCTGCAGCCAAAATGCATGACCTTACATTTTTTAACATTAAATCCCAGCTGCCAAATTCTAGACCATTCTTCAAGCTTAGCTAGATCCCTCCTCATGTTATCTACACCTTCCTGGGTGTCTACTTTATTGCAGATTTTGGTATCATCCGCAAAGAGGCAAACCTTACCCGACAGCCCTTCCGCTATATCACTAACAAAGATGTTAAAAAGAATCGGACCAAGGACAGATCCCTGGGGCACACCACTGGTAACATCCTTCTCCTCAGAGTGAGCTCCATTTACTTGTACTCTTTGTCGCCAGCCACCCAACCAATTTCTAACCCAAGCAGTAACTTTAGGGTCCATCCCTAGGGTGCTCAGTTTGTTTATAAGTCGCCTGTGAGGAACAGTGTCAAAGGCTTTACTGAAATCTAAATACACCACATCTAGAGCTCTCCCTCGGTCCAACTCCCTGGTCACCCAGTCAAAGAAATCAATCAGATTTGTCTGACAAGACCTGCCTCTGGTGAATCCATGCTGCCTCGGATCCTGTAATCCGCTGGACTCCAGAAACCTCACTATTTTCTCTTTCAACAACGTTTCCATTAATTTACTCACCACTGAAGTTAAACTAACCGGCCTGTAGTTTTCAACCACATCCTTACTTCCGCTTTTGTGTAAAGGCACCACATGAGCCTCTCTCCAGTCCTTTGGCACCACTCCCGACTCCAACGAGGCATTGAAAAGGTCAGTCAGTGGAGTTGCTAGAACGTCCCCAAGTTCCCTCAGTATTCTAGGGTGTATCCCATCCGGTCCCATCGCTTTGTCTACTTTGTTGAGCTAGTTTCTCACGAACACAGTCTTCTGAAAATTGTTCAACATGTCCCTCGCTTCTGTTCTTATTTGTGGGTGTTTTCTGAGGTCCTGCTCCTGGTTCTTCATCTGTGAACATAGAACAAAAATATTTGTTAAGCAATTCCGCTTTATCCTTATCAGCTTCTACATATTCCCCCCCTGTACCCTTGAGTCTGACAATACCACTTTTGCCCTTCCTCTTCTCACTAATATATCTGAAAAATGTCTTATCTCCCCATTTTATTGCATTGGCTATTTCCTCCTCCTTTTGAATCTTTGCCTTCTTGACTACTTTGCTAGCTTCTCTAAGTTTTTCCAAATACAGATGCCTGTCTTCCTTTCTCTGTGATCTCTTGTATTTCATGAAGGCCTCCCTCTTTTTCTTCACTTTTTCAGCTACTTCCTTCGAAAACCATAGCGGTCTCCTGTTCCTTTTGCCTTTATTTACCATTTTAACAAAAAGGTTGGTTGCCTTTAAAATACCCCCTTTCAGTTTTGCCCACTGTTGTTCTACATCCCCCAGCTGTTCCCATCCCACTAATGACTCCCTGAGGTATTGGCCCATCTTCGCAAAGTTAGTCTTCCTAAAGTCTAAGATCTTTACCTTGGAATGGATTCTAACAGCCCTAGTCCTAATACTGAACCACACCATCTGGTGATCACTGGATGCAAAATGATCTCCCACTACAACATCAGAAACACTTTCACCATTGGTAAGCACCAAGTCCAGTATGGCCCCTTCACGTGTGGGGTCTGTTACCAATTGCCTGAATAGTTCTCCCTGTAGCCTCAACTGTGGGCTAACTGCAAAACTTTAACACGTTTTAGTAACCAGGGGCCCAAGGGACTGCCTAACTATATATAGTATAATGCTCTTGGGAGCTGGAAATGGTCTGATGCTTTTTGGTGGAGGCTGCATATTGTCACCACCAGGGGGCACTCTCTCTGGTCCAGGTGCACTGGTTACCGCCTTCTGTAAGATCAACAGCAGCTCAGTTCAGTGATACAGCACACCACTCACTGTTATGCCAACCTTTTATTTAAAGTTTCCAGTGCTCAGATATCAGTGTCACACAGCAACAGTTCCAGATGGCACAGTCCATGCATTTACTCTCAGGTATTAAGAGTCCCCAAGGCAGCACTTTAAAGCCGGAAATTCTTTATATGTCCTGCCACCAGCTAGCAGCAGTCTGGGCTCCAAAACTGCAGGAGGAGATACTCTTCCATGCACATACCTCCCTCTTCCAGGCTAGTAATCCAGTCCGCTCCTTCCAGGCAGCTTCAGCAAACTCCAACCATTAATCTGCCTCTGTAGTCACCCTGCTCTTGCAGCGGAGAAACAGCTCCCCCTCTCCTCTGGGGTTCATTCTGCACATAGCAGGGCAGCAATCAACAAAGTAACTTCAGCAATAGCCACTGGGCTTTATCCCAGAAATAGTCTCTGAACCTTATCCCCAAACAGTCTTTAAATGCACATAAAGGCGCAGTCCATAGGTTCATTACCTTGGAATCTTCCAGTGAAGTTTATTCCATGTCCTGCTGCTCTCCATCCACTCCTGGGTTTCTTTCCCTGCTAGTCCAGGCAGGGGCGGCCCGAGGGTGTTGCGGGACCATGTGTAGAGACGCATTGCGGGGCCTCATTTGCATAAATATTTGCATATCAACTGGGCTTCATTTGTGTAAATCTAATTTATGTTATATTAAAATGTATATGCTGCCCATCTAAAATATTAAGCGGCTTTCAAAGGAATCCTTCACAAGCCTCTTTTTTGTCCTAACAATGACTTACGGGCATGTTTACTAAATTTTAATGACCGTTAAGTGCCACTGCACCCATAGAAATAAGTGGGTGTTGCTGCATATTCAATTTGTGAAAGTACATTAACTTTTAATAAACATGCTTCTTAATGAGTGTCTGAAAAACATTTGCATGTACAGTGAGGATAAAGAAAGGCTGCCATACTCCTGGCATTACTACTCTCCAGTGCCAGCTGCCAGGTGCATTACTACAAAACCCTGCTCATTTATAACCCATAGCAAACCTGCCGTATCATAAAAGCACTACCAGGACTCACACAGCACCTAACCCTACTTATCAAAAGGTAGCACTGCAAATATTAAACCAATACATCTCTTACTGGGAAAAGAGAACAAGTGGATCTACTACACAGAAACTAGATGAACAGAACAGCACAGTTCTGTCATACATGCAAAATAAACAGACCATCACCAAATACAAAACAAGGGATCACAATTTTGAAATATGAAGACAATAATTGAACTGGGAACCCCAAAATCCAAACTTTGAATACATCACAACACTGGAAAAATACAATTCTGAAATTAATTTCTTAAGTGCAAAGACATCAGCGATTCACATTCCCAGAGCTGACACATTCCAGTTAATAAATATAAAATAAAATAATTTTTTCTACCTTTTGTTGTTTGGGCATTTTATTTTTCAGTTGAAATTGCCCCAGTCTCTATCTTCTGTGTTCTTTGTGTCTTCTGCTAACTCTCAATTGTCTGCTGTCCATTTGTCCTTCTCTCCTCCCCTAGTTTTTTTCCATTTTCTGTCTACATCCGCCTCTGACATACTGATCGCTGGCTTTTTGTTCTTTTCTCCATCTCTTTCTTTACTCATTCATCCACTCAGATTTCAACCCTCCATCTTCAATTCTCTTTTGACTTTTCACCAGGCAACATTCCATCGACTCTTTAACCTCCAGCCCAGCTCCCCCATTTCTCATCTCACTCCTTCACTAGCCTCTTATTCCCTTCTGTCTTTCACCCACTCCCCATTACCACATTTCCACCCTCTGTAATCACCACTCTCCTCTCACTCCTCTGCTTGCCAGCTTCCCATGGTCTCTCTCACGTAGTTTCATCATGCCCACCATTTCCCCCTCTCTCTCACCACCCCAATTCAGCATCTCCCAATCCCCTCACCCTTCTGCTTTACACCCAAAGTATAGCATCTCACCTCCCCAGCCCTTTCCCCCCACCTGCCATAGACCATCAGCTTTCTATCCCCTTCTCCATCCTCTCCCCCTGCAGTGGTCTAACATCTCTTCTATCTCCCCTCCCAGCCCAGCATCATCCCCCTGTTCCTCCCCATCCCAGGCCAATATATCCCTTCTCTTTCATAACTTAAAATGTCTACCCCTCCCCCTCTCTGTCTTCCTATATACAGGGTGGCCCAAAAAAAGTGAGAACATCTCGTAAATTAAAAGCTTAAATAGTTTACTTATTTACCTTTTTTAGCCCTATAATGTCTTTATTTCAACAATTTCCGGTCACCATCTTTTTTTTTTAATTTGTCAATCGTTTACATCTGTCTTTTTGAATTTTTAAATAACTTATATGCTACAAGATGTTCTCACATGTTTTGGGCCACCCTGTATGTATATATATATATATATATATATATATATATATATATATATATATAGTCATAACGCGGAACCTATGAAGGAAATAGTTTTAGAAAAAACCCTGTTTTACATGGAACTGAGAAGATGCAGAGAGCGCAGTTCCAGCGCAGCACAGCCAGAAGGCATATGAGCAGTTCCACAGAGCCAGAAGCAACGTGCTCTGACACTGATTGCATTAGTAGCAAGCAGTTTCACCTGAGATCAAGCCCAAAATGTTCAAACCAAAAATCCCTTTATAAAGGAAACCAGATGGTAGAAGACAGCAGCAAGGAGAGCAGTAGTAAGAGCCGGCAAGGCAGCAAGGAGAGCCATGGAAGCAACAGGAGCAGCGAAAGTAGCCTAACCAGGAACATAGCCAAAAGCACAGCAAGTATCACTGCAAGAGGCTCAGGACAGAGCACAGTCTGGAGCAGCAGTTTGGATAGCTGTGGTAAAAGGAACCTGGAACAGGACAGTTTCCACGTGCAGCCAATTCAAAGAGACAGAATCCAAAGGAGTTTCACTCAAAGGGATAGAGTCCAGAGAGGCCAAACATATTGAGACAGAGTCCATAGCAAAGCAAACAGAAGAAGCAGTCTGCTGGATAAAAGCAACTCTCCTTGCCCAAGTAAGTTCATTGTATCAAACCAGCAAGGAACAAGGAGGGGAAGTTCCTACTACAGAGATACCTTTGCTAAGAACCACAAAGGGTGGAAATCCATACCGGGTTTGCCTGATAGCCCTGAAAGGAGAGCACTGCATAGAACAGCTTGTCTGCCTGAGAAAGCACGTTACAAGGAGAGCTCTGGGTGTGGCAGCTTAGAGAAGCCAAGGTATGCAAAATCCTTAATTCTAAGAGAAAGTTTTACTGATGAAAACCCTGTTCAAAGAGTTAAACTTTATAAGGGGAGAAGAAGTAAAACTGACCTTTTAAAAGCATTTCCCCAAAGCTTAGTAAGAGAGTTTTATGGGAAGCAAAAGAATCCCTGTGAGGCGTTAACAGGGAGTGAAAATTATCATTCATCTGAGGAGGGCAGTGACCCTGAGTCAATGGACTTTGAATATGAAAACAGTATTCCCATTCCTCAGGAGGAGCCAATGGAATGTAATCTTTGTTCAGCAGCTAGCATGAATTCCCTGCAGGTTTATAGTGAGAGAAGAACTCTGCTGATGGTGAAGTTTGTAACCATTTCTCTGCTGATATATATATATTTGTTTTGATTTAAAAGAAGCCTTAGCCCAGACTTACACTTAACTGTGAAACTTACAACAGTTGATTGTTTGAAATGTTGGTGGAACCTTTTTGTTAAAGAGAAGGACTGTATTTACTCTCTTTGTGTCTTACTGGACCTTAGCGTTGACCGGGGAAATAACGCCTCGTTACTCTACACTTTGGCTTGAATCGTTCTTCATAAGGAGTTCTGTACTACAAGGACCAGAATCCTCTAGGCCCTTTAGGTCAATCACTCCTTAAAAATGAATTAAATGCGCCAGATGCCCTTACTCCAACCAACTACTAGGGGCACCTGGTGACTATATATATATATATATATATATATATCTGCCCCCATCCAGCATATCCCATCTCTCTTTTTCTCCCTCTCTGTCCTCCCCCCTGGGAAAAATATTGTGTGACACCATCCCTGGCATCTTCTTTCTTTCTCTGAATCAGCCCACGGCAGCAGGTGCTGCCTGTAGCAGTCACTTTCGATGAATGGCCCCCCGCACTGGACGTGAATGCTACGGGCAGCATTGACTGCTGTTGCTGACTCAGAGAAAGAAATATGAAGCTGGGGATGGGGCTGCATAATGCCGGGGCTGCATGCACAGTGAGTTGTGCCAGCCCCCCCCCCCCCCATACCCAGCCCCCAGCCAATCTTAGATTCTGTCATCTTCTTTTCTCCCACCCAGTTTAAAGTCTCCACCTAAGTCCCAGTCCCTGCTCTCCCCCATCTCGCTGTCCCAAGTACCGTCTCCTACATCCCTTCCACACACCCACCCAGATACTTCCTTCTACAATATTCATTAACCCTGCCTTTTCTCCTTCCTACCCCAGCATTCATTCTTATGACCCTCCCACTCAGCTGTTCCCTCTGTAAGACCTTTTTTTCTCCTCCCAGCCACAGCCCCACCCCCTCCAGTCCTCCCCCAGAATCAGCTCCCTTCTAGTTCCAGCCCTCCCAGCATCCACTCCCTTCCAGTCCCATTCTCTCCATTCCCCAGCAGCCTATTTCCAGTCCTAACCCCTCCCCTGTATCATCCTCCTCCGATCAGTTCTAGTCCCTCCCAGTATCAGCTCCCTTCCAATTCAGTCCCTTCAACCCCCAGCATCAGCCCATTTCTAGTCCTAGCCCTCCCCCGTATCAGTTTTCTTTCAGTCCCAGTCCCTCCGAGCATCAGCTCCCTTCTACTTCCAGCCCCTCTCAGCATCCACTCCCTTCCAGTCCCATTCTCTCCAACCTCCAGCATCAGCCCATTTCTAGTCCCAGTCCCTCCCAGCATCAGCTCCCTTCCAGTCCCAGTTCCGTTCCCCAGCATCAGCCCATTTCCAATGCTAGCCCTCCAGTATCAGTCTTCCTCCAGTTCCAGTCCCTCCCAGCATTCGCTCCTTTCCAGTCCCTCCATCCCCCAGCATCATCCCTTTTCCAGTCCTGTCCCCCACAGTATCAGCCCCCCTCCAGTCTCAGTGCCTACCAACATTATTCCCCTTTCAACTGCAGTCTCCCCATCCCCAATATTAGCCCATTTCCCATTCTATCCCCCAGTAACAGTCCTCTTACAGCTCCCCCCCACCCCCACACATACACATGGCCCTACACCATGAGGGGGCATATGCATGCCTGACAGGCTTCAGAGGGAGCTGGTGAGGCCTAGAGTCAGGCTCCCTGGCTCACCTCTGCACAGCTGCGGGAGTAAACAGCCATACAAGCATTTCCTTTACTGCTGTTGCTGTGCTAATCCACAGCCACTGGTGCGGTTGAGAGGCTAAACAGGGGCACTTCCTGTCTCTTGTGCAAAACAGTAAGTACCCCTGTTTAACCTCTATGAATTCAGCAGTTGCGACTTAGTACAGCTGCAGGTGTAAAGGAAAATGCTCCCATGGCTGTGCAGAGGTGAGCCAGAGAGCTGGGCTTCAGGCTTCACTGGCTCCCTCTTAAGTCAGTCAGGTGCAAGTAGCGCCCCTCGTGGTGCAGGGCCATGTGAAGGTGACATGCCTAGGGCCAGCCCTGAGCCCAGGGGAAATGAACTCCGCATTCTCTGTTCTGGAAAACTCCACCCAGCCCCATCCTCTCCCAGGTGTTCTCCCCCCTTCTCTCTGAATCACCTGAAGGTTTATCTGTGACAGGGTCCTTCTATCCTAAGGGATTCTGGGATTCAGGGCCGGCCCGTCCATTGAACGAGAATGTTGTTCGCACAGGGCCCCGCGCGAACCACATTCTCGCTCAATGGACTGCTGCAGAGGGAGCCGGGGAAGCCCGCGCAAAGCCCCGGCTCCCTCTGCACAGCCCGCCAGCATGAAGAGCCTTTACCTTCACGCTGGCGGCTGTTTCAATGAAGCCACGAATGCCGGGAGAGGTTAAAGGGCATTGCCTTTAACCTTTCCCGGCATTTGCGGCTTCATTGAAACAGCCGCCAGAGTGAAGGTAAAGGTTCTTCACGCTGTTGGGCTGAGAACAGGGAGCCGGTGCCTCGCGCGGGCTTCCCCGGCTCCCTCTGTAGCCCCTTAGACGGCGCGGGGCTCTTCGGGGGGGGGGGGGGGGCGGCTAGGACTGGATGGGCTGGGGGTGAAACGGACTGGAAATGGGCTATGATGGGGGGGGGGAAACGGACTGGAAATGGGCTGTGATGGGGGGGAACTTGGACTGGAAATGGGCTGATGAAGAGCTGGATTAGGACTGGAAATGTGATGTGATGGGGGGAGGACTGCAAATGGTCTGTGATGGTGGGGGGGATAGGACTGGAAATGGGTTGTGATGTGGGGGGGGGAACAGACTGGAAATGGGCTGTGATGGGGGGGAATGGACAAATTGGGCTGGGCTGGGGGGAAACAGACTGGAAATGGGCTGTGATGGGGGGAACAGACTACAATTGGGCTGTGATGGGGGGAGGACTGCAAATGGGCTGTGATGGTGGGGGGGATAGGACTGCAAATGGGCTGTGATGGTGGGGGGAATGGACAAAATGGGCTGTGATGGGGGGGGGGAACTTGGACTGGAAATGGGCTGATGAAGAGCTGGATTAGGACTGGAAATGGGCTTATGGGGGCTGGAATAGGGCGAAGTGGGCTGACGGGGCTAGGATTGGAAATTAGCTGATGGGGGAGCGTGGAGGAAATGGGCTGATGAGGGACTGGAATGGAACTTGAAAAGAGCATATGGGGGCTAGGACTGGAAATGGGCTGATGAGGAGCTAGGATAGGACTAGAAATGGGCTGATGGGGGGAACGTAGACTGCAAATGGGTGATGGGCTGGAATAGGACACTGGAAATGGGCTGATGGGGGCTGGAATAGGACTGGAAGTGAGCTGATGGGAGTTGGAAAAGGGCTGGAAATGGGCTGATAGGGAGCTTGGAGTGGAAATGGGCTGATGGGGGGGGGGGCTGGAAAGGAACTGGAAAACAGCATATGGGAGGCTAGGACTGGAAATGGGCTGATGTGGAAGCTTGGGAGACTGGGACTAGAAGGGGGCAGATGCTGGGTGGGTCTAGAACTATAAAGGAGCTGATTTTGGGGGAGGACTAGAAAGGGATGGGAAATGAGAATGGAGAGGGGAAAAGAGATTTTGTGTGGGAGGGAAGAAAAGTCTACGAAGGGCCGGGTATTGGAAGAGTAAGTGTAGATTGAGAATGGAAGGGTGAAATTTGAGTGGATGATAAAGCAATAAGGAAAGAAATGGAGGAAAGAGCTAAAGGGGAAAGATCAGTATGTTAAAGCAGATATAGAGAAAAAATTTGGAAAAAAATCTAAAAGAGAAGAAAGGAAAATGGATAGCTCGCAGAAGACACAAAGAAACCAGAAGAAAGTGACTGGAGCAATTGCAACTGAAAAGAAAATGCACAAGCAACAAAAGGTAGAAAAATACTTTTTTATTTTGAATTTATTAACTGGAATATATCAGCTCTGGGAAATGTGCATTGTTAACATCTTTTGTGTTTTGTTTAGTACAAGAGGAAATTAATTTATAGTTTTATTTCTCCAGTGTTGTTGTACATCCCAAGTTTGGCTTTTGGGGTTCCCAGTTTAATTATTGTCTTCCTATTTCTAAATTGTGATCCCTTGTTCTTTGATGACGGTCTATATTCTGCATTTTAACCAAGCTGAGGTATTCTGTTCATGTAGTTTCTATTTGACCATGTCACTGGTTCTCTTTCCCCAGTAGGAGATGCATTGGTATTCTCTGAGATGTATTGGTTTAATATTTGCAGTGTTGCCTTTTGATAGGTAGGGTTTGGTGCTTTGTGAGTCCTGGCAGAGCTGTTATGATATGGTGGATTTGCTATGAGTTCTAAAAGGTCAGTGTTTATAGTACTTCCTAATGGGCCTGGCGGTTGGCACTGGAATATAGTAATGTAGAAATCTGTTAGTCTTTCTTTATCCAGACACTCATTAAAAAGCATGTTTACGAAAAATGCATGTTAACATTATGCAAGTATTTATGCAAATGAGGCTCCCTATGCAAATGAGGCCCCGTAATTAATCTCCACACATGGCACCGCACCCCCCTTGGGCCGCCCCTGCTGGGATTTGTAGTGTGCTCTATGTGCTTTGTGTACCTGACTGTGCCCCAATATGTACAATATGTGTGGCGTAGCTGCTGCTGAATAACGATGAGAGCTGAAGCATCAGTGTGCAGATGTGCCCAGGGTCAGCTCTGCTACAAGGTGGACTAAACATCCACTTAGGGTGGTGGAATACTGGGGGCCTTGGCAAAGCTCCCATAAGTCATGAGAGTGGTACTTCAGTGATGCACTTAGTGCGCTGTGAGTACTTTCTGCACAAGCACTACCAGATTCTACCCCTTTGACAGAAAATCACAGTTGAGTGGAGGGCAGAATGTAGCAGCGCTTGACTGCCGGCCTGTGCTCAAGGTCCCGCATCATGCTACCTTTCATTGTACTGAGATGTAGCCCGAGTAGATGTAGGGTTGTGGCAGCGGCAAGGGGAAGTGAAGAGGAGGGAGACTCTGTAAACTGCGGGGGAGAAGAGTTGCAGACTGCCGGCCATTTGTGGAAGAGGGTAAGGTAGGGAAGAGGAGATGCTGGAGCATGGGAGGGGGGGGGGGGGGTAGGTAAGGGAAGAAGAGAGGCAGGGCTTGCAGGGAGAGGGAGATTGGACCTTGAGCCACCTGAGTAGCAGCAGACAGCTGAAGGTTCACCTAGGGTATCCGATACCCTTGAGCCAGTCCTGGGTGTTCTGTAGGAACTACTCGTCAAGTGACATTGTGGGAACCGAAGAGCCATTGCACCACAGGAGAGCAAGTGAGTCATGGGAATGAGACAGTGTCAGTGACTCCGCAATTCTGGCAGATCGCTTCTATCTCTGCCCTTCTCTTCCACTGCCAGTTCCAGACTTTGTTTCTGAGCTCCGCATTAAACAGTTAATGTGTTAAACCTGCATTAATCATCTAATGAAGTTTAGAAACGAGAGCCTCTATGATCTGCCACTACCTCCCACTCTGACACAGACTTCCTGTTTGCATGGGAGCGGAAGTGGCAGATCATAGAGGCCAGGAACTGCAACGTGATGCCAGAGAAATCAGAAAAGCGCTGTGTTGCAGTTTAAACAGCATTTATTTATTTAACAAGTTTTTTATACCGCCTTTTCCTTCAATCAAAGCGGTTACAAAGACATACAAAGGTTATACAAAAGCAAGGGAAACATGGACTGCTTAAACAAAACATCGAAGTAGTAAGGTGGGATATATAACATAGGTTAACCATTACAGAAAATCATTTTACATAAAGGATACAATAAATGGAATCTAGTTAGGTGTCTGATCCGTAGTGCTCTGTGAAGAGTACAGTCTTTAATTGTTTTCGGAAGTCCTTTATATCGTCAATTGATCATAGGGAGGGAGAGAGTTCCATATTAATGGGGCCGCTAAAGAAAGTGCTCTTTGTGTAGTGAAATTGCATGATTTTGTATAGTTACTTGGGGTGCTGACGGTGTCTGATGTGGTTTTCCTCCTTGGTCTGTTGTTGGTGTTAGGGAGTAAGAGGGCTTTGAGGCTGGCTGCAGAGCTCTTGTGTCTGATTTTGAATATATTTATGATCATCTTATATTTGATGCGGTGGCTTATTGGGAGCCAGTGGAGTTCTTTGAGGATGGGGGTGATGTGGGCATGAGTTGTGGAGCCGGTGATTATTCTGGCTGCTGTGTTTTGAGCCATTTGAAGCGGTTTGAATGAATGTTTTGATATTCCGTTATAGATTGGGTTACAGAAATCCAGTATGGGAGTTAATAGCTCTTGGCAGACTGTGCGGAAGTGTTCATAGGAGAGTAGAGGTTTGAGGCGTCTGTTTATTTTCATTTTGTAGTATGCGTTTCTAACAGTTTTTCTTATGTGGGACTGTAGGTTGAGTCCTTTTGTCAAGGGTTATTCCGAGGTATCTGACTTCATCCTTTATTGGTATTGTTGTGGTGTTGCATGTGATGAATGGTGGGGGGCTGAAGTCGGTGTTTCGGGTGATAATAAGTGCCTCTGTCTTGTTAAAGTTTATAGCTAGGTTGTTGTGCGTTAGCCACGCGGACATGTTGTCAAGGCAGTTCGTTATCTTGTTGTAGTCAGGGCTGTTAAGGTTGATTGGCGTGTAAATCATGATGTCATCTGCATAAATTGTGTAATCTATTTGATGGGCTGCCATGATGTGGCAGATCGGCTGGATAAATAAGTTAAATAGAACTGAGGAGAGCGCAGATCCTTGTGGTACTCCTTGTTTGATCTTCGTGGGTTGTGAGGTGTTGGTTCCTATTTTAACCTGGAACTGCCTGTCTGTCAAGTATGAGTTGAACCAGCTTAGGACGGTGCCGGTTATTCCAATGCTCTGTAGTCTGGTTAGGAGGATTCTGTGGTCCACTGTATCGAAGGCCGCTGATATGTCTATGAAGATCAGGGTTCCTCGATTATAATTGTCTATGGTCTGGATGATGTCATTGAATAGATATAGCTGCAGTGTTTCAACTCCATGGTTGGGGCGGAAGCCATGTTGATGTATATCGAGCGGAGCATGCTCGTCAATGTGGTCCTGGAGTTGTAGTTGTACTGTCTTTTCTATGATTTTGGCTAGGAGCAGTATGCTGGAGATTGGCCTGTATGCTGCTGGATTGCTCTTTTCTAGGTTGGTTTTCTTGGGGATAGGCCTTATTGTGGCTAGTTTCAGCTGTTCTGGCATTGTTCCTCGAGTTAGGGAGTTGGTTACGAGGTTGTGTATATAACTGAGGAAGTTTTGCTTGGTTGCTTTGATCCATGCAGGTCCCAGAGAGAGAGGTGGCAGTGATAGCAATGGCTGCCCTTGCAAAGTTGACGCTCTAGGCGACCACCTAGTTCACGTATTGGGTCCTACCAGCCCTGCGCTTAGCTTCTCCAGATACTTTTGTTTGTCTTCCTCCTTCTGTTAGCTCATGAAGGCGGATCCCTTTTTCTTAGGTTTTCAGCTACTTCTTTTGAAAGCCGTGGTGGCCTCCTTTTCTTCTTCCTTTTATTTGCTTTCCTAGAAAAAAAAGAAAAAGGTTTGTTGCCCTTAAAATATCTACTTTCAGTTTTTCCCACTGCTCTTCCACTTCCTCCAGATGTCCCCATCCAGCTAACGGCTCCTTGAAGATTCCCCCATCTTTGCAAAGTTAGTTTTCCCTCGTCTTTGAACGAGCCATCTCCACTGGTGTCCAGATATCGAAGCTCAGCGTCCAGTGATCAGTGCATGCCAGAGGACCACCTGCTATAGCATCGGGAACACTCTCCCCATTAACTCCCCCTCCTTCATGGGTTCCGTTACCAGTTGCTGGAATAGTTCTCCCTGAGTGAATCCAGGATCGTCCTACCTCTAGAAGGTACTGCAGCAGGAATATTCCAATCTACATCTGGCAAATTGAAATCTCCTACCAATAGAACTTCCCCTTTCATAACAATATTGTAGTTGTCTTCAATTCAATGTTTATCTATTTCTTCTGCCTGCGAGGGTGGTCTGTATATCACACCATTGTAAATAGATTTTCCATTCCCTCTTTTCCAGACTAACCCACAGAGCCTCCTCCTTCCCTCATAAGCACTGTAGTTCTGCAGCGTCAATATTCTTTTTTTGCATACAGCACCTCTCTTCCTCCCTTTCTTCCTACCCTGTAATTGTATTTGAGTTGACATGTAAACTGCTCTGATTATAGAGAAGGAGGTATAGAAAACCTGTTAAATACCATGTCTTTCCTGAATAGATTATAACCTGTAATACCTATGTCCCAGTCATTGTTTTCTATGTACCAGGTTTTCCTATAAGTAAATAATAAATACCCTGTGTCACTATACCCAAGTCAGACTCTTCTATTACAGCCTCTAAACCTGGACGTTTATTTGCCACTTCATAGGCATTAGTATGTGCAGCTCTCCAGATGTCGCCCTTTTTCCCCTTTTCTATACTACTTTTTAATGTTTTACTTAGTTGAGGGCTTTGTTCACTAATCCCTGATGATCCTAGTTTAAAGCCCCCCTCAGTAGATCAGCCAGCCCTGTTGCCCCTTCTTCGATAGGTGGACACAGTCTCAGCTCAGTAGCCCTTGGAAAATTCTGCAGAGTACTGAGCCTTGCTAGGAAAATTATGCCTGGATTGCACTGGCCCATTGCCCGGAGGTTATATTCACATTGTACGTCTACAGAGAGATGTTTTTTCCCTCTGCCTTCAGTCCTCATGGGCTCTTGTACTGCAGGAACTTATTAAGCCCCTCTCTTAAGTCTGCTTCTTACTTATATTCAGGAAATAAGTGGTTGTCTCTCTGTCAAGGAATGATTAACCAAAAACAGAGCAGTTTGATACCAACCCATCGTAGAATTTAGTGATGCTCCCCACCAGAAGGGGGACCAGCTTGATAAAGGGATCAATGAACAGGTGGGGAAACTATAACCTCTGACTTTCTCCTAGTGTCACTGACTCCTGATAACAGACACTGCAGTAAAACACAGAAAGATTTAACGGTGACCTTCTTGGTTTTTTTTTTTTAAACTTCTTCCCTAAGAAGCTGTAGCTTACATGTTTCTATTCATGGATCAATATGTTCTGATTTCAATACTGGGTTTATCATACTTTATGTGTTTCTGGGTAATATATATTTAGCATTTACATCTCCTATTGAACATAAAATTAGGGCCGGGGATGTTCAAATAGTCAACTAAAAGTTATACTAAAGTCTAAGTAGCAACGCTGGCATCATTGTGCATGGGCCACTGTTCACGGCCATAGAAATGGCTGAAGGTAGCAATACACATTACATTCCAAGTATGGAGTTTGTGTTAAAACCGAATTACGGGCAGAGCTTGCAAAATTGCTGTTTGTATTTCAAAGCCAAATAGACCCAATGCAAATACAATAGAAATGAGCTGCATCACATGGCAATGCATGCAAAGCAGCTCATTAATATTAAAACAGTGATATGGCTTGTGATTCACATTAATCCTGGGAAAGTTAACTGCTATTTTTCATGGTAATGTTATGAATTTGTTTATTTCCATTACATTTTCTCTGCTGAGATTAATATGGTTTTAGATCAAGAGGAATAAAAATAGGAATGAATAAATACATAAATAAAACGAATGCGCTTCAACAGAGGCAGTTTGCTCTGAACGTGCGGACAGACTAACATGTCTATTGATGCTTTTGACCTTTCCATAACCCTTAAGGGCAGTGGTGCCATTAACACACTGTAGAAGCAGCTATTGCCCTGTGGTGGCCTCACACTCTGCCCACTACCACTGATGCCAACACACTCCGCTGGCACAAACTATCCTCGCAAAAACATGTTTTTCTTCCCTCCCCCATGACCACCTGGCACATCATGTGGCTCCCTCCCCCCGCAAAGCTCCCCTCCCCATAGCTCTTCTGTTCATCTTTTCCTTCCCACTGGAGCCTTGGGTCCAAACTGAATCCCAGTCACTTCTGCCTCATTGGCATCAACTTACCAAATGGCTCATGAGGGGAGGTGGCAGGCGATATGGGGAGAACATGGGGTGAACTTAGCTTTTGTGTATTGGTGGAGCAGTATGGTTTTGAGAGCAGGATTGAGGGTTCCTCAAGAGGTAGGACATGGAGGCTGGGAAGCAGTGAAGAGTGAAAATATACTCAGAGAGACCTAAGGAGAAATACGTTTACAGGGGGTATTTGGTGCAAGGGGGGAGGGGAGGTGGCCGAAGGCAAAATACTCTTGCTGAGGCTTTTGGCGCTGGGGTACTTCGGTATCAGTGGAGTGAAGGAACGCGGGGTGAGGGCATCCAAAGTGCAGTTTTAAGGTTCCTAGGGCTAGGGCTGAGATCATGTCACCAATTTTGCCATGAGATTGCGCAGGAGTCCTGCACCCGCACTGCTGCCAGTGATATCACACTTTGAGTTGTGAGGAGCAGCGGTGCTGCTGCAGTATCACAGTACTTCCCCCTACCGGCAGCAGCGCAGACAGAGGACTCCCATGTGGCTTCGGACAATGATGGTTGACACAGCCTGCAGTGTGCAGACCTTTCTGGTTACAGCAATGTGTGTTCCGGGTGTGAATGTGGGATTCTCACTGCAGCTTAGTGAATCCTGTCAGATATTACAGGGATTTACTGTGGCTTAGTAAAAAAAAAAATCCCCATATTTAAATCATGTGCAATTCAGACTGGCCTGAGGCTGAAAACTCTCATAAATTTCTACAAGATCCATGTGAAAACCGTTTGGAATTCTATTGTTGATTTGCAATGAAGCTGCAGCAATCTGATGTTCCATGGAAATCCACTTCAGACTTCTAGGGATCAGTATTGCATTCTGACAGTCAGTGAGCTTCCTCTTCCTTTTCCCTTTTCCCATGATTCTTTCCCATCAACACTCTTTGCTGCGTGTCCTCTTCATGTCATGTCTGGCGCCTCATACCCTTGGCACCGTTCAGGCCTGAAGGCTTTGCCAGGATAACAGTGGCTGCACACTCTGGTTCTGAGTGCAGCACCTCTGTAATACACCAGATCTGACAGGCAGGAGATTCAGACTTAAATGCCGGAAGCTGCAACATGCCTGAGCTCCTGCGCTGCCTTCTAGTCTTCATTTCAATACTCATCAGGAGATTAATTTGATACAAGGTGCCAAGACAACAGGTGCACCAATCTCATGATAACCTTACATCCCCTAGTGTTGGTGCACAGTTATATCTGTGGTAAGGACGACGTAAAACGTGGGGCATGTTTACTAATGGATGCACCAGTAACATGTGATTGTGTGGCCAAATTAGCATAGATGCCCACGCTAACATTTGGAGATGTGTGTGTCCATCCCCCTGCTAATAGAGCAATGCTAATGCGCATTACTACGGCAACTGCCATACAAGTGCACGTGCTGCTACACGTTGAGGTGGCGTTCCATGCACCCGTACTAATGGCAACATTCAGTTAGCTTGTGTCCATAATGCACTATCAACACCCACGTGCCCCAAACCTGCCCAGTTCCCACCCAATCACACCGTGATTAGAGCAGGATTTTTAGCACAAAGCCCTGCACAAACTGACGACTCGAGACTCTTATTGATTGGCAAACCCTGTGCTACGGGGTCACGCAGTTTAGTAAACCTGCCCCCTTGTTGGTTTAGGGTCTCTGGCAGGAATCATCCCTTATACGGGTAAGTCACAGTAGGGACTGATTGTATACTTCCATCTGCCAAGCAGTTTCAATCACTTCAAATTCAGGGAAGTTGCTTTTCGAGGCTGAGGAAGATCCAGGATACTGGAACATACTTCCAGATGAATTACAGAATTGCATAGATTATCCTCGGTTTACAAAATTATTGAGGACTTGGATTTTTAAAGAACTTTTAGGCACTAGATACTGGTTTTTATCTGATTTTATTGAGCAATGATTATGTGTATGGGTGGTGAGATACTTTGGAGTCTTGTAAATTGCTTTGAACAGTCAGATGTGATTGCAAGTAGTGAGATATAAGCCTATAAATTAAATTAAATGAAATTAAAGACATCAAAGAAGGCCGTTAGGCATCATGAACTGTTTTGACAACTTCTTATTGACTCGAAAGAGAGTTTGGGTCCCTCACAGCATTACACGGTCTTCAGCTTGGAATACATGTAGTGCACATTAAACACAGTGCGATAAATATTCTGGGTGATGGGGCGCATGTAAAGTTATATGATTAACATGCAGATTTTCAGCCCAGCTGTGCAATGAAGCCTGAATGCTAAATAAGCCAACATCACTTTGTATAGATAAGTGAGTTGTATGCGGCTATTTTTGCAGTTAGGTGTGAACATATGAGTTGTGTAGATAGTCGCTAAATGTCATTGTGCTCCATATAGCTTCTGGCTATGCTCCGGTCTGCACCAAATCACATTCAAGCTTAAATGCAGAACCTCTGGCTAAATAGCAATCTATACGGCCAAATGTGATGCATTGTCTTCAGCAGAAAATACTCATGTGGTCAGCTTCTGATGGTAACAGCATAAGTGGTTCCGAATATTACCGGAGATGCTGTGACTGTACTGACATTTCTCACACAGTGCAGTGCTTGACAGTATCACTATACAGATGTAGCTGGTCCCTGCAATTATGGGGCTGAGAGCGACCCCAAGGGTGGGTACAGAGCAATATGTTTGCAGGTGGTTGCGCTAATATGTCACTCTCCTCTCCACCAATGTTTTTCCTCATGCACAGCACACTAATAAAGGGTCCCCAGAAGGCACACAAAACCTCCTCCACACTCCTCTTGGAAAGGAACAGCAACCCAAGCAGGAAAAATAACCCGAGAATCCACTGGTGGCTTTAAATATCAATACATATTTAATGGACTCTCTTAAAGCAAACAAAAAGAAGGGAAGTTAAAATGATTAGGCAAACAGTCCACATAAACAGAGGCAAATGAGGGGAAAAATCCCAATTTGCCCACAGTCCTGGATTGTTCTCTTGGTCTCTCTGGCCTCTCTCTCACACAAGCTTCTATGCAGATGATCAGTTTATCCTGGAGCCTGTGAAGTTCACCTCTCCTTCCCTTTTTAACATTTTCTTCTTCCTTCTTACAGCCTTCCTGGGATGCACTCCTTTCACTTTATTTTTTCCAAAGCAGTGCAGTCACTTACTGCCCCTCTTTTCCTCTCTGTCACTATTGCAATGCAATCATCTCTCACACACACAGTCTCCAGTTCCCTTCCTCTTCTGTGGGGTTTAAGTCATTTTTGCTAGACCCATCCAAGCTTGCAGTTAGCAGGATGAACCTCCTTTAGCTATTAGGTCTTCCACTTGGACTGCTATTTTTCCACACCACTCCTCAAGGAATTTCTCTTCTCCCCTGGGTTCTGGGACTCATGGTTGCTATTAATTTCCATTGCTCCCTGGGACTGGATCCTGGAACTTCTCACTGTGGGGTCTCTTCTTCTCTGATCCGTGTCTTCTTAGTGTTGAGCACAAACTCAAAGAGCTTGAACTCCTCACTCTTCTCCTTAGGTTTCCGGTTCAGGGCAAGCTCCTCTACTAGGACTTTTCCTCCCTTGAGGAAGGCCAGGCTTGCACCTCCTAGATCTGAGTGGTAGGCACCCTGCACTCCCTCCTCCTCTGGTTGTCTCCTAGTTATGAGATCCTCTCCTCATTGCTTGGTCATCCTGTGGAGGAAGGCAGTGAACCCAGTTCCAGGAAGGAGTCCTTCTGGCCACTCCTGGTTTTGAACTTACATCCCAAAGCAGTGTGGTATTTGTAGTCTCTGATTCAACCCATTGATATTAATGTTCCAGGTCCCATAATGCATCGGAATAGGGTGGTCAGAAATCTAGGACTGACCTTAAATCTCCCTCCTGGAATTGGACAACTTGGCAGCTGTGAACTTTTATTCTTCTCTCCAAGATTAGGGATTCCCCCCTACTTTTATGCTGCCTAGACCCATCCTTCATTAAGTTTGATGGTCCTTATATTTCTATGTTTCTGTGATCAGGGACTCGGAATGCTCCTCATGTTATCCAGTGCAAGAGACATGTTGGCATCCTGTTACACAGAAAGTTTGTCCTTTGTTAATATTTGACAAATTGATGGATTGCCACGTGAACCGGATGGAAATGAGACTGTCTTGTATGCCTCCTCTGAGCTGTCTAAGTGCAGTTCTACTCTGTCAGCACCAGAGGCCGCTGAAGCTCACTCAGTGGAAGAACAATACACCTGAATAAGTATTGCAGATAGAAGGCTGCTATTGGCTTTATTCCATTTCAGTGTCTATACTGTGTCCTAATTAAAGTTTTTTCCTTTTGCCTTGTATCCTGAGGTTTTGGCAATGCAATCATTCTGCTATTTATGGCTTTGTTAGAATTAATGAAAATACAGTATGTTCTACTTACCCTTCTGAGAGCAATGAGATGGGTTTATTAAAGTGTTTTTATTGGGTTTGGATCACTATAGGTTGCAGGTCTTTGGAAAGTGCGAGAGCAGGCACTCTGCTAGGGAATGATACAGCTGAGATATTTCAGGACCTTCACTGTGTTATCGGTGCCGTGCCTACCCCTTAAGTAAATTAGCACCTTTACAGTGTTATCAGTGCTGTGTGTGCTTCCTAATGTTATCGGTGCAGTCTTCACCCCACTGGTAAATCAACACCTTTCAGGGTTATCTATGAAGGATGTGCTTCTTTGTCAGGCAGTGTGCTCTCCAACTAAAGAACTTGGAGGCAGAGCCACAGAGTTTTATGGTTGACCCCTCTAACCACAAAATATATGTAGTTCTGATTTCTCCATTGCACTCCATAAGAAAAGGAAAACTACAAGTAACTGCATGCAATGGGGTAAACCCAGGACTGGACAAGCCTGTCGGGTGCATCTGGAACTAGTTGGCAACCCTACTTATTGTTCAGACTTGAGTCAATGGTAATCCAGTTTAAAGGAAATGCCATCCAGGCTTGACTCAGCTGACTTCTCTTTGAATGGGCTTGGGAAGAAGAAGTCCCGTGACCTGAACAGGGCTTCCATAGTGCTCCTGCCTTTTAAATCAAGCTTATCCAGTCCTGGTTTTACCTGTTGCTCTACTTCTCTGAAAGTCCATAAAGGCACTAAGATAAAACTAGGAGTGAATCAGCCTGTTGGAAAAAATGGAGCTAACTGTCCACTGTTCATAGACAAGTCAGTGTTTAAATCACATGCAGCAATGTGCTGACCGGCTGAATCATTCAAAAATGATAAGTAAAGCTGGACCCCTACAACTTGGAATCCAAATCCCTTATGGTGATATTACGTTAGACAGGGGTTCGCAATCCAGTCCTTGTCAGTCAGGTTTTCAGGACAGCCACAAAGACTCTGCATGCGAGAGATCTACATACTATGGAGGCAGCGGATGCAAATTTCTGTCATGCATATTCATTGTGCTTATCTTGAAAACCTGACTGGCAACGACTGGGCTGAGAACCCCTGATTTAAACACAGAAGAAGAAAGAAATGGGACCACTTTCCCTTTTACCATGGTGAACAAACTGGTTTGAGGATATTTGAAGATAATGCAGACTGGCTTTCTGTTCTAATAAAGGATTTATAAAATACAGACTTTTCAATTGTCATGTTTTTATTTTTACAAAATGTATATTATAACCAATTTATCCTGGAAAACAAAAATTCCCCTCGCCCCACTTCCTTTATTGCCAAGAGTTTATCCACTACCATTGGCTGTGACTCTCTCTCTTGTTAGGTAATAGACTGGTCCCTGCCTCTTGTATACTGGTCCATTTAGACTTGTATATGAGGGGCAATCGATCATAGACTGTGCAGTTAATTCATGGGAAACTGCCCATCAATTTTACTTTTACTGCCTAACATGATCCTTTTCTTTTGTATATTCTCTACGTTTGTCTGCTGAGAGCTAGGTTTTTTGCTTTGGATGAATTTTAATATTCTTGAAATAATAAATACTGTTCATACCTGCATCTCTTTAATGGCCACCAGATGTCACCATCGTGCTGCAAAGTGGGAACTTCTTGGCACTTTCTGCCCTGCCTGTTCGTAGAAGCTTTGACTCTTTTTTTGAAAGTCGTGAATATCGCAGGTTTTTCTGCTTCATGAACATGCCAAGAGTTGAAAATGTGATGCTTTACTAATTTAGAAACACAGAAACATGACGGCAGAAAAAGACCACATGGCCTATCTAGTCTGCCCTTCCATATCAACTACAATAGTCCCCTTTTAGAGAATATAAAGGAAGGGTAAACCCACCACTAGCCTCCCCATCAGGGAATCAAACCCCAGTCAGGGATACTCAGCACTATGCTAATGAGGAGGCAAGTAATTTATTGCACCATATCCTACCTTCCTATCAGTGATCACAGGCGTGAAGCTTGCAACTGTCTTCCTACCCTCCATGGACATGGTAAAAGAGAAGCTCTCATGGTGAATCTAGTAGGAGACCCCCAACTATTCTAACCTGGGTCCTGATGTCCCTTTACAGAGTCATTTTAGATATTCATGTCATGGAGTAGCAGTAATCTTGGATCCCCTCTACAAACCTCATGAGAAGGAGGGGAAACTGCTAGGTACTTGTGACCTAGATTGGCCACTGTTGGAAACAGGATACTGGGCTTGATGGACCTTGGTCTGACCCAGTATGGCATGTCTTATGTTCTTCGGGGTTTTCCTTCTTCCATGGATACCGACTTACCTTCTCACCTGTAGAGATGACCTTCCACAGCAGAGCTGAAGCACAATTGGTGTTCCAAGGTGGGGACTGCTGTATTTGTTTTTTAGGAAACAGAGGACGTCCGTTTCCACTTGTACCAGCCCAACACTTTCCTGAACTGTAAATTCATTCCAAAAACAATTTAAAAAATAAGATAGGTAGACAAATATTAACTTTGGATCCTTTTAACTGTATAGTCAATCAGTCAGTTGAAATTTCAGTGGTCTGAACACTGGTATGCCATCAGCCACTTGTGCTGGGTTTGTATACAAGTATGTTGAGAATTTCCTGGTTATTTGTTACAATAGTAAATCAAGCATGAATTGAATAACCCACAGAACAATCCCATGTGTCTGTTTTGTAACTATATAAATTAAGATGGATAATACATTAATGTAATATTTGCACTTCATGCTTGTACTTAAGACTGACACGTTCACAAACAGTCAGGAAAGTGAAGTTATGAACATCTGTGACATTCTCCTTCCACTGATCTGAAGACACAATGACTGGACATGAGAAGTTTTAAGTAGTGCCGACTGACCCGGCACAGATTTCTGGATCATTGTACCTTGTAGGCTACTCTAGGTACTGAAGGGCTATATTTACTAATGCTTCCCCCCCCCCTACTCCCCCATATCCATGCAGAACATCCTAAGTAAATTAGACCCTAAGGGCCCGATTTTTGAAGACATTTTCATGGGTAACTGCCCTAGTTACCCATATAAATGCCATATCCAGGATTTTTGAAGGGCACCTACATGGATAGTGCCCTTCGAAAATCCCGGATATGTCCCTAATGCACCCAGATGTTTGGGGCATGTTAGGGGCGTTCCAGGGCCGAGCGAGGGCGGAGGAAAGGGCTAAACGGGTAGCACCGATTTTTGATGTTACCTGGTTGGCCCTCTGTGCCTTAAAGATAGGTTTTTCCTTGCCTATCTTTCAGGCACAGTGGCTAATCGGGTCACATCGGAAATCGGTGCTACCTGGCTAGCTCCTGCGGCTTCTGGGGTGTGTGGCAAGACCTGGATTTTCAAAGCCGGAGCCACATATGACTCCAACATTGAAAATCTGGGTTAGGCGGAAGGGGGCAAGCTATGTGGCACATAGCACCGCCCAGTTCAAAATCGGGCCCTAAGTGAGCTAAGTGAGGATCTCAGTTCTAGACCAGCAAAAGTACTGCACAGCCAAATAAGGTGTAGCAAGAGGGCTATGTAGGGAGCTTTGCTTGACACTATGCCTGACTGTAGCTAACATGAAGCTCTTTCCTTTCAAGAGAATTAAACATCTCGCCAACCAGGACTCAACCAGGAAAGGGGAAAGCTGAGAGTTGCCCAGGAGCACATGGTTCATAATAATGATACTACCAAAACAAGGAGACTATATGTAGAACAAATCATCAGAGAAGCAGGATTGTATGAAGACAACAGAGGTGTGAAGATTGGTGGAAGACTCATCAACAACCTTCGCTATGCTGATGATACCACATTACTGGCTGAAAGTGAAGATGATCTGAAACATTTGCTTCTCACAATCAAAGAACATAGTCTCAAAATGGGCCTGCACCTTAATGTAAAGAAGACAAAGATCATGACAACTGGCATAATCAACAGGTTCATCGTTGAAGGAGAAGAAATTGAAATTGTGAACAACTTTAACCTACTTGGATCAACTATCAATAAAGAAGCAACAAGCAGTCAAGAAATCAGACAACACATTGCTCTTTGCAGAATGGCTATGAAAGACCTAGATAAGATTCTCAAGAGCAGAGATGTCTCTCTCCATACAAAGATTCGACTTGTTCAGGCCATGGTATTTTCAGCAACATCATATGGATGTGAAAGCTGGACAGTGAAAAAGACAGATAGGAAGAAAATTGATGCCTTTGAATTATGGTGCTGGCAGCGAATACTGTGTATACAATGGACTGCCCGAAGAACAAACCAGTCTGTACTAGAGGAGATCAAACCTAAGCTTTCTTTAGAAGCTCAGACGACAAGACTTCGACTTTCATACTTTGGACACATCATGCGAAGAGAGAGATCATTAGAGAAAGACATTATGCTTGGCAAGATAGAAGGTCAACGCAAAAGAGGAAGGCCAGCAATGAGATGGATCGATACAATAACAGCAGCTACAGGTACCAGTCTGTCAACAATGAGCCGCCTGACTGAAGACCGAACACAATTTAGGATAGCTATCCAGAGGGTCGCCATGAGTCGACTCCGACTCGACAGCACTTAACAACAACAGAGTCTCCCAATAGAGAGGTTGCAATAGGGGTAAAAATAGTCCAGGTGCCCTTAGGTAATGAGCAGACAAAGTTAAATGATTCCACATTACCCCTAGAGCTAAATAGTCAATTCCCTCAGTGTAGGAAGGTGAATAGTGGAGTGCCCAAAGAATCTATATTGGGTCTGCTGCTTTTTAACATATTGCATAGGCAAGCAGAACCCCCATCCATCTGGCCCTTTGATTTGCAACTAACAATACACACCATAAGCTATTAAAACATAGTTCATTCCCTTGTTGTGGGTCAAATGGCTGCAGCCTTTATTGAGCATTAATAGCTTATGGGGCTAGGATTGTGCCTGGTCACCCAAGACAATGCATGCTGAATTGCTCTCGTGAAATGTGATCCATACTATGACAGCGTTTGTGGGATTGCCTTGCCGAGCTGAACTAGGCCCACACCTGTGCCTGCAGCCTCACTGTACATTCATGAGCTGCCTACACAGAGCTGGCCATCAACATTGTGTTGGATTCACCGGGGCGTCCCACCTTGCTGCCAGTGAGGGCACCCTGCCGCTCAATTAGGACTCGTGGATGCCTGGTCTTTGGCTCGAATAACCACCAGGCTACAGCATATCAGGGATAGTATTTATTTATTTATTTAGACAGTTTTGTATACTGCCTTATCCTTCAATCAAAGCGGTCACAACACAATTGGGGGATACATTTAACACGCAGGGATATGAGACACATACACTAATACTTACAGGGAACATGGGCAATGGAGGGTTAAGTGGCTTGCCCAAGTCCACAAGGAGCATCTGTGGGACTAGAAACCCCAGTCCTTCCGGCCCAAGGTTGCTGTCCTTTAGTGGGATTTGAACCCCCGACCTTCCGGCCTGAAGTACCTTGCCCCAACCACTAGGCTACTCCTCCCTCATTGTAGACAATTGATAGTATGTGAGAGTACAAAGCAAGCATCATGTATCATTGTTCATTGCTAATATTCTTCTGGCTCATCCTCTGGAGAGGTGGGAAGGGTTCTCTGCTTTGTGAGAGGAGGAAGGATCCTCTCATGTCTGCTTAAATTGCCCTTGCTCAGGCTACTGCTGACATCACACTATTGTGCCAATTCACACGATGGTGCCGGCGGGAAGCCTTCCTGCAAGTGCCTGGGCCATTTCCACAATGACTCACGTGGTGGTAGGGGAGGAGGCAATTGGGGGTGTCCTGATAGATCCACCACCATGTTAAGCAGTGGCCCATTGCATTTCAGATTGGCTCCTTTACATTTATCTGGAGATGTGGACAATGAATGAGAAGATCAAATCTGCAGACAAGACAAAATTATTTAGCCCTTAAATCACAAGAGAATTGTGAAAAAATGCAATATGAGAGACTGGGCATCCAAATGGCAGATGAAATTGAATGTGGACAACATAGTCATTCACTCGGGGCATGTTTACTAAGCCCCGCCCGCTAACTCCCATTCTAGCTGCAATGTGCTGGGAACGCCCGTGATCTGCCCCTGCGCACCCCCAGTCCTCATCCCAATGTGCACTACCAGGCTAACACATGCTTTTAGCATGAGAACTCAATGCTTTTTTTTTTTAGTGCGGTGTCCAAACTTTGTGCTAAACCCCATGCTACAGGATGGCACAGTTTAGTAAACATACTCCTTAGGGAAGAACGATCCAAACTACAGTTACACGATGCAAAGTTCCACATTAAACACTGAAACCCTCTGCCCAGTGTGCAGCGGTGGCCAAGGAAAGCAAATAGAATGCTAGGTATCATAAGGAAAGGAATGGAGAAAAGAACAAAGGATGACATGATAATGCCTCTGTATTGTTCCAAGATGCGACCACACCTTGAATATTGTGTGCAAGTCTGGTCGCTATATCTTAAAAAATATATAGTGGAATTAGAAAAGGTACAGAGAAGAGCTACCAAAATGGTAAAGGAGATGGAAGGATACTCCTCTGAGGAAAGGCTTAAAAGGTTAGGGCTCTTCAACTTGGAGAAGAGATGGCTGATCGGATATATGATGTTGTTGTTAAGTGCCGTCGAGTCGGAGTCGACTCATGGCGACCCTCTGGATAGCTATCCTAAATTGTGTTCGGTCTTCAGTCAGGCGGCTCATTGTTGACAGACTGGTACCCGTAGCTGCTGTTATTGTAGCGATCCATCTCATTGCTGGCCTTCCTCTTTTGCGTTGACCTTCTATCTTGCCAAGCATGATGTCTTTCTCTAATGATCTCTCTCTTCGCATGATGTGTCCGAAGTATGAAAGTCGAAGTCTTGTCATCTGAGCTTCTAAAGAAAGCTTAGGTTTCATCTCCTCTAGTACAGACTGGTTTGTTCTTCGGGCAGTCCATGGTATACACAGTATTCGCCGCCAGCACCATAATTCAAAGGCATCAATTTTCTTCCTGTCTGTCTTTTTCACTGTCCAGCTTTCACATCCATATGATGTTATTGAAAATACCATGGCTTGAACAAGTCGAATCTTTGTATGGAGAGAGACATCTCTGCTCTTGAGAATCTTATCTAGGTCTTTCATAGCCATTCTGCCAAGAGCAATGCGTCGTCTGATTTCTTGACTGCTTGTTGCTTCTTTATTGATAGTTGATCCAAGTAGGTTAAAGTTGTTCACGATTTCAATTTCTTCTCCTTCAACGATGAACCTGTTGATTATGCCAGTTGTCATGATCTTTGTCTTCTTTACATTAAGGTGCAGGCCCATTTTGAGGATATATGATAGAGGGCTATAAATTAATGAATGGAGTGCAACGGGTAAACATAGATTGGTTGCTTACTCCTTTAAGAGTAGAAAGACTAAGGAACCCACTTTAGAAATAGAAAAATGATGACAGAAAAAGACCACATGGCCTGTCTAGTCTGTCCTTCCATAACAACAACTACAACAGTCCCCTTTTTTCCTTTAGAGATCCTCTGTGTTGGTCCCATGCTTTTTTGAATTGAGATACTGTCCTCATCTCTACCACCTCCACTGGGAGACTATTCCATGGATCCACCACTCTTTCCGTAAAGAAATATTTCCACATATCACTCCTGAATCTATCCCCTTTCACCCTTATCCCATGTCCTCTTGTACCAGAGCTTGCTTTCAATTGAAAGAGGCTCTCCCCCTGTGCATTTATGCCACAGAGGTATTTACACATCTCAATCATATCAGCTCTATCCCGCCTTTCCTCTAAAGTGTACATATTAAGATCCTTAAGTCTGTCCTCATATGCGTTATAATGAAGACTACTAACCATTTTAGTAGCCACCCTCTGTACTGACTCCATCCTGTTTATATGCTTTTGAAGGTGCGGTCTCCAGAATTGCACAAACGAGGTCGCACCAAAGACTTATACAGAGGCACTATCACCTCCTTTTTTCTGCTAGCCATTCCTCTCCGTATGCACCCAAGCATCCTTCTAGCTTTTGCCATTGCCTTTTCTACCTGTTTAGCTACTTTAAGATCATCAGACACAACCACGCCTATGTCCCGCTCTTCTTTAGTGGACAAAAGTATTTCACTCCTATACTGTATTGCTCCCTTGGATTGCTGCAGCCCAAATGCATGACCTTACTTTTTTTTAGCATTAAATCCTAGCTGCCAAATTCTAGACCATTCTTCAAGCTTAGCTAGATCCCTTCTCATGTTATCTACGCCTGTCCTGGGTGTCTACTCTATTGCAGATTTTGATATCATCTGCAAAGAGGCAAACCTTACCCGACAGCTCTTCCGCTATATCACTAACAATGAAGCTACAATTTAGATCATTTAAGACTAATCAGAGAAAATATTTTTTTCACTCAATGCATAATCAAACTCTGGAATTTGTTGTTAGTAAAAGCTGTTAGTGAAATTGGTTATAAAAAAGGTTTGGACAAGTTTCTGTGGAAAAGTCCATAAATCATTGTTAAAGTAGACTGAGGAAATCCACTGTTTACACCAGGAATAAACAATATGGAAACTGTCTACCGTTTGGAGACAGGATACTGCCTCTGGTCTGACCCACTATGGCAAATCTTAGGTTTTTATGTTCATTATTTTTGTATTGATTTTGAGCTTGGACACTAATAAAAATTACCTCACCCTTGTCAGAACAAGGTCATTTTCAAAAGAATAGGCGCCAGTTCCATGTTTCGCCTTCCTGCAAATTTGGAACTGATCAGTTATCTCCTATGAAATCTACTGAGCCCCACACAGATGGACAAATTGAATCATCTCCATAGCACTTTCAGCCTGGTTGAAAAGCGCTATAAACCAACAATAATTATCTATTCAAAAATGTGAGGAACCCAATGAAAATACATATTTAGTGATAAAATACATTTACTATTTGGGGGAAAAGACCAGCAAAATGGGATCAGCCTCAGTAGAAGACCTCAAGTCTCCTTTGCCGTTCCCAAGAATAAGGAGGAAATGCATTTCTGTACTCAAACGACCGACGAAAGAATAAAAATCAAATTAAGCCCGAGATAAGATCATCGCGTCCATTCATTGTCCTTCAGCAGACCAAAAACAATGGAGATCGTATCTTGGCAAAGTGTGGCATACCTCCTTCCCTACACCCCCCCAGCTGCTGCCAAAATTATTTTAGCCTACTTTAAGTGAACAATATCTCGAGAACAATTGCAAGGTAATAAATCAGAGAAGCTGGATTTTTTTCCTCATTGCTTTTCTGTTCTACTGGTAGGCTTAATCTCCCACAGCGAAGGTTGTGGCATGTGGGAGATTCAGCAAAATGAATGAAAATTTGCTGCTTGTCACTTAGAAATTTCTTCCTCCTGGCTTGGTTCCCAGCCAGTGGCTCGACTGCACCAGGAAAGTTTCCTAACCATCTAAGCGCAGCTGTTTAAACATTCATCATGCACTGTTTCCAAATGGGTCGTTGATTCTAATACAATGGGCAACTTACAGGACTCTTAAGCCAACCTTTGGCATTTGTTACCCAACAGAATGGATTATGTGCATTACCCTTTCCATTTGTCAGCCAAACATATTTTTCACAATGTGCAATTAACTTCATATCTTAGCATTAAAAAGTACAATTTATACTCATTTCTTTTCTGCCTCGTGTGTATTAGATTTAACTCTTTCTCCTAGTCTTTACAGGGGCAAAATGGCCTGACATGTCACTGGTGGACGCTGAGGCTAAAAACTCAGAGGAGATGCACACAGGTGAGCATCGTGAGGGAAAATCGTGGCATAAGCACAGAGGATTCCTGTCTGCAAAGACATGAAAAGAAAGTTGGAGATCGGCTAGAATCTGTGGCTTGCATCAGGAGGTCTAGTAGCCTTTATCTGCTCTTATATTCCATGACAGTGGGAAAACAGGATTGGGATAGTATATAATAGCATAAGAATTGCCAGACTGGGTCAGACCAAATGCCCATCAAGCCCAATATCCTGTTTCTAACAGTGGTCAATCCAGGTCACAAGTACTTGGCAGGATCCCAAAAAGTAGCAAGATTTCATGCTATTAACTCCCAGGGATGTGCAGTGGCTTTCCCCATGTCAACCTTCTGGAATTTTCCTCTAGGAAACCACCACATCATCCAGCAATGCTTAACTATGCGTCGAATGGAAACAGATTTTCTTATAATTGTGTTAAATGCAGTACTCAGTAACCTCATGCCATGTGCCTTAATCTTTGTATTTCTTGAAACAATCGATTTGTGTTTACCTGACTCACTCCACTCAGGATGTTATAGACCTCTATCGTAAGAACATAAAATATGCCATACTGGGTTAGATCAAGGTCCATCAAGCCCAGTATCCTGTTTCCAACAGTAGCCAATCTAGGTCATAAGTACCTAGCAGTCTCCCCAAAAGATACAGGTTCCTCAATGCTTGTATTGGGTCAAGCAGTGATATCCTGGGTTCCTTTTAATAATGGTTTATCTACCTTTCCTCCAGGAACTTGTCCAACCCTTTTTTAAACCCAGCTACACTAACAGCTTTTACTACATCCTCCAGTAACAAATTCCAGAGTTTGATTACACGTTGAGTGAAAAAATATTTTTTCTTATTAGTCTTAAATAGTTTACCCTGTAGCTTCATGGCATGTCCCCTAGTCTTTTTATATTCTGATGACGTAAACAATCGATCTACGTTTACCCATTCCATTCCATTCATTAATTTATAGACCTCTATCATATCTCCCCTCAGCCATCTCTTTTCCAGGTTGAAGAGCCCTAACCTTTTTAGCCTCTCTTCATAGGGGTATCCTTCCATCCTCTTTACCATTTTTGGTGGCTCTTCTCTGTACCTTTTCTAATAACGCTATATCCTTTTAAGATACGGTGACCAGAATTGCACACAATATTCAAGGTGTGGTCGCACCATGGAATGATACAGAAGCATAATAATATCCTTTGTTTTATTTTCCATTCCTTTCCTTATGATACCTAGCATTTTATTTGCTCTCTTGGTCGCCGCTGCACACTGGACAGAGGGTTTTAACATGTTATTCACGATGACGCCTAAATCTTTTTCCTGGGTGGTGGTTCCCAATGTGGAACTTTGCATCGTGTAACCATAGTTTGGGTTGTTCTTTCCTAGATGCATAACTTTGCACTTGTTCACATTAAATTTCATCTGCCATTTGGATGCCCAGTCTTCCAATTTATCAAGATCCTCTTGCAATTTTCCACAATCCTCTTGGGTTTTAACAACTTTAAATAGTTTTGTGTCATCTGCAAATTTGGAAACCTCACTCGTTTATTCCCTTTTCCAAGTCATTTATGAATATGTCAAAATGCAGCAGACCCAGCACAGAGCCCTGGGGTACTCCACTAGTCACCTTTTTCCATTGGGCACATTGGCCATTTAGCCCTACCCTCTGCTTTCTATCTTTTAACCAGTTCATGATCCACAATAGTACACTGCCTCCTATCCCATGACGTTTTAGTTTTGCCAAAAGTCTCTGATGAGGGACCTTGTCAAAGGCTTTCTGAAAATCCAGATAAACTATATCAACCGACTCACCTTTGTCTACCTGTTTATTCACACCTTAAAAAAAAAACATAACAGATTAGTAAGACAAGATCTTCCTTGTCTAAAGCCATGTTGGCTATCTCCCATTAAGCCATGACTATCTTCCCGCAGCCTACTATGACTATTACTTATCATTTGTATAGCACTACGAGGTGTACATAGTGCTGTACAGAGGCATGTAAGAGACAGTCCTTGCTCATAAGTTTACAGTCTAGTCAGACAGACAACACAACAATCAAGACAAACTACACAACAAATGGATACTAGGATAAATCTAGGAAACACATATGAAGCAAACAGGAGACTAAGAGAATCAAAATCCAAAAGCAGTCTCAAAGAAGTGAGTTTTTAACCTAGATTTGAATAGAGCCACAGATGGAGCCTGATGTACTGACTTAAATAGTTTGTTCCAGACATGAGGAGCAGCAAGGTGGAAGGATCAAAGTCTGGAGTTGGCATTGGAAGAGAAGGGCACAGATAGAAGCGATTTGTCATAAGAGCAGAGTTCTCTAGGAGGGGTGTAGGAAGAGATAAGAGAGGAAAGGTAGTGAGGAACTGCAGAGTGACTGCACTTATAGGTCAGTAGGAGAAGTTTGAACTAAATGTGGAAATGGATAGGAAACCAATGAAGTGACTTGAGAAGAGGGGTGACATGAGCATAGCAACAGTGGCAGAAGATTAATCATGCAGCTGAGTTTTGAACAGATTGAAGTGGGGAGAGATGATTCAGAGGAAGACCAGCGAAAAGGAGGTTGTAATAGTCTAGACGGGAGGTGACCATAGAATGGATAAGAGTCTTGGTAGTGTGTTCAGAAAGGAAAGAAGGAAGGAAGGAATCTTGCCAATGCTATAGAGAAAGAAACGACAGCTTTTAGCTACAGTAGCTGTTGGATGTATGTGGAGAAGGAGAGGGAGGAGTCAAGATAACCTCAAGATTGCGAGTCGAAAAAAGAGGGACGTGTAGCATGTTATTCACAGGAACAGAGAAAGGCTGAAGAACCTTAACTTCCCTCATAGGAAACTCATTCCATCCCCTATCATTTTCTAATCCCACTATATGTCCTCTAAGTTGTGTGTACCAGACTTAGAGGAGTGGAGGAGTAGTCTAGTGGTTAGAGCATTGGCTTGGTAACTGAGAGATCAGTGTTTGATTCCCACTAGCATTCCCTGTGGCTGTGGGGAAAGTCACTTAACCTTCTGTTGCCTCAAAAGAAAGGCCTGGCAATCTACTTCTGGTCCCACTGCCAAGAAAATCCAGAGGCTGCTGGGTCAGCACTGACTCAAAGACATACATTGTTTGCCCCAGAATTGTACACAATACTCATGGTGTGGCCATACAAGGGGGTGATACAGAGGCATTATGATATTCTGTATTTCTTTTCTAGTGATGTAACGTTCTATTTGCTTTTATGCTTTATTCGCCACAGAGGATATCGATGATCTGTATTAAGAAAGCATTAAAGTAAAGAGGACTAGCGCGAATGTTTGTCTTTCTCGGCCTTCTTTTTGATCCTCTTTCTTGTACCTACTTTATTGTTTGAAGGGTGGTCTAGTAAGTCATGCAGAGAAATGAATACATGTGTTTAATAAATAAAGTTTCAAAAAAAAAATATTGGCTGATACCATTCCCTGTGTGAGGGCAATAGACTGAAGGGTCTTGAAAATTCATATATCGCCTTCCTATTCCAATCAGTCATTCGAAGACATACAAATACAGCCAATAAAAATAAACAAAATAAACCATTGAACTAATCCACTCCTAAATTGTCTCCAAAGGGGGAACTATACTGAGGCTATGCCTGTGGTGTTTCCTGGAATGGGCTCTATACTGAACACAGAGGAGGCCGTTCTATAATCATTGCTTCACAGTGCAAGTAGGTGTGCTCAGGGAGGAGTTTGGTTGGCATATGGGTGGAGTTGTGATCTATGTGCATATTGTCATGACCCCCTGCCTGGGCCAGTGGCTCACAGGCAAAGGGCTGCCATATTTGTCCTTAAATAGAGCTATTTTTGTCTCCAGCAAGGAATCCTGGGACTTGTAGTTCTTTCATTAAAGACAAAGTAGTGTGTGACCACTGGGGGTTGTTTAAGGCAAAAACAAGAAATTTATTTTTGGGTTCTTTCCACGCATTAAATTCAAACAATGCAGGCAAAAGGATTATTCTCCAAAACAGAAAACTTACAGGAACTAAAGTACATGTGAAGTTAAAGAACTGAAATACGTCTTTAAACAAGGCAGCTGTTTTCAGTACACATCTCAGCACCTGTGTTAAACTTCTTTTCATTCAAACAGCAAGGGTAAATTCTGATCCTTTTCCAATAATGCTGCTTTAATTCAAACTCTGTTCTTAGCCAAAGTTCTTTAGCTTAAGGTAGCTTTTAGCACTTTCCTGGCTAAGGAAAGGTTGCTCCACAAAAGTTCTTTTTACAGTCCTTTCTAGCAGTTTTCAATTTCCCTCATACATAAAGAACAATCCATCGGTGATTCGTCATACACTGAATCTGACTCAAGAGTGTCAATTTGCATACCTTCTTGTTCTGCAAATTGCTTATCTCTTTCAGGATTTTCAATAAGGTTTTTCAACTTACTATTCTGTAGAAATTTCAAAAGTCCTTTCCAGAACTGCTCTCCCTGGTAAGCACTGGCTGTATCAGGAGCATGGGGCTTCTTTCCCTGGAACAAAAGCTTAACTGCTTCACCTGTGTTCAGCTTTACGTCTCTGCCTTTGGCTGGGTCTTGGTTACGTCCGTCTGTAACAGCTTCCACCCCCCTTCTGGCAGCTTGGGTTTTCTGAACTGTCTCTTGCACACACTGCACTGCACTTTGTTCCACCGCTTCAGCAACATCCCCAGCTATACATCTGCTGGTCTCTGGCTCAAGCGTATCTTTCACCCAAGGGTTGCTTCTTTTGCTGCTGGAATTGCTTCTCCCACATGGAGTTAAGCTTCCCCCATCTCCTTGCTCCTTCAGCTTTCCTTCCTCCTTCCTGTTGCTGCTCCTCTCTCCTTCCTTCGTCCTTCCTCTCTCTCTCTGCACTGAAGCAGGTTTAAAAAGCTGCTTTCTAGCTACCACACCCTTCTCTCTGCACAGGTGGTTGTCATTAAAGTCCAAGCCTACACTCACGTTGGGGCTTGGGCATGGCTTAGCCTCAGCAAGCATGTGTTTCTTTTGCTTGGCTGTAGCTTTAGCCCTCTGAAAAGCTTGCCTGTCTCTTGTCTTAAAGACATAGTCACCACTTTCCTGTGTTTCCATTGGCTCAGCACAGCTCTCATTATCACAGTATGTGCATTCTTTATGTGCAGGCATAAATTTGCACACCTTCCATGTAAATGTGATTTCTGCAGACTTTGTGCTAGTATTTTAGAAAAATACATCTATGCCTATTTGTCTTTATTTGTTGGGTCCTCAATAAAGGCTTTTCCCCAGTGTGGCCTGGTCCTTCTTCTCCGCCTTGTTCTTGGACTTTATAAACTAGGCAAAAATAGGTGCCTTCATGCCCTATGAACCTAGGTGCTTTGTTATAAAACTACTTTAAGAGGGTAACTTCATGTGCTGCTATGCCTGTACTCGGAGCCTATTTTATATTCATACTCTGCTTTATAAAACAGGGGCGGAAGTGCTATGGAAATGTGCATCAAACTGGTTACGCCAGTCATGCCTGCTCTACGCCAGGTAGAAATGCTTGCACCTAGTTTTTTCAGGAAAGCATGAAAGTTTGGCTACTTTCTAACTTACACCTGTGAATTTGGGCTCCGCCTGTTCTCCAACCCAGCTCTACCCCTGTGCATGACCACACTGACAGTAGGCAAAATAGGACTTACAGAAGTCCTTGAAAACTGCGTTATGGGCATAAGTGGCAGATATCTTTACGCAGTCCCCTTATAAAATCAGCCCCTAAATGCCTGAGGGATGGAAGCAAAAAATCTTTAACTTGTTCCTGAAAATCCTGGGCTCATCTTTCTTTGGATACATTCTCAGGGTCAATGTCTTTGTTGTTGTGATCTTTAGATTTAATAATTTCATATAACACCTTTCACACTTACATATGAAAGCAGTTTTCTGAACTACAAAGCCAAATTATAATAACAAACCTAAAACAATAATACACACTGCATCCTGACATCCACTCCCTACCTATTCAAAAGCCTGTTTGAAAAGCCCAGTTTGAATCAAGAGTGAGAAGAGTCGGAAGGCACTGGAGCTAAAAAACAGATGACCCTACCTCCTGTTATCTCTAATCTGTTTCTAGGAGATAGGGGTAAATGCAGAAGACTGGCTTTAAAGGAACTAAGTGAGTAATTCTGCCAAGTAAATCGGACGACTGTATTGTATTGTCTAGAAAACAAGAATCTGAATTTTGAACTGAAGTCTAAAAATAATTGGCAACCAATGTTATTCAAAGAAATAAGAAATAACATGCTCAGATCTATCAGCTTCTTAGAGAAGTCTAATAGCCGTATTGTGAACAAGTTGAGGACAACTAATTAAAAACTTTCATAATCCAGAGCACAATGAATTACAGAAATCCAGGTGATTAATCGCTAATACAGGGATCAAGGTCTGCAGATCTTTGAACTCTTAAACTGACTTAACAGAATAAATTGCCTTAAGAATGAAAATTCTTTTCACTAATGCAGGATGTATTCTCTGGTTTCTCGGGGAAAGAGAGCTGTTTGATCTGCAATCAAGTTCCTTCTCAGGCAGAGCTAAAGGGAGCCTGGTGTCTCCCAAATCTATCATGGGCAAAGTTAGTGGAAGGAACAGGATCAAACCCCTGGAGTGTGGAGAAAATGAGTCCGTCGAAAAGAGTCTTGAAGTAGCAACCTTGGGACTTCCAAACGTACAGATATTTTGTTGGGAGCAGAAACTGAGACTGAGGACATGGGATGGAAATGAAAGGGGTAGATTCAGGAGTGATATGTGGAAAAGAGTAGTTACGCACCTGTAACAGGTGTTCTCCAGGAGCAGCAGGAATCAGTCCTCACATATGGGTGTCATCGACGCCGATGAAGCTCCAGCGGAGCATTTCCCCAGCTTTCCATGAAAGCCTTTGGGAATGCAGGCACGCATGCGCGTTTCCCTTCCCGCCTAAAGGTGCCATCTTACCTCAGTCAAATGACATAGCTAAGAACAGCACACAAAAAATGAAAAATAAACTATGTACAACTGCAACTCCAAGGGGAGGAGGGAGGGTTGTGAGGACTGATTCCTGCTGCTCCTGGAGAACACCTGTTACAGGTGAGTAACCACTCTTTCTCCAGGACCAAGCAGGAAGTCAGTCCTCACATATGGGTGACTCCCCAGCACTGGGCTACCGAGGAACCCAGGCTGAACAAGAGGCCTCCCTCTAGTCCCAGCAGCAAAGAAAGGCTTTTCAAGGACATAACCTCCACCAGTAGCCCAACAGAGGACAGGAGTTGCCTAAACCTCAAAGAGATTCCGGAGTACTGCTTGGCCAAAAGCACTGTCCCTACTGGACTCCCTCTCCAGACAGTAATGGGCCGCAAAAGTCTGGCTTGAAGACCAAGTTGCAGCCCTGCAGATGTCTACCAAGGGCACAGAGCGGAGATGAGCCACTGAGGCAGCCATTGCCCTGACACGATGGGCCGTGACCCTACCCTGCAAAGGAAGGTCAGCCGCCTTGTAAGCCCAGGTGATACAGTCAGCCACCCAGAAGGACAAGGTACGCTTGGACACAGGCAACCCCAATTTATTGGGGTCAAAAGAGACGAAGAGCTGGGTAGCCCTTCTATGCTCCTGCGTACGGTCAAGGTAGAAGGATAAGGCCCTCCTACAGTCCAGGGTATGCAGGACTGCTTCAGCCTGGCTTGCATGAGGCCTAGGGAAGAATGTTGGAAGAACCACCTCTTGATTGAGGTGGAAAGAGGAGACAACCTTTGGGAGGAACTTGGGATGAATCCTGAGGACTACCCTGTTCCTATAAATCCTGGTGTAAGGCCTATCACAGACCAGGGCCTGAAGCTCACTCACTCGCCTTGCTGAGGTAAGGGCTGTCAGGAAGAGTGTCTTCCAGGAGAGGAAGCGTAGTGGACAAGTAGCCATCGGCTCAAAAGGTGGGCGAGTCGGTTGCTGCAAGACCACATTCAACTCCCATTCAGGAGCAGGAGGACGGATTGGAGGCTTGAGTAAAAGCAAGCCCCTGAGAAAGCGGGACACCAAGGGGTGACCTGACAGAGAATGTCCCTCCACCAGTGAGTGGTGAGCTGCTAGAGCTGAGAGGTGGACCCAAACAGAATTGGACTTAAGTCCCTGATTTGATAAGTGCAGTAAGTACTGAAGCACTACTAGCACAGTACAGGAGAAAGGATCCTCTGCACGTAGCTGACACCACACAGAAAACCTTTTCCATTTGAGAGCATAGGTTTTCCTAGTGGACTGTTTCCTAGAGGCTAGGACAACCTCCTCAACTTCCTGAGGCAGGCCCCAGGGAGCCAAGACTACCCTTGCAGCCTCCAGGCCATCAAATTGAGAACTGTGAGATTGGGGTGCAGAAGGGAACCCTGCTCCTGAGAGAGAAGGTCGGGTTGCAACCCCAGAGGCAGTGGGGGATCCACCGCCAGTTGAAGCAGAAGAGGAAACCAAGGCTGTCTCGGCCACCTGGGAGCCACCAGCAGGACCGAGGCCTTGTCCTGAAGAATTTTGAAAAGAGTTTGGGCCACCAAGGGCGTGGGAGGAAACGCATACAGGAGGCCCTGAGACCAGGACATCATAAAAGCATCTGGTGCTATCCTCAAAGGATGCGGTTGCCTGGAGCAGAACTTGGGCAGTTGCTTATTCAGTGGACTGGCAAAGAGATCTATCCAAGGGAGACCCCACTTCAGGAAGATCTTTTGAACGACCAAGGGATGCAGCTGCCACTCGTGGGGCTGTAGAATTCTGCTCAACCGGTCGGCCAGGCAGTTCTCCTGGCCTGGGAGGTACACCGCCTTGAGAAGCATGTTGTGCTTTAGGGCAAAGGAACAAAGGTCCTGAGTCTCTCGACAAAGGATCTGGGACCCAGTCCCGCCCTGTTTGTTCACATAAAACATGGCTACCTGGTTGTCTGTTTGAATCAAGACTGAGCGGTGAGCCAGGGCTGGAGAAAAATCTTTGAGAGCCAAGCGGATAGCCTGAAGTTCCAGCAGATTGATCTGTTGGGCCGCCTCCCAGGGAGACCAGAGGCCTTGGGTGCACTTGTTGAGACAATGAGCACCCCAGCCCTTTAGAGAGGTGTCGGTGGTGAGGACCACCGAGGATTCTGGCATTTGGAAGGGCATCCCCTTGAGTAGATTGGGTGGATGTAGCCACCAGCTGAGGGAGGCTAAGAGGTGTTTGGACACCTTTATCCTGTCTCGTAAGTTGCCTGTGGCTTGAGACCACTGAGTCTGAAGGCACCATTGTGCAGGCCTCATATGGAGCCTGGCATTGGGAGTCACATGTACTGTCGAAGCCATGTGTCCCAGAAGCCTGAGGCAGAGTCTGGCGGAGACCAGGGACTTGTTCAGAAACGGTTTTGCCACATCCATCAGTCTTTGGGCCCTGTCTTCTGGCAAGAATGCCTTTGCCAGTTGAGAATCCAACCTTGCCCCTATGAACTCCAAGTTCTGGGAGGGGAGCAAAGTGGACTTTGCGAAGTTTATGACAAAACCCACGTTTTGAAGCAGAGCAATGGTTCTGAGGGTGGCTTGTCTGGCCTCCAGGGACGTTTGACCCCTGATGAGCCAGTCGTCCAGATAGAGAAAGACAAAGATGCCTTGATTTCTCAGGTAGGCCGCCACAACTGCCAGGCACTTGGTAAAGACCCTGGGAGCGGAGGTCAGGCCAAAAGGTAGTACTCTGTACTGATAATGGTTTCCTCCCATAATGAACCTGAGGTACTTTCTGTGGTCTGGATGAATGAGGATGTGAGTGTATGCATCCTTTAGATCTAAGGAGCATAGCCAATCTCCCTGCTGGAGGTAGGGCAGAAGGGTTCCAAGAGTAAGCATCTTGAAATTTTCTTTCTCTAGGAACTTGTTGAGGTTTCTGAGGTCCAGAATGGGTCGAAGGCCACCGGTTCTTTTGGGTACCAGGAAATACCTGGAGTAGAATCCGTGACCTTGCAAGTGGGGAGGCACAGGCTCCACCGCCCTGTCCACCAACAGACCATGAAGCTCTTGTAGAAGAAGGTCTGTGTGCAGGGGAGGCCTTGGAGGCTCCCCTGGAAAATATGGCAGAGGCAGTTGGTGAAAATGGAGGGTATAGCCATTGTGGACTATGTCCAGCACCCAACTGTCCCCGGTGATAAGGGGCCACTGGTGGGCAAAGAGGGCGAGGCGACCTCCTGTGCAGGGTGGGGAGAGCAGTGGAGGAGAGGCTACGCTCAAGGAGTCAAAAACCCCCACCCTGCTGAGTGGTAGCAGGGGCCTGAGGCTTGGGGGTCCTTTGCCTACAGGGCCCTTTGCCTACGGGGCCCATTACCCTGGCCCTTGGCTTGCTGACCCTGGGGGGCAGCTTTGGCAGCCTGATACTGAGGGTACTGTTTGTAGGCAGTGCCCTTCCTCGGGTAAAAGGACTTTTTACCCGAGCCCTTCTTCTTATGTGAAGGGGCAGAGGTCTTCCTCGACAGCCTTGTCCAGGTAAGGTGCTCCGTCTCGAGCTGAGCGGCCTTCTCGGCCACGGGTTTGCCAAAAAGGTTCTCACCTCGGAAGGGGACATCGACCAACTTGTCCTGAACCCATGGCTCGAGGTCCGATGACTGCAGCCACGCCTGGCGTCGAGCCACGATGCTGGCAGCCGCTACTCAGGCCGAAGCCTCGAAGCCATTGTAGGCGGCGCGGGAAATGAACTTTGAGCATTCCCAAATCCCCGAGGACAAGGTCTGAAATCTCTGCAAGGGTTCCCCGGAGAGACCAGCAGAGAATCCGGCCAATTCTTTGGCCAGGTCCCGCAAGTACATGCCCATGTACAGCTGGTAAGACTAGACACGGCAAGCAAGCATCGACCCCTGGAAGCACTTCCTACCGACGCCATCGAGGTTGCAGGCCTCCCTGCCGGGGGGCACCGCGGAGTGCATCTTCTGGCTCTTCAGACGATGCATGGCCGATTCCACAACCATGGAATGGTGTGGTAGCTGTGCTTTATGGAAACCAGGGCTTTTGTGGAGTCGATAAATGGAATCGACTCGCTTACTTAGAACCGGCGCCGAGGCCGGGGCCTCCCACATTCGGAAGAGGAGCCGTTCCAGCATCGGAGGAACTGGGACAGTAAAGGCCTCCTTCGGAGGAGAGTCATACAGTAGAGCATCGAGTTCCTCGGCTCGAGGCTCTTCCTTGGGATCAGCAGGGATAGCCAAGGCAATGGCCATATCCCGGATAAACTCCGAGAACCTAGTGTCCTCCAGAGGGGATCTACTCCGGGGATCAGACTGCGGTGAGTCCGACGGGACGCACCAAGTCTTAAAAGTATCGGGAGACTCCCCGTCCTCCGTCTCCCAGGCGGACTTGTCTGAGGAGGAGTCAGGGTCCGATCCCGTGAGGCCCTGAGGCACCCGCCCCGACGCCGGGGGCACCGGCGTCGACACCCTCGGTCCCAAACGGGAGGTCAAGGGAGACCTCAACCGAGGACGACTTCGAGCCACGAGGGTCTCGAGTATCGGCTCGGTCTCCGGGGTTGACTTCGAAGTCGACGTCCCAGTGGTCGGGGCAGATGCACCAGACAGGCTGGCCATCAGTGCCCGCTTCTGCTCCATGAAGGCAGACTGTCTGCACTCCAAGGCTGTCATCCTGAGACTCAGCTCGGGAGACGCAGCAGCCACCGACTCGGGCCCCGGCGGCACCTCTCTGGGAGGAGAGTCCACAAGGACTACGGGGCTTACGTGTCCAGCAGACTCAGGCTCCACGCGAGGAACCTTTGCAGGCTTCTCTTGGTCCACGGGCCCGGGACGGCAGTCGGGGGTCTTAGACCTGGCCCTCGAGGGACCAGGGACGACCTCCGACGCCGCCCTCACGAGCCGCTTCTTCCTCTTACGTTCCCGGTCGGGGGACCCCCTGTCCGAGGAGCTTCGATGGCGCTCGGGATCGGAATCCCGAGATGTCGAGGCCTCAGACGAGGTCCAGGCCCGGCTGGAGGCAGAGTCCGAGAAAAACCTTTCCTTCTGATGCTGTCGACTCTTTAGTGCCTTGGAAGACATCTTCCCACATGGTCCACACGACTTGGGGTCGTGGTCAGGGCCGAGGCACCGAAGGCAGCAGTCATGTGTGTCGGTGAGAGACATAATTTTCTTTTTTTTTTTTTTTTTTAAACTTTTATTTTCATTTTATAACAATAACAATACACACAGTAATAAAACAAGGATGATTGCATCAAAATAAAATGGAATAAACCGGAAAATAACCCCATCAACCCTCCCCCCCTATGCTTCTTCTCTAGATAATAAAAAAAAAAAAGAAAAGAAAAGATATTAACCCAGGCATGGGGTCCATAGCAATTATGTTAGAACATAAACATAACAGTCATGATATACTATGGATCGAGAGAGAGATATAACTAGACAGTCAAGTGCGAGCATTTGGCCGACTGCACGAAATCTGTGAGTAATTTCCATTTAGACACCTGGTAGCGGGCCTGAAGGGAAGGGGTAGCCCTACGAGGAATTTGTTCAAACTTACTATATAGACAGACACAATTCCACCATTCTAGAGGACTCAGTGAAGAGCTATTTTTCCAATATTTCATGATTAACGATATGGCAATACCCATTAGAAAGTCAAGGAGGAAGTAAGCAGACTTCGGGAGAGAGGGGATGCCCGCTGCAGAACGGAGTCCCACTATTTTCCAGGAGAGTGGTTCAGTAAAGTGTAAGATAGATTGAATACGACCCCAGACCCGGCTCCAGTAGTGTTGTAGTGCGGGGCATTCGTACATGACATGAGTGAGGGTGCCTGTAGCTGCATGGCAAGTCCAACATTGATTACTCAGAGTGGAAGTCCATTTGGCCAGTCTATCAGGGGTATAGAAACAGCGATGGGCAAAGAAGAAAAGCGTCTGGGTTAAGGAAGCCGAGCGGGAAACACGAACCACTTTGCTCCAGAAGAGGTTCCAATGTTCAGGGGTTAGAGTTACACCCAATTCTCGCTCCCAAGTCTGCTGTGCAGAAGGGGGGACAGCATTCTGAGGAGCACAAAGAGTTTTATAAAAGGTGGAAGCAACACCGGACTGAGCCCCAATAAAGGAGACCACCTCAGTTATCCCTTGGTCATGAGGAGTTAGTGGGGGAAAAACCCCAGCACTCTTGAGACAGTGCTGCAACTGAAGCAGTTGAAAATAGTATTTAGAAGGAAGGCCAAACTCACAATGGAGCTCATTAATGGACTTCCAGCGAGCATTGTGAAACAGTTGATTGGGAGTCCAGATGCCTCTGGAATACCAGGGACTCCAGGCCACCGGCTTATGTTGAATTTGGAATCGAGCATTATGCCAAATTGGAAGCCTATCTAGTGGGCAAGCTAGGGAATCTAGGGAGCTGATGAGAACATTGAAGGAGCGAAGTGTATCCAGGAGCATTGGTGGATAGTGGGCATCCAGTGGGAAAGTCATTCCAGGGAGATAGCTAAGTGGAATGGGCTTACAGAGGTCTTCTTCTATATCTAACCATATTGGTCTGGACGGGAAAGAAGCGTCCAACCAACGGGCACCCTGTTTGAGAAGAAAAGAGAGGTGATAGTTGAAAAAATCAGGAAATCTTATCCCACCATGTTCCTTATCTGACTGAAGTTTATGTTTCGCTATTCTAGGCGGTTTGTTCTGCCACAAAAATCTGATCAACAGGCCCTCGATATCTTTGTAGGTGTGTCGAGGGAGAAGGCACGGTAACATTTCTAAGACATAATTAACCTTGGGAACAATCATCATCTTTATGGTATCCATACGGCCCCACCACGTAAGAGTAAGTGGAGACCAACGTTGGGTGAGCTTACGGACCTTGGTGATTAAATTTTTGACATTAAAAGCGACGGTTTCTTCGAGAGGATAACAGTAATGTACCCCTAAATATTTTACCATACGGGGCTGCCATACAAAAGGAAAGGTTTGCAAGTCTGCTTGGTGAACCTGGTGGTTTAGGGGAAAGGCGACTGATTTGGTCCAATTAATTTTGTAACCTGAAAGTTGAGAATAGCGGTCAATTAGATCCAGAACAACAGATACGGAGTCTAAGGAAACAAAAAGCATAAGATCATCTGCATACGCTGAGACTTTTATATCCCGACGGGGAAAGGGAGCGCCGTGGATATGTGGAGACTGACGGATTAACAGGATTAGGGGTTCTAACGCAAGATCAAAAAGTAAGGGGGAAAGTGGGCACCCCTGACGGGTGCCTCTTTGCAGTAAAAATGGCTGGGACTTCAATGTGTTGGCACAGACACTAGCAGTTGGTTGAGAGTATAGCACTTGAAGGCAACGGAGAAAATTATCGCCGAAACCAAACCAACGGAGGGTCGCAAATAGGAATGGCCATTCTAGCCGGTCAAAGGCTTTTTCGGCATCTAGGGAAAGGCCAACCAATGGACGATCGTGGGAGGCCATATTAGTTAGTACATGACAAAGAGTCCTGGCATTATCAGCAGTTGATCTGCCGGGAATAAATCCACATTGATCTGGATGTATTAAAGTGGTCATTTTGTGAGAGAGCCGAGTAGAAAGAATAGTGGCGAAGATTTTATAATCTGCGTTAAGCAGGGAGATGGGTCGGTAATTGGCTGTCAGGTGTGGGTCTCTCCCCTCCTTCTCAAAGACCACTATGTTGGCCTCTGAAAAGGAACCAAGGGAGGATCCGTCGGCTACTAGGGTAGTAAAGTATTGCTGCAAAAACGGGGCCAGATCAGAGCTGAAAGTTTTGAAGAACTCAGCCGGAAGGCTGTCTGGACCCGCAGCACGGCCGGAGGCACATCTTTTAATTGCATCCTGTATTTCCACAAGAGTAAACGAATGATCAAGGGCCGTGCATTCCTCAGCCGAGAGAGTAGGACGCTGTACACCAGCTAACAAGCGGTCGAAATGTTCAGGAACAAACTCACATTCAGATTTATACAAGCTAGCATAAAAATCGCGAAAAAGCTCTAAAATCTCATGATCTTTTGTGACAAGGCCATTCCCAGATGGGCTTCGGAGAGCTGCTACCCGTTTGGCTTCTTTTTTCCCCTTCAAAGCATTAGCTAGTAGTTTACCAGCGCGATTATTTTCCCGGTAATACAATCCCTGCTGGGATGCTATATTTCTAACAGCGGCATTATGCAAAATCTTGTTGTACTGAAAACGGAGACGTTGCAAGCGAAGCAGAACACATGGGTCTGTTCGGGACGTAAGAATACGTTCACCAGCCTGTATCTGTTGTTCAAGGATCACCAATTGTTGCCTTCTTTGTTTCCCAAGACGGATTTGATAACTAGTCACCGTGGCTCGAATAGACGCCTTAAAACCCTCCCACCAGGCCCAGTTCGTTGTGTCAAGGGGAGAGTTAAAATGAAAGTAATCTTGTATGGCAGCCCGTATTACAGTGTGAAAATCCTGTTGGTCTAGGAGAGACCTATCAAAAGACCATGCTCGGGGACTTGCATTTTGCGCAGCAGTGTGTATCGTAAAAGATATGGCAGCATGGTCTGAAATGTGCAAGGGGTGAATCTTAGCCATACCAATCTGCGATACCAATGTTTTAGATACAAGAAAAAAATCTATTCGGGATTGTGATTGGTGAGGAGCGGAGAAAAAGGTAAAATCCAAATCAGAAGGATTCAATAACCTCCATATGTCCACCAAAGCCAAATCAGCGATCATAGCTGTAAGTATGGAGAGACTCTTGGGTGGACCACAGGTTCTAGGCGGCTGCCGATCCACCAAAGGGTCGAGGACCTGATTAAAGTCTCCTCCCAGTATTAGTGGGGTATGAGCGGAGGCTTGCGCAGCTTGTGCAATTTTAGCAAAAAAACCAGGATTGTCAACATTTGGAGCATAAATACAAATACACGTGAATTCTAGATCCCCCACTTTGAGATGAGCGCGAGCCCATCTACCCTCATTATCTGAGCTAATATCTAGCACGGTGGCCTGCAGGGATTTCTTAACAAGTATGGCAACACCACAGCGTTTAGCAACAGCGGGAGAATACGCCACAACAGCATAAGGCTTGACATTAAGCTTTAGTGTTTCTTTAGCATTTAAATGCGTTTCTTGAAGCAGTACTAAATCAGCATGCTCCGTATTCAAATAGCTAAGAATTTTCTTCCTTTTGATTGGACTATTGATACCTTTGACATTCAATGATAAGAGCTTACAGAAAGCCATCTAGTAATATACAAAATTCTGAGAGAACATGAAGTTGCACATTATTCCCTAAACTATGCATATTGGTAGCAAATGACTGTACACACGACATGAAATAATAAACTTTTGGTAGAAAGCATAAATAACCCCCAAAAAAAAAGAGACAGGCACCGAAGTGCACTAGAGAAGAAGCAAAACCCCAACTATTACTGGCGACCATGAGTCTGCGGGGGGAAGCCCCAGAGAAGGCCCGATACTGGCCATACTCCCTGCAGCAGGAACAAGTCCCGGGAGCCACCGAAGGGTGCAGAGAAGCAGGATGGCGGTTCAAAGAAGTAGGTCAGGAGAGCAGTCCAACCGCGTCCGCAGCGAAATCACTGCGATAGGCCCCAATGAGGTAGAGATTTAAGAGAGCTTTGAACAGCAACACAGCTTGATGGTAACATCAACGCATCAGTTCAGCTTCTTTAGAGTCCAAAAATGCAGCGAGGAGGTCAGGATCCTCGAAGGTCCTGGTATGGTTATGCAGCGTAACGCGTAGCTTTGCCGGATACAGGAGACCAAATCGGGCCTGCAGTTGCTGAAGGCGAGGGCGATAAGCAAGAAGCTTCTTTCGGCGGTCCATCGTGGGCTTAGAGAGATCAGGGAAGAAAGACACTTTATGCCCATCTATCTCGAGGTGATGATTAGCCCGGGCAGCAGCCAGAATTTGCTCAGCTTGTTGATAGCGCAGTAGCCGAAAAATGATGGGCCTGGGAGTCGTCCGGTTGAGCGCCATATTAGTGGGGACACGATGTGCCCGGTCTATCTCCAGGTCCTTAAGAAACGTCGTCTTCAATAGAGAGGGTAGAATATTGCCCAGATATTCCCGCAGATCTCCTGCTTCTACGCCCTCTGGAGCTCCAATGAGTCGAATGTTATTGCGACGAGCTCTATTATTGCTATCTTCAAGTTCCTTTTGAAGGAGCAAAATCTGGCGTTCAGCTTTATCGATCTTCACCATTCGCACCGCGTGCGATTCAAGAGTCTCCGCCATTTTGTCTTGGCGCAACGAGAGGCCCTCGAGCCTTTCCTGCATCATGGTAAGGTCCTCACGCATGGCGCGGATCGCTTCTCCGTTGGATTGTACCAGTTCCTTTACACCACGAATCTCCTCGAGTATCACCCGCTGCATTTCAGGGCTCTCACAGAGCGGCGCCATCTTATGCGGGGAAGGCAGTTCCGTTTTGGAGCGTTTGCCGTGCGACGAAGTGGGGGAGCCGAAATCTAGGCGCTGTGGTTTAGGTCCCGCCATCCCTCCGATGCGCCCCGGCGATTTTAAAGCAAAATAGTGAAGTTTTGCAGGAGTTCAGTCAGGATTCTGTGTAGGCCTCTCGGGAGCTTCAGCACAAGGCGTCTACCCCGTTGGACATCAGGCTCCGCCCCCCGAGACATAATTTTCTTACACCGATCACACTTTTTGAAACCACTGGAAGCCATCGGGGAAAAAATAGCCCCAGCGAGGTCAAAAGACCGGCCTTCTAGTGAAAAAATGAAAAAAGGGCGCGAACGCCATCCACGAAGGGCAAAAAACGAAAAATGAAGAAAACGGGCTCGATACCGGTGTACCGAACCCGGGGGGAGGGGAACCGGCGTCGAACCAGAGAAAAATAGCGAAAATCGCCAAAGAAAAAAATCACTTTTATCCGGGAGAACAGGACACACGTCCGATGGGCTTCTCGGAAAAAAAGAGACTGAGGTAAGATGGCACCTTTAGGCGGGAAGGGAACCGTGCATGCGTGCCAGCATTCCCAAAGGCTTTCATGGAAAGCTGGGGAAATGCTCCTCTGGGGCTTCATCGGCGCCGATGACACACATATGTGAGGACTGACTTCCTGCTTGGTCCTGGAGAATATTTATTTATGAAAAGAGTGGCGGATCCATGGAATAGTCTCCCAGTGGAGGTGGTAGAGATGAGGACAGTATCTGAATTCAAAAAAGCATGGGACAAACACAGAGGATCTCTAAAGGAAAAAAGGGGACTATTGTAGTAGTTGATATGGAAGGACAGACTAGATAGGCCATGTGGTCTTTTTCTGTCACCATTTTTCTATGTTTCTATGTTTCTTAAAAGGCACACTGTTGGTTTAATTGGTTATTTGTCCCTTAGGATATTTATTCAGAGGGACTTATTTGTAATCCAGCCAGGAAGATAGAGATAGGAAACTTCCCTGATATTTATTCATGAGATATATTTGCATATAGCTAAGAGCCCATGTAGTTTGCGTATTTTATTTATCCCAAAACATGTTTGTCTCTTTCAATGTCTGGAGTTGCTCTCCTATGTCACAATGTTAAATGTCATTCTCTAAGAAAGGACCCAGCGTTCAGATTGCAAACTATCCACTGAAGTGAACAGTTATTTGAACAACGTTAAACCTAAGCAATTAATGCGGTAAGCAGAGCTGCTAAACCACATTAATTGCAGTGAACAGATTATTCAGCACCATTATTTTATTTATTTAGCAATGCTTATACTCGTATACCACTTTACACTGGGTTAAAGGCAGTGTACATTCAGGTATGGTATATATTTCCCTTGCCCCCCGAAGGGCTCACAATCTACATTTTGTACCTGAGGCAATGGAGGGTTAAGTGGCTTGCCCAAGGCCACAAGGAGTGCCTGTGGCACTAGATACCCCAGTCCCTCCAGCCCAAAGTTGCTGTCCTCCAGGGGGATACGAGCCCAGTGATTGATATACAGAGAACTCAGGCAGTGTGTTCAGGTTATTGTCAGTTACCAGAATTCCCATGTCCCTCCCTTATGTATCTTTTACCTGAATTATATTAATGATGATGTTTAAGTTTGTAGTTTTTATTTTACACCTTTTTATACTGCTTTATCATTTCAGTTAAAGTGGTTTACATGGTAACTTAAACTTGGGACTTGTACATTAAACAGGGATATTGATAACTTGGATTTTCCTGAGGCAATGGAGAGTTAAGTGACTTGCCCAAGGCCACAAGGAGGGTTAAGTGACTTGCCTAAGGCCACAAGGAATGCTAATGGGAATCAATCCCTGGGCTCTTGGATCCCAAGCCAGTGCTCTAACCATTAGGCTACTCCTCCAGGTTGTTGACCCACCAAGTTTGTTTTACCAAAAGCCATCTGGTCATTGAATTTGGATATGTAAACCACTGTGAAGCCTACTATTGGGTAACAAGTGGTATATCAAATAACTTTTAAGAGAGTCTTTTCCATGTTCTGTTCAGCGCTGCATATGCCTTGTAGCGCTATACAAATGATCAGTAGTACTTGTAGTAGTAGTAGACTAAATTAATTCAATATCTGGGTTTAAGGTTCTATGCTGGTAGCTAGCCGCGCTGGGACCCTTCCTGTAAAGTCGCAGTATGGACAGGATGAAGGCAGGTTTCCTTAAGGTTGCTGGAAAGATACTGCATCAGGGCTTGCACAAGGGAGTTTGTGGTCCAAGGCAAATCTTCAGGGCAATTTCTCTGAATGGGTTAATTTTGTACATCACTCAAATAAATCCCACACCAGGAGTACTTAACAAAACCACACCAAAAAAACTCCCAGTCACACTTAAAATGTTTTTCAAAAAATATTTTTAAAAAGACTTTCAAATATTAACAAAAGCCCACCTCATTGCCTCTAATGTTTTTTTATTATTATTATAAAAAGTTTCTACCTGAAGAGCGGGGCACACAGCTACTAAAAGAGCATAAATTCCATTTAAATTTTTTGTTAGTGATATTGCGGAAGGGCTGTCAGGTAAGATTCGCCTCTTTGCGGAAGATACCAAAATCTGCAATAGAGACACCCAGGAAGGTGTAGATAACATGAGGAGGGATCTAGCTAAGCTTGAAGAATGGTCTAGAATTTGTCAGCTGAGATTTAATGTTAAAAAATGCAAGGTCATGCATTTAGGCTGCAGCAATCAAAGGGTGCAATATAGTATAGGGGGTGAAGTACTTCTGTCCACAAAAGAAGAGCAGGACCTAGGTGTGATTGTGTCTGATGATCTTAAAGTAACTAAACAGATAGAAAAGGTGATGGTGAAAGTCAAAAGGATGCTTGGGTGCATAGGGAGAGGAATGGCCAGCAGAAGAAAGGAGGTGATAGTGCCTCTATGTAAGTCTTTGGTGCAACCTCATTTGGAGTATTGTGTGCAATTCTGGAGACCGCACCTTCAAAAGGATATAAACAGGTTGGAGTCGGTGCAGAGGGTGACTACTAAAATGGTTAGCGGTCTTCATTATAAAGCATATGAGGACATAGCTAAGGATTTTAATATAAATATCTTAGAGGAAAAGTGGGATTGAGATGATATAATTGAGACGTTTCATTACCTCCGTGGCATAAATGCACAAGAGGAGAGTCTCTTTCGATTGAAAGCAAGCTCTGCTACGAGGGGACATGGGATGAGGGTGAAGGGAGATAGACTCAGGAGAAATATGTCAAAATATTTCTTTACAGAAAGAGTGGTAGAGGCGTGGTATAGTCTCCCAGTGGAGGTGGTGGACACGAGGACAGTATCTGAATTCAACAAGGCATGGGACAAACACAGAGGATCTCTAAAGGAAAAAAGGGGACTGTTGTAGTGGTTGATATGGAAGGACAGACTAGATAGGCCATGTGCCGTCATGTTTCTATGTTTCTATTTTATTAGGGAAGGAAAGGCCTTTGCGATTTAGTTGTACTCCCTCTATACGGCAGAATCCTGCCTAAAGGGGAACGTGCTTCATCTCACCATCACTGGCCAAAAAACTCCCCAGGTTTTTATTCATCACCAATCAAATGCTATTTTTACTATAATTTTGAACTTTTCAATTAAAAAAATTTGGCAAAGATATTATTGCGTTTTAAAGCGGTGACTAGCACTCTAGTACCACCTGCCATTATCACTGTGCCTGAAACAGCAAGAACAACAGACTTCACTGGAGGAGACGGCAAACGAACGGCACAATATTACTCATCTTGCATCAGGCAGCTCTTCAGGCAGAACGATCACCTGCGGTCACCCAACACTAGGGTTGCCAACTGGCTCCAGATGCGCCCGGCAGGCTTGATCCAGTCCTGAGTTTACTCCATTGCATGCAGGTAGATGTAGTTCTGATTTCTCCATTGCACTCCATAAGAAAAGCAAGACTACAAGTCCCTGCATGCAATGGGGTAAACACAGGACTGGATCAAGTCTGTCGGGCGCATCTGGAGCCAGTTGGCAACCCTACCCAACACAGATCTTCATTTCGCCGACTCCGGCTTCATCAGGGGTGATTATCTCACAGAAATAGCATTTGATTGATAATAAATAAAAAACTGAGGAGTTTTTTGGCCAGTGATGGTGAGTTGTAGCACTTTCCCCTTTAAGCAGGTTTCTACTGTATAGAGGAAGTACAACTAAACCGCAGAGGCCTTTTTCTTCCCTGGTAAAATTTGAATGGAATTTACGCTCTTCTTGTAGCTGTGTGTGCTGTTCAGGCAGAAACCTTTTTATAATAATAGTAAAAAAAATTTAGAGGTAATGAGGTGGGCTTTCATTAGTACTGGAAAATCTTTTTTAAAATCTTTTTTGTAAAACATTTTGAGTGTGACTGGGAGTTTTTTTGGTGAGGTTTAATTTTGGACATAGCATCACAGTCATGAACTTCACCTCTAAACCAGGGTATGTGGAGTATGATCTTAGTCTCTCAAATTTACTGCTAATACTCGGCGTAGTACTTGCATCGTGCCAAATAGAGCCTCCTTCTAGAGTTTGCAACGTGTAAGATGCATGGGTAATTTGTCAAGGTGTGCTTGGAAATTCCTCTCAATGAAGCCTATGGCACCCAACACGATGGGAAATATCTTGCTTTCTTTTTGCCACATTTTCTTGGTCTCTGACTGCATTTCTTGGTACTTAAAGATCTTCTCCCTCTTGATGTGATTCACAGAATAGATGCTTGGGATTGACACCTCTATAATCCATACCGTTCTGCTGTTCTTCTCTTTTACCATAATGTCAGGTTTCCTTGAATCCAGCCTTTTATCGGTCAGAATGGGGATATCCCAGTTGATCATAATCTCGCGCCCACCTCAATTATCTTTAAACTCTTAGGGGTATGTCTACTCAGCTGGGCTAACAGTTAACCCGGGCTATCTGCAACTAGGTTCCATGATATTCAATGGGACCTAGTTGCCGATAGCCCAGGTTCACCGTTAGCCTGGTTTAGTAGGCATGCACCTTAGGCTCCCCTATCCTGAGATTATGATAACTAAACTCAACAATTATAATCACCCCACCTTCAGGCCTCTCTGTAGTCCTGTGAAAAGTGCACAATTGGGCAGTGTTTATTTATTTGTAAACCAAAAATACTAAACAAACTAAAGTATAAACTTAAAATCACAACTAAAAAACTTATGAAACATAATAAGTCAAATAAACTCCAAATAATCATTACTCATACAGTAAGCTTATGTAATGCGAAACAATGTTTGCCTTTGAGTCAATGAAGACTCCTAGTGACCCAGCAGCTCCTGGGTTTTCTTGGCAGTGTGACCAGAAGTAGATTGCCTGGTGTTTCATCTGAGACAATGGAGGGTTAAGTAAACTTGCTCAAGGTCACAAGGAGTGCTAGTGGGAATCAAACCTTGATCTCTATGTTTCTAAATATTACCTTTTGCTGTATATGTAAACATAACAAGGGCAGTTTCCAAAAGCTATTTACCTTCTGCCTTTGACACAATCTCCCACAGCATCATGCTGCGGCACCTCCAAGAAATTGGCCTACACAACAATATGCTAGCATGGTTTCAATCGTACTTCAGCAACCGGCAACAACAGGTCAAATACAGAATGAACAGATCGACACCCTTCCCCATACATCAAGGAATAACTCAAGGCTCATCACTCTCATCACTTTTATTTAACATCTACATGCAACCTATATGCAAAATCATCAAGAAACACAAAATACAATACAAAGTATGTGCCGACGACATCATGGTGTATGCCCCACTTGATATAATCAAGCTTGACCTCTCAACAATGCACTATGTGTGGATCACATGACTCAACAATTACAACCTGTCTATAAACTACAAAAAGACAGAAGCACTCCTTGTCACAAGGCATACTTCATTCATCCCACCGTAATCAATGAACATACAGCAAAGGCCCATAACAGTTAAAAAAGAGATCAAATACCAAGGCATCATCCTAGACCAGCACCTCACCATGCAATCTCACATATTTAGAACCACCGCAAACGTCTACCATAAAATGAAAGTGATCAGGAGGCTAAAACCGATCATGGACCAAGATCACTTCCGCATCATCTACCAAGCAGTAATCTCCCCAACGCTTGACTACTGCAACTCACTTTACCAGGGGCACCCAAAACAAACCATCATGCCACTCCAAATAGCACAAAATACAGCAGCACGACTCATCACAGGAACACCCAAACAAGAGCACATCACCCCTATACTTGACCAATTACACTGGCTCTCAATACACTCCTGTATCAGATTCAAGACAACCTTAAACATTTTCAAAATCATCCATCAATCTTCCGCCAACATCCTGCAAGACCTCGTAATAAGATGTACAAGCACCCGACCCAGGAGAAACAACAACAAACATATCATCATCACACCCCTCGATTACCAAAAAAAACAAAGAATCTACATGCGGAAGAGTGCTCTCATTGTATGCCCCATCAATATGGAACTCGCTCCCAGATGACATGAGAGCTATAATAGACATGAAAGACTTCAGGAAGAGCTGAAAACACTACTCTACACAAACCACCTGGGGCACATTACTTAACAAGCTGACTGACATAAGGACCCAACTACCACCCATCGACCCTAAGCCATGGACTAATAGCTTCTCCTCAACACCACGGACTGAATTATACACAATCTGTCATACGACTATGACATTGTACATAAGTTTACCTGTTACTGACCCACCCCTCCCCCTCTCTTGTATAATAGTTAAGCTCCCCCTGTTTATTTATTATTTATTTATTTTATTTACATTCTCTTATATACCGCACTATTCGGCATCAGCGCGGTTCACATAGAACAAAAAGTCTCAGTACAATAACAAGCATGAGTTTACAGATAACAAGGGAAGGAACTTGGATAACAAGGGAAACTATTTACAGTCTATTTACAGATGTAACACTACTGCATGGATACAAGTTATTAAGTTATAAGCGTTCATTGTATAATAGTTAAGTTATAATGTAAACTGCTTTGACTGAAGGATAAAGCAGTATAAAAAAATGGTTAAATAAATAAATAAATGGGCTACTTAACAACTGCTCACTCTTCCCACAGGTAAAAGTACACACCAATGGCTCTATGAGGTTCTCAGGAACTATTGTTCTGCTTTGACTGTAGCTTCTTAGAAGCTGACATCCTAGGTGACCACCTAATTTGCCTAATATTTAAGCTGGCCCTGGACCGTATGCACCCTTCCCCTACACAGACAGACAGCAGTGCCCCTACAGTGTTCATGGCACTAAGGCTGTCCTGCAACATGCAGCTGGATTTCCAAGCAATCCAGCCAAAGCTTGCATGCCCTTCCTGTGTCCACACACTGTGACCCACTTTGCCAGGGTTATCAGAATGAATACAGGGCAGAGTGTTAAGTGCTAATTGATGGTAAATATTAATGTATCCCCCCCCCCTAGAGAAACAAACCAAAAGATTCCAGACTCAGACCTGCAGCCCCACTTCAGCCATCAATAAGGGATGCATTGATCAAAAACATTTCAAGTGAAGAAATTGGCTGATAAGAGAGGGATATAAGGAGATGGACAATGACCTGAAAGTTAAAGCAAGAGGAATAGCAAACAGCTTCTTTGAGATATTTCATCTATCAGTTAATGCAAACAAAAATATTAAGCTTCCTATTTTCCATTCTGACTTCTGAGAACAGAAAGGCCGCGGGCCTCGTGCCCGCTAGCCACCGTTAACCGGGGGGGCGGCAGGTGCGTGGCCCCGGCCCCCACGAGGCGTCGGGAGGAGGTCCGCGTCAGCGTGGCTTTGGCTGGACCCCATTGGCTCCCGAGTGTGAGTGGCGGCGCGGGAGCCAATGGGGGATCGGCTAAGCCTGGGGGAGGTGGGGCCAAGGCCGAGCGAGCCGGCAGGAGCGTCAGTCACCGGGGAGCGTTGGAAGGTGGCTGGCGTGGCTGCCTTCTCCAGCTGGGACCTTCTTCTTTTTTATCCCTGGGCTGCAGGAGCAGCCGAAGAAAGGTGTCGTGTTGATATTTAACAAAAAAAAAAAAAAATGAATTGGGAGCTACTCCGGTGACAAGCCGGCAGCTGCATTTTTTAAAGAATGACAGCAAAGGCTGCAGAGGCGGGCTTTCAGTGCCCCATGCTCCCGCGACTGGCACTGCAGTTGACCTGCGTGCTCGTTTTGGTCCTGCCAGTGCCTGGACTTGATCATGGGGAGCCATGAGTGCCGCGAATGTCCCCGATTGCGGGGAAGGGAGGCTGTGTAGCATCAGGGGGAGCTGCAAGTGCCGCAACTGTCCCCGATGCAGGCCTGCAGGCCCGCAGCTGTTCCCAATCATTGTGGGAGGCCACTGGACTGTGAGGGGGATACTTGAGAGTCAGGAGGCTTTTGGGTCCTGGAGGCCCAAAGAAAGGTACTGGGTTATTGGTAGTGCCCAGGATGGACTCGGGACTGGAGGGGAGGAAGACTAGGGGAGGGGAAGAGGTGATTAGGGGATCTCAAGGGGGGAGGGGAGCGGTTCTTAACGGGCTCGGGTGCCCCTTAAAATGGTCAAAACTAGCTGAATTTAAAAATTAAATATGAACTAGTTTGGAGAGATTTGAAGAGGTAGGAGGGATTTCAGGAGCCCCTAGTGATTATTTAAGGTGTCTGAAAACTACATTTGCTTAAAATGTCTGCTGTTTGTTATTAGGGGGCGGAGTCTTGGCCCAGTTATAAAAGTTAATATTTTGCAAAGTTTGAAAATTCTGTGAGGTCCAGCAGATGGGCTAAAGAGGCAGGGCACCTAGAAAAGTAGTTTTATGTAGCGTTAATAGGTTTGAAAGTCATGATTTTAGTGCTTTCTAATGCGAAATCGAAAACAGTTTCTGAGTGTTCAAAGTAGTCTAAAACCTGTGCCACTGTTATAAAGAACTGAATTCTGAATAAAGTGGGTTACAAAAGTGATTTTTAGCATAAACATATACGTTTATTTAATGTAAAGTACCAGTATGTAAGGGGAGGGGAGAGTGCTATCTCTTGCAACACTATTGCTACAGGGTACAGCTGATTTGAAGTATAGTTGTGACGTACTTTACTGAAAACCTGTAGTACTGTGTATACTCTTAAGGAAACAGCTGGAAAAATTTCTAAATCGGGGGGTGGCAGTGGAACGGTGAGGCAGGACAGTCCGGTTGGGCAGGGTTTAAGGGGCCAGTGGGGCTAGCCATGTATTCCGGGGGCTTTTCTCCGGCAGCCTGGGATCAGGGGCGGGGCAGGAGACAGGGATCTTCCGGGCTGTGTGGTCGGGAGGGTGCGCTCTCCTGGGGTTTTCGCTGCTCCCCTGCAGTGTGTTCTGCTTTATCTTTACAGATGCTGCCTGGAGGATTGCTGGTACGTCGCGGTTCGGTGAGTGCGCGGCGGATGGTGCAGGGAGTGAGCGGCTCTGGAGACGACGGGGATCCGGAGGACGTGTTGCTGTTGGACAGCGGGCATGTGGATCTGGACGGTGGTGCGCGGGTGCCCAGGCCCATGTCTGCTGGGGCAGGTGAGTCGCCGGTTGGGGGGGTACTAAGGGGGTGGGGGGGTAAGGAAGCTCAGAAGCGGCAGCACTCCTGTAGTCTGCACCACGGGTCAGGGCCCTCGTCATCTGCATCTTGCAGGGCATCGTCATTGTCGCGGGGTGCGGAGAGGGGGTGCGAGCGGAGGGTGGCTGTGGCTTACGGGAGCCATGTCGGGTGGGGCCCACGCTTGCTTAGATTTCTGAACTATGAGGGGGGGGGGGTGCCGCGCAAGTTATGGAAAAGGATCCGGGGAAGGCGGGATATGGGCATTTTAGGCTTCTGGAGGGTAGGAAGAGGTCCGGCGATACTAGCGGAAGAGAAGGGCGGGTGCGTGAGCTGGAAGGGCAGGTGCGTGAGCTGGATGGGTGTGAAAGGTTGCGCGTACCTGGACAAGGCCTTCCTGAAGTACGCCGGGGTATGGGGACGCCCATCCTGGGGCAGTGTGGGCTGCTGGTCGCCTATTCTGACTGTAGCTTGGAAGCGGCCCGGACGTATGAGGGTGGGCATGGCTCAGCTAGGATGGGAAGTTTTGGGACAAGAGGGATGTGCGTAGGTCATTCTCGCGGGGAACGCAGGATAGCAGCCTATGGCTGCCGCAATTGGCGGACAGGGGGGGCACAGGTGGTGGTGGGGGAACAGGAAGGGGGAGTGGCGGTGCTAAGGGGTGCGGCTCGGCCCTTTCGGGGGGGAAGAGAGCGGTTGGGGGGAGCTGGGGACTTATGCTGGCGGTTGACACGCCCCCTGCCCCTTTCCGGATTGTGTCGGCATAGCGGTTCCGTCTGTGGCGGGGGGCGTTTCTCACTCGAATGCGTTCAAAAGGGGGCTGCGGTTGGCTCTCTTCCCACCCCCAAGCAGTAAGGATCTATGGAACCTGGCTTCGACACCTCTTCGAATTGAGGAGCTGTGGCCCTGGAAGGGATGGAGGGGGGCTTGAGGGGGATGTCTGTACGAGCTCTCTTTTCGTTAAAGGGGAGGGTTGGACAAGATGAGGGACGGAACTCACTTTCGGTGCGGCACTGCGCTCTGATTGGAGTGGCTACCTGGCAGCGGATGTGGCTTTGGGCAGGGCAGCGAGAGCGTGCCGAGGAGGGAGCCGGGGAAGTACCGACTGATCCACCACTGTATCACTTTTTGGGGGTGGAGCTAGACACAGTGAACACGGTGGAGTGCTGGCCTATAGGGGAGGTGGTTTGGCGGCGGGTTCTGCTTGCCAACATGATTGGAGTTTGTCAGACGGCTGCCTGGGTGAGAATCTTCACAGTCTTGGCAAGTGCATATATCTATATGGTTTGCAAGGGATTGTGGGCAATGCAGTTCATTCACACCAGACACAGCTGCTCACAATAATTAGTTGTGCTTTTGGGTAAAGCCAATAAGATATTTATTTATGGGGTTATTTCTCCCAACACAGATATGCTTGGTAGCACATAAATCAGGTTACTTGCTTTCAGTGTTAAACTTGGAAAAACAAAATCAAGAAAACAACATTTGAACTTGTCAGGCAATCAAAGCAAAAGAAATAAGACCTGGTTGGCAACAAACTGGTCTTTTCTGTAGGCTTTAGCTAATATTCTCTTAGCAATGTATCAAGCAACAAACAAAAGCCACAAAGAAGAGAAAAACCGTTCTTTTCAGGTTAACTTCTTATATCTTCCCACATAGATTCAGAAGTGATTCTCTCAGAGCTCACAAGCAATTAGGTAAGGCTCAATTGCTAGCAGTTATCAGGCTGAAACCCCTTAGCTGGCTTGCTTTCTACTGCGTGGCTAAAAATCCTACTCAGGAGCTTTTCTGAGTAGATTAAAGAACAAGTTTGTATTTCTTTGTGATGGTTGCTGTATTTTATAACAGAAAATCACCAAAGGAGTTTAGACAGAGAGCAGTCCATGTAAACACTTTCTTCATCTGCTATCATTCCCTCTTCTTCAACAATCATGGGCTCAATATCATGGATTGGCACAGATGAATATCTCAATGGAGCACTTTCAGGAGAATACTTGTTTCCCTGCTGTCTTTCAAGGTTATAGCTAGGGCATAGATCAGTGTTCATACCTGAGCTTCCATTGCTGTTAGAGTTCCTCTCTATATAGCCTGGCCAGTATGTAGTCCAGTTCTTATGTCCAGCCTTCCAATCCAGATCCCTGGACACTGGATCTCTCTTCACATACCTTCTGGCACGGGTCTTAGGGTCCCTTCCACGTGCAGCCGTCTCCCTCACAGGTACCGTCTGGAGATTCCTAGCTCTGCAGCACCATTCCTCTGGCTTTCCCCAGTCCAATGGTGTATGCTGGCCCTTGGAATGCCTTCCAGTATACGTACTGCTATGAACTCCTGTAGACCTCCCAAAGGCTTTTCTCTTCTTTCTTCCAAAGGGTTTCTTGCCCTCTCTGTCCGTCCGGTTTGACTTCTGCCTCTGATGATCCTCCAGATGAAACTGAGGATATCCAAGCTGATCATGAAGATGATGATGATCCTGAGGATCCAGATGAGGATCAAGATGAGGCTGATTCTCTGTAGAATAAACTCTACCTTTATTCTGCTTAGATGAGTGCTCCTCCCTAACACAGCGCAGCTGTGCTGAATCAGGCCCTGCCCTTTGAGATGAGTGCTTAGGGATTACCTCATAGCCCTCCTGATTGAAGATACGTTTCCCCACTTCAGCTCCTCTAATGGCTGCTGGAAACCTGGTGCATTCTGGGACTGGTAGTCTTTTATGGGAAAATTCTGTTTTCTTATTTCTACCAGAACTGACAGGTTGCTTGTTCAGAGTCACTTCACCTTTCCTATAGCTCCTTCCTGAGCTATGATAAGCTTCCTTATCACAAGTTTCTACGCGAACGCTGCGGTACTTGTCGGCCCGAATGGGCTTTTGGACCGTCGCGTGTCGGGTGCTTCCGCTGGGTGGGGTTCTGGTGTCGGTTGTCACAGCCGGCATCGGCTGTCCTTAAGCCACATCAGGGTGTCGCAGGGTGTGGGGGCTGATTTGGGTGCTTGGGATCCGTTCCTAGGAGGTTTCAATGGGTTTCCGTTTTAATGGAGAAGAAAATTTACACGGGGGATGTGCAGCTTTGCAGATGCGGTAGGCGGCTGGGGGTTGGGTTGGTATTTTGGGGCTCCAGGTGTGCGGGGTCATGGCTGCAAGCTTAGCGGGTGGCGAGTATAATTGATATCATAACTGGGCTTGGGAAGTTCCCCATCCTGGTGGCGTTGCATCGGTGGCCCAACATGTGGGGTAATCGCAGGTGTTCGGGTGGTGCGATAGCGCAGAGGTGGTTTGCGTGATCAACCACTTTTCCCAGCGGGATCGGGTTGGATTTTGGCTCGAGGGGCAGATGCCGTGGGATTGCAGGTCCCCGAGCAATTGTTGCCGGCAGCTATGCGGACCTGCCGTGGGGTACAGTGTCGGCAGCGACATGGAGGGTGCATTGGCGGGACTGTGTGAGCGTAGTTGCATTGCTGGTCTCGTAGAGTTGGCAGCAGGGTCCGGTGGAGGGCCATCTCGTGGGCCAGTACGTCGAGAACAACACGGTCGGCAGTCTGGGCGCATGTAGCGGGGTTTTTTGCCTTTTCTCGGAGGCAGTGGGTTGGGGGCATCTGGGGGAGGTTGCTGGTTCTTAGGCTGCTGCGGGGGGGGGGGGGAGAGAGTGCGCATCCTTCGCTGGGTGACCGGCGGCTGCCTGTCACGCTTAGGCTACGGAGAGGGTGGTGTGCAGCGTTCCCCTCTGTGTCAGCGGCATGGCATTGAGTTCAAGTTGTGTACGGCTGTGTATTGTCTCGCCTTCTTTTAAGGCTTTCCGGGTGGGGAGCTTGTGGCTGCAAACAGAGGGCGGAAGCAGATGGTGCCTTGCTGTTTCAGCAGGTGCAATTACCTCTGGGGAGTGTGTATTGATTGGACTGGATCCCAGACTGTTTCGAGGGGTAGAGGGGTGGGGGTACTTCGGAGGGCAGTATGTGCTTCCTCTCCATGCCAGGTTGCAGCCTGGGAGGCCTATCTGCGTGCAGGATCTGGGGGGGGGGGGTTCCTCTTGGTGCAGGCGGATGCCTGAGCACTAATCAGTGCTAACGCGGTTTTGTGGCGGACGCGTTGCCAGTTGGAGCTGGATCCGGTCCACTTTTGCTCCTTCTGCGGGGTGGGCTGAGCGGGAGAGTCAGCGGATGGACTGCTGGCAGTCGAGGGCCTTTCAGGGGTTTGTGCGGTTATGGGGGGTGGGGGGGGGGCTTAGCGGGTGCTAACTGTTATTTTCTTTTAGTTGTCGGCCGGACTCCAGGTTGCTGCTGGATGATCGGCTCTTCGATTCCCGGGCAGCGCCAAGGCCATTGGGGTAACACATGGGGTTGCCCGCCTCTGAGGTGACCGTCTCATGGCTGGGCAAGCGTGGTCTCCGGAGGGGGCCGCTGCTGCCTTTGCTTCGGCACCTGGGACGCGAGACGGGTGTGCCTGGGTTACGGTTGCTGAAGTTGGGAGGCAGCGATTGGGCGGCCAAGACGGGTAAGTTACTTATTGGTGCAGCGAACGGTGATTGGGCTGCGGTGCTGTTCATGTGGGACATTGTGGTTGGGGTGGTCAGACATATTTCCAAGGCCTGCTTGCTGGGTCCACCAGTGGTGGTCTCGCGGGTTGATTACACATTAATCGGCCGGTTGGCCGGTGGGTGTGTCCGCAGGGTTGATGGCTGATTTTGCTCATGGATAGAGGTGGAGTGTGCCGGTTTATGGTGGCAGGGTGGGGTGCGTCTATCCCCGGTGGGGGTGGCTTTGTTCCTACACGGCTGGCAAGAGGCTTTGGGAATATGTGGCGCAGGGAAGGGTGACTGGTCGCAGCTTGCCGTGGGGGGTGGCTCAGGGTCGGTGGTCCCTGAGCCTGTGGCAGGATCCCGGAGGTGTCCGGGGTCCGGAGCCGGTGGCAAGATGCAGGGCGGGGGTGGGGTACCCCCGGCCCGGTGAAACACTCGGGGCTTTTGCTAATAATATGGCGAAGCCGGAAGAGGGGCGACGGAATGGCCTGTGGCCGGTTCACGGCGGAAGCGGGCGGAACTCACTTTGCTACTCACACTGCTGGTGGGGATTCGTTCCGCGGCCGGAATTCAGTTAATGAAGGTTTGCTGTTGGTTGTGGTTTATGGAAAATGTTGTACGGTTAATAAAGCTGCGACCAGTTTGATTCCCAATGAGTGTGTTGTGGTTATTCATAAGGGGGGTGGGGGTGCAATGGGGGGGGGCGGGGACAGGAGCATACGGTCCGCCTTACCCGGTTATAGCATTTTACAAATTTACTGTAACTGCCGCCTCCATCATGAATGTTTGAAATATAGGGTGCTGCCTTGCTGCTGGTCATCAGCATCCATGCAGGTTGTACACATCAGGACAGTTGCCTTCAGTAACTAGGCCACTCGTTACTTTTGTATTTTGGATGGTTACTTGGATGTGAAACCTCTGACTCCTTTTTAGAAACTGGATTCACAGCAGCGGTTAGGAAACCAATCCAAAGGTTATCTCTAGCACACCGTGAGGCAGAGACAAGAAGAAATGAAAAGGAACCTGCAAGGATAAAGGTGCCAGAGCTTCTTGTTATTTCATCTTTGTGGGTTTTCAACCCTTTCTTTGTATTTTGATGTTGACTTGCCTGTTATGGCTTCCCTCTTGCTTATCGATTTAGCCTTCTCCCCATTTTGGTTGGTTAGGGCTCTGCCTTTTCGCCTCCTGGGTTGCACATGTTTTCAGATGTGGGTTTTGTCAGGTACTGTCTACTTATGTGGCTGTACAGTGCTGTGTACACTTGGTAACACTATATAAATGCTTAATAAAAATAATAATAATAATTTGTCTAGATAGTGGTGATGAAAATTCTTACAGATCGTCCTGGTGCTATCCAAGTAGCAACTGTGACAGTTCCTACGTATCCCCCTGGATCTGCCTGAAATGAAACCAAAGCCTGAGCTAAAATGTTTTATATTTTTTTGTTTTGACTGCCAGTTGAAGCATTACAAGCTGCAAGACTAGCAAAGAGCTTCTGTTATCTCATAACCCAGGGTACTGAAGTTTTTTCCCTTTGTTGCACATTTTATCTAATTTTTGCCGAGTTATTTATACATTAACGTTTGAAAACCCTCCTACTTCCTCACTTTATTAATATGTAATACGGAAATTAGGGTGCTGCAGAGCTGATCATCACCAGAGTTTCCCCTCCTCACTTGTAGATATCACACTGATACACGCAGCATGGCAAAGCATTAGCACCATTTATCCCCAAAGAAATTTAAAAATATCTGGAAAAAAATGTTCATTTGTAAGACGGGAAGGAGACGGGTGAATAAAATCAAAAGCCAAGAAGCAGACAAGCTAAGAATTTTTGCTAATTCTGTCACCTTAATGATTGGGTCGTCACCGCAATTTTTTGTAATATTTAAGCAGCCCAGTCTTGCACTGCTCACCATTGGCAGTGGCTGGCAGGCATGCTAACGGGATTCCCTCACCCTCTTTCTCTGAATAACTGCATGTAACATTCATGCTCTCTGCAAAAACCGAGGAGAGGTTGGGGGGGGGGGGAGTAACTGCCTGCTGATTTTCATACCATTGGTCTGGCACCTTGCCCCCAGACCTACAAAAAGATAACATCTGAAACCACCTTTCTAAAATTCCTTTGAATTTAAGCATCAGTTCCTGAATCTTTCTGCTAAGAGGAGTCCTTCTGGCATTTGCTATTTAAATACTGTACCTATTATACTTGTCCATTTAGCTGTGTATAATTATTTTATTTTGGTGAGGCTCACGCTTCCCTGGACATTGATTTACACTCCACTCTCATGTCATAAGAACATAAGAACATGAGAAATGCCCTACTGGGTCAGACCAAGGTCCATCAAGCCCAGTATCCTGTTTCCAACAGTGGCCAATCCAGAACACAAGTACCTAGCAGTTTCCCCAAAAAACACAGGTTCCACAATGCATGATCCGGAGTAAGCAGTGGATTTCCCAGGACCTCTTTAATAATGGTTTATGGACCTTTCTTCCAGGAACTTGTCCAAACCTTTTTTAAACTCAGTTACACTAGCAGCTTTTACTACATCTTCCAGTAAGGAATTCCTGAGTTTGATTACGCGTTGAGTGAAAAAAATATTTTGTTCTCTTAGTCTTAAATAGGTTACATTGCAGCTTCGTTGTGTGACTCCTAGGGTCTTGTTTACTAAGCAGTGGTAGCAACTTCCAATCAAGTTCAATGGGGCTGCGGCTCCGATATCAGTCAGAAGCCGCTACCGCTGCATAGTAAACAAGCCCCCTAGTCTTTCTACTTTTTGAAGATGTAAACAACCTTTATCTGTTCCACTCCATTCATTAATTTATAGACCTCTATCATTTCTCCCCTCAGCTGTCTCTTTCCCAAGCTAAAGCGCCCTAACCTTTTAAGCCTCTCTTCATAGGGGTATCCTTCCATCCCCTTTATCATTTTGGTGGCTCTTCTCTATATCTATTCTAAGGTATGGTGACCAGAATCGCACATAATGTTCAAGGTGAAGACGCAGCGTGGAACGGTACAGAGGCATTATGATGTCATCCTTTGTTTTATTCTCCATTCCTTTCCTTATGATTCCTAGCATTCTATTTGCTTTCTTGGCCGCTGCTGCACACTGGACGGAGGGTTTCAATGTATTATCCACGATGGCGCCGAAATCCTTTTCTTATCAACACACGTTCTATCATCAACATTTTATCCACAGCTGTATTTACTGTGTCATGGTTTAACTCTTTGAGCACTGAGATGCAGTCCCTTATCTTCTGAGCCCTTCAGCTTTGCAGAGCTTGTGCCCGGGCACTGGAGACTGGCTGTACCATACATGACCTTAAATTCACTCAAGGTTTGCAGCCCTGGATCCTACCAACTAAGCACGTTATCTGCTATCAGATTCTGTAAATGTTTCCTGCCCACAGTCATCAAATGATCTGTTGGAGGTAATCAAGGGAGCCTGGCTTATCACAGGCTAAGGGATTCCTTGCGTTACTGCATGTGGAGGGCCTGAAGACACAGCATTCGGCACAGGTGGCATCCATTGACACTCCGCCTTCCTGCCTGCCTCTTCCTCACTACTTAATTCACCTCAGCATTTCTTTCTACGTTGGGGTCGGTGGAGACAAAAGCCAAACATTAGAATTGCTTGGCATTTGAGACCGAAGGGTGGCAGTGATACTAATTTCCTTCCTACATCACCCGAACTGTTTGGGAGATGGTTTTTTCCCTTATAGTCACTGTTTCAAAACGGTTATTTTATTTCATGTATAGTTTGAAGAGTTTCAAGCTATATTTATACACAGTCTACATTCTACAAAGGTTGTAAGTTATTGAGGATAAACAGCTCACTTGGCTAAACTAAGAAAGAAGATATACATTTTCAAAGATCATTAATGCCTCCCAATTTTAGAATTGTTTGTGGTGCAAAGTGCTTGCATTTCCTCAGATCACACAATGTCCTCCATCCATTTTGAGACTTTGTTCCCTGTGGTCTAATTTTGGTTGTGTCTGCAGTAGCTGTTCATTGGATGGGGGTGGTTTTGCTCTAGAGTTACACAGAGGATCATTACAGCAGCCTGTAACCATGCCATTAGCTACCTAGAGAGAGCCTAAAAACATTAAGGGCTGATATACTGAAGGTTTTCTTCCCCATTTTGTCTCTATGGGAAAATGCTTACTAAATAAGATCCTAAGAGGGTCATTTTGGAACAGGGTACCTAAGGTTTATCTCATGCATATTCTTCGTGGATAGCCTGAACTCCAACTGGTTGTGTGGCTTCCAGAAAAGGTTTGGGGACCACTATTTTGAGCTTTCTGTGTAGACCATCTTGAGCCTTTCTGATGTTTATATTCATTTGAAATACTTGAAAAGGCTCCTTGCCTGTCAAGGTATGTCAAGTGAGCTTATAGTAGAAGCCATAATGGTTGAACGGGCTCTGCCATACAGCTGAATTCTTTGAAAGCTGTGAGTTCTAATCAGATTAGCTTAGACCCCCTGTATGCTCTGCTGCTGTGGGATCTAGTAGCAATATGAAAGCCAATGCATTTTTCTGCCTGCTACAGAACTTTCTGCATGACAGGAATGGATTTTGCCTGAACACGTTTCCATGTTTCGGCTGTTCCTCTGCAGAGTTCATGCCTCTTCTCTTATTTACCTGCCTACTAAGGGGTTTTTCTTTTGTCAATATTGTTTCTTTGTAGCACTGAAAAGAAATTGGATGGGATAAACTGAGGTGTGGAATAAAAAAAATTACTGGGATGTAGCCAAGGAGGTAAGACAAAGAGGCCAAGCTGGGTCTCTGAAGGAAGGGCTTGTGGCAAATAAAGTCAAAGGCCTGCAATAGCACCCATGGGAAAGTCACAGATCTTGAGCCAGCCACACTCACTACAGCTGGATGTGTTAAGAGCTTCACGGAAATGTGCAGTTCTAAAGCTCATTAAAAACAGGCATAAAAGTAGACCAGAATCAGCATCGTTTCTTTGGGATTCTGATAAGCCAGAGTCAGGCTCCACTGCAAGAAGTGGTTCAGATTTTGCAACTAAAACCTCTCCCTATAATCAGGATGAAAACCAAAGCAAAGCTTCTCCTGCTCTGCGTCATGAGGAGGGCTCTGAAGAGGACAGCTTCCCATCACTGTCAGTTCTCTCAAGACAGAATGAAAGCCTGGAGATGGATTTCATTGTCTGGCTTGTTCATTTCTGACTGTAGTGAAAGTCACTTGTGTTTCTCTCATGGCAAACATCCCTTGATGCCTCCCAGTGTCTTCCTTGGGGAATTGGTGAAGAGTTTGCTAAAATGTAGAAAAGCTTCCCAAAGGGTCATTCAAAAACAAATATCTCATTACTGCATAGTAATGTTTCAGTAAACTGAACTGTAGGGAGATAACGTCACATGGTCATGTTAGGAAAGCTTCTAAGGGGTTCATGCTATTTTGATGGTCATTCTATAAAATCAAGATCATAACTCAATGCACAACTTAAATGTATCTGTTAGAATTGAAAAATTTGTTCATTCTTTTAGACAAAAAATGTGACTGTCTCTTTGTATGTTGAATAGTTGGCTGGTAGGTTGAATTAGAACTTGCACCCCAGTATATAGATCTGAATTTGAGTACAGTGCTTTATGTGTCAGACCACACATCCCACCATCAAACCTGGTTTCCACTGGGGCACATTCAGGGCTTGATTTGCCCCCATTGGGCAGGAGTTTTAGCAGTAACAGATGCTGCATAAGGTAATGCACCAGCAATGTTACTATATTCATATAGTCGGTGATATTGGCCCTTTAAATGACATCACTGACTAGAGATGTAAGTGACACCCATATCAATGCTGCTGTACCTAAGTTAGTCTTGCTTTTCACTGGCCTAACTTATGCATATGGAAGGTAATTTATAACCCTTTTCCACACTTAAAAGGTCTCAGAAAACTAGGCCATGTCTGAAAGTATGCACGGTGCAAGCAGGCATGGATTTGTAGAGTACGCATGTTTGGGCAAGGAGTTTCAATGGAACATAGGCAGCGTTGCAATTTATGTGCATAATCTGTAAAATATGTACATATAAAATCAAAATAAACTGAACCATCTAAATGGGTTCACCCCTAAACAGGGACGTGGGGAAGGGTGGCCTGCACGGAGCGGCAGGTGCACCTACTCTTGCCATCGTGCTGGGCAGACTAGATGGACCATGCTGGTCTTTATCTGCCGTCATTTACTATGTTACTATGTATGTTCACATGTTATGTGCTCCCAAGTAGGTGAAAATGTATTTTTGTAGGTTTTAGGTTAGTACTTTATAAATACACATAGGAAAAAAATAGACATCCTCCTGCTTCACAAGTCATATGTAGAGTGACTGAATTTTTCCGCCTTTTGTGACTGTGCCTGACCCACCCTAGACCCTTCCTCCTAGTGGACATATGTGTTTTATGCATCTAATCCATGAGAGCATGGTCTACACATAAAATTCTGTATATCACCAGGACAATTAAAGAAAGACATATGGGTTTGGCATCTGTCCTACCACCACAGAATAATAAGTCTTTTTAAATATCATCCCTATTGTTCTTGGCCTCTGATGGTGAATTGAGGCAAACATGGAAACCGTAGCTGTTATAGAAGCTAATATTCAGAAACCCTTTGTTAATGGCTGCAGGGAACCTCCTACACACCACCCTGCTTTGTCCCCGCTGGCCACCACTGCTACCCCGCATCCAGGGGGACTTATTCCACCTCTGAGCTGGAATAAATCCTCCATCTAACCGGCATACCCCAGACTTATAGGATTGACCTCAGAATCAGCCCTGTACATCCGGGGTGACGGCCTGTTCACACATCACCCTCACTCTGCCTTCTGCCTGCCCCCTCCCACCTCCATCTCAGACTCCCCATACAACTCTACTATTCATACAGGGAGCCTTGCTTGGGGACGGCAAGGGGGATGAATAGCCGGGATGTATGTCCAGGCAGGGTGTACATACCTGCTATTCATTGCTCGGAATGACCCCCATAGTAATGAAGGCAGGAAAAGACGATCTCGTCCATTTAGTCTGCCTAGTTATTCTGTCTCTACTGATCATGATACCTCCCAACTCAGCCAAGTTCTTGGTAGTTCTCCGCCCTATGCCTAAACACACTAACCAGTAATATCTGGTCTTGTAAATCCTTGCGTAGTCTGCTTGACAGACTTGACTGTGTTCTAGCTTATTGCAGAACCGTTAGCCTATCAGATAGACCCAGCTGTCACCATATTCCAGCAGACGTCCTGGCCATGTAAATGTTGATATTCTCCTAAGACTACGACCTTTCATCTTAACCTTGTTGCTTCTTCCTCTCCCTCCTTCTGCCAACTAAGGATACTCAGGGTTTATCTCATTTCTTCTTAAACTACATTACTTTTTATCTCTCACCACCCATCCTGGGAGAGCATTCCATGTCAATGGCATCCTTTCTGTGAAAAAATATTTCCAGATGCCTTCTCTCAGTTACCTCCTGGAGCCTCAAGTCAGGGTTCCTCTTGGTCATTATTAATGCTGCATTGTATCTCCCTTGCCTTGTCTTACCTCTCAGACTCATGTCATAGAGTAGCCTTCCCCTTAACTTCTTCAGTTGTATTTATATCTTTCCAGACTTATGACCTCCTGAAATGAGCACAGTGCCCAGGTAAGATCTCAGGAATGACTTGCACAGTGACATAGTTGCTCGCTCTCTCCTCCTCCTCTTCTTACACACTCAAGCAGCCCCACCAACTCTATTATCTTTTTCGTATTTAGCAATGGGGTAGCCAAGAAAAGCTGTGTTTATAATTATTATTTCTTTTTACCTTATTATGTTGTCTACATGTACTCTCTTGCAACACTTACAAATAATACAAACAATAAAAAAAGGTAACAAAACATTTGAAAACATAGTTAACAATCATGTATTGATCCAAGTAATCATATAAACTGAATTTTCTCTTGTTGCTTTGAGCCTTTAGCTCTGTTGAAAGTAGCCTCTCTTGGGCTATGGTGCCATTAACATTCATTTGTAACTGCCCAGGATTTATACGTGGCAAGTGTGGTGACAGTCCTCATCCAAAGATGGTGGTTTTGACATAAATCTTTAGGACTCAGGAGGGGAGGTCTCCAGAATACTTACTGGAATTTCTTCAGAATTATGTGCCCTCTACTGTAGAGCCCTATGCTCAGAGTCTGTTAGTGAGGCCTTCAGTGAAGAACATAGGGCTGATGGAGGCCCGGAGCAGACCCTCTTGGCTCATTGGCCCCAAAGTGGGGAATAACTTACTGCAGGGTAGAGGCTGGAAAGACTATTGAGATTTTGTCAACTGGTGAAAGTGGTTATTTCATCATACATTTGAATTTACTTATTTGATCCACTGCCATTTAGTTGCACCAACCAGCACAGCGGTTTACAAAATCCAAGAAAATCCAGCCCAAAATTACAATAATAAATGCATACAAAAACACATAAATAGAACAACAATAAATTCCAAGACAGCCTAAAGTTACCAGATATTTTGCAAGGATATTTATCAGAAATGTCATGGGGAGGGGGGAAGGAGGAGAGCAGGAGGGAAGTTCCAGGTTTGAACAACAAGGCATGGAGGAGGGAAGAAGAGTCATTACTTTGCCCCCCCCCCCCCACCAGTCTATCCTAGGACAGCAACAATATCACTTCCAAGCACACAAATCCACAAAGAAATACAGACAATGATGTATTTCCTCCTTACTGTGCAAAATATAATGATAATTGGTGTAAATTCTAAAAACTGACATTCAAATCATTAAATTGAAAATGCATGTTTTTTACCCCCTCTGTCCCTATTGCTGGAATTTAGGACAGGAGACTGCCAAACAGGTAGGAGTTGGAGACAATCCCTGAAAATCGGGTACATCTGGTAACTTTCAGACAGTCAATAATCAACCGGAGGCACACAAGGAAAAGGGAAATCAAACAGTAAGAAAAAGTCCACTTGAGTCTCCCCACGGCCTAAAAAAAAGACCTGTACCTCCCCAAAGTAGGAAGTAAATAGCAAGGACTAGGAGTAGCGTTTGAGAAGGCTGGGTTATGGGCTGATGGGTATAAGAAGTGAAGATGGAGGCTCGTGATTATGGAATGGAAGGTTGGTAGTGTCTCACATACATGTATGTTTTCAGCACTAAAGTAGGCATGCGATTTGGAATGTGTACAAACTAATTTTATGTATGCTTAACACTATACACCCCTAAGCATACAGATGATTTGGATCAGTGGAAGTTAAACATGCAAAATAAATAAACATGGTTAACAGACCCGCCATTAGATAGAGCCAGTGGGCAATGGCTGAGTCTCTCTGGGGACATGAATGCTCTCTTCCCAGTAAAGCCAGGGAGCAGAAGAGCTCTCCTAGGAATCCAACCCAGGTACTCTACATGGCAGGACATTGAACTGCCACTGAGCTACTGGAAGGGTTGAGGAAAGGCAAGAAATCATTGGCTTGTGGGGCGGAGCCTGATGTCCAGCGGGTAGGACGCTTTGCGTTGAAGCTCCCGAGAGGCCTACTTAGAATCCTGACTTAATACCTATACAAATTTACTATTTCGCTCCGAGCTGACCGGGGCACCTCGGGGGGGATGGCGGCCCATAAACCAGCGCGCTTGGACTTCGGGTCTCCTTCTTCTTCTCACGGAAAACGCTCCAAAACAGAGGTGTCTTCCCCACAGAAGATGGTCCCATTTCGTGAAAACCCCGATATGCACCTGGAGATTTTGGAGGAAATACGCGGCGTGAAGGAATTGGTGCAGTCCAATGGAGAAGCGCTTCGAGCCATGCGAGAAGACTTTGGAGTGCTCCAGGACCGACTTGAAAGTCTTTCATTACGGCAGGACAACATGGCGGGGGTCCTCGACTCGCACGAGGTGCGCTTGGGCGAACTGGACAAGGCTGAGCGCCAGATACAGAATCTTCAACAGGAGTTAGAAGATAGCAATAATCGAGCCCGTCGCAACAATGTGAGGCTCCTCGGACTGCCGGAGGGGGTGGAAGCAGGAGATATAAGAGAATTCTTGCTCAAAACTCTTCCCTCCTTGCTGAAGATCACTTTTCACAGAGAACTGGAAATCGATCGAGCACACCGTGTTCCTGCCCACATGGCGCTCAACCGCACGACCCCCCGGCTTATTATCTTTAGCTTGCTACGATATCAACAAGTGGAACAACTTTTACATGTTGCCCGAGCGAATCATCATTTGGAATTTGAAGGTAGTAAGGTCTCCTTCTTTCCTGATTTGGCAAAGCCTACCGTTGACCGTCGGAAGAAACTCCTTGCTTTTCGCCCTCGACTTCAACAGCTACAGGCTCGCTTTGGCCTGTTGTACCCAGCGAAGCTCCGAGTGACTCTCCACAACCAAACCAGGACGTTCGAAGATCCTGATCTACTATCAACATTTTTAGACTCCAAAGAAGCAGAGCAGATGCGCTAATCCCAAATCTTGGACTCTTATCTGCCGGCTCTATCCACCATTTTGAAGGGCCCGATGCGGCGGTCATAGCCACGCACAGAAATAGCCTGGACTTTCTTTCTTTCTCTATATGACTTTTGTTTTTTTTTGGTCTCCTATCCCTTCATGATGTGTGCCTCGGTCGGATTCGGAGCACGCACAGTCCTACAGGTTATGTGTTTTTTTAATTTCGGCCTTCTCTGGGGTTTCTCCCCGCAGACACATGGTCGCCAGTAATTTTGGGGTTTTGCTTCTCCTCTACCGTACTGCGGTTTTCTTTGTTAATGTGGGGCGCTTCATTGTATTATATTAGCTTATTTTTCCTATGTCATGTGTACAGCCAGATACAGTCAGCTTGAGGGACAAAGTGAAATTATGTGTGCTATCATGCTCAGACTTTTTAACTTTTCTGGATGGCCTTATGTAAAATCTTATCATTCACCGTCAAAGGCATTAAGGGTCCACTCAAAGGAAAGAAAATCCTTAGCTATCTTAGCCATGAGCATGTTGATTTAGTGTTTCTTCAGGAAACGCATTTAAACTCTGCTGAAACACTGAAACTCAATGCTAAGCCTCACATGGTAGCTGCCTATTCTCCCACCGTTTCCAAATGGTACGGGATAACCATTCTGGTTAAGAAGTCTTTGCACGCTACTGTACCTGATATTAGCGCTGACAAGGAGGGGAGATGGGCCCGTGTACACCTTGAGGTTGGAGATAGTGAATTTACGTGTATTTGCATTATGCCCCGAACGTGGACAATCCTGCTTACTATGCAAGTATTGCGCAGTCGGCCTAGGCCTCTGCCAATGCTCCATTAATACTTGGTGGCGATTTTACTCAAGTGTTTCCTCAATCTTTTCTTCTCAAACACGGTGCTCGTTGGTTGGAAGATCCAGTACCGAGTAGACCTGTGTGGCTAGATGTAGAAGCGGGCCTTTGCAAACCGATTCCTCTTACCTTTCTCCCTGGTATGACTCTCCCATCAGACTCCCACTATCCACCAATGCTTTTAGACACTTTAGGTGCCTTTAATACTCTTATGCAATTTTTAGACTCCCGACTCTGGTCAGTGCAACTTCAGCATCGCCTTCGGAGCACTAGAGTACTCCCGCCATCGGCATTCCCTACATGAGGTTGATTGGAGACTTTCCGATCTCTCGGTAGTTCACCGGGTGTAGCATCCAATTTTACTAACCTTATGTAATGCTATAACTGGAGATACCCCTATAGCGCGGACAGTATGGGAGAGAGAATTGCATGTGACTTTGACCTCGGAGCAATGGAGCCTTATCTGGAGTAGAGGGACACGGGTTCCCGATTCGCCTCACTCACTCAGACCCTCTTCTTTCTAGCCCACCGGTGTTTTTACATTTCTCACAGATTAGACAAATGGAACACTACTCAGGGCAATGGTTGCTGGACACGTCCTGCGGCCATTGGCTCATTGCCTCATGTTATGCATGAATATCCCGCACTACAGTATTACTGGCGTCGGGTCTGGGGTCGTATTTAGTCTATCTCGCACTCTCAGGAGCCCCTTTCTTGGAGGATAGTGGGACTTCGCCCAGTTGCGGGGATCCCCTCTCTCCCAAAATGGCTTATCTCCTTTCGAACTTTATGCTTGGTATTGCTATTTCCCTAATTAAGTAATACTGGAAAATTAGCTCCCATCTGAGCCCCAATGAATGGTGGAATCATGCCTGTCTTTACAGTAAATATGAACAAATACCTCGTCTGTTCGCTTCCTCCGTTCAGACTCCTTCTCATTGGTCTCAATGGAAGATGCTCAATGACTATGTACATTTTGCTAAATGCTCTCATCTGACTGTCTAACTTTGTATATATCTCTGTCCCGTGCTCATGCTGTATTGTAGATACTCTTTTGATCGTTTGATGTATAATCACTGTTAATTGGAAGCGCTCACATGCTGATATAATCGGGTAGAGAAGAAGCATTGGGGTGGGGGGTAATGGGTTTACTTTTCCTTATTGTATACTTGTTTTGTCTCTTTTGGTGTGTTGTTTCTTTTGTTTGTTGCAAAATGAAAATAAAAGTTTCAAAAAAAAGAAATCATTGGCTTGTTTTTGGAATTTCTAAAATGTTCCCCCCAATTTTCAGGCTTTTTTCAGTTCCTTTCACACATTCAGTTTGATGAAATGTTTTTAACACATTATAACTTTCTAAGATGCATTAACTTTGCATATGTTAATTCATAGGCTAATGTATGTTAAATTGATTTAGCATGCAAAAAAATGTTTTAAGGCACACTAACGAACCAAAGGCGCACCAATGAATGCACATCTCTAACCACTGGACTGGTTTATTTTCAGCAACATCCCACAATAAAGTTGAAGCAGCTGACTTACATTAATTCTCCTTCTTGTAGAAACTGGGATTATGCTAAATGATTTCCTCAAAGGTGAGAGTACTGGCAAGCTATGTTAAAGGGACTGGGCAGATGGGTTGAGTCTTATATCTACAAAAGCAGTACAGAAAAGATGGTTCACAGCATAGTCTGTTTAGGGGGAAGAATGGGGTAAACAAATGTGTTACGGGGCGAAAGGGCTAGTCACTATGTAGCTGTTGTAATCTTATAATTTGTATTTGAAGCCAAAGCAGGTGCTGAAGGATTAGTGAGTGTGCAGGAACGCAAGATGCCAAGTTATTGTTTGCCTGTGGTTCATATATCTGTTTAGAAAAGAAAGATTAAGGACTTGCTAAAGAACTTCATATCAAAAGTTCTGTCTTCCAGAGGAACAAGTTCAGAAGATAGAAGAATCCAAAACATAGGTTAAGTCTGTTTGCGAAAGGCTGAATATGACCTGCCATGCATGTGTGTCTTATGGAAAGTATTTGTGATGGTTTGTGATTAATTAGGGACTGTTCTCTTTGCATCATGGACAATGAGGTCTGCGGTAAGGTCAGAATCTCTGCCATGGCCCACTTTGTGTAGGAGGCTGGGGTGCAGGATTTTAGAAACACAAAACGCGCTTTCTCATGACTTCCATCCTATCCCTTTTCCCAACTGGGAAGACCGCTTGTCAGCGTTGCTTTGTCAGCATTTCTGAAACCACTTTGGCAGTGAAATAAATTAAGCTTTGATAAAGCAGAGGTCAAAATATGGTAGGAAGAACTGTGCAGCTAATAAAATGTGAAATAAAGGTTTGTTTGGTTTTCCTTAGCCTTGATAATACATTTTGGCCTGTATCCTGTCATATCAGGTAGGTAGAATACTGTTGTTTTAGGGATACTGTTCCTGTAAGTGTAAGGTCATGTGAGACAAAAGAGGGATGAATGAGCATTATTCGGGGGGGGGGGGGGTGTCGTCTTAAGTGAACATTAAAGCAAGCAGAAGTAAAATTATGGCATCATTTTTGCCAGTTTGTTGTGAATATATTTTCAACAAATTCCTTCTGTTGTTCTTGGAGAAAGTGTTATTTTTCACTTCCCAGTGACTAAAACCCTACTTTAGTCCTATTTCTGCTTGTTTAGTAGCCATTTTAGGTGGGATTATTCCACAGAACAGAGAGAAAATCCACCCCAAAGAGCATGTATCACCAAGAGCCACAGGAAATATCCTGTTCTAGTGGCTGGTTGGCCAGAGTCAGGTACTAATGGTTAATTGGTGTAGAAATGACCACAAGAGAAGACTGTATCAGTAATAGTTTTTTGCGAACTGTCACTGTTGGAAACAGGATACTAGGCTTGATGGACCTTGGTTTGACCCAGTATGGCATATCTGATGTTCTTATGTTCTTATAATTCATACATAACACTCTTGCAGTAGGTCCCAAAGCATGATTGAGTTTATCATCAAAGACTCAGCTACAGGGGCATCAAAACTCTTCCCAGAGCAGCTATGAACCATGGTGAGAGGAAGAAGATCTTCAAGTTCCAAGAAATGCAGTCAGAGCCCAAGAAATGTGGCAGAAAGGTAACGAGTTCTTTCCCTTTGTGTTGGGTGCTACGGGCTTGATTCAGAGGAATTTCCCATGCACACCTTGATAAATTACCCATGCATGTTACATCTTATGAACTCCAGAGGGAGGCTCTCTTTGGCATGATGCAAGTACTATGCCAAGCATTAGCTATAAATTTGAGAGACTGAGAATATACACCACGTACCCTGGCTTAGCAGCGAGGTACATGACTGTCATGGTATGCACCAAACCAGCCCATTTGGAGAAAGTGCTCCAACTAAATGCAACAGATGTATCTTCCTTAATTCAAAACACTAGCGATTGGCTCCCAGAGGAAGTTATTTATCAAGCTTTTTCCCTTCACTCCAATAATGGAAATGGATAAATATAAATAAATGATAACCCCCCTCCCCCACCCCCTCCGTTTAGAAGTGAGATGAGCACTACAAAGTCTCAACAGGGTGAAATGCAATATCATAAAAATCTGAAATCCTGACAAGGGTGTGCTTCATTTCTGGAGTGATGCAGACCTCTCCCTGGGACTATACCCAGACTTTCTCTGGGAAACTTTTTAAACAAAATCTTTTGTCTTTGGGCAAGCAGAGATAGGAATACCATTCACTGCTTGCTATGTATAGCGTCAAGTCACTTCCAGATTAATAAATGGTGACCGTCAGCTTTCAAGACGATGTTAAACAAATAACCAGATGGATTCTTGTATCTCTTTTTAGCTGTGCAAATACTATTTATTGCCATCAGTTGATGGGCAAAGTTGTGGTTAGCCGGATAAAGAATGAGCAAAGAATAGAAATTATGAAAGTAAAAGGCACAAGTTATTCAAACAAGTCAGATTGAAATAGAAGCTATTTGTTTTGGACTTGTAGACCTCTTGCTAATTTCCCAATTTTGGGGAATTTACCAGTAAACAAAGGTCTACCTATCATCCTCCTAGTGACCAGCCTAGGGTTAACGGGAAAAAGAATTTAGCAAAGAATGAAAATAATCACAGGTGTCACCCCAACACCTTTGTTTGAACTAATCAATCTGGTGCCATTATGGATTTTTTTCAGCAAACATAAGCATAATAGAAAAATTGGCCCAGCCATCCTTTCATGTGCACCTGACAGATTAAAGATTGTTTCTTTTGTATGATTCACCACCCTTCCCCCAACCCCCCCCCCCCCCCCCAACACACACACACACACAAAATATCTGCATTATCTTCCTTGCCCAGTGGGTGGCAGCAGTGACTAGGGTCATCTGTTGACCTACCTAGGTCAATTCTTTTCAGCCTCGCTCCATGATTTAAGGGTCTTACCAGTCCAGTTTTTATAATTGGACTGACAGGTCTTTACAGAAATGCTTGTTTTCAAACCAAATATCATAAATATTGTGAAATTCACATTTGCAAATAGTTATTGGATAATGAACTAATTCAGATAGAACAGTCTATTGTAACATTTACCTGGTCTCTGTGACATTTTAGTATTTAAAGATCTTTAGATTTGAGAATATGGGAAAGAGACTGGCCATGCACATACTATCTTTTTTGCAATGCATATAATTTTTTATAGCATGAATACTTTTTTACGATGCATGCACTTTAGCTGTTTTTTTCTGATTGATTAGATTTTGCAGCTAGCAAACACCATAATATATTAGCATGAGCTAAAATAACATTAAGAGCATAAGCAAAATTTTTTAAAATTCTCTAGTCTCATTTCAGGTAGTTTTGGATCATTTCCTATCGTCAATGTTTCTCTGTTCTTTTAACCATCAGGCAAACTAGGTGGTCATCTAGGGTGGCAACTTTCCAGGGGTGACAAAGAGCAGGGTCTTCAAAGCTAAACAATGGATTCTGACAGTGTGTGCATGTGTATGTGTAAGGGGGGGGGGGTTGTTTGTAAAGCTTAAGGTTTTGCATAAGGCACCAACACCTTGAACCAGTTCTGTGGTCGGCCCTGCTTTTAACATGACAATACATCTTTAATGAAGTTTATGATACCCCTGGCCAAATGACTACTTTCAAAGTAAAAAGGGTTAACCTTTCCAGGGAACCTAAGAGTGCTCTGATCTGTTGAAGGGAGTATAGCTTATGAAAGGACGTCACAACCTTGTTAAGGCAGTCCCAAAAAGCGATCTCATCTACAGCTTACATATGGATCTTTATTTTTGCATATCCAGGTGAGATTAATGGCTGAAAACCAAGGTGGATTAAAATAACAGTTACACTGCCTTATTTTCTGTGTTCACAACCAAGAGGGGTGGGGGGTGGGGAGGGAGGGTACAATAAAAGTTATAGGCATGTGTGGTAGCTAAAGTCCTAATATATGCAAGGGATGATTCCAGAGCAGGGCATCCCAGGCAGTCCGCTCCGTGAATCAAAGTTCTGTACTCTGCAGCTGGTGAGCTCAGGCACTTTAATGCCGTCTTACATTCCTGCGGTACCAAGTAACCAAAGCCTGGCGCTGAGTGTGGGAGTTCTTTTAGTTCCAGAATTCAGAAAGAGTTGAAAAGCAGTGAGTCAACAGGAGTGATCTCTTTGTTGTCTATGGTTTACTCTAGCCAAAATTTATCATGGTTAATAATAGCTCACTGCAGGTGCATGACAGAGAGTGTGAATAGGGCACCCCCTGTTCTAGAGTTACACTGTCAGGTTTACAGTTGGAAATAAAGAATCTGGATTCAGACTTCAGGAACAGGCTGTCATTTTAAAATAACATGAGAACATCAATGATACTAGTTATAGGGTTCTTGTAGTCAGAAGGGTTTATGTGGTTAGCAGGACCTGAGCCCAATATTCAGCTAGTGCCACTGAATGTTACCACAGGGCACCTTATCACCATCTGGAGAGTACCAGGGCAGTCTGTGTGTGGGGCTGGGGTTGTCCTGGCACCTATCTGGTCAGCGGCGATTTCCATCCCACTAACAGCATAGCTAACTACATAAAATTAGGACAGGTCAATGGATGCTCTAACTTTATGCAGTTTTGCTAGCCAGCTAGTGGCTGAGTAGAGAGCAGTGGAGGTTGGTGACAAAACCAGATGTTCAGCACTCGTGGAGATCCAGTTTCTGGAGCTTAACATCTGCTCATTTTTGCTCGAAGTGGACAGGCACTTCTCAAGCACTGACTGCCGCCGGCTGAATGTTGAGTCCATAGAATGTTCTCTTTTCCCACTGAAAAATCACAGAGTGATTAATGCACTTAGATGACCTGCTGACTACGTTGCATAATCATGGTGACTGGGACGTTCAGCGGCACTAACACGGTTAGTGTTCCTGCAGATCCCCCAGTGCTTCAATGGGGCTCCACATTGGGCAAGAATAACTCACTGGTGAAGGAGTCCAACGAAGAGCAGAAACACCCAAATGGGAGCAAAAAACAAAAGAAGCAGGTGCTTAGGCAGTAACTACAGGCACTTTATTATTAGACCAATCCCTTTGCATTTCGGCCTGTGTGGTTACTGTCTATGCACCTGCTTCTTTTGGTTTTAACCCCCTGGTGAAGGAATCAGTGAAACCATCAGCAGAGTTCTATCGCGTGAAATGACTTATTTGTAAATTATCACAGAAGGAAGAAGATAAATAGAGTTCTAGAAAGTACAGAAATTAGAGCTAATTTATCTGAAGTCATTTGTTCTGGTTTGAATAGTTTTGACGAAACTGGATGGTTGGCGATTGATGCGATTGAAGTTTTCCATGCAGAAAACTAACCCAGTTGGAGAAATTGGCAGGGAAAGAAGAGATGGGGGCAATATGATTAGACATTCAAATACCCGAAAGAAAAACATTGGGCAAAAGAAGGAAATCTTTCTCCAAGGAAAGAATATTCTAGAATAGGAGGTCCTGGTATGAGGTGTCAAAGGAGTAGACTCAGGTGCAACATGAGAAAATATTATCTTCATGGAAATGGTGGTGGAGGCATGGAATAGACTCTCTTATCTGGTTTAATTTCATCTCTTCATTTGTATTCTAGATTAAGTCCATGAGTTTAATTTTTATGTCATTTTAAAATGTGTGGAAGAATCTGAGCTGGGCCCATTTGGGGGTACGTTTATAAGGGTCTTGAGCACATAGAACAGCAGATTATGTTCTCCAGTAGGCTCCTATAAAATAGTCTGAGGATCTAACCATTTACAAAGTAGGCACATGGACATGTGGGATGCCTATAGGCTTGATTTGGGGATGTGGGTCCCGGTGGGATGTGCAGCCCCACAAGCCGTCTGGGCCCGGTTCCCCTTCTGGCTCTTCCTGTACATCCTGAGTATCAAGACGGGGAGAGCTGGCGGGATCAGGATCTGGGCGGAGCCAGGGTGGGCCAGCCTGGCAGGACGTACAGGCCCAATTCAGGTCACAGCCCTGTAAATCCTGATGGGCACGTGGGGACATGCTGGTTATTCCACCTCAGAGTGGAATAAGCAGCACAAATCCCACGATTGGGCCCGAGGATTCCCCTGGGACCAGGGCCAGATGTGGGGACCCCCGCTGCCCGATCCAGGCCATGGCAGGCCAGCCTTCGGTCAGGCAGTGGGGAAAAGAGGGGCCAAAGCCACAGGAGTCCGGGGCACCTGCAGGGAAGACATGCCGAGCCGTCCATAGGCCCAGTTCTGTGCACCACAGAAACATTTTGTTCCCATGGTCCAGAATTGGGTCCAAATGGCCCGTCTTCCTTGGGAACCAGTCATAAAACGTGGCAGGAGGTTCTAAAGTCACCTTTATTGTTCCACGGATCAGGTATGCCAAACCCAACACAGGCCGTGTTTCGTATACCACTTCATAAGAACATAAGAACATAAGATATGCCATACTGGGTCAGACCAAGGTCCATCAAGCCCAGCATTCTGTTTCCAACAGTGGCCAATCTAGGTCATACGTACCTAGCAGTTTCCCCAAGGGACACAGGTTCCACAATGCTTGTACTGGGTCAAGCATTGATATCCTGGGTCCCTTCTTAATAATGGTTTATGGACCTTTCCTCCAGGAACTTGTCCAAACCTTTTTTAAACCCAGCTACACTAACAGCCTTTACTACATCCTCCGGTAACAAATTCCAGAGTTTGATTACACTTTGAGTGAAAAAATATTTTCTTTTATTAGTCTTAAATAGTTTACCCTGTAGCTTCATTGCATGTCCCCTAGTCTTTCCATATTCTGATAAGGTAAACAATCGATCTACGTTTACCCGTTCCACTCCGTTCATTAATTTATAGACTTCTATCATATCTCCCCTCAGCCGTCTCTTCTCCAGGCTACAGAGCCCCAACCTTTTTAGCCTTTCTTCATAGGAGTAGCCTTCCATCCCCTTTACCATTTTGGTGGCTCTTCTCTGAACCTTTTCTAAAATCGCTATATCCTTTTTAAGATACGGCGACCAGAATTGCACACAATATTCAAGGTGCGGTCTCACCATGGAACGATATAGAGGCATTATAATATCTTTTGTTTTATTTTCCATTCCTTTCCTTATCATACCTAGCATTCTATTTGCTCTCTTGGCCGCCACTGCACACTGGGCCGAGGGTTTTAACAAGGTATCCACAATGACGCCTAAATCTTTTTCCTGGGTGGTGGTTCCTAATGTGGAACCTTGCATCGTGTAACCATAGTTTGGGTTGTTCTTCCCTAGGTGCATAACCTTGCACTTCTCCACATTAAATTTCATCTGCCATTTTGATGCCCAGTCTTCCAATTTATCAAGATCCTCTTGCAATTTTCCACAATCCTCCTGGGTTTTAACAACTTTAAATAGTTTTGTGTCATCTGCAAATTTGATAACCTCACTTGTTATTCCACTTTCCAGGTCATTTATGAATATGTCAAAAAGCAGCGGACCCAGCACAGATCCCTGGGGTACATCACTATTCACCTTTCTCCATTGGGAAAATTGGCCATTTAGCCCTACCCTCTGCTTTCTATCTTTTAACCAGTTCCTGATCCACAGTAGTACACTGCCTCCTATCCCATGACTCTTTAGTTTTGCCAAAAGTCTCTCATGAGGGACCTTGTCAAAGGCTTTCTGAAAGTCCAGAAACACAATATCAACCGACTCACCTTTGTCCACCTGTTTATTCACTCCTTCAAAAAAACATAACAGATTAGTAAGACAAGATCTTCCTTGTCTAAAGCCATGTTGGCTGTCTCCCATTAGGTCGTGACTATCTACATGCTGAGTAATTTTATTCTTTATGATGGTTTCTACCATTTTTCCCGGTACTGATGTCAGGCTCACTGGTCTGTAGTTTCCCGGATCACCCCTCGAACCCTTTTTAAAAATTGGTGTTACATTGGCGATCCTCCAATCCTCAGGTATTAGAGATGATTTTAATGATAGTTCACAGATTACTGATAGCAGGTCTGCAATCTCAAATTTCAGTTCTTTCAACACCCTTGGATGTATACCATCCGGCCCAGGTGATTTGCTACTCTTCAGTTTATCTAATAGTTGTAAGACATCTTCCCGATGTATCGATATTTCCTTCAATTCTTCCACACCTTTAAATACCACTTCAGTCATGGGTAACATCCCTACATCTTCCTCAGTAAAGACCGAAGCAAAGAATTCATTCAGTCTCTCCGCTATCGCCTTGTCGCCTCTTAGTGCTCCTTTAACCCCTTTTTCATCTAATGGTCCAACTGACTCTCTCACAGGTTTTTTGCTACGAATGTACTTGAAAAGGTCTTTATTTCGCGTTTTTGCTTCCGCAGCAAGCTTCTTCTCAAATTCTCTCTTTGCCTGCCTTATCAATGCCTTGCATTTGACTTGCCAGTGCTTGTGCTGTTTCCAGGTTTCATCGTTTGGCTCTTTTTTCCATTTCCTGAAAGATGCTTTTTTGGCAACAACAGCCTCTCTGACCTCACCTTTAAACCATGCTGGCAGTTTTTTTGACTTCCTTCCACTTTTCTTAAAGCGTGGAATACAGCTGGTCTGGGCTTCCAAGATAGTATTTTTCAACAACACCCAAGCTTGATGTACGTCTTTAACCTTTGCAATTGCTCCTTTTAGTTTTTTCTTAACTGTTTTCCTCATTTTATCATAGTCTCCCTTTCGAAAGTTAAAGGGTAGTACTGTGGATTTCCTTACTATCCCTCCTCCCCTAATTAAATCAAAGGTGATCATGCTATGATCACTATTGCCAAGTGGCCCCAACACCCTTATCTCTTGCACTACATCTGGTGTTCCACTAAGGACTAGGTCTAATATTGCTTCCCCTCTGGTTGGTTCATGAACCAGCTGCTCCAAGAAGCAGTCATTTATTTCATCTAGGAACTTTATCTCCCTAGCATGTCCTGTTGTGACACTGACCCAGTCGATGCCGGGGTAATTGAAATCACCCATTATTATTACTGCACTGTAACTTTTGCTAGCTTCCTTGATTTCTTTGAGCATTTCATCATCCATTTGTTCATTCTGGCCAGGCGGACGATAGTACACCCCCACTGCCATCGCCTTCCCCTTTTTACATGGAATTTCAATCCATAGAGATTCTACAGCAAATTTTGTTTCTTGCAAAACTTTAATCCTTTCTGACTCAATGCCCTCTCTAACATAGAGCGCAACCCCTCCACCAATTTGGTCAGCTCTATCATTATGATATAGTTTGTACCCAGGTATCACAGTGTCCCACTGGTTGTCCTCTTTCCACCATGTCTCTGATATTCCAATCATATCTAACCTCTCGTTTAGTGCTATATATTCTAACTCTCCCATCTTGTTTTGTAGACTTCTAGCATTTGCATACAAGCATTTTAGAGACTGTATTTTATTCATATTAATTTGGCTATTGGTAGACATGGGTAATTTGGGATCTTTAAGTTCTGTCTGCTCCATACTCGAGGGCATTTGGGCTACTTTACTCTTTTTTGGAACCTCTCTGCTTTTTGTAGTATCCTTCAAGGATACATTCTTCTGAACCATGCGCTCTTGGGCGACTGTCGGCTTTCCCCTATTATCTAGTTTAAAAGCTGCTCTATCTCCTTTTTAAAGGTTAATGCCAGCAGCCTGGTTCCATCCCGGGTAAGGTGAAGCCCATCCCTTCAGAAGAGCCCCTCCTTTCCCCAGAATGTTCCCCAGTTCCTAACAAATCCGAACCCCTCATCTCTGCACCATTGTCTCATCCACGCATTGAGACTCCGGAGCTCTGCCTGCCTTTTGGGTCCTGCGCGTGGAACGGGAAGCATTTCGGAGAACGCTACCCTGGAAGTTCTGGATTTCAACTTCCTACCTAAAAGCCTAAATTTAGCTTCCAGAACCTCCCTACCACATTTTCCTATGTCATTGGTACCGACATGTACCAAGACAGCAGACTCCTCCCCAGCACTATCTAAGACCTTATCTAGGTGGCGTGTGAGGTCCGCTACCTTCGCACCAGGCAGGCATGTTACCAGGCGATCCTCACGTCCACCAGCCACCCAGCTATCTACATGCCTAATGATTGAATCACCAACTATAACTGCTGTCCTAACCCTTCCCTCATGGGCACTTGGCCCTGGAGAAACCTCCTCAGTGCGAGAGGGGTTTACATCACCTGGAGGACAGGTCCTAGTTACAGGATCACTTCCTGCCACACCAGGGTGATGCTCTCCTGTCACGTGACCTCTCTCCTCCCTGGCAACAGGGATGCTGCCAGACTGGAGGTGGGACTTCAGGACTATATCCCTGTAGGTCTCGTCTATGTACCTCTCTGTCTGTCTTATGTTTTCCAAGTCTGCTACTCTAGCCTCTAGAGAACGGACTCGTTCCCTGAGAGCAGAGAGCTCCTTGCACCTAGTGCACACGTAAGACCTCTCACCAGCTGGGAGAAAATCATACATGTGGTACTCAATGCAAAAGACTGGAAAGCCCACATCCCGCTGCTGGACTGCTGTCTGCATCTTAGTTTTAAGTTTGTGTTTAGATCTTTAAGTTCTTTATGTACTAAAGGGTGCTATGGATATTTATACCACTAAAACTGTACCTAAGAAGTTTAATATACCTTGTTCACCTGAAGCTTAATTAATCTCAGGTCCTTAGTGTATGACTGATTTGGGTAATGAGCTTCACCTGAGAGCACCTCCTGTCTTTTAAGTTGTGCAAGTACCTATAAAGCTGTGATTATCCCAGGGGCGGGTGGGTGTGGGGAGGGAGGGAGGGATATAACACTTATTAAAAAAGGGCTGCTACACAGTACCTTGTCCTGTGTCGCTGAGGTAAGCTATATTCTGATTTGATTTAAATTATAGCTCTTTGCTGCTACTAGGCTCTAACCTTTTAAGAAATTTAAACTACAAGCTCTCTGCTGGATTCTAAATTTAACCAGAAAGCTTTCTTCTGTGTTTTAATTTGAAACTAAAAGTACTTTGCTGATGCTAGGCCCTGAGTGACTATGAAATTTAAACTACAGCTGTCTACTGGGTATGAAAGGTAACCAGAAAGTTCTCTTCTGTGTTTTAAATTGAATCTTAAACTGTTGCTACTAGGCCCTGACTGATTTAACAAAAAAATAGTGGGTTCACAGATTAATTAGCTTTAAAAGAAAAAAAATTCCTTTCAGAAAAATTCCCTGAAGTATATACTCACAATTTCAGATTTCTCTCCAGAAGTAACAGCCCCCCTTTCTAGTCCTTCCTCAGGGGTTAAGGGCTCACACTGTAACCAGCCAATATGGGAAGAACCTTGGAATGGCAGAAGCGCGGAACCCACCTGCCTCTGTTACGTGATGTAACTTAAACTAAATAGCAATCGAGCCGCCGTCAGCGAGCATCTCACATTGAATATCACATCGCCAAATACTCACAGACACCGCCCCACCTAAACAATGCCCTCAGGAATACCAATGAATATAAATGACCATCTAATTTTAGAAAATACTTTCTTCCACATTTAAAGCCAGCCTTGCATATCCCCATCCCCTTGTACCTCTTGTTTCTGTGATATGAATGTAAGAATCCCTGGGGGGTGGTGAATAGCAGGAATGGAAGCAGGATCGGCACTTACGTGCACATGTTATAAAATATGGACATATGTACCTATTCTTTCAGGCACAATTGCACTGGTCTCGTAGCGACTGTCAATATCTGTGCTTATGTCCCTGCAGTATTTATTTTATTTTATTTATTTAAAAGAATTTATATTCTGCTTAATTTATATTCTGCATTAATGTTGACCCTCTTGGTGACAGCCCCCTCCCCACCTTTTTCTGTCATTTGATTACTGTCCACACCCCCCCCCCCTCTGTTTTTGTTAGGCCTCTTTGACCCGATGAAAAGCGAGATATATATGTAGCTAAATAAATAAATAATACCCTAGGCAGACCACAGGCAACATACACACATTAAACAAACATAACAACCTAAGAAATAATAAAATAAGAAAGGTGACATTAGTCTCTGAAATTAGATTGGCTGGGATTCGCTTCCTAAAGCCGCCATAGGAAAAGCCTGTAAAAACAAGTGTGCTTTTAATTTTTGACAAAGGTCAAAATCTCAGACTCAGTACACAAATCACATGGTAAGGGGCTCCAAATTCCAGGGGCAGTCATAGAGAAGATCCTGTTCCCTAGTGTCTGAAAGTGTGTTTTCCGAAAAGAAGCCACATCAAGCAAACCTGAATCTTGGGATCCCAGTGGCCTCAGTGGACAGTAAATTCTTAATAGGGTCAAAAGGGTCATCGGAGCCTGATGGTGAAGACATTTAAATGTAAGCATAATTGTCTTAAATAATACTCGTAATTTAATATAGGAAACCAGTGTAGAGCATATAGATGTTGTGATATATCATCAAAATGTTTACCACCTGTCAACAAACGGGCAGCAGAATTTTCGACAGATTGTAAAGATCGAAGATCACAAGACAGCAAACCTGACAACAGACTATTGCAATAATCTACAGGAGCCAATACTAACATCTGGACAACAGAGCGAAAATTGTCTGCAGCCAAAGAGAGCTTTATTCGAAGATGATGTAACTTAAAGAAAGCAGTTTTGGATGTGAGACTGCATATTTAACTGAGTGTCAAAAAGAACATCCAAATCTCGAACAACAGAACTGATATTGGGAAACAAATTATCAGTTGGCACTCATAAAGATACAGCCCACAAGAGCTAAAACACCTCAGTATTATTTATATTTAAAGCCAATTTATTCAAAGTCATCCAGGCTTTTATATATTTCATCAAATCCTCTAAAGAAGAGGAAATCAGAATAATAAACTGCACATCATCAACATAGATTCAAAACTTAACATCAAGAATATTAAAAATCTTATAAATCGGGGCAATGTAAATGTTGAATAGAATCGCAGATAAAGCAGAACTTTGAGGGACACCAGTGAGTATAGATCACCAAGAAGAGTATTAACCGGCTGAACGTACTTGGACTTGTCTATTTGACGAAAAAGTGAACCACGAAAGAACAGTTTGATGAATACCAATGTCTGAAAGTCTAGATAGTGAAAGAGAGTGATCTACTGTATCAAATGCAACTGAAATATCCAGGAAAACTAACAGGAAAGTCTTCTCCCTGATCAAATCAAATGAGAAATTCGTCCAATAAGGACGGAAGCAGAGATTCAGTCCCGTGTTTCTGTCCTTCAAAAATTGCCCCTACCTGCTGTCATCTACTAGGTCACTATGTTATGAAATACTACCAAGCTGAGAAGTTTCCTAATGGTTACAGCAGTGGATGGAGAAGCAGCTAGGCCGGGTTTGGTTTCTGGCCTTGGGCAAATCCCTTAACCCTGAATTGTCTTAGATGCAAACTATGAACATAAGCCATCCAGGGGACAGGAAATACCTACTGTACTTGAATATATCTACCGTACCTTGAGTTACTCTTGAAGGAGGTGTGAGCTAAATCCAAAATTCTCTTTCCCTATACTGTGACAGTCTAAAAAGTCATAATGCAGGCCAGGTTTAAATCACTGGACTCAGTACCTCACTCCCCCCTATTTCTCAAGAGCAGTCACGAATCACTGCTCTTCTAGTAACTCTCCAGCGATACAATCCTCCATTTTCCTTCCAGGCAGGAATGAACTTGATGTTATATAGAAGAAAAAGAACTGGTACAAGATTTTACCACCTATTAACCCTTTGCCACATATAAATTAAATGCCATAATTACAGTTGCGACTATATCCAATTCCTGTCATTCGCTAACTGGAGGGTTGGGGGGGGGGGGGTCTAATAGCAGAGCTCCAGAGACCTTCTTCAGAATTCCATCCTCACTCTTTCCTTAATCTTGCTTTCCACTGCATGGTGAAGTGATCACTGTGATTGCCATGAAGTCGTCGAATCGTATGGGGACAAGGAAGAAGCTGCTGACTCTCTGTACAGTGCCCAAGTCTATTATCTTAGCAACCTTGAAATTGGACTTCACAGCCTTCTATCTCCTGAGACCCTACTGGTGGGCTAATGGTAGACGAATCTCTGCTTTAGTCTAGCTACTCATTGTATCCCCTCCCTCCCATCTTACTATCCCCATCACAAGGGAAAAAAATAACTAAGTTAAATAATGCAGATGAATGATATATTGCTTCTGGAAGCTAGCTAAGAAACCAGGGTGGTATATCAAAAGTCTTCATTTGCTCTGCAATGTCTTCTGAACACTGCTTTGTCTTCACATGGAAAGGAACTGGGTACAAGATAAAAAGACTGAATGCGTGCATTTCTTGTAAGCGTATAGAGAAGTGTACGACTTATGCATGGACTGAAATTCAGTGGGTTGATGTCCAGTTAAAGTTATCTGGACAAACTATTTGGATGACTTAAACCAGACATGCTGCAGACTTAATCAAATAAGACCAACCATATGATCACTGTGTCCTCATTGACCTGGGCACAATACCAGTGAGCATTAACAAATCTTACAATCTGGACCCTGCTTAGGTAGCACATAAGTTTTCATTAATAAAAATATCCCTCACTCATCATCTACCTTTTAGCTTCTATCTTGGAGCTCTGGACCCCAGTAAGTTCCACTTCCCCTTCCCCCATGCTTGGGCGTTGGGCCCTTGGTTAATGTGTTAACAAACAGAGAATATTAAGATTCAATGCCGAATAGTCAAATAATTATATGCTTTAAGAAAAATTACAAAGCCCTGTTTTAGAAACATTTGTAAGGATGCGCTTATCCCTTTCTGTTTCCCATCCAGGTGACATAAGAAAGTGGGACGATTTGGTAAAGGAGGCAGAGAATTCCAGAAGACTGGAGCTTTGCAGGTAGAGGCAGAGCGGAACGTGCAGTCTAAATAAATGTTTCAAACGAAGAAATGTTAAGAGATTCGACTGAGAAGGTCTGAGACATGGAGATGGACTATAGTGAATTACCAGGCCTAATAAATATGTTGGATGGCAGAAAGGGTGCATTAACGGCTAGAATCAGAACTAATCCAGTAACTGATAAGTGAGTAGCCAGGAGGGTGTGCGGTTACATAGTTGTACTTTTTGACAGCATTATTCTATACGAGTTGTAACTTTCTGAGAGGTGTTTGGAAGGCCAGAAAAAAGGATGTTCCCATAACAGGAAAGCACTAATGAACGGAGAGCAACAGCTGGATATCGTTTGACTCTACGAACCAGCACAAAATATGAGATTTTATGAAGAAGAATATGACTTCTTTGCCAGAAGAGAAATATTTGGTCTGAAAACCAGTTGGGAGTTCAATGTAATCCTAGAGAGAGCTAACTCTCTCTGTCTTTTAGGGGAATGACAGGCCTTAAGACAGAAGGGGCTGGGGAAAGTGTTTTTTTTCTGATAAGCCAGAGGGCTTTTGATTTTTTGAGCATTTACAGTAGCTTTAGTGTAACATATTCTAGATGCCAAAACAGGTGTTTGAGTAATGAGAGTACATTTGGGAAGCAGAGTTATAAACTGCTCTGTGGGGAGAAACTGCAGTGCAAAGAAATATCTTAAAAAGCCTCTTTAAAGGAATAAAGCATGAAAGCCTGGCGCTTAAAGCTAGTCTTTATACTTAATCCCCTAAAAACCAGAGGCTGGAAAAAAGAGTGGTTTCGATGAGTCATTAGAAAGATGAGGAAGGATGAGGTTGTGAGCTAAAATGAAAGAAGGTCAATGAGAAAGCGGCGTCTGAGGAGCTAGTGGATCAACAGTTTACGAGGATGCTCCAGGTCTTCGGAGCTATTAATGATTTTGCATGTCTCATCCTGTCTAAATAGAATGTATCAGTCTGAAAGGACCAGGGCTAGCCCCAGAGTTGGTTCAAGGTGTTGGCACTCTAGGTAAACTTAAACCTTACGCCTCCAACCCCTGGCTGTCAGAATCTATTGTTTAGCTTTGAATGTCCTGCTCTTTGTAGCCTTTTAGAAGCTGTTTTGTCACAGACCAGGCTGGTCTCAAACCAATAACCTTTGGGATGGAAAGCAGGCATCTTTCAGAAGAATGACCATGACTCCATTGGGGGGTGGGGGGGGCGGGGATGTCTTTTGCAAGCATTACTCTATGGCTGGTGATTTTTCTTCCTTTTTCCTGATTGGCCCAACATTTGTCTGGTCTGCAGTTCAATGTAAAATGCTAACTGGATTTTTTGAAGCTTAGAGTTTAGACTATTTCATGATTATGGGACTTCTGAGGACAGTAGCAGGAAGCAGGATCCTACATAAAGTATTTCTGGCAATGGGGCTCTACCTGCTTTCAGTACATTGTAGAACAATTGAGCAGGTTGTAATTCCACAACTTGAGTAACTCCGTCTGCTTTTATCACCCAATGTATTTATTTCTGCACTTTGCATTTTTTCCTGGTTTTAGATTAACCTTAATATTAACTTTTATCTTCACTATACGCAGTGTTTTCTTTTGTGCTGTCAAGCCGAAGGTCCCAAGTCTTTGTTATCTTAGAGTCTGCACAGACTGCGCTGTCCTGGATTGTAATTATCTACTGCAATTAAACCTGGGGAATCATTTAGTGATAGATTTGTTTTCTTTAAGCAAAGTAATTTTGCCTTACTGACCGTCTTTGCATCTTTTCGTAACTGCTGTTATACAATTTAAAGACCGGAAATGTGGTGTTATCCTTTTCTATGCTCAAAGGCTGCATAAAACCTGTTAACAGCCCTCAGGGACACAGCAAGGCTTCTAACAGTGGGACAAGGTAAATCATTTGATTACTCCTTTTGCTTCTGAATAGTTATCAAATGTGAAGTGAATTGGTGATCTGTGCCAAAACTGAGCAGCTGTCCATCTCACTATGCCCCTCATCACACCTGGCACTGAGTGGCTCCTCAGACTCTTGCCTCAGTGCCATCTTTCAGAAGCTCTCTACACCCTACAGAAAAAACATATGAGGTGATTTTCTCTTGATTTTAACTATTTGGTTCAAAATTTCCTGCAGTTTCTTTGAGCTTCCAGCTAAATCAGAACGATTTCTAGTGGGTTATGGTGCCATGAACCTTGGCTTTCAGCTATCGAAAGATTTTCCCTCTAATTTATGTCCTCTTCTAATTATCCAGTTAGTACAGTGACAGAATCTTGCAATCACGAACCATAAACCCAGACACTAGGCCTTACTGTTGCATAATGAGTGGGACTTCCTCTCCTCCCGCTGCCTAGTGATAGTGATTGCTGTCTCTGGAACCATAGACGGAACAAAGTGGGCCAAATGGGCCATGGCCCCACCAAATGTTTCTCACCAGCAGAGAGAGATTAGCCACGATCACAGCAGACTCCCTCTGTCTGCTCGGAGGAGATTGGATCCCCGTGGTGGAGGAGGGGAAAACTGCCACGATCATGGCAAAGACTCCTGTCTGCTCATGGGGATCCGATCTCTCGCAGGCAGACAGGAGGAGTCTTTGACCCAATCACGGCTGCCTTTCCCTCCTGTCTGCCAATGGGGATCCGATCTCTCATAGGCAGACAGGAGGATTCTTTGTCGCAATCACGGCTGCCTTTCCCTCCTGTCTGCCCATGGGGATCCGATCTCTCGCAGGCAGACAGGAGGAGTCTTTGTCGCAATCACGGCTGCCTTTCCCTCCTGTCTGCCCATGGGGATCTGATCTCTCGCAGGCAAACTGCAGGAGTTTTTGTCACAATCACGGCTGCCTTTCCCTCCTGTCCGTCCATGGGGATCCAATCTCTCGCAGGCAGACAGGAGGAGTCTTTGGTGCAATCACGGCTGCCTTTCCCTCCTGTCTGGGGATCCAATCTCCCATGGGCAGATAGAAGGAGTCTGCCGCAAACGCGGCCATTCCCTTCTCATCTGTCCTTGGGACATCGCCTGCGGGCAGGAGGGGAAGGCTGTGGGGGGCTAGGGATGGAGTTAAGGTGGAAATTGAGATAGAGTCAAGGTGGAGCTTGGCCCCCCCCAAACAGACATGCATTCCATGGCCCCTTTCTGGAACATCCCCACTTCTAGCTGAGCCAGGGAATGGAAAATGTGACCCTGGAATCAAACTTAGTACCGAAATATCACCGAACGCCTTGTAGCGCTATATAAATGTAAATAGTAGAAGTAGTAATAGCAGTAGTAGCGAACCACCAGGATATCTCAGATGATTATATTTTACTCTTTATTTGGTTTAAGATTTTGAGGTATTCATAAGAACATCAGAAATGCCATACTGACCCAGACTAAAGTCCATCACACCTAGGATCCTGTTGCCAACAGTGGCCAATCCACGTCACAAGTACCTAGCAGAATCTCAAAATGATACGCAGGTTCCACAATGCATGTATTGGGGCAAGCAGTGGATTTCTTTGGTCCTCTTCGGAACCTTTTTCCAGGAACTTGTCCAAAACATTTTTAAACCCAGCTACACCAACAGCTTTTACTACAAACTCTGGTAACGAATTCCAGAGTTTGATTACGCATTGAGTGAAAGATTATTTTCTCCTACGAGTATTAATCTTAAACATGTTACACTGTAGCTTCATTGCATTTCCCCTAGTCCTTCTACTTTTTGATGGCATAAACAATGGATCTACGTTTACCCGTTCCGCAATATTAATTAATTTATAGATCTCTATCATATCTCCCCTCAGCACCTTGGAAAGAACAAACTTTGGTTACACGATGCAAGGTACCACCTTAGAAACCATCACCCAGGAAAAAGATTTAGGAGTCATCATGGATAATATCTTGAAACCCTCTGCCCAGTGTGCAGCGGCGGCCAAGAGAGAAAATAGAATGCTGGGAATAATAAGGAAAGGAATGGAGAATAAAACCAAGGATATTATAATGCCTCTGTATCATTCCATGGTTTGACCGCACCTTGAATATTGTGTGCGGTTCTGGTCACCGTATCTTAAAAAGGATATAGCGTTATTAGAAAAGGTACAGAGAAGAGCCACTAAAATGCTAAAGGGGATGGAAGGATACCACTATGAGGAAAGGCTTAAAAGGTCAGGGCTCTACAACTTGTCAAAGAGAAGGCTGAGGGGAGATGTGATAGAAATCTATAAATTAATGGATGGAGTAGAACGCATTAACATAGATCAGTTGTTTGCACCATCAAAAATTAGAAAGACTAGAAGAAACATAATGAAGTTACAATATAACCCATTTAAGACTAATAAGAGAAAATATTTTTTCACTCAATGAGTAATGAAACTCTGGAATTCGTTACCGGAGGTTGTAGTAAAAACTGTTAGTGTAGCTGGGTTTAAAAAAGGTTTGGACAAGCTCCTTGAGGAAAGGTCCATAAACCAGCATTAAAAAGGACCCGGGAAATCCATTGCTTGCCCCAGGACGAGCATTGTGGAAGCTGTGGACTTTGGGTACCTACCAGGTACTTGTGACATGGATTGGCTACTGTTGGAAACAGGATACTGGGCTTAACGGACCATGGTCTGACCCAGTATGGCATTTCTTGTGTTTCTGTGTTCAGGTTATTTATCAATATGTTAAAAAGCAGCGGACCCAGCACAGATCCCCACGGTACTCCACTATTCACCTTTCTTCTTTGGGAAAACTGGCCATTTAGCCCTACCCTCTGCTTTCTTTTAACCAGTTCCTGATACACAATAGTACACTGCCTCCTGTCCCATGATTTTTTAAATTTGCCAAGAGTCTCTCATAAGGGACCTTGTCAAAGGTTTTCTGAAAATCCAGATACACTATATCAACTGGCTCACCTTTCTCTACTTCTTTATTCACACCTTCAAAAAATATAACAAATTAGTAAGAAAAGACCTTCCTTGGCTAAAGCCATGTTGGCTTTCTCCCATTAAACCATGACCATCTGCATGTTCAGTAATTTTGTTCTTTATAATGGCTTCTACATTTTGCTTGGTACTGATGTCAGGATGACTGGTCTGCATTTTCCCAGATCACCCCTGGAACCCTTTTTAAAAATTGACATTACATTGGTCATTCGCCAATCTTCAGGTATTACAGATGATTTTAATGATAGTTCACAGATAACAGTAGGTCTGAAATTTCATATTTCAGTTCTTTGAACACCCTTGGACATATACCATCCAGTCCAGGTGATTTTCCACTCTTTAGTAATAAGTCTTCCCGGTTTATGGATATTTCTTTCAATTCTTCCAATGCGTCACCTTTAAATACCATGTCAGTCATGGGTAACATCTCTACATCTTTTTCAGTAAAGACCACAGCAAAGAATTCATTCAGTCTCTCCACTATGGCCTTGTCCCCTCTTAGTGCCCCTTTTACTCCTCTGTCATCTAATGGTCCTACTGACTCTCACAGGGTTTTGGCTACAAATGTACTCAAAAAAGTTTTTATTATGCGTTTTTGCTTCCACAGCAAGCTTTTTTTCAAATTCTTTCTTTGCCTGCCTTATCAATGTCTTGCATCTAACCTGCCTGTGCTTATGTTTTCTAGTTTTCGTTATTTGACATAAGAACCTAAGATATGCCATACTGGGTCAGACCAAGGTCCATCAAGCCAAGTATCCTGTTTCCAACAGTGGCCAATCTAGGTCATAAGTACCTAGCAGTTTCCCCAAAAGACAGGTTCCACAATGCTTGTATAGGGTCAAGCAGTGATATCCTAGGTCCCTTTTAATAATGATTTATGGACCTTTCCTCCAGGAACTTGTCTAAATCTTTTTAAAACCCAGCTACACTAACAGCTTTTACTACATCCTCCAGTAACAAATTCCAGAGTTTGATTACACGTTGCGTGAAAAAATATTTTCTCTTATTAGTCTTAAATAGGTTGCCCTGTAGCTAAATTGCATGTCCCTAGTCTTTCTATATTCTGCTGATGTAAACAACCAATCTACGTTTACCCGTTCCACTCCATGCATTAATTTATAGACCTCTATCATATCTCCCCTCAGCCGTCTCTTTTCCAGGTTGAAGAGCTCTAATCTTTTTAGCCTCTCTTCATAAGGGTATCCTTCCATCCCCTTTACCATTTTGGTGGCTCTTCTCTGTACCTTTTCTAATAACGCTATATCCTTTTTAATATATGGTGATCAGAATTGCACACAATATTCAAGGTGCGGTCGCACCATGGAACGATATAGAGGCATAATAATATCCTTTGTTTTATTTTCCATTCCTTTCCTTATAATACCTAGCATTCTATTTGCTCTCTTGGCCCCCACTGCACACTAGGTTTTAACATGTTATCCACGATGATGCCTAAATCGTTTTTCCTGGGTGGTGGTTCCTAATGTGGAACCTTGCATCATGTAACCATAGTTTGGGTTGTTCTTTTCTACGTGCATAACTTTGCACTTGTCCACATTAAATGTCATCTGCCATTTGGATGCCCAGTCTTCCAATTTATCAAGATCCTCTTGCAATTTTCCACAATTCTCATGGGTTTTACAACTTTGAATAATTTTGTGTCATCTGCAAATATGATCACCTCACTCGTTATTCCCATTTCAAGGTCATTTATAAATATGTTAAAAAGAAGTGGACCCAGCGGACCCAGCTGGGGAAACTGCTAGGTACATATGACCTAGATTGGCCACTGTTGGAAAGAGGATACTGGGCTTTATGGACCTTGGTCTGACCCAGTACGGCATATCTTATGTTCTTATGTTCTTATCCCTGGGGTATTCCACTATTCACCTTTCTCCATTGGGAAAACTGGCCATTTAGCCCTACCCTCTGCTTTCTATATTTTAATCAGTTCCTGATCCACAATAGTAAACTGCCTCCTATCCCATGACTTTTTAGTTTTTCCAAAAGTTTCTGATGAGGGACGTTGTCAAAGATTTTCTGAAAGTCCAGATACACTATATCAACCGACTCACCTTTGTCTACCTGTTTATTCACACCTTCAAAAAAACATAACAGATTAGTTAGACAAGATATTGGCTGTCATGTTGGCTGTCTCCCATTAAGCCATGACTATATACATATTCAGTAATTTTGTTCTTTTTTGCCAGTATTGAAAGATGCTCTTTGGCTACAACAGACTCTCTGACCTCATCTTTAAGCCATGCTAGCAGCTTTTTGGACTTCCTTCCACTTTTCTTAAAGTGTGGAATACAGCTGGTCTGGGCTTCTAAGATAGAATTTTTAAACAACACGCATGCTTGATGTAAATCTTTAATCTTTGCAGCTGCTCCTTTTAGTTTTTTCTTAACTATTTTCCTTATTTTATCATAGTCTCACTTTTGAAAGTTAAAGGATAGTACTGTGGATTTCCTTGCTGTCCTTCCTCCATTTATTAAATCAAATGTGATCATGCTATGACCACTATTGCCAAGTGGCCCCAACACCCTTATATCTTGCACCAGATCTTGTGTCTCACTAAGGAATAGGTCCAGAATAGCTTCCCCTCTTGTCTGCTCATGAAGCATCTGCTCCAAGAAGCAGTCATTGGTTTCATCTAGAAACTTTATCTCCCTAGCATGTCCTTCTTTGACATTGACCAAGTTGATACCGGAGTGATTGAAATCACCTATTATTATTACTGTGTTATAATGTTTGTTAGGTTCCCTGATTTCTTTGAGCATTTCATCATCCATTTGTTCATTCTGGTCAGACAGTGAGTAGTACACCCCCACTGCCATCGCCTTCCCCTTTTTACATGGAATTTCAATCCATAGAGATTCTACAGTATATTTTGTTTCCTGCAAACTTTAATCCTTTGTGACTCAATGCCCTCTCTAACATATAGAGGGCAACCCTTCCACCAATTTTATCTGCTCTATCATTACGATATAGTTTGTACCCAGGTATCTCAGTATCCCAGTGATTTTTTTCCTTCCACCAAATCTCTGAGATACCAATCATATCTAAACTCTATAAATTCTTTACATCAAACCATCCAGCTATTAGTCATTATTAGAACTGGTGTATTAGTATTAGACATCGTAGGGTAACGTCCAACCTTGCGTCCTCCCCCTCTATTTATTTTCAGGCTCATGGGCCTCCTTCAATATTTTGATAATAATTAAACTCAACAGTTGTGATCGTTCCAACATCTCCCCTTCCAGAATGAGAACACATAATTCAAAGGCGTAAGTTCAAATGAGGGGCTCCCTAGCAAAATTTGCTTAGGGCCCCTTATAAGGGCAGTGGCCACAAAAAGAGGGGGGAGGGGATGCCTTTCCCCTGCCATTCCCTTCTCTCGCCCCTGAAGCCTTGGTGAAAAAAAGCGGCAGCCGGCAAATATCACATTTACTTTAAAAGAAGCTTGCTGCGCTGCTCTGCTCCACCTTTCTTTCTATAAAGTGCTGCCTTGCGGCAGTCGGAGGCCCAGGAAAGCATTTCCCATTGAGGGGCCAAAATCTCAGATATCGTGAGACTTCAGCCCATCAATGGGAAATGCTTTCTTGGGCCTCTGGCTGCTGCGGTGTAGTGCTTTACAGAAAGCGAGATGGTGCGGAACGGTGTGGCAACCGTCTTTTAAAGTAAGTGTGAAGAAGCTTGCTGCTGCCATTGCTGTGTTGGGTTCACTGGCCCCTCTTCTCACTTGGGTCCCCTCTTTGATCCACCCCGGAATGCCCCCAAACGCTCTGATGCTAATTGGATAGCATTGGGGCGCATAGGGGAGTTAGAAGTGGATAGTCAATGGCACTAACCATGTAAGTGCCGTTGAATGTCACGATTTAAGGCATTTCCACAGTTTACTGGGCTATAATCCAGGCAAATGCCTTTCAAAAATCAGGCCCCATACTTTTACCACTTATCTGAGTAAGGGGCCTATTTACTAAAGTGCATTAGGTGTTTTAGGTTGAGACACGGGGTTAACAGCAAGTGCTAACTGCTAAGAAAACCCAGGGGCTGGTTTTATTTATATATTTCTATTTTATTTAAAAGGATTTATATACCGCTTTATCCTGAAATCAAAGCGGTTTACACATCAAACAAATCAAAAAGTGCGTGGGTGTGGGCATGCAGTGAGAATCGACAGTGTAAAATATGATTGCGGGGTGAGCTAAATACAATGAGATCTATGTACAGGAACTATATACATATTGCAGGGAGGGGGAGGGGGGTTCACTAGGAGTCAGCATTGACTCAACGGCACATGTATTTTTTGCATTTTTGTTAACTGCCAATGTGGCCCATAGCGTGAAAGGTTCATTACACCTCTGGAGGTGTACTTAACTGTATTTTTCCTAAATGCACAGTAACAGCCATTGTCTGATGTTCCTGACACAGCGAGAGTAGTACCACAAGACTTCCGTGAGGGTGGTGGATGCCATTTTGAGTCCAGTGCCAGCGCTGGCAGGGGTGACAGGGGCTTGAACAGAGAAGCCCAGGTGGTCTAGAAGATGAAGGGGGATTTTCAGGAGCAAGGGGTAGACTGATTTGGGGGGGGGGAGGGAATGAAGGCCTTTTTAGGTATATATCTGGGACTTTAGAGGGCACTGGGGGTCACTTGGAGAGGGGGGTTTATGTCTTGGTAGTGCCGGAGTGGAGAGGCGTCCCCCCAACCACCAATTGTATTTGGAGGATGCTTTAAGATCACGGCCTACTCCCATTCAAGAAAACTAGGGTTACTTTTCCCTTGGGATAATGCAGCTTAGAGTGATGATATTAAGCTACGTTATTCCTTTTCCATGGGAGTTACTAACCTTCAGTATTGAGTTATCGCAAGTTAGTGACTCCCATGGTAAACAAAACTGTGGTAACTACCTCCCAGTCCCTTCCTGTGTGCCCGCTGTCTACTAGTGTCTACTACCTGTGCTGATTCTCCGCACATGGGTTTCATGAAAATCAGCATAGCAGCATCCCTGAGGTGCCATGTGGGGACAACGTTTGAAAGCCTCAGAGGGAAAATCTTTCCTCTGACTGAATATGAAAATAAGAAATTTACCGGTACTGCTCCAATTACAATAAGAACAAGAAACCTCCACCCCCCCCCCCCCACACCCCCTAACTACCAGCTGCTGAAATCATTTAGCTTTAGTAGCAGAGTTAAAGGAGAATTTGACGTAGCTTCAGTGATAATGGACTGTTAACCCATTGTGATAATGGACTGTTAACCCATTGTCTTGGGTACTGTCAGGGTATTGTTATAGCTTGTCAATGACCTAAAGCACTGAAAATTCGATTTTCTCCACAAACACAATTCTAAGGAAAATACCATAGTATTAATAACATCCAAAACAGAAGGATTCCTTAGATTATCACGCAGCACCCTGGGGATTCCCATCATCATCCATCACCCAACATGAAGAATTCCATCTCTCTCTGAATTTGGTTTGCTTTCCAGTCAGTTATCTGCACTTTGCAAACACCTTGGAAGGAGAGCACAATGCAGTGAATGAAGACAGACGTGGGTCCAGACTCCGAGGTTTCACATAGTCCTTAAAGCCTGCGCTCATTTAAACGCCTGGAGACTGGACGGCCTCCAGTTTGGCGTGTGTCTGACATTGTTGAGTAGGAATGGGAACGGCCTGTGCAGTCTCTCACACACACTCCTCTCTGGCTCAGAGCAGAGCAAACAAAGGACCCTGCAGCCTAATTCATCTTCCCTTATCTATAAAAGAACATTTCCTTCTTCCTCAGGAGAGTGTTGCGACCCTAGAACCTGTTTGTTTGTTCTGCGAGCACAAATCTCTGATTTGTTACAAGGCTGCATTACTTAAAGCTGCAGCACTGCCATTTTTTTGGCATGGATGTACAGTAATTCCCTCAGTCAATAGTGCAATAAAATCCTATTGGCTACGTCCTTTTTCACATTTCCTACATCCTCCGTTCGCTTATGTAAAATGAAATGAGAGTTTAGTGTTCTAGAATCTCCTTTTGCTCAGTCATTAAAAGTAACCCAGGGTGCATATGTCTCATCACTGGGAAGAAAAGAGAAGAGGTAGAGAAAACTACCCCAGATTCCAGGCCAGGTTTTCCCCACTACTCGTGGAGTTAGGGAAAGGGGAGATCGTTCCCCAGCCAGCCCAGGAGGGTGAGACTAGCCACAGTATAAGAACCTGGCAGCAAGAGCTTCCCGAACGTTTGTCTGCCTGAAGCCTCAGAGAATGCTAAAATGTTGCTTTGCTTTTGAAAGATTTGGACAAAACTCTGCTCTATGTTTGGAAGAGTTTGGTAACAGCCTGCTTTCTTTTAAAAGCAGTTTTGGACAATCCTGACAGCCAGGGGCGGCCCAAGGGGGGTGCGGGGCCATGTGCAGAGACTCGGTGTGGGGCCTCATTTGCATAAGGGACCTCATTTGCATAAATATTTGCATAATGTTACCATACACTAACTTTTAGTAAACATGCCTCTTAATGAGTGTATGGATAAAGAAAGACTAAAAGATTTCTACATTACTATAATCCAGTGCCAACCGTCAGGCACATTAGGAACTACTACAAACACTGCCCATTTAGAACCCATTCTAAATCCTGAATCTCGTATGTCTCCCACATATATAACCAACAGACTTAGAGAAACATTCACACATACATATTTTTGTTGGAACTCACACTTTGAAGGACAATCCTTCTCGTGGCGTGCTGTTCCCTTTTATTCTTTATATAGGGACGCAACCCTAACATGCGTTCAAAGGGGATATCTATCCCTCAACATCAGCCAGTTAACATTCTTTCATTCAGAAAAAACCCTCTTAGAAGCCACTTATCTGAACGGAGACTTTCCACAGTTCATAGGCAACTCGGTGTCTTCCCCAGCTCATAGATAGACTCTATTCAAGTAGCAATCATACGAGAGTCTGAAAATGACAGAAAATGAGGGGAGACTCTCGTATGGTTGCTACTTGAATAAGTCTCAGAAGTCATAACGGATGACCTTCCCTGTTGGTTACATTGATTTGGAGGTGTTGGGTTTTACCCGGTATCGGCGGCTGATAAAGGGACTTCTCCATTTACCATCAGGAGTGAACATTGAGTCTATCTATGAGCTGGGGAAGACGCCGAGTTGCCTATGAACTGTGGAAACTGTCCGTTCAGATAAGTGGCTTCTAAGAGGGTTTTTCCTGAATGAAAGAATGTTAACTGGTTGATGTTGAGGGGTAGATATCCCCTTTGAACGCATGCTAGGGTTGCGTCCCTATATAAAGAATAAAAGGGAACAGCACGCCACGAGAAGGATTGTCCTTCAAAGTGTGAGTTCCAATAAAAATATGTATGTGTGAATGTTTCTCTAAGTCTGTTGGTCATTTAGAACCCATAGCAAACCCGCCATATCATAACAGCACTACCAGGACTCACAAAGCACCAGACCCTACCTATCAAAAGGCAACACTGCAAATACTGTATTAAACCAATACATTTCAGGGAATAACAATACATGACCTACTGGGGAAAGAGAACAAGTGGCAATGTCAAATAGGAATTACATAAACAGAATACCTCAGCTCAGTTACACATGCAGAATATAGACCATCACCAAACAAGAAATCACAATTTAGAAACAGGAAGATAATAATTAAAATGGGAACCCCAAAAGCCAACTTAGAATGTACAGCAACACTGTAGAAATACAACTATAAATTAATTTCCTCTTGTACTAAACAAAGCATAGACGTTAATGATGCACATTTCCCAGAGCTGACATATTCCAGTTAATAAATTCAAAATAAAGAGATATTTTTCTACCTTTTGTGCATTATTTTTCAGTTGCAATTGCTCCAGCCACTTTTTTCTGGTTTCTTTGTGTCTTCTGTTAACTCTCCATCATTTGCTGTCCATCTGTCCTTTCTTCTAGTTTTTTTTCCATTCTCTCTCTACATCTGCTTTAACATACTAATCTTTCTCCTTTTGCTCTTTCCTCATTCCTATTTCATCCACTCAAATTTTACCCCTCCATCCTCAATCCCCACATACTCTCCTAATACCCGGCCAATTGTAGATTTTTCTTCCCTCCCACACAAAATATTTTTCCCCGTTCCATTTCACTCTCCCAGCCCCATCCCATTCTAATCCTCCCCCAAAATCAGCTCCCTTCTAGTTCCAGCCCCAACCAGCATCCGCTCCCTTCTAGTCCCCGCATCAGCCCATTTCCAGTCCTAGCCCCCCATCAGCCCATTTCCAATCCTAGCTCCCCTATCCATTTCCAGTCCTATCTGAGTCCCTCCATCAGCTCATTTCCAATCCCAGCCCCCCATCAGCCCATTTCTAGTCCTTTTCTAGCCCCATCATCAGCCCATGTCAAATCCTAGCTCCCCTCCACTCAGCCCATTTCAATCCAAGCCACCTATGAGCCTACTTCCAGTTCTAGCCCCTCCATGAGTCCATTTCAATGCAAGCCCCCCCACCACAGCCCCTTTCCAATCTTAGCTCCCACCAACAGCCCATTTTCAGTCCTATCCTAGCCCCTCCATCAGCCCATTTCCTGTCCTAGCTCCCCCCCCCCACTCAGCCCATTTCCAGCCCTAGCTCCCTCCTCTCACAGCCCATTTCCATTCCAAGCCCCCTCCCCATCAGCTATTTGCAGATCAAGTCCCCCTTCCACTCAGCCCATTTCCATTCCAAGACCCCCTCCCCATCAGCTATTTGCAGTTCAAACCTCCCCTTCCACTCAGCCCATTTCCAGTCCTAGCAACCCCCCCAACCCTTACCAGCCCTAACCCCCGTCAGCCCATAGCACATTACCAGTCCTAACCCCATCAGCCAACCTCAAGTCCTAACCCCCCCATCAGCCCATTTCCAGTGCTAGCCCCCCCCCTAGCCCATTACCAGTCCTAACCCCCCCATCAGCCCACAGCACATTACTAGTCCTAACCCCATCAGCACACCTCATCCTAACCCCCCATCAGCCCATTTCCAGTCCTAACCCCCCCCATCAGTCCACAGCACATTATCAGTCCTAACCCCCCCATCAGCCCACAGCTCATTACCAGTCCTAACCTCATCAGCCCACCTCAAGTCCTAACCCCCCCATCAGCCCATTTCCAGTCCTAACCCCCCCCCATCAGCCCACAGCACATCACAGTCCTAACCACATCAGCCCACCTCAAGTCCTACTCCCCCCCAGCCCAAATCAAGTGCTACTCTCCCCCCCTGCCCACATCAAGTGCTACTCTCCCCCCCGCCCACATCAAGTGCTACTCTCCCCCCCCGTGCTACTCTCCCCCCCACCCACATCAAGTGCTACTCTCCCCCCCGCCCACATCAAGTGCTACTCTCCCCCCCCAGCCCACATCAAGTGCTACTCTCCCCCCCCTGCCCACATCAAGTCCTACTCTCCCCCCCTTGCTCTCCCCCCCCCTGCCCACATCAAGTCCTACTCTCCCCCCCCCTGCCCACATCAAGTCCTACTCCCCCCCCCCGGAAAATTAAAACTTAAAAAAAAAGCTGGCTGCTGCCGCGGTGGTAGCAGCAATATCGCATGTCCCGCGGGGCCCCCCTCCCCCCCTCCCTCCCTCCCCCCTCCCCTGCCCCTCCCCCCCTCCCCTGCCCAGCAGATCCCTTCCTGCTTGCCTGCCTGCTTGTCAGTTCTTCTCCGCTTTGGCTTTCAGAGCCGCGAAGGGAGAGCTTCTCCCTCACGACTCTGTTAAGCTCGCAGGGGCTTATGGGAAATTTCCTAACAGAGTCACGAGGGAGAAGCTCTCCCTTCGTGGCTCTGAAAGCCGAAGCGGAGAAGAACTGACAAGCAGTCAGGCAAGCAGGAAGGGATCTGCTGGGCAGGAGTGGGGCCCGCGGGACATGCGATATTGCTGCTACTGCCGCGGCAGCAGCCAGATTTTTTTTTATTTTAATTCTACTTTTAAAGCGGAATGTTCTTTGCGCGGGGCCCCCTGAAACGTGGGGCCCTGTGCAAAAAACATTCTCGCTTATTGGACGGGCCGGCCCTGCTGACAGCAGGTGGTGGTCTCCTGATTCAGAAGCCAAAGTACAAGGAGATCTGAATCTAAGAGCCACAGGGGTGGAGTCAGGAACGCTGCTAGGAAGCCCAACAGAGATTGTGATTTTTAAGTTTCTATTAAAGAACTGCAAAGACCGGGTTGGACTGAGGCTGGAAGTTAAGCCCATAGTACAGACTGATACAAGGAGAGATTGTTCTGCCTGGAATTACAAGGCAAACCAATCCAGCTGGGATTGCATTTTGGACTGTGGTTCAGGGATCAAGACCAAGCTGGTAGTCCCTGAACTAACCTTAAGGTGAACCAAATTCTGGAAGAAGAAGGACTGGGAGACGTCTCTTACATATATATATATATATATATATATATATATATATATACACAAACACACACACACACACACACTGAGGAGGGTCCTGTTATAACTGGGACTCTGGGGAATGCAGACTACCGGGGAATGTGAAGCAAGAGAAGGAGCACTTCCTGGTAGAGTAGATCTGCCCTTTTCTTGTGTTCCCAGACTGATTTACAGAGCTTGGCTGCCCGATGATGCCCAAGTTACAGGCCAGGAGACCAGAGTGCATGTAACCAGACCTAAGGGGGCAGCAGCCAGTGGCTGGAGGTGTGACAAGTGGTGTTAGAAGTAGGGTCAAGTGGGCCACAGCTGGATGGGAGTCCCCACCTGAAGGAGGAATGAGGAAGACATGGACCTTGTGTGAAGGTGTTCTCTCCAAGGGACATAAGGGTCCCTCAATCTTGGGAGGGGGTGAGTACCCAGGGAATCCACTGGTGAGAGTTCCCAGTTACAGTGTTTATATTTAATGGAAGGAAAGTAAGAGCTACTAAGATGAGAAGCAAAGGAGGCCAGGCCCAGTGTTAGTGGTTCTCACTTAGTGTATGTTCTTCTTACAGGGAAGATGGCCTCAGAAGAGTTCCTCAGGTTGATGTGTGACCAGATGCAAACCCATCAGGATTCTATGGAGCAGACAGTGGAGTGGGGCCCCGGGACCCAGTCTGGAAGGATATGGACAGGGATTAACCCTTTTGAGGGGGTGGCAGAAGCAGCAGGATGGCTCCAGAGAGTGAGCTATTCGCTTGGCCCCCTATTGAACAGGAGAGTTATAAGCTTCCTATCAAGCCCTGGATGTGACATGTGCCTTGGACTATGCCCAGGCTAAGGTGGCCATTGAAGACAGACAGATCTGAATAGGAAAGCCTATAGATAGAAGTTCTGAAGAAAAAGATTTGGAAAAAGACAAAGGCCGAGGGTCATGGTCCAGTGCTTGCTGTATCAAGCTTCCCAGTGGCTGAAAACAGATTACCCAATGTCTAGGGACTCGACAAGGCCCCACTTCATTGCAGAAGATTGTTGAAATCATTGAGAGGTTTCTGGGAGCTGAGGAGAGGTGGGGTGGGAACCTAGAGGAGGAGACAAGAAATCAACCCTGGAAAATAATTAAAGAGGGCAGAAAAATGGAACCCTTGGATAAACCTTGCCCCAGTTTTTGTTCTTAAGGGCCATCCCAGGTTGGAGAGAAGTGAGGTATTAGTGGACTTCTGGGCCTCGCTAGGTAGGAAACTAAATCCAGCTTCACCTGTGGGGAAGAAGGTCACCTTAAAAAACATTGTCCCTGTATAGATTTCAGGGGTTGGATGTAGTCACCAATTAGGAGTGAAGGAGAAAACTGAAAGGAGAGGGGTCAAGACTCTAGAATCTACCTTAGAGGGGCTGGTTGACACTAGGAGTAACCAATCCCTAATGTCAGGTCCTTGACTTGAGACTTTGGAATCCCAAACTAGGATGGGAGGTTCTGTAGAAAACTAAAGGTTCACTGTGTGCATAGTGATGTGCAGGAATATCCTATGTCTGGCCATTGTAGGTAGGCTACGTTTTTCCCTTATCCATGGGAGAGATAGGCTGAGGGCCGGAAGGGATCTACAAAGGCCAGGGATTTTTCTGAGGCTGAAAGGGTTCCAAATCTCAGAGAATTATCCCATTTTCTAGTGAAGAGATGATAGGGTTACCAGGAGAAGGGAAATAACAGAAAGGCTACTCATAGGCAGAAAAATGGAAGGAGTTAGTCCCAGTGGTCCCAGTTGAGGCCTTGAGGGAGGAGACAATCAAGAAGAAGAAAGAAAGGATGGAGATGTGAAGGATTGTTAGAACCCAGTGCAGCATAATTGGGTGGCCGGCCCTTATCATGACTCTAAGAATGGTTTGTTATATCAGATTGAAGGAAAGCATCAGAGATTGGGAGACTGCCAGAAGTTAGTTGTTCCTAAGGTAGAGCATTTCAGGGCACCTTACTAACATTAATAGCTCATGACCACCCCCTAGCTGGGTACCACAACCCATTAGCTTCAGAATTTTTATTGGGATTTAACAAGCAGTAAGGGTTTTCTATAAATCCTACCCAGACTATCAAAAGGTTCCCCAACGCTTGCCACCCAATAGCCCTTTAATTTCCTTGCCAGTGGTAGGCCACCCAATGGATCAAATAGTAGTAGACATTGTAGGCTCCTTAGACCAAAGCACTGTGGGATAGCGGCATTTTTTAGTATTTTTAGACAGTCCACCAGATTTTCTTGGGCAGTCCCATCACATTCTACCTCAGCCTGAATTTTATATATATATGTGTGTGTGTGTGTGTGTGTGTGTGTGTGTGTGTGTGTTTGTATGTGTGTTCTGGGGAAGATCCTGGTATAATGGGACTCTGGGGACAGCAGAGTACTGCAGAATGCCGGCCAGGAGAGGGAGCACTTTGTGGTTGTGGTAGAGCAGAACTGCCCTTTTCTTGTGTTCCTAGACTGGTTTGCATAGCTCAGCTGCCTGCCTAAGATGTCAACAATTCTAAATAAATAAATGTAAAGTGGAAAGTCAAACCTTGGAAATGAAATCCAGAAAACATTATAAAAATGCAGATCCAATTCAGAGAAATATGGATATAATCTGAGAAACTAGTATAGTATTATCCCTGTGGAAGTGATCCCAGGGGAATATAGTGCTCTGTAATCTAGGAGAGGAGAATAAGTTATCATTTTGGAGAAGCCTGCTGTGATCCCAGAAAATCAAACAGAGAAACAGTAATGACGACCAATACAGACCACACATTTGGTCCAGTCTGCCCAGCCATGCCACCTACCTTTACTTTCATTTAGCAGTCCTCTGTGTTTCTCCCATGCTCTCTTAAATTCTGGTAGTGTCCCTGTCTCCACCCAGGGCCAGCAAAATCCAATAGGGGAACTAGGAGGTCACCTAGAGTGCCAGTGTTCCCAAGATGCCCACTGCCTCTCTGGGACCTGCAGCGACAGAAAGCAGAGAGCTTGTAGTTTAAATTTAATAGTCACTCAGGGCCTAGCATCAGCAAAGTACTTTTAATTTAAATTTAAAACACAGAAGAGAGCTTTCTGGTTAAATTTAGAACCCAGCAGAGAGCTTGTAGTTTAAATTTCATATTAAGTTAGAGCCTAGCAGCAGCAAAGAGCTATAATAATCAGGTGGACAAAGGTGAGTCGGTTGATATTGTGTATCTGGACTTTCAGAAAGCCTTTGACAAGGTCCCTCATGAGAGACTTTTGGCAAAACTAAAGAGTCATGGGATAGGAGGCAGTGTACTATTGTGGATCAGGAACTGGTTAAAAGATAGAAAGCAGAGGGTAGGGCTAAATGGCCAATTTTCCCAATGGAGAAAGGTGAATAGTGGTGTACCCCAGGGATCTGTGCTGGATCCGCTGCTTTTTGACATATTCATAAATGACCTGGAAAGTGGAATAACGAGTGAGGTTGTCAAATTTGCAGATGACACAAAACTATTTAAAGTTGTTAAAACCCAAGAGGATTGTGGAAAATTGCAAGAGGATCTTGATAAATTGGAAGACAGGGCATCAAAATTGCAGATGAAATTTAATGTGGACAAGTGCAAGGTTATGCACCTAGGGAAGAACAACCCAAACTATGGTTACACGATGCAAGGTTCCACATTAGGAACCACCACCCAGGAAAAAGATTTAGGCGTCATTGTGGATACCATGTTAAAACCCTCGACCCAGTGTGCAGCGGCGACCAAGAGAGAAAATAGAATGCTAGGTATGATAAGGAAAGGAATGGAAAATAAAACAAAAGATATTATAATGCCTTTATATCGTTCCATGGTGAGACCGCACCTTGAATATTGTGTGCAATTCTGGTCACCGTATCTTAAAAAGGATATAACGATTTTAGAAAAGGTTCAGAGAAGAGCCACCAAAATGGTAAAGGGGATGGAAGGATACTCCTATGAAGAAAGGCTAAAAAGGTTAGGGCTCTTTAACCTGGAAAAGAGACGGCTGAGGGGAGATATGATAGAAGTCTATAAATTAATGAACGGAGTGGAACAGGTAAACGTAGATCGATTGTTTATCTTATCAGAATATAGAAAGACTAGGGGACATGCAATGAAGCTACAGGGTAAACTATTTAAGACTAATAAAAGAAAATATTTTTTCACTCAACGTGTAATCAAACTCTGGAATTTGTTACCGGAGGATGTAGTAAAGGCTGTTAGTGTAGCTGGGTTTAAAAAAGGTTTGGACAAGTTCCTGGAGGAAAGGTCCATAAACCATTATTAAGAAGGGACCCAGGATATCAATGCTTGAAGCAATACAAGCATTGTGGAACCTGTGTCCCTTGGGGAAACTGCTAGGTACGTATGACCTAGATTGGCCACTGTTGACAACAGAATACTGGGCTTGATGGACCTTGGTCTGACCCAGTATGGCATATCTTATGTTCTTAATTTAAATCAAATAAGAATATAGATTAGCACAAAAGGCAAAACAGGGTCAGTACTCTTTGAGCAGCAATTAAAGTCTTCTAGAGACCTTTATAAAGAGGCCTTCTACCTAGGGGGCAGAAGACCTGTGAAACATTTTCAATAGGTGTTAACACCAGGTGGCAGGTCAAAAGGCCATTTTGAAAGACTCCTTCTATCCAAGCAAGGACTGTTAATCATCCAGGAAGTTGGTCACAGCTTACCTCAGCAGCACAGGCATTAATAGCTCAACCAGATCTCTGTGATCCTCAGTCTTGAAAGACTAGAAAAGGGGATGGTTACTTCTGGAGAGAGATCTGCAATTGTGAGTATATGCTTCTGGGAATTTTCTGAAAGGAATTCTTTCTATTAAAGCTATTTAATCTGTGAACCCACTATTTTTTGTTAAATCAGTCAGGGCCTAGTAGCAGCAGTTTAAGTTTAAATTTAAAACACAGAAGAGAACTTTCTGGTTACAATTCATACCCAGCAGAGAGCTTGTAGTTTTAATTTAATAGTCACTCAGGGCCTAGCATCAGCAAAGTACTTTTAGTTTAAATTTAAAACACAGAAGAGAGCTTTCTGGTTAAATTTGGAACCCAGCATAGAGCTGTAGTTTAAATTCAATAGTCACTCAGGGCCTAGTTTTAGTTTAAATTGAAAACACAGAAGAGAGCTTTCTGGTTAAATTTGGAACCCAGCAGAGAGCTTGTAGTTTAAATTTAATAGTCACTCAGGACCTAGCATCAGCAAAGTACTTTTAGTTTAAATTTAAAACACAGAAGAGAGCTTTCTGGTTAAATTTAGAACCCAGCAGAGAGCTTGTAGTTTAAATTTCATAATAAGTTAGAGCCTAGCAGCAGAAAAGAGCTATAATTTAAATCAAATAAGAATATAGCTTACCTCAGCAGCACAGGACAGGGTACTGTGTAGCAGCCCTCTTTTAATAAGTGTTATTTCCCTCCCTCCCACCCCACACCCACCCACCCCTGGGATAATCGTAGATTTATAGGTACTTACACATCTTAAAAGACAGGAGGTGCTCTCAGGTGAAGCTCATTACCCAAATCAGTCATACACTAAGGACCTGAGATTAATTAAGCTTCAGGTGAACAAGGTATATTAAACATATTAGGTACAGTTTTATTGTTATAAATATCCATAGCAACCCTTAGTAAGTAAAGAACTTAAAGATCTAAACAAAAACTTAAAACTAAGATGCAGGGGGGGGCGGAGCCTGATGTCCAGCGGGTTAGACGCTTCGCGCTGAAGCTCCCGAGAGGCCTACACAGAATCCTGACTTAATACCTACATAAACTTAATTTTTTGCTCCGAACTCACCGGGGTACCTCGGGGGGGATGGCGGCCCATAAACCAGCGCGCTTGGACTTCGGGTCTCCTTCTTCTTCACACGGAAAACGCTCCAAAACAGAGGTGTCTTCCCCACAAAAGATGGTTCCACTTCGGGAAAACCCCGAAATGCATCAGGAGATCTTAGAGGAAATACGCGGAGTTAAGGAATTGGTGCAGTCCAACGGAGAAGCGCTTCGAGCCATGCGAGAAGACTTCGGTGTGCTCCAGGACAGACTTGAAAGCCTTTCATTACGGCAGGACAACATGGCGGGGGTCCTCGACTCACACGCGGTGCGCTTGGTCAAACTGGACAAGGCTGAGCGCCAGATACAAAATCTTCAAAAAGAGTTAGAAGATAGCAATAATCGAGCCCGTCGCAACAATGTGAGGCTCCTTGGAATACCGGAGGGGGCGGAAGCAGGAGATATCAGAGAATTCCTGCTCAAAACTCTTCCCTCCTTGTTGAAGATCACATTTCATAGAGACCTGGAAATTGATCGAGCACATCGTGTTCCTACCCATATGGCGCTCAACCGAACGACCCCCCGGCCTATTATCTTTCGATTACTACGATATCAACAAGTGGAACAAATTCTAAATGCTGCCCGGGCGAATCGTCATCTGGAGTTTGAAAGTCATAAAGTCTCCTTCTTCCCTGATTTGGCAAAGCCCACAGTTGACCGTCGGAAGAGACTCCTTGCTTTTCGCCCTCGACTTCAACAGCTACAGGCTCGCTTTGGCCTGTTGTATCCAGCGAAGCTCCGAGTGACTCTCCACAACCAAACTAGGACATTCGAAGATCCTGATCTACTATCAACATTTTTAGACTCCAAAGAAGCAGAGCAGATGCGTTAACCCAACAACTTGGACTTATTATCTGCCGGCTCTGTCCGCCATTTTGAAGGGCCCGACGTGGTGGTCATCGCCAAGCACAGAGACTGCCTGGACTTTTCTTTCTGTCTTTATATGACTTATTTGGTCTTCTATCCCTCCATGATGTGTGCCTCGGTTGGATTCGGAGCACGCACAGTTATACAGGTTATATGTTTTCAATTTCGGCCTTCTCTGGGGTTTCTCCCCGCAGACACATGGTCGCCAGTAATTTTTGGGGTTCTGCTTCTTCTCTACCGCGCTGCGGTTCTTATTTTTTTAATGTGGGGCGCTTCATTGTATTACATTAGCTTATTTTCTATCATGTCATGTGTACAGCCAGATACAGTTACTATGAGGGACATTGTGAACCTAGGTGCGCTATCATGTTCTCTTTCAGAATTTTTAACCTTGCTCAATGGCCTTATGTAAGATCTTATCACTTAACGTAAAAGGCATCAATAGCCCAATCAAAAGAAAGAAAATTCTTAGCTATCTTAATCATGAGCATGCTGATTTAGTGTTTCTTCAGGAAACGCATCTAAATTCCGCTGAAACACTGAAACTCAATGCTAAACCTTATCTGGTGGCTGCCTATTCTCCCGCCGTTTCCAAACGGTGTGGGGTGGCCATTCTGGTTAAGAAGTCTTTGCAAGCTACTGTAATAGATACTAGCTCTGATAAGGAGGGTAGATGGACCCGTGCACATCTTAAGGTTGGAGATAGTGAATTCACGTGTATTTGTATTTATGCCCCGAATGTGGATAACCCTGCTTACTATGCAAGTATTGCGCAGTTGGCACAGGCCTCTGCCACTACTCCATTAATACTTGGTGGCGATTTCAATCAAGTGTTAGACCCTTTGATAGATAGACAACCGCCTAGAACGAGTAATCCACCCAAGAGTCTTGCTACCCTTACAGCTCTGATGCAAGACCTTGCGCTAGTAGATATATGGAGGCTGCTTCACCCCTCCGACTTAGAGTACACCTTTTTTTCTGCCCCCCATCACTCACAATCTAGAATAGATTTTTTTCTCATTTCCAAAGCACTGATTTCTCAAGTGGACACGGCTAGGACTCACCCTCTCCATATTTCTGACCATGCTGCCATATCTCTTTCATTGCATGTCACTACGCGAGATGATCATCCCCGTGCTTGGTTTTTTGATAGATCCCTACTGGATCAAAAAGATTTTCAGGTTGACATAAAGGCCGCTATCCAAGATTATTTTCATTTTAACTCACCCCATGACACAGCGAGCTGGGCTTGGTGGGAGGGTTTTAAGGCATCTATCCGTGCTACTATAACCAGCTATCAAATTCGACAGGGGAAACAGAGAAAGCAACACTTACTGATTTTAGAGCAACAGATACAAGCTGGGGAGCGTATCCTTACGTCCCGTACTGACCCATGTATTTTACTCCGTTTACAACGCCTCCGCTTTCAATATAATCAGCTTTTATATACTGCTGCTGCTAAAAATATTGCATCACAACAAGGGTTGTATTACCGGGAAAATAACCGTGCTGGCAAATTATTAGCGAATGCCCTGAAAGGTCAAAAAGAAGCCAAGCGTGTTACCGCTCTCCGTAATCCGTCGGGGGGGGGGCCTGGTCACTAAAGATACAGAAATTTTAGAACTCTTTCGTGATTTTTATACTCGGCTTTATCAATCTGAATGTGATTTTGAGCCAGAAGTATTTGAACGATTGCTCTCAGGGGTACAACGACCGACCCTATCTGACGAAGATAGAGAGGTCATGGACAAACCATTCACTTTATCAGAAATTCATTCTGCTCTCAAGAGATGTGCCACAGGTCGAGCTGCCGGCCCGGACGGACTTCCTGCTGAATTCTACAAAACCTTTAACGCTGACTTAGCTCCAGTTTTGAAACTTTATTTTTCTGCTCTGGCCGAGGAGGGATCTTCTTCTGGGTCCTTTTCTATGGCAAATGTAGTAGTTTTTGAGAAAGAGGGGAGAGATCCGCAACTAACAGCCAATTATCGTCCAATTTCCCTCCTAAACGCGGACTATAAAATATTTGCCACCATTCTTTCCACCCGGCTCTCTGATAGGATGTCTACTTTGATACACCCAGATCAATGCGGTTTCATTCCCGGTAGATCGACCGCTGATAATGCTCGGACTCTATGTCATGTACTGACTACCGCAGTTAATCTTGATCGACCATTTGTCGGCCTCTCACTTGATGCTGAGAAGGCCTTTGATCGCTTAGAATGGCCTTTTCTGTTTGCAACTCTCCGCTGGTACGGATTCGGAGAAGGTTTTCTCCGTTGTCTCCACGCCATGTACGCACAGCCTACAGCCAGTATCTGTGCTAATGCTTTAAAGTCTCAGTCATTTCCCCTTCAACGCGGTACTCGTCAGGGATGCCCACTGTCTCCACTTCTTTTCGATCTTGCACTCGAACCCTTAGCTTTACTAATCCGGCAATCGGAGGAGATTCATGGAGTCCCCTTCTCTCATAGAGAAATTAAAATTTCAGCATATGCTGATGACCTTATGCTCTTTGTCTCTTTAGACTCGGTGCCGGCTGTCCTAGAGCAAATCGGTAAATATTCACAACTCTCGGGGTATAAGATAAATTGGACCAAATCGGTAGCCTTCCCATTAAACTCTCTGATTCATCAAGCAGATATGCAATCCTTTCCCTTTTTATGGCAACCTCGCATGGTCAAATACCTTGGGGTCCACTATTGCTCTCCTTTGGAAGACGCTATCTCCTTTAACGCCAAAGACTTAACTTCTAAAGTCCGGGCGCTTACTCACCGTTGGACTCCTTTAACACTTACCTGGTGGGGTCGCCTAGAAACCATAAAAATGATGATTGTTCCTAAAGTGAATTACATTTTAGAAATGTTGCCCTGTCTCCTACCTCGACGTACATATAAAGATTTAGAGGGCCTTCTGACTAGATACTTATGGCAAAACAAGACACCTAGGATAGCGAAGCATAAGTTGCAAGCGGATAAGGAAAATGGTGGTGTCCGATTCCCTGATTTCCTGAAGTATCACCACTCTTTTCTTCTCAAACAAGGCGCTCGTTGGCTGGAAGACCTAGCACCGAGTAGACCCGTGTGGCTAGATATAGAGGAGAACCTTTGCAAACCGTTTCCTCTTACTTTTCTCCCTGGTATTTATTTATTTATTTAACAGTTATTTATATACCGCTCTTTCCCTAGTATCAAGTGCGGTTTACATGGAACAGTAGGTTAATTGGTATGTAATATACCAAGTCAGTTTACATAGAACAGATAATTATAATTTACAAGGAATGTTGTAACATTAAAGGTATAACATATTAGAACATATATACATTGTTAGTTTAAATCTATAATCATCATGTGAATGAGAGTGTGGTATGGTTAATAGTGTATTAGTGATATTTATTTTGAAAATAGAGTATGTAATAATAATGTATAAATGTTAGCCTGTATCTATTTGAGTATTCTGTTCTGAGGGTGTATTGTAGTGTAATATGAATAAGTGAGTTTTTAATTTTTTTCTAAATTCCTTTATATCAGATAGCAGGCGAATGTTGTCAGGTAGATTGTTCCAAAGAATTGGAGCAGAGTGTGAGAAAGCTCTCTTATTTGTTTGTTTTCTGGCTTTTGTGAAATCTTTTGGTATTGTTAAGGTATTTAAGTTTCTGCTTCTTTGGGATCGTTTATCGATGTCTATATTAATCAGTGTATTGAGTGCCGATGGTGCAAGATTATTTATAAGTTTAAATGTAGTGACAAGAATTTTATATTTGATTCGGGAGTAAATAGGTAGCCAATGAAGTTCAGCCAAAATTGGTGTAACATGTTCAAGTGGGCTTATATTCATAATCATCCTGGCAGCTATGTTCTGAATTATTTGTATCTTAATTATTAATATTAATTATTAATATCTTTTTAATATTTTTGTTTTGACTCTCCCATCAGACTCCCACTATCCACCAATGCTTTTAGACACTTTAGGTGCCTTTAATACTCTTATTCAATCTTTAGACTCCCGATTCTGTCCGTTAGACAGACTCCCGCTCTGGTACAATACTCGATTTCAAATACAAAATAAACCGATGGCGTGGAGCCCCTGGTACACTAGGGGCATTTGGACCCCTACCCAGTTGTTCCATGATGGTCGCTGGAAAACTTTTAGTGAATTGCAAATTGAATTTGGTCTCCCAGCGAAACACTACTTTCAGTTGGTGCAACTACAGCATTGTCTTCGGAGTGCTAAGGTGCTCCCGCCATCGGAATCCCCTACCCAGGACTTGTCGGAGACTATCCGATCTATCGGGAGCTCACCGGGTGTTGCATCTAACTTTTACAAAACCTTAAGTACTGCTGTAAATAGAGGTACCCCTATAGCACAGAAAGCATGGGAGCGGGAACTGCATGTAACTTTGACCCCGGAGCAATGGAGCCTTGTCTGGAGTAGAGTGACACGGGTCTCCAGATCCGCCTCACTCACTCAGACACTCTTCTTTCTAGCCCACCGATGTTTCTATACTCCTGACAGATTAGTCAAATGGAACACCTCCCAGGGCAATAAATGCTGGACATGCCATGCGGCCATCGGTTCACTAACTCATGTTATGTATGAATGTCCCGCACTACAGTATTACTGGCGTCGGGTCTGGGGTCGTATCCAATCTATTTTGCACTTTCAAGAGCCCCTGTCTTGGAGGATAGTGGGACTCCGCTCAGCTGCGGGGATCCCCTCTCTTCCAAAATCGGCTTACTTCCTTTTAGACTTCATGCTGGGCATTGCTATTTCCCTAATTACGAAGTACTGGAAAAATAGCTCCCATCTGAGCCCCAATGAATGGTGGAATCATGTCTGTCTCTACAGTAAATATGAACAAATACCTCGTATGTTTGCTTCTTCCGTTCAGACCCCCCATCATCTGTCTAAATGGAAGATGCTCAATGACTATGTTCACACCGCTAAATGCTCTCATCTGACTGTTTAAATTTGTATAAATCTCTGTCACATGATCATTCTGTATCGCAGATGCTATTTATTTTTGTTTTGATGTACAACCACTGTTGTTTGGAAGCACTCACATGCTGATACTGTCGACTTAGAGAAGAAGCAGGGGGGTGGGGGGTAATAGGGTTTGTTTTTCCTTATTGTATACTTGTTTTGTCTCCTTTGGTGTGTTGTTTCTTTTGTTTGTTGCAAAATGAAAATAAAAGTTTAAAAAAAAAAAAAAACTAAGATGCAGACAGCAGTCCAGCAGCGAGATGGGGGCTTTCCAGTCTTTTGCATTGAGTGTCACATGTATGATTTTCTCCCAATTGGTGAAAGGTCTTACATGTGCACTAGGTGCAAGGAGCTCTTTGCTCTCAGGGAACGAGTCCGTTCTCTAGAGGCTAGAGTATCATACTTGGAAAACATAAGAAAGACAGAGAGGTACATAGACGAGACCTACAGGGATATAGTCCTGAAGTCCCTCCTCCAGTCTGGCAGCATCCCTGTTGCCATGGAGGAGAGAGGTCACGTGACAGGAGAGCATCATCCTGGTGTGGCAGGAAGTGATCCTGTAACTAGGACCTGTCCTCCAGGTGATGTAAAACCCTCTCACACCGAGGAAGTTTCTCCAGGGCCATGTGCCCATGAGGGAAGGGTTAGGACAGCCGTTATAGTTGGTGATTCAATCATTAGGCACGTAGATAGCTGGGTGGCTGGTGGATGTGAGGATCGCCTGGTAACGTGTCTGCCTGGTGCGACGGTAGCGGACCTCACGCGCCACCTAGATAAGGTCTTAGATAGTGCTGGGGAGGAGTCTGCTGTCTTGGTACATGTCGGTACCAATGACATAGGAAAATGTGGTAGGGAGGTTCTGGAGGCTAAATTTAGGCTTTTAAGTAGGAAGTTGAAATCCAGAACTTCCAGGGTAGCGTTCTCCGAAATGCTTCCCGTTCCACGTGCAGGACCCAAAAGGCAGGCAGAGCTCTGGAGTCTCAATGCGTGGATGAGACAATGGTGCAGAGATGAGGGTTTTGGATTTGTTAGGAGCTGGGGAATATTCTGTGGAAAGGAGGGGCTCTTCCGAAGGGATGGGCTTCACCTTAACCGGGATGGAACCAGGCTGCTGGCATTAACCTTTAAAAAGGAGATAGAACAGCTTTTAAACTAGATAATAGGGGAAAGCCGACAGTCGCCCAAGAGCGGATGGTTCGGAAGGATGTATCCTTGAAGGATACTACCAAAAGCAGAGAGGTTCCAAAAAAGAGTAAAGTAGCCCAAATGCCCTCGAGTATGGAGCAGATAGAGCTTAAAGATCCCAAATTACCCATGTCTACCAATAGCCAAATTAATATGAATAAAATACAGTCTCTAAAATGCTTGTATGCAAATGCTAGAAGTCTAAAAAATAAGATGGGAGAGTTAGAATATATAGCACTAAATGAGAGGTTAGATATGATTGGAATATCAGAGACATGGTGGAAGGAGGACAACCAGTGGGACACTGTGATACCTGGGTACAAACTATATCATAATGATAGAGCTGATCAAATTGGTGGAGGGGGCATTGAGTCAGAAAGGATGATGAAATGCTCAAAGAAATCAAGGAAGCTGACAAATGTTACAGCACCGTAATAATAATGGGTGATTTCAATTATCCCGGTATCGACTGGGTCAGTGTCACAGCAGGACATGCTAGGGAGATAAAGTTCCTGGATGACATAAATGACTGCTTCTTGGAGCAGTTGTTTCATGAACCGACCAGAGGGGAAGCCATATTAAACCTAGTCCTTAGTGGAACACCAGATCTAGTGCAAGAGATAAGGGTGTTGGGGCCACTTGGCAATAGTGATCATAGCATGATCGCCTTTGATTTAATTAGTGGAGGAGAGATAGTAAGGAAATCCACAGTACTACCTTTTAACTTTCGAAAGGGAGACTATGATAAAATGAGGAAAATATTTAAGAAAAAACTACATGCAAAGGTTAAAGACTTAAATCAAGCTTGGGTGTTGTTGAAAAATACTATCTTGGAAGCCCAGACCAGCTGTATTCCATGCTTCAAGAAAAGTGGAAGGAAGTCCAAAAAACTGCCAGCATGGTTTAAAGGTGAGGTCAGAGAGGCTGTTGTTGCCAAAAAAGCATCTTTCAGGAAATGGAAAAAAGAGCCAAACAACGAAACCTGGAAACAGCACAAGTACTGGCAAGTCAAATGCAAAGCATTGATAAAGCAGGCAAAGGGAGAATTTGAGAAGAAGCTTGCTGCGGAAGAAAAAATGCGAAATAAAGATTTTTTCAAGTACATTCGTAGCAAAAAACCTGTGAGAGAGTCAGTTGGTCCATTAGATGATAGAGGAGTTAAAGGGGCACTAAGAGGCAACAAGGCGATAGAGGAGAGACTGAATGAATTCTTTGCTTCGGTCTTTACTGAGGAAGATGTAGGGATGTTACCCATGACTGAAGTGGTATTTAAAGGTGCGGAAGAATTGAAGGAAATATCGATACATCGGGAAGATGTATTACAACTATTAGATAAACTGAAGAGTAGCAAATCACCTGGGCCGGATGGTATACATCCAAGGGTGTTGAAAGAACTGAAATATGAGATTGCAGACCTGCTATTAGTAATCTGTGAACTATCATTAAAATCATCTCTAATATCTGAAGATTGGAGGATCGCCAATGTAACACCAATTTTTAAAAAGGTTTCCAGGGGTGATCCGGGAAACTACAGACCAGTGAGTCTCACATCAGTACCGGGAAACATGGTAGAAACCATCATAAAGAATAAAATTACTCAGCATGTAGATAGTCATGGCCTAATGGGAGACAGCCAACATGGCTTTAGACAAGGAAGATCTTGTCTTACTAATCTGTTATGGTTTTTTTAAAGTGTGAATAAACAGGTGGACAAAGGTGAGTCGGTTGATATAGTGTATCTGGACTTTCAGAAAGCCTTTGACAAGGTCCCTCATCAGAGACTTTTGGCAAAACTAAAGAGTCATGGGATAGGAGGCAGTGTACTACTGCAAGGCAACACACTACTGTGGATCAGGAACTGGTTAAAAGATAGAAAGCAGAGGGTAGGGCTAAATGGCCAATTTTCCCAATGGAGAAAGGTGAATAGTGGTGTACCCCAGGGATCTGTGCTGGATCCGCTGCTTTTTGACATATTCATAAATGACCTGGAAAGTGGAATAATGAGTGAGGTTATCAAATTTGCAGATGACACAAAACTATTTACAGTTGTTAAACCCCAAGAGGATTGTGGAAAATTGCAAGAGGATCTTGATAAATTGGAAGACTGGGCATCAAAATGGCAGATGAAATTTAATGTATACAAGTGCAAAGTTATGCACCTAGGGAAGAACAACCCAAACTATGGTTACACAATGCAAGGTTCCACATTAGGAACCACCACCCAGGAAAAAGATTTAGGCGTCATTGTGGATAACATGTTAAAACCCTCGGCCCAGTGTGCAGTGGCAGCCAAGAGAGCGAATAGAATGCTAGGTATCATAAGGAAAGGAATGGAAAATAAAACAAAAGATATTATAATGCCTCTATATCGTTCCATGGTGAGACCGCACCTTGAATATTGTGTGCAATTCTGGTCGCCGTATCTTAAAAAGGATATAGCGTTATTAGAAAAGGTTCAGAAAAGAGCCACCAAAATGGGGGGCGGAGCCTGATGTCCAGCGGGTTAGACGCTTCGCGCTGAAGCTCCCGAGAGGCCTACTCAGAATCCTGACTTAATACCTACCTAAACTTAATATTTTGCTCCGAACTTACCGGGGTACCTCGGGGGGGATGGCGGCCCATAAACCAGCGCGCTTAGACTTCGGGTCTCCCTCTTCTTCACACGGAAAACGCTCCAAAACAGAGTTGCCTTCCCCACAAAAGATAATTCCACTTCGGGAAAACCCCGAAATGCAACAGGAGATCTTGGAGGAAATACGCGGTGTGAAGGAACTGGTACAGTCCAACGGAGAAGCGCTCCGAGCCATGCGAGAAGACTTCGGTATGCTTCAGGACCGGCTTGAAGGTCTTTCACTCCGGCAGGACAACATGGCGGGGGTCCTCGACTCGCACGCGGTGCGCTTGGTGAAACTGGACAAGGTTGAGCGTCAGATACAGACTCTTCAAAAAGAGTTAGAGGATAGCAATAATCGAGCCCGTCGCAACAATGTAAGGCTCATTGGAGTACCGGAGGGGGCCGAAGCAGGAGACATAAGAGAATTCCTGGCCAAAACTCTTCCCTCCTTGCTGAAGATCACTTTTCACAGAGAACTGGAAATTGACCGAGCACATCGTGTTCCTACCAATATGGCGCTCAATCGGACGACCCCCCGGCCTATCATCTTTCGATTACTGAGATATCAGCAAGTTGAGCAAATTCTAAATGCTGCCCGGGCGAATCATCATCTGGAGTTTGAAAGTCATAAAGTCTCCTTCTTCCCTGACTTGGCAAAGCCCACAGTTGACCGTCGGAAGAGACTCCTTGCTTTTCGCCCTAGACTTCAACAGCTACAGGCTCGCTTTGGCCTATTGTATCCAGCGAAGCTCAGAGTGACTCTCCATAACCAAACTAGAACATTCGAAGATCCTGATCTACTAGCAACATTTTTAGATTCCAAAGAAGCAGACCAGATGCGCTAATCCAACAACTTGGATCTGTAATCCGCCGGATCTGCCCGCCATTTTGAATGGCCCGACGCGGTGATCACTGCCTGGAACAGAAACTGCCTGGACTTTTCTTTCTGTCTATATATAACTTTCTTGGTCTCCTATCCCTCCATGTTGTGCACCTCGGTTGGATTCGGAACACGCACAGCTATACAGGTTATATATTTCAATTTAGGCCTTCTCTGGGGTTTCTCCCCGCAGACACATGGTCGCCAGTAATTTCAGGGGTTCTGCTTCTTCTCTAATGCACTTCGGTGCTTATTTTTTTATTTGGGGCGCTTCATTGTTTTTCATTAGCTTATTTTCTATCATGTCATGTGTACAGCCATATGCAGTTAATATGAGGGACATTGTGAAATTATGTGCGTTATCATGTTCTTTTTCAGAATTTTTAACCTTTCTGAATGGCCTTATGTAAGATCTTATCACTGAACGTAAAAGGCATCAATAGTCCAATCAAACGAAAGAAAATCCTTAGCTATCTTAATCATGAGCATGCTGATTTAGTGTTTCTTCAGGAAACGCATTTAAACTCCGCTGGATCCGCCTCACTCACTCAGACACTTTTCTTTCTAGCCCACCGATGTTTCTATACTCCTGACAGGTTAGCCAAGTGGAACGCCACCCAGAGCAATAGATGCTGGACATGCCATGCGGCCATTGGTTCACTCACTCATGTTATGTATGAATGCCCCGCATTACAGTATTACTGGAGTCGGGTCTGGGGTCGTATTCAATCTATTTTGCACTTTCAAGAGCCTCTCTCTTGGAAGATAGTGGGACTCCGCTCAGCTGCGGGGATCCCCTCTCTTCCCAAATCGGCTTACTTCCTTTTAGACTTTATGCTGGGCATAGCTATTTCCCTAATTACGAAATACTGGAAAAATAGCTCCCACCTGAGTCCCCAATGAATGGTGGAATCATGTCTGTCTCTACAGTAAATATGAGCAAATACCTCGTATGTTAGCTTCTTCCGTTCAGACCCCCCACCACTTGTCTAAATGGAAGATGCTCAACGACTATGTTCAAACTGCTAAATGCTCTCATCTGACTGTTTAAATCTGTGTAAATCTCTGTCACATGATCATTCTGTATCGCAGATACTATTTTTGTTTGTTTTGATGTACAATTACTGTTGTTTGTAAGCGCTTATATGATGATACTTATCAGCTTAGAGAAGAAGCATAGGGGTGGGGGGTAATTGGGGTTGCTTTTTCCTTATTGTATGTTTGTATTTGTTTCCTTTGGTGTGTTGTTTCTTTTGCTTGTTGTAAAATGAAAATAAAAGTTTAAAAAAAAAAAGAGCCACCAAAATGGTAAAGGGGATGGAAGGATATTCCTATGAAGAAAGGCTAAAAAGGTTAGGGCTCTTTAACCTGGAAAAGAGACGGCTGAGGGGAGATATGATAGAAGTCTATAAATTAATGAACGGAGTGGAACGGGTAAGCATAGATCGATTGTTTACCTTATCAGAATATTCAGAATATAGAAAGACTAAGGGACATTCAATGAAGCTACAGGGTAATTGAGACTAATAAAAGAAAATATTTTTTCACGCAACGTGTAACTCTGGAATTTGTTACCGGAGGATGTAGTAAAGGCTGTTAGTGTAGCTGGGTTTAAAAAAGGTTTGGAAAGTTTCTGGAGGAAAGGTCCATAAACCATTATTAAGAAGGGACCCAGGATATCAATGCTTGACCCAGTACAAGCATTGCGGAACCTGTGTCTTTTGGGGAAGCGTATGACCTAGATTGGCCACTGTTGGAAACAGGATACTGGGCTTGATGGACCCTGGTCTGACCCAGTATGGCATATCTTATGTTCTTATAAATCACATTTAAATGACAATACAGCGCTTATCCGGAACACCCCAGTGCTGCGTTGCTCTTCCTGCTCTCTGAGACCTGTTGCTTCCACCCCACCCAATGCAGACTGGAGAGTTCTGGGTAAGCGCTGTGGTGTCATTTAGATGAGATTGCTACTCCTGGAGAAGGGCAGCAGTGTCAGCGATGAGGGAGGGGGTGGAAGCAGGGGGCGTGGCAGGATTGAGGGTTTATCTAGGGAGCCTAATATCCTTGCACTAGCCCTGTCTCCATCATCTTCCCTGGGAGGCTATGACATGCATCCATCACCCTTTCTATAAAGCAATATTTCCTTAGATTACTCCTGGGTCTAGCCCCCTTAATCCTCATCTTATGATCCAATCTGTCCTTCAGGATATACATGTTTAGATCTTTAAGTCTGTCCTTGTCTGTTTTATGAGAAAGACTGTTGTGTTGAGTGTTTTAGTAGGTGCCCTCTGGACTGACTTCATGCAGTTTTTATCCCTTTGAAGGTGCATCTCCTATGGAACTGAATGAGCTGTGATCTTATGGAAGTATCACTGCGGTGTGATTCCAGGTCAAGTAAGTATAAGATAATCCTGAGGCAGTTTTATCTTGAGACAATGAATTGTCTGTGGTTCGAGTGGGTGTAGAATGTGATTGCTTGAGATCCAAGATAAGCACATGGAAAAGTGCAGTCTGGGAAATCTAAGCTAGAACTTCTGAAAAAAAAAGCAACCAATTCCAAACTCGGGCACAATTTCACAAATGTGGGCATGTCCAATACGGACATCTGCGGGGGCCATCTACATAGATGTCCCCAGATTAGTATTCCAGAACCTGACCCTCCAGGAATAACCTAATGGTCATAATGAATCAAAAAATGAACTGCCAACATTGAGCATTTCTCAAATGCCACAGCTTTTTAAAGCATTTGTTAGTGCATATTCGGTTATTTTAGTGTGCCTTAAAAATTTTAACAAACACTAATTGACAGCCCACTTAAGACATCAATTACTGCACACTAAATCCATTTGCTATTAAAGCAAATGTGTGACAGTAACTGAAAACGCACCCGAAAATTGAGAAAACGCTGTGAAAAAGACAAAAATGAACTGAATTTGTTTTGCCTGTGCACATCACTCTAGTCTTCTTAGAAAGGCTCTAGCTGATTCCCACATACAGTAGCTGCCCCAGCATGAATTCTTAGCACCTAAAAGATAATTACGAGACGTTTAAATGCTTTCTTTTTATCACCTCTGTTAATAAACCAAAACAACAAGTAACCAATTACACAATCATAAATTAAACATTAAACATAAAAGAATTCTAATTAAAACATCTGAGAGGCAGGAACTAATTGAGACCTTTCAATTCTAATGTTTATATTTCTGGATGGGAGCCCTTGCAGTGCCGCAAATTACGATTTCCTTCCACACGGGAATCCAGAGGTCTAACATTCATCAAAAAGTGCCAGTGTTGGATGATATCGAAGGGGGGAAGTGGGGTGCAGGTCTCCTAGTGTAGCAAAAACTGGGGAAAACGTGTCTTAATAAGGCACACAGGGGCATGCACAGTGCACAGCCAGTCCAAAAAATGAGCACAGGGATGGTGATCAACCCATACTGAATAATGGAGGTGTGCCAAGCATGCCCCCTTGTTGCTAGCATAGATATTGTGCCACCTGCACTTGTTCCCTTTGGCACGATTGGCGCAGATGAACTTAGCGCCACCCTTTGCAGGAGAGCACATATGAAAAATACCCGTTCTACCTGTGATATGAATGCTTTGCCCTGACCTGCGTTGCTCAGGAAGCATGGGATTTTTAATATGGACGCATTTTTAGTGTGTGGTACTTTTTCCCATAGTGCACTTGGCACATGCTGAAGCCCACGTTATCCAATAGTGCACTTTAGTAAGCACACCCCAAAATGAACCGAGATAACTCTTTCTCTACCCATCTCCCCCTCCCTCTCGCTTGTTTCAAACGCTGCCTTCCATAGGGAAAAAACACCAGCTGCAGGGAATAGAACTTTTTGAACTTTTAACAAATAAACAAAGAAATTCAAATTCTCCGATTTGCTATTTTGGTGGCGGCGTGTGTATGCTTTTATTGAATTCACGAGCATTTTTGAAATGCAATTTCCAGGTAGTGATGATAGTAGGGACAGTGCAATGGTCCTGGGCACCTTAGCTGAACCTTCAGTCTTATGCCCCCCCGCCCCCCTTAGGATTTTGATTACTAAACTCAGCAATCATGATCATCCCACCACAATCCTGTAAAAATGCATAATTTAACATCATACTTTGTAATATTAAAGTTTGACTTGCCCACTCTCCCTGCAGGTAGAGAATGTGCTGATGACGCTTTGAGTCTGTCTGACTGTCAGAACTATGGTTTTGCTTTGACTGCTGCTGGCCTTTGCTGCCCCTCAGAAGCTGCTGCTCTAGGTGGCTGCCTGGTCTTGCCTAATGGTTGAGCCGGCCTTGGAAGATACGCTGCCTGGTGAAAATGCTGAGCTCTTGTTAACTTCAAAAGCCACTTCCAGGGCTAAAACATTGTTTTACCTGCAAAAGCGGGTTTAAGAAAATGACCCTTCATATAAGAGGATAAAATTATGCATAGCGGTCCGCTACACATGTACTTTTACCCCCAGCAAGCGGTTAGCATTGCGCTGAATATCCCGTTCGCTGCAATTAACAGCTCTGCTAATGACATTCAGCGCTTTGAATATCAGGCCCTTTTTCTATATGCATTAAATGAAACAGAATCTTTAGTGAATGAGACTCTAAGGCCATATGAAGGGAGCCACAAAGGGGCCAATCTTCTCGGCATGTTCCTTTATGGTCAATGGAAATCTGAAGCCCCACTGAAGGTGAGGATAAGACTTGGCAAGACATGGAAGGCATCTAGAATACCTTCCGTGGCTTCTAGACGTTCAAATAGTGGCTACAAGCATAAATGGTGAATTCAGAATTCTGCTTTTTTCAGATACGAAGGGGGCACGTCATGGCCATGTTTTGGGCAGGCCTCTACATAATTTCCCAGCTGGCCTTTGCATCTCCTTTCAGTCACACATAAACTTTGGCACACTGCTCATCTTAGCCAGGGCTTGAGTTGAATGATCAAGGGGGCAAGTGAGCTTAGCCCTCTAATGCTTTTTGTACCCTTTAAATGTAATAAGTTGAAAAGTGCACACTTGCAGAGTGACACAATAGTGTGTTTCCTCCATTTGCACCATCAGGCATGTGGGGTGTACATGTGTGTGTGTGTGTTGTGAGGAATGCCAGCAGTGTATGCATGTATGTGTCATAGGGCTCATGTGCACGTGTGTGTGTGTCATGGGGAATGTCGGGGGTGATGTGCATCTGTGTGTCATACGGAATGTCGGGGGGATGTGCATCCGTGTGTCATGGGGAATGTTGGGGGACGTGCATCCGTGTGTCATGGGGAATATCGGGGGGATGTGCATCTGTGTGTCATGGGGAATGTCGGGGGTGATGTGCATCTGTGTGTCATACGGAATGTCGGGGGGATGTGCATCCATGTGTCATGGGGAATGTTGGGGGACGTGCATCCGTGTGTCATGGGGAATATCGGGGGGATGTGCATCTGTGTGTCATGGGGAATGTCGGGAGGATGTGCATCCGTGTGCATTGGGGAATATCGGGGGGATGTGCATCTGTGTGTCATGGGGAATATCGGGGGGATGTGAATCCGTGTGTCATGGGGAATGTGGGGGGGAAATGCATCTGTGTGTCATACGGAATGTCGGGGGGACATGCATCTGTGTGTCATGGGGAATATCGGGGGGATGTGCATCCGTGTGTCATGGGGAATGTTGGGGGGATGTGCATCCGTGTGTCATGGGGAATGTCGGGGGGATGTGCATCTGTGTGTCATGGGGAATATCGGGGGGATGTGCATCCGTGTGTCATGGGGAATATCGGGGTGATGTGCATCTGTGTGTCATACGGAATGTCGGGGGGATGTGCATCTGTGTGTCATGGGGAATGTCGGGGGTGATGTGCATCTGTGTGTCATACGGAATGTCGGGGGGATGTGCATCTGTGTGTCATGGGGAATATCGGGGGGATGTGCATCCATGTGTCATGGGGAATATCAGGGGAATGTGCATCTGTGTGTCATGGGGAATATCGGGGGGATGTGCATCTGTGTGTCATGGGGAATGTCGGAGCATGCATACATTGGTGAGCAGTTGTGCTTGTTTATCTTGGAGACTTTGTACATATATGTGCATTGTGGCTGTGTATGCATGTGTGCGTGGTGGGGATGTCTCGGTGTGTGTGTTTTGGGGTGTGGTTCTGTGTACATGTGTGTTGGAGTCAGGGCCAGCCCGTCTGTTAGGCAGGCTAGGCGGCCGCATAGGGTGGCAGATCTCTGTGGGCGGTAGGCCATATGCTTCAGTACACATGGTCTCCTGCCTCCACCCCTTGTGCACCAGGCCACACCGCCCTTTCTTCCACCCTGTGCTAATTCTGGCAGCAGTGGGGGGGGGGGGGAGGCTAGGCTCGGCGGCAGGCCATGTGCTTTGGCACATTTGGCCTGCCACTTCTGAACCCTTGAAGTTATGTCAGAGGAGGGGTCAGAAGTGGCAGACCCTGTGCATCGAAGCACATAGTCTGCTGCTGAGCTGAGCCGTGCACCCCCCTGACCCACCACCAGAATCAGCAGTAGCATGATTCAGTATGGGGGAGCACAGCTCAGTACACGGAGAAGGCGGCACGGCTCGTGGGGGGCAGCATGGCCGGGGCTTCTACTTCGAGTGGCAGAAACCCTTGGGCCGGCCCTGATTGGAGTGGTGGGTGTGTGTTTGCACTTTCTTTGTCCTCTTGCACTATTCCTCATTCTTATTCTTCACCGCTCTTTCTTGTACTCTCCCTGTTTTTCCTTCACTCACCTATGCACTCTCCCTCCACTGCTACTCAACCTTGACCTTTCTTAGGCCTTTCACTTCCTCACTCCTTTCCTTTCTCTGTTAATATTCTCACTATTTCTTTTCTCCCCCTGCTGCCTCCCTTATGCTCCACCCCTTTCTTTCCTTGTAACCCCACCCCTTCCTTTAGGCTCTGCCCTTCACTTAGACTCCACCTCACCTCCAGCCCCTGGGTTTTCTTGGCAAGGTTTGACCAGAACTAAATTGCCAGGCAATGGAGGGTAAAGTGACTTGCCAAAGGCCAAAAGGAATGCCAGTGGGAATCAAACCCTGTAATTTATGCATGTACATTAGTGCTCTTCTCAAGGCCCGCCCCCATGGATGCACCATTGGCCTGATGTGCATACTTAAAGAATAGCAGCTGCCTAAAGCACAGTGTTTACACAGTTAATGCTGTTGAATATACCCTCCTAACTCCCCTACACGCTATCCGGGGGCGTTCTGGAGTGAAACAGAGGCGGCGACAAGTGCTATCTGGTTAGCGATCTGCGCCTTAAAGATAGGCAAGGAAAACACTCGCCTATCTTTAAGGTGCAGGAGCTAACCAGACAGCATACCCTGCCCAACCCAAAATCAGGCCCAGCATGTCTATGTCAAGGAAAATATGTGACCTACTTGCATTGATGGTGCATAACTTTGCCTAGCTCCTCATAAAATCATCCCCTTTATGTATAAGTAGATGCATATACACATATATGTATCAAAATCCTCACATATACATCTATAGGCTCCTTTTATTTATTTATTTATTTATTTATTTACATTCTCTTATATACTGCGCTATTCTGCATCAGTGCGGTTTACATTGAACAAACTGAAAACAAAACAAACTTTTGCTGCTGTATGGCCTTTTCTATTATCTGTGACATCATACCTAATTTTATAAAAGGCTAAACATTTTCCGAGCCTTTTATAAAATGCTGTCTAGCTTTACAAACACAGAACTAACTGTCCGTTTTGCTTATCACATGCCCTATCAAAGCTATTAGACACACAACATCTCATTTTATTGCCTAAACTCTTGTCCACAAATCTATTTCTTTTCTCTGTATACTCAAGTCTGACGTCGGCAAAACTGATAGTACACTAGTGGTCTCCCTAAGATAACTGAACCCCACAGAGCCTGGGATAAAACCCAGCAAGAAGGAATATTTCAAACATTTACCCTCATGAAGAACTGCAGACGAATGGGAAACATTGAAAGTTAGATTCTATGGAACCTCAGGTTGAAATAATGTCTGGATCGGTGTCCTTACGTCAAGAACAGAGCTAAATGGAATGGAGAACTTGGACCTAATGAGAAGAAAAATTCAAAGACTACCAATGGAGATATCGATAAGCTCCCTGTCTTAAGGATAGGTGACCAGAGAACCCTCAACTGAATGTTCTTAGACCATAATAATCCCGGACATAACATTGTTAAGGAAAAGCGAGCCTAATTTCCCCATGTGTATTGCATGATGGGATAGAGGCGTGGGTGTGGCCTACTGTCTCCTGAACTAAATAATGAGGAACCTGGTAATGGACTCAGTCCTTGGAAACATTTTATGAGTTATTTGCACACCCCTTTCTGTCATGCAACAAAATTGCTGGAATTTGGAAGAAATAGTGGAAAGCTATATAAAAAGATTATTACCTTATATGATCTCTAACCCTGCGACACTGGTACATCAGTTGGAAAGAGAAAAGGGTAATAAGAATATTAAAAAAGTGCCAACAAATCACTCAAGAAATGCATTTTCTTCACTTGGATAGAAGTGTCAAACACACAGATGTGGACATCAAAATATTAGACTTTATTAACCTGGAAAAAATATCTGCTCTGATATGAAAAGATAAAGCAGTAGACAGTTTCTTTGGCACCTAGAATTTTTTCATAGGCATGTTACAGGATAAAGCAGGACACCCAATCTATCACACCATTGAAGAATGAACGGTGAAAGGAAGAGGTTGTCTTTGGCTTGCGATGAAGGAAGGACTAATGTAGAAGGGAAAGTGATAATAGAAACTGATCAATTTACTGCTAATTCCTGGTGCATTGTTTCTGTGAAGGGCCTGACTTAGCCTATCCCCGGGGATCTAACTGAGCTTGAAGTCCAGATTGGTTTTGCCACTTCTCCGCCCACTAGTAATAGCTAGCCCCTGGCACACTAGGCTGAAGGCAAATCAACTCAAGACTTAATCAAGCAAGACCAGTTTCTGAAATAATTATCTTCTGCCTTTTGGAATGAGCTGTGCTCTTTACACCACTGCACATCTTTTTGGACTCATTTTGTAACTTTTCCTTTGATGAGGCCCAGCGGAGGCCACGTGGGAGATCGAAACTTAATGCAATGCTAACTTCTTCATTCGGCGCTTCTTGGGGCCAGCAGTCACTCCATTATCTGGACATCAGCAGCTCAGCAATGCACGCCAAGCACGTCATAAAAAAGAGAAAGAGTCTCCCCACGAAGAAATGATTGACATTGGTTGCAAGCCAGCCCCAGGTGAGGCTGGTCCAACTGAAAAGTTAATTATAAGGACAAAGAGAAATCACTGAAAAGCGAACAAAACTGAAGAGGTCCACCTGATTGCCAGAGCCCGCCTTTCTGCAGTAGCTTATACAGAGCTAAACACCTGCAGAGCCCTCACTAGAGAGCCCTGCTCAGAGCCACATTCCTGCAGTGCCATCATTACGATTCCCTACACGGAGATACCTTCCTGCAGTGAGCTATATTCCTGCTCAGAGGATCCTTTACACAGAGAATCTCTAAAGGAAAAAAGGGGACTGTTGTGCTGGTTGATATGGAAGGACAGACTAGATAGGCCATGTGGTCTTTTTCTGTCGTCATGTTTCTCTGTTTCTATGTTTCAATGCCCTGGTGATGTTGTCCCTGAAGTCCAGAATATTCACTTTTGATAACCCATGCATTTCAATCCATTATTAAAAGGTGGACTGTATGGGCTTTTGGTAACGATGTCAACAGGGCAACTGTGAAACCAGTGTCAGTGAGCCTGATGATATATAAGTTTGGGACGTTAAGAGGAGGTTGGAAACTACGACCCAATGGGCCTGCTTTGGCCCACGTTTGCCCATTCCTGATTTAACCAACACTGTTAACACCAAAAGGTGCTGATTTATCAAAGGAACACACACTGCACTGATAACACAGGAGAGGAACTGATTTAGTAAAAGAGAGCACGCTGCATCCTTAACACTGGTCCTCACTCTGGGGACATCCACAAACCTGGCTTCTAAAATGGTAGTGGGGATGTCTCTGTGATATGGATGTCTGCATGCCCTTTTGCAGACATCCAATTCATGAATAGCACTTTTAAAATAACCCCTAATATTTTTAAGCTTTTTTTTTTCTGACATTCTAGTACTGTTCCTAGCTGATATCTTTAGCCAGCTCCTCCGAGAGTCCCCAATCCTATGCTCTAACTGTAAAAAACCCAGAACCATTTCTGTGCACTGTGCTGGGGCTGGATAGAGCTGGGTGTTTGGTGAAAGCAGCACCTCTGGGCCCAGATCAGATGTCCCAGTGACAGATACCAAGATGGGCTCTAGTTATTAATCCTTGGTGTGCCTAGGACAAGCCACCTCTTGAGCTCAGTAGCCAGCGAGGGTTCACTGAAGGAAACCACTGAGGTTACTAGGGGCAAAAATACATAAGCCCAAGATCATTTTAGTTCAACTGTTATCTAATTTGGGAAGTTCCAACCTTTTCATAAACCAAAAGCAGGTAAAAGGTTCAACAGCAAGTAAGCCAGAGAGAAAATAATCACTCGATAATGGCAGAACGGACGGCATAAATTCCTGAGAGCATAAAGTTGCTACTCATTATGAAAGTGCCTGTAGCATATTTGATGCTCACTTTGATAAATGTGATTTATGTATTCATGTGAAGGAAACTTAGAGGAAATGTTTCTCTGACTTTCGGACTGAACGTATGGCGTTTATTGAGAGGAGGGGCTTTGGCAGCAGGTGATGTAGAATACCTATCTATTCATGCAGGACTCTGGTAGGAACTGGCACAGAGGCACAAGGAGCACTTCATCAAAACTTGGACACCTATGCAATCAGCTGAAAGGATCTTTGTGCTTCAGCAGACGTATGAATCAGAGAAAGTAAATGCCACGGCAGAACCAGAAATTCGATAGGTAGAGAGAAGCAGTATATTTATACCACCTTTAGGAACACCCAATGCAGGTTTTAACAGTGCAAAAATGAATAATTAAACACAAAAGCATTCTACTAAATACAGTTTCATACATTCTACATATATAATTATAAATTCACAAACCTATAAAAAATTAATCGAATCCCTGGCCTGGTAGCAAAGATGCAGCCTGCTATTACTGGAGAAAACTGTCATCTTTGCAGTCTAAAGCTGAATCAGTATCTCTCTGTCAATACAAGCCCACAAATGTAAAATTCACTTTAGGTTTGGTTCTTTTCTGGATGTCCACTGCAAAAGCTCCCAAGAATTGTGATTCCAGGGAACAGGGAATTGGAGATTACCGGAGACTTTATGGAAACGTTCCATGAATTCACAATCCCAGGGATTTTTAAGTAGTGGATTCTGACTCCAAAATCAGAAACTCTGCTCCTTAATGTTTTTAAATGAAGAACCCACTGCTAGCTGGCAGCAGGGGTGTCAATGCTTTTAGCTTTTCCCACCCTTAAGCCACTAGGGGGGGCTGGCGATACAGTCCCACTTCCTATGCATGAAATGTAGTCAATGTTTCCTCTTTAATGTGGACATTTCTTGCCCTCATCCTCTTAAAAGCCTCACCAAATCACGAAGCATTTCAAGTTGAATCTGCAAAGCAGCAGCGGACTTTCAGTCAGGCAAAACCTTTCACTGCATACCTCTAAGCCTCTGTTCTCCTATGGCTTGGGATAGAATCATGGAAATGTCAGCCCTGTGGAAGATGCATACTTTAAAATGAAATATATAAAGACACAATGAATGCAGAATAAAAATATCATATAATAACCGTGTTAAAGAGTGTTTAAAACCGAATTACATGCAGCATGCCGGAAACGCACAGGAGAGAGACATCCTGGCAGCTGTTCCAGCTAACTGACCGATGAACTGCAATCGGGGGCTAGAGGGGAACGGTATTAGTTTTATTAGCTATGTAAAACTGCAGCAGTAAAGAAACATAATCCTGTCTCTTGCCCATGGTCATAACCTTGGATTCTTCAGGTTAGGTTTACAAAGATTCCCAGAGGTTAGCCCTGAGATTTGTTTTTCATCTTGTTATTGGCACCTCTTGCAATTAGCATCAGTTTGAATTTCTTCTGGCAGCGATGTCTCAGGTCTAGGATGATAACTATTGAAAAATACTCTTTTCCATCTCTTAAAATATAAAAAAGGGGTCACACAATTACCAAAGACCCAATGAGATCTCAGTGACTAACTAAAGTAAAAGTAAAGGGAGGGCGGGGGAGACACAGGAAAGCAATACCATGTACAGTGTATATTTAAATATGTATTGAGAAATGTCTCATATTTTGAGGGCGGTTTTAGAAAACTTTCTTTGTATGAAACCTGGTTTTACCCATGAAAAGCATCTATGCAAAATACACTGTCATATCCATAAATAAAGATGGATGCAGAGAGTGATCCTATGTAGAGTTTTATTCTTGCATGAAGTCGACATTCCCAGGGACACAGTTCAGCAGACTTTAGAAAGCACAAGTGCATGTTCCAAAATGCATTTTGCAAAGCATAAGCCCAAATTTGCAAAAGTTGTCTAGGCAGAAAAAGGGTTATCCAAGTCAGGGAGTTCACAATTCCCAGCAAATTGTACTAAGGGCTCACTGAAGATGGAGCCTTTTGTAAAATACCTCTAAGGCCAGGGGAAAAATATTTGGTAGCATGTGCAGTGGGAGCAGCTGTTTTACAGAGAGACATTCAAAGCAAGAGTTGGATCTCTCAGGGCTTTGAGCGTGCAAGTGGAGAGAGTTAAACACACAGGCCGTGATTTTGCAACCTATGTATGTAAGCGCTGCCACCAGGTCCAGTCCAAGGGTATCTGCCCCCCCTAGGCAGAAACCCAGAACCCAGGCCTCACTGCCCCCTCCCTGCTGTCGCCGTCACCCCCTCAGCTGCCACCACCGACCCCCCTGCTGCTGTCGCCGTTGCCCCCCTTTAGCTGCCTCTGATTCCGTCTCAGGAGGGGGAGGCGGGCAGCGGCAGTGGCAGTATTTCCAAAAGTGGTGGCAAAAAGCAGCTGCTTTTGGAAATACTGCCACTGCCGACCTCCCCCCCAAATGGAATCAGCGGCAGCTGAGGGAGGGGTGGCATGGCCGCCCATGTGTGCCACTGCCACTACCCACCCGTGTCAGCTGCCTAGTAGATGGGCCATCCCTGGCTGCCACTAACATAAGCATCGCATGTTACAATGCTGGATGTCCAAGAGCCGTCAGCTAATAAGCCAAGTTACAAAATATGAGTTCTAGGATTTTTGAAGGTGATGTTTAACGCCAGAGAAGTGCCACACTTCAGAATCCCAGGTCCAAATGAGAATTTAGCTGACATTCATGCCTTGGCGCTGAAGTAAATGCCAACATCTAGGTTTTGTGCAGTGATGTGTATTTGCCTTTGCAAACTAGGAACTGAACAAATACTTCGCAGACTGCCCAAGCTACACCCCTAATATGCCCCCTTTGAAGATTGTGCATGATGTGGGCATCCACGCTAAGCAGTAGCTTTCCTAATATCTCTACTTAGATGCATTGGGCCAAATGTATATGTGCAAATACTATGCAAGCCTTAAAAAAAGTCTTGACAGACATACCCACTAGGTGCACGTAGAGATAGAAGGGAAATGCATTATCATTTATAATCCAAATAATTCAGGATCTGGATTAGGCTTGGTATATCTTTGATAATATACTTGGATATGCTTTCAAATAATTTCTGGCACAAGAACATAACAAAAGAAAAGTTAAGTGTGAGGCGTCAATAGATTCACAAGGCAAAAAATCCAGGAAGGGTTTTACACAGAGCTCCAGACCAGACAAACTTTGCACTAATCAGGAAACAGGAATGAAGATCATCAAAAATGTAAGATGCAGTTAAGAACAGGCTGTCTAGAGTAAACCCATATGGAGATATGATAGCTCTTCCTGCAAGATGCCTTCCTTCTAGGTCACTGGTTCAAGGTTAGCCTCTGACTATGATAAAAAAAGTCAGTTGGGTATTTTAGTTGCCTGAAACCTCTAGAAACTTTTCAGGTATGTTTTTTCTTTTTGGCAGTTACCATGGCCATCTCTTTAATTAACAAAATTGCTCTGAAATGAAAATTTATAAAATCAAAAGGACACAAAATGAAAATGTATTAAAACAAAAGAAAACAAACCTGCAAACAACACAGGAAACTAAGCAAAGCAATTTTTTGTGGTCTGCACATCCCTAATATATAGTGATTTTAGAAGGGAATGTATGCATGCACTTTCTCCTTCTAAAATCATTACTTTTTTGCATGCATAAGGACCACATCCACTTACAGTAGAGAATCAGTTATAGAATCTCCTTTGAATCTAGATGTTGAATCTAGACGGGACACATCTAAGTATTTTAAGGGAGTTCAAAGGTCTGATGGCTCCATTGAAAGATCTACTCAAATTATATTTGAGGGAAGACTGGCCTGATGGTTGGGACAAGTTACTTCAGGCCAGAGGGCCAGGGGTTCCAATCCCACTAGAGGACAGCAACCTTGGGCCAGAAGGACTGGGGTTTCTAGTCCCACAGGTGCTCCTTGGGCAAGCCACTTAACCCTCCATTGACTCAGGTACAAAAACATAGATTGTGAGCCCTTCAGGGACAAGGGAAATATATATACAGTGCCTGAATGTACACTGCTTTGACTTGTAGAAAAGTGGTATATAAACCTAGTTAAATAAAGGTTTGGAGAAAGGTGGTTCTATGGGGCTGGAGAAGGGTGGCTGTGGTCCCTCTTGGTAGCAGAAGAAACTGGAAATCACATGACCTTTAGTCCTACTTAGGTGGTGGTAAAATTAATGGAGACTCTAGTGAAAGAGAGAACAGTGAACTATCTGGAATCCCGTAGCTTCTTAGAGCCCAGGAAGGCTGGCACTATGGTTTTTCCAGAGACAGATTGCGTCAATCAAATTGGAATGATTTTTTTCAGTTGTGTTCAGAGAATTTGATTTAGGGCATGTGCTGGATGCGGTTCACTTGGATTTCGGCACAACTTTTGAAACTATCCTGCGTAAGATCTCTAAAAAAAAGAAGGGGACTATTGTAGTTGATCTGGAGGGGCAGACTAGATAGGCCATGTGGTCTTTTTCTGCCGTCATGTTTCTAGCTTCTAAGAAGCTCATAAGTAAACTGAATAGCCTGGTGGGGGAGGAGGTCCCACAGTGGAGGACTGGTTTAGACACTGGTTTGGATATAGATGACAGAGGATAGTGATAAATTAAATTCACTCTGAGGAAAAGATGATTAGAGGAGTGCTTCAGCGATCAGTCTTGTGGCCAGGTCTGCTCAATATCTTTGTGAGCAATATACAGTACAAAGGGGTAAGAAATAAAAGTTTTACCTTGTGCATATGACATTAAGATTTGCAACAGAGTGGAGTGAACACGCTTGAGGGAGTAGACAGAAGGCAAAGTGACCTAAGATTCAATACAAAAAAATTGTGAAATGCTGCATTTGGGGTGTAGAAATCCAAAGATACACCATGAGGAGGTGAGAAAATGATGTGCCGATCCTGAGGCAATAAGCATCTAAAGATCTCAAGGTCAAGAAACAGGTTACACAAGGAGAGATGGTTACTTCTGGAAGTCATACCACTGAAAGGCCATAAATAGGTTACAGGAAAGCCAGAGGAAAGCAAATAGAATGGTATGAATTCAACACAAAAGTCTTATGATAGGAGTGTTAAGCACTTAAAAAATATATCCTAGAGGAGAAGAGAGATGGGTGGGATATAACAGGGTCATTTAAATACCTGAAAGGTATTAATACTGCACAAGATGGAAAGGATGTAATAGAACTAGGGTTTTAAGAGAGTGCTCTCAGGAACAATGTCCTGATATATTTTACAGAAAGGGTGGTGAATGATGGAATACCTTTCTGGAATGGATGATGGAAGCTAAAGTGGTAACAAACTTCAAATAGTTGTGGGATAAATGAAGCAGATCCTTGCATGTAAAAAATAAAGGGACAGCAAGAGCATGACCTGATAGCAACACAGCCATGTGTGTTGCTTAGGGATAACCAATGCATAAAGCAGTGGCTTCAATCCTAACAGTAGTTTGTGACTTAATCAGGCTTCCAAGAATGCCTAGAGGGAACCTGCATGGAGCGGCAGTTATGATCCCTAACAGTCGATGTTTTGAAAAACTCATTGTGAGTTTCCAAAAAATTCATCATGGTAACCTGCACATAGCAGGCTATATGAGCCTAACAGCAATGACTGGCTACGAGAAGGCAAGAAGGCATTGGAGGAATCTATATGGATCAGTGGTTTTGAGCCTAACTGCCTATGCTACCAAAACTTCATTGTAGCTACTTGCATACTTTCATAGTTTGGACACATCATGCAAAGAGAGAGCTCATTGGAGAAAGAGATAAAGCTTGGCAAGCTAGAAGGTCACCATAAAAGAAGACGGCCAGCAATGAGATGGATCAATAGAATAACAGCAGCTACGGATACCACTCTATCAACAATGAGCCGCTTGGTTGAAGACCGAACAAAGTTTAGGTCAACTATCTAAAAGGTCACCAGGAGACGACACTGACTTGATGGCATTTAACAACAACCTGCATATAGCAACATGTAAAGCCCTAAAAGCCATAGTATGCCTACACTGTGCTTCCAAGAAGGCATTAGGATGTACACGTGTGAGCACACATTCAGTTTGTTGGACACCAAATGGATTGTATGTGTATATACTTTGAATTAATATGTACGCAGCTACAAACATTTTAAATTTCTTGCACATATAAAATGCACACCTAGAAGAACAAATAGGTAAAAAAATATGAAACAAAATGCCCCAAAATCAGGAAAATTTCATTTAGTTGAGCACAAAGGGTTTTTTTGGCCATGAACATCCCTAGAAAATATTGCTGTTTCATTAATGGCTATGGAATATTTCATTCTGCAATAAGTTTGAATTTTCATGCCTTCCTTCATTTAAATATAAATTAACATATCATGTAAAAAGTCCGGTTTTCTGCGCATATGTTTAACTCTTCCCTGCATTGGTGGTAATTTTACAACAGCCCACATAAATTTTTGAACTGTTATGCACTAAGGGTTATCCATTTTCGAAGTAAACTTACCCATATTCTGCAGGTAAAGCACTGTTTTCACCACAGAAATGCCACATAGTAAAAAAATGTTTTATCCTACAATGGCCTCTGTTTCTCGTGCAATGAGTTATTGAGTGAGCAGACCCTGAAAGTATTGGCATATTCTTCATATCAACATTCATCTATCTTTGTGGGCTCATAACTCCCTCCCAGAGCAATGAAATGCTTAGTGTAGCTGTAGCCAACATTTACTTTACTATCTCATATAGGGAATGGTTTCTCATGTGAACGGCTTCCATGTATTCATTTTTATCTTAAGATGGGGTAATCCTGATTTCACTCCTTCCCACCCCCACCATCATGATCATAAAGATTATTTTCAGTTCATAATCTACAGTGTAGAAGCCAAAGTTTCACTAATCAGGATGACTTGGTCAATTGTGGCCCTTCTTAGTGTTCAGTCTGCTTGATTTGGCTTGATTTGAAAACTCCATGAGGGCTCAAATTTGGGATGCATATAGGCTGACATCCATTGTAAAAACACACACACACATGATTCAGAGGCTCTGAGAATTTGGGAAACTCAAATAAACTCTTTGCCTGGGATTTTAGACTGGCCCATAAGCAATATCCTGTAATATATCTGGAATGTTCTGGAAAGACAAGAATGGCTTGTTTCAGCATGGCCTGTTGCACATTACTAGCAGAGTAAATCAGGATTCACCATGCAGAGTTTTGACTTTCTTTTTCTTTGTTTTATTTTACTTGGGGTTCAGGCCTTCTGCTTTGGCCATGATCATAAGACCTCTGTCTCACTAGTCGGGTTAGGTAGCAGGAAAATAGGTAGCGACTGGAAAATACAGACTTAGAATATTCTTCTATAGCAAAGTGGACAGCAGGCAAGTTGGATTGCCTGGTTGATACAAAAAATGAACCAAATTGAAATAAATTCTAAATGAATTCCCAGGCTGAGAGAAACAGAGGATCACCATTCCATGCCCAGGACTGTTTCCATCCTTAGTGCTCATATTGCAATGAAGAGAAAAAACTCACTAGTGTTTGTGATACCTTAGCACTCCCTTAATCATGTTAACATTTAGGATGCAATAAATAAGCTTCTTTTTTTTTCTTTTTTTTTGCTTCTTGGCACATCTGTACTAGTTATGCACTCTTTGTATCACTTGCAGACATATGGGTCACCTATTTTTTGTGTGTTTTTTGGATCAGCAATGCATGTACTTAGGTTCATGATGTAGAAGGCATGGAGAATGAGGACAGAAGGTAGGTAAGGCATGTTTTCCATAGCATCACCCAAAATGAAGCCAATGGGTCCCTGTAGCTTTTAGAGATTTAAGCCTAATGGAAATTCCTTTTAAAAGCTATTGCTAAAAGTTAATTTATGACATTTGATTGCCTACATGGAGAAGCCCCTAGGAAAATCAGTAGAAAGATTTTGGACAAGTCTTTACTGTCCCACTTTATGCTTTGGCTTCTGATGAACAGTGTGAGGATCCAGTGGTAATATTGCAACATGGGCTTCTACAGTAGTGTCCTACAGGTTCTCTGTGAAATATAACATTGGAAGACTTTGCTCCAGGGTTTCTGTTTCTTTTAATTACCAATTGCTAAGTCTATCTGACCTCTGCAAGGTCTATAGAGTTCTACTGCAGTAGATACATTTGAGGTTGAACCAGGTTTATCTTTGTTTAAAACTCTTTGAAAAGGATTTGTGTCTTCATCTTGGCCTAGGGCAGGTGTAAACATTGTCAAATTGTCTGTAAAACAGTTATTTAGCATGCCTTTACCATTCAATACCCTCAGGTGCACATGAAAGTCAAGCCTAGATGCTGGCTCCAATGGGTAGTGTTTATGTATCTGTGGGAAGAACAGGAGAAAAACAGTTATCAGAAGCCAACAGGGTGGTGTAGGCCTAGATAATGTCTGCTTTTGTTTACAAAGTCTCCTTTATATAGATATGCACTAAAAAGTATGTCTCCCACCCAAAATGGGCCTGTTACACAATGGGCCATTTACACAATGTCAGCACCTCCTTCTTTGATTACAGTTGATCAAGTTTTCTTGGTTGACCTTTGCCCTCATTAAAGAAAATTACTAGACTTCATGAATTTGGCTTTTTGGAATCCTGGAATAACAATAGAAAAGTACCTAAAGACTATTGCAGCCTCAACGTCTAGCACTACATCTGTGGAATGTTTGGTCAGAAGAGCAATTTCCACATGGGAGGTTACTATATACACCAATCTGTCTCTGCTTGCCTTCACTTTATAATTAAATAGATAGATGAAGTAGAAATAAATATATCTGATATTATAGAATATTTGAAATAGACTTTCTACTGCTTAAGATATGTCTACATACAAAGAGAAGTCTCCTGATGTAGCCAAGAGTCAACAATACAGAGTCTTTGATTTCAGCACCTTGGTCAGAGCAAACAGGCAACGAAGCTTAACATCAATATAAGGGACACAGGGGTACATTTTTTAAAATTAGTATTCAATGCTGCAAACTCAAATTATACCATTTAAAGTAAGATGCTTAATTCCAGTATATCAGCTGTGAATTTCTCTTGATAAGGCTTTTAAAATATTATTGCTTCTATAGTATATTTGTAAATGTTTTTTAGTATACAGCAGAGCTTCCATCAAGGTCCTGTATTAAATAAATCAGACAACCCCTCCAGCCCACCCCTATCACTTTTTTGTATGTGATTTCACTGGACAACTTGCAAAATTTCAGATTTTTTAAAATATGATATCTGAATCATCTTTATTAATCATTGCAACAAAAAAGCAGACCATCTGGTGCAAAGTGAATCATTTTGCTTCCCACAATCTGATTTGCTTTAGGTGGATTTCTGGTGTCTGACCTGACCCTGACTATATACAATTTCAGGGCATTGTGAAAATTATTAGCAAAACAGGAGACAAAAATAAACTAAAATATCAAGTGGAAATCACTTTGATTCCACTTAGACCCCCTCCGTGCCATCCAAAAAATGTAAACAAAAGGAGCCTTGCCAGCTCTTCCCTTAACACATTATGGATCTTGTTGGTGTTGTAACATGGTATAGTTGCTCAGGGACTGTCCAAATAGTATTGCTTACCCTGTAGTAAGATAGTGGCCAGCTGACCCTCATACTCTGAGAACGACAGCCATGACTCAACTTCATAATTCTCCACAAGAAATTGTATTCCTTCTGCCTTGGCAACAGTCCTTACATCACTGGGGGTTAATCTCCCTTCCCCCACCCTCATATGTTCTAATTACTAAGATTTTCTGTTATACACTTTTCCAAAACCCCTAGACAGATTACATGGGAAACATACACAATAATCATAAGAACATAAGAAATGTCATACCGGGTCAGACCAACGTCCATCAAGCCCAGTAACCTGTTTCCAACAATGGTCAATCCAGGCTAGAAGTACCTATCAGGTTTCCAAAAGACACACAGGTTCCACAATGCTTGTCCTGGGGCAAGCAGTGGATTTCCTGGGTCCTCTTTAATAATGGTTTATAAACCTTTCCTCCAGAAACTTGTCCAAATCTTTTTTAAACCCAGCTACACTACCAGCTTTTACTATATCCTCCGGTAACGAATTCCAGAGTTTGATTACACGTTGAGTGAAAAAAATATTTTCTCTTATTAGACTTAAATGGGTTATATTGTAGCTTCATTGCATGTCCCCTAGTCTTTCTACTTTTTGATGGCATGAACAACTGATCTACATTTACCCATTCCATTCCATTCATTAATTTATGGATCTCTATCATATATCCCCTCAGCCACCTCTTTTCTAAGTTGAAAAACCCTAACCTTTTAACCCTTTCCTCATAGGGGTATCCTTCCATCCCCTTTACCATTTTAGTGGCTCTTCTCTGTACCTTTTCTAATTCCACTATATACTTTTTAGAATATGGTGACCAGAATTACACACAATATTCAAGGTGCAGTTGCATCATGGAACAATACAGAGCCATTATAGTATCCTTAGTTTTATTCTCAATAAATATAGGCATGTCAGCTCACCCCAGGTGACTGAGTAATGAGAAAATCAGAACTACAAATCCCTGGAAGCAATTGGACAAAATCAGGCTTGGACTGGCCTGTTCAGTCACCTGGGGTGAGTTGGCAACTTTAATCCCATATAGTATGGATTGTCAATCTTAGCCAAAAAGGCAAAAGAACTGTCTTCAGCACATAATTCAGACCCTACACTTGAATCTTAGGCAATCAGAAGCCAACAAAAAGCAATCACTTCCTCTCTTTCAGTCTTTACCAGCCATCGACATTCACCCGGCATTTGCTGCACATTGCCTCTCTATTTATACTTTGAATGAGTGTGTCCCATCGTGATCATCTTCGTGGGCATAATCATACTATGGGGCATGTTCACTAAAGTGCCACATGTAGTGCAGGTGAAATGCATAGTTAGCATGTGAATCTAATGCAACATGGGAGTACCAGCCGTGGAAGAAGCAGTGGTGTAGCTGCAGTAGGAAAGTACTGCCACACTAGTTGCATCACTACTGCGTTAGTAACGAATGCATGGCCAGAGTGCATGCACACAGCGAATGCACTTGCAACACATACCCTACAATTGCAAGCTACCAATGAGTTATTAGGGCACTTGTATGATACAAAAGCACTGCAGACAGTAATACATGGGCCCCCACCCCACCAACAGGACAGCAGGAAATGGCCAGTGCTAGATAGAGAGGGATGACCACGAATAGACAGAGCCGACTGCGGAGCTCAGAACAATGGGTTACAGAACAAGGAGGAAGCACATGCATATAGGAAATTAAACAGATGGAGAGTCTGCGCTGTGGCCCTAACAGTAGTAGATAAAGTGCAAGCGCATCGTCTGAGGGAGCAGGGGCCCTGTATGGGGTCAGGCAGGGTGTGAACAGTGTTCATCATGTAGAAAAGGTGTATATTCCCCTCTCACTCTGAATTGCCGAAGTTGCCTGTTTACCTAGCATGCAGTGAACACAATATAAAGCCTCTGGTGTGGGGGCTTGAATCCCCCCCTCCAACACACCCCTTACACAGCTGGGAGAGCATCCTGGCCATTGAGGAGTGTGGCCCTCATGTGGGAGTAAGGGGGTGCTAGAGGCTGTCACACAGTCAGCACTCAGATATATGGGGAGGGGGCACACTCATGGTCATGGCACCCTGCCATCCAGAGCCTTCACTACATGGGGCCCAAGGTGTCCTGAAATACCCCCTGGCCCACCAGAGAGAACACCCACCTCTCTGCCCATCCTCACTCATGAGTTGAGCTCTGGGGGAACATCATAGTGCAACCCGCACATCCCCTGGTCAGAGGCAGGCAGTAGTTGCACCCACACCAGCGCCATCTTTGTGCCTCCAGAGCACTACTAGTGGAGGTTGGCAGTTACTATCCACTTCTGCCCTGACTCCACCCTAACCCCGCCTATCCACACACTGCTCTGGTAGCACGGTAATTTTAGTGTAGGCACCTTTTGACCGCATGCCCCCTGCTACTGTGAGCCAGAAACATGCATTAGTCCTGCATTCAACCCTACACTCCAGGCTACTGTGCTTTAGTGAAGACGCCCATATGTGTGTCTTGATGTGCTGATGTCATCAGGTTTGCTCAGAGTGTATGATGTGTGCACTGTGATGGCATAATTAAACATGACCAAACTTTGAAGGAAAAGCAGTTGTTCTTAGTTCATGTAATATAATTTCCCAACCTTCAAGTGGACTGGGCCTCCCTTAGTGACTGACAGATCTTCCATCTATTTCCTCTTATACTCAGTCTCTGCTGCGGAAGAGGAGGGTTTTCAGTTCTCTTCTGAAATTTGCCAGGTCAGTTGTGGCACGTAGGTCATCCGGCAGTGCTTTCCACAGGGTTGAGGCAAACAGGGAGAAGGCTCTCTTGGAAGTTGTGTGGTTAGTCTTGGTAATTGTTGAAGGGGTATGTAGAGTATTAAGGGTGTTTGTTCTTTTGGATCTGTTGTCTGGTGTTTTCTCAATGAGGGATTGTAGATATATGGATGACAGGTTATGGTTGATCTTAAAGACTGTGAGTAGGGCTTTGTATTTTATGTGCTCCTCGATGGGTAGCTAGTGCAGGCATTTGAGCATCAAGGTGATGTGTTCAGCTCTGGAAGCATTGCACAGGTTCCTTGCAGCAGTATTTTGAGCTAGCTTATTGGGTGTGGTGTGCACATAGGCAGGCCTTGTAAAATGATATTACAGTAGTCCAGGTGTGGGAAGATAAATGCTTGAAACACTGAGCAGAAGTTGAGTGGGTTGAGCAGGGGCTTAAGACGTTGTACTGTTTTGAGTTTGTTATATATGGATTTTGTTATGCTCTTGAGATGTGAGAGATGCGGGTAAGGTCTTGATCAAGTGTGATGCCTAGCTAGCAAACTTACTGTTTGACTTGCAGCTGGGTTCCATCAATGGTTATTGTGGGAGGCAGTGTAAAGTTGTTGTTTCTGGTGATGTACGGCACCTCTGTTTTGTAGTTTATTGTCATGTTATGTTCAGAGAGCCAGTTTGTGATGGCTTTGAAGCCTTTCTCGATGCGTGTAGTAATAAGGTTGTTGGTTAAGAATGGTGTGTATATCATTACGTCATCAGCAAAAACACAGTATAGTATGCGTCTGTATGATTGTGCATAATAGTTGGAGGAAGATTTTGGAGAGCAATGATGACAGGGCAGATCCTTGAGGGCTCCTTGATGCAAGGTGGATGTTGTTGATTTCTCGGTGACAAATCTTACTTGGCTGTGATGGTCAGTGAGGTAGGAGTTGAACCACTTTAGAGTGATTCCAGTTAATCCTATGTCTTGTAGTCATTGCAGGATTCTGTTATGTGGGATGGAGTTGAAAGCTGTTTTGATATTGAGGAAAATGAGCATAAATCCTTTTTAAGGTTTGTCTGTGCCTCTTATTAAATTTTCAATAAGGGCAGGTAACAGAGTTTCAACCCCATGCTGGGGGCGAAATCCATATTGTTGTGGGTCATGTGGGAAATGAGCATTGACATGATCTTGAAGTTGATTTTGTATGACCTTTTCTATAATTTTGGCCAGGAATGGTAGACTGGTGATGGGCCTTTAGGAGCTAGGTTGGTTTTTGTCAAGGTTTGTCCATTTCATTAGTGGGTGGATGGAAGCTACGTTCAGTTCTTCTGGCATATACCCTTTGAGAAGTGATAGCGCTACCATGTTGAGTATTGTAGGGATCAATTCCATTCTAGCTATTTTAATCCAGCTCACCAGGCAAGGGTCCAGTGGGGATGTAATGGTGTTCACGTTTTTGGTGATCTGTTCTGGTGGTGTGTTTGAGAAGGTGTCCCAACTGATTTTCTTCTGTCTATGGTTATGGAATGTCTTTGGGAGGTTTGCGCTAATATCAGTATTTGGAGGGCGGGCTAGGCTTTGGAAGTGGTCTGCCACATAACCTGTGGTATCAGGTCTATCTTTTCTTCTTGTTGTGTGGGGTCTTCTGTCGTTGAATAAATTAAGTCAAATAGTTCTCTGGGTCTTTTTCGCATGGTATGTTGCAGCTTGATATTTATGCAGTTTGGCCATATATGTATCCTTGTTGTTTGTTATTTGACAATGTTGCCATCATCATTTTAGTAGTCTAAGCCTGTGTTTCTTGATTTTGAGCTGTGAACTGTACCATATGGCTGTACTTTGCCTGTGTGTGATTGCTGGAGTGTGTTGTTTTATTGCTATCTTGGCAATTGTCCGGTTCCAGTTTTGGATGAGAGCGTCTAGATCTTCTGAGTTGTGGTTGATTTGGGGTGTGATTTTATCCAGGAATTCTTTCTTTTCCAGACTGTAGAATCTGCACGTTGAGGCTTGGGTCTGAAGGTTTGTTTGGAGAGCTGGTCTGTAAGGGAGTGAAAAGTGGATGATTCTGTGATCAGACCATGGGACTCTGTGTGTTGTAGGTGGGGGGAGGCTATTGGTCCTCAGAGTCTGCTGTAGGACGAAGATTAAGTTGAGTGTGTTACTTTTGTTATGCGTTGGTTGATTGATTTGTGTATAATCAAGTGAGTCCATTGCATCTAGGAAGTCCTTTGCGGCTTCAGAGATGGAAGGGGTGAGGTTGAGATCACCCAGGAGAAACAGTTGGCTTGTATGTGGTCTGTGTCTGCATGCCATTTCTAGTATTGGGGGCTAAAAATACCTCCAAAAGCAGAACTGCCAAGTTACCCAGGTCCAGGAGTGAGAATAAGCCAAGCCTGGATTTCTGACAACCTTATCCTTATGTATTATGGGAATTGCAACAGTGATTTCAGTGGGTAAAATCAGAGACTACAAATATCATACTGCATAGCAATGCAAACTTAAAACCAGAACTGGCCAGAAAGTCTCACTTCTGGAACTGCGTAACTTGGCAACTCTGATACACTCAGGCAAAGAACAAATTTTATATAATGAAAAGTGGTAAGTTCCAGTAAAAGAAACTAACTTGAAATGATTCATCTCCCAAGAAAAAGTCTGCAAAGCCCAAGGGCTTTTATAAAATTAAGCTGCCAAATTTGGTGCCCTATAAAAAAATGACCACTGGCTTGTATCAAAGAATAATAAATGTTATTCTTTTACAGTTTAAAGAGGAGAGTGAGCACCTAATGGTCATCCTGAGCAGGTATCCAAAATGCCTTACAAAATCTACCACTTTGGTAGTTAGTACCTTGGATGCAAAGCAAAGGACCGTATTCAAAAATTTGTTCCTATTCTGTGCCCATAGAAAATTCCTCCTTTGACTTGTTGCCTTCCATTCTGCTCTTAAGAGAAAGGTTGGGTTTTTTAAGCGTCATCAAGTCAATGCTGACTCCTGGCAACCTAACAGCACCTGGGTTTTCTTGGCAAGCTGTCACCAGAACTAGATTGCCAGGCCTTTTTCTTCTGAGATAATGAAGGGTAAAGTGATTTGCCCAAGGTCATAAAGAGTGCCAATGGGAATCAAACCCCTATTTCTTGGTTACAAGGCTACTCTTCCACTCCTTAACAGACAGTTATAGAAACATAGAAATATGACGACAGAAAAAGACCACATGGCCTATCTAGTCTGTCCTTCCATATCAACAACTACAACAGTCCCCTTTTTACCTTTAGAGATCCCCTGTGTTTGTCCCATGCTTTTTTGAATTCAGTTACTGTCCTCATCTCTACCACCTCCACTGGGAGACTATTCCACGGATCCACTACTCTTTCCGTAAAGAAATATTTCCGCATATCACTCCTGAATCTATCTCCCTTCACCCTCATCCCATGTCCCCTCATAGCAGAACTTGCTTTCAATTGAAAGAGGCTCTCTCCCTGAACATTTATACCATGGAGGTATTTAAACATCTCAATCATATCACCTCTATCGCGCCTTTCCTCTAAGGTGTACATATTAAGATCCTTCAGTCTGTCCTCATATGCTTTATAATGAAGACCACTAATCATTTTACTAACCACCCTCTACACCGACTCCATCCTGTTCACATCCTTTTGAAGGTGTGGTCTCCAGAATTGCACACTATACTCCAAATGAGGTCGCACCAAAGACTTATACAGAGGCATTATCACCTCCTTTTTTACATAAGAATTGTAACCACAGACAAGAGTGTCACATGGATATGGTCATGTCCATGCCCATGTTACACAGGCGTTTCACAGCTCCACCCCATGTGCATCAGCTCCACCCCATGTGCATCATTCCCAAAAGACCAAAGGTGCAACCTACCATGTGTTTGCATCAAGTGTCTGTTTGGAATCCCCTGAGGCTCTCAAAGGCCACAACACGTCACAGTGAAGGGAGAAAATGTCATCGAAATGTGTCGAATCACCGTGTCCCCATGTCCATCCATTGTTGATGCATGTTCACATTATGGCGATATCTGTGATACAAAAATGCTGTCGCACGGTGGTGTGTCATCACACAAGAGATAGGTCAGCTCACAACACACAACACATGTCCACAATATTTACAAGGTAAACACCAGTAAGGTAGAGATAGCACAGTCACCACCGCTCCCCAGGTGTACAGACCCCTCACACCACTTGATAAGGCAAAATTCCTGCATGCTGTATCATCACACAGCCAACCCAAAAACACACACCCGCACAATATGCTAAGGTGAACGGGCCAGCAGTAGCATACAGCCTGTATGTGCACAATTGGAGAATAGTGGAGATAAAGGCTTGTCAAATGTAATGATACACTGCTGTTGGCTGATGCTACAATGTCAGGGAAGGGTGTACATGCAGCCCGCCACCCGAACACCTAGGACCTGCACACACACACGCAGCTCTGTTGGACGTGTCCCAGAGACAGTGTTGGAGAAGATGAACTGGCCAGGAACACATGTGGATATGTGTGCCAACAGCAACATTAGGGGTATGGGGGTGCAGGGCAAAGAGGTGAACAACAACATATGTACAATATGACAGATCACTGCAGACATGTGCTCCCCCTGACTGTCGTCACAGACAAAGTAGCTGTAGGTCCACCCACCCCAGACTACTGCATGTTGGATGATGTACAGTCACCTGCCAATGCACCACAGCACCAGTAGGGTCACCAAGTATGTCCTGTGGATTGAGAAACACAAGAGAAACATACATATGTCATATTGTAGCTGTGCAACACACACTGCACCTTCACGTTCTCAACTCGCAGACCCCCCAAGATCCTTTACAGACTGACTGTTCCCCATCACACTGTATGTATTTGTTTCATGTTAAAGTTATCACTGAAGTGTGTGGCAAACTACAAGGGTCCGTACTCTGTCCGTCCCCTTCCTCACCTCTCTGCTGCTCTAAAAAATGTGGAACAGAACTGTCTCTTTGCTACCATGTCCCTGCTCAGCTCTAAGGCCACAGTACTATCCTGTGTCCCCCATATCACTCCCACTGCCCCTTCAGTGTGTGTTCTTGTGTCTCAATGTCCTCTGCTACCCCACTGTCAGTACCTGTAACACAGGGAAATATCCAGGGGCTCCTTCCTTATCCTCTGTCGATATACATTTCCTTGGTGTGTGTATCTCATACCTTGACTTACATTGCCAGCTGTGTGCTGATGAGTTGCAAATATATCTCTCGATGCCTGAGTTTTGTCTGCCAAACCACACCCCGATGTCTGCTTGCCACCTGACATTGATGGCTGCATGTCATCCCACTGTGTTAAATTGATAATGGCAAAGCATGGATATCCTATATGTGCACCTAAACCCTCCCCTCCCATCAGAGCGTCTTTGTGTGTGTGGCTATAACTTCCTTTCTCTAGGGTCCGCAATGTAGGTGTTGTCTTGGACTCCACTCTCCTCCTCTACACACATACCTAGCTTGTAGTTGAGGCTTGTGGTTTATGTCTAGATGTCATCAGCTATATTTCCCCAGTCCTCCCTGAACACACAACTAGAACCCAAATACCCCCCCACTAATCAGCTCCCGGCTTGCCTACTGTAACCTACACCTTGCTGATCTGGCCTTGAATCATCTCTGTCTGCCTGAAAATATGCAACAGTGCACTGCATGGCAATTCTACAGCCACACACATAATGGCAATAATACTTCCCTTGTCAGGACACCTCACAGGTTCCCTACCCATCTATGCATCCATGTCAAAGCTACGTGCTGACCTATACATGCAGGCATTCCTCTCCGTATGCACCCAAGCATCCTTCTAGCTTTTGCCGCTGCCTTTTCTACCTGTTTAGCTACTTTAAGATCATCAGACACAACCACGCCTAGGTCCCGCTCTTCTTTAGTGGACAAAAGTACTTCACCCCCTATACTATATTGCTCCCTTGGATTGCTGCAGCCTAAATGCATGACCTTACATTTTTTAACACTAAATCCAAGCTTCCAGATTCTAGACCATTTTTCAAGCTTAGCTAGATCCCTCCTCATGTTATCTACACCTTCCTGGGTGTCTACTCTATTGCAGATTTTGGTATCATCCGCAAAGAGGCAAACCTTACCCGACAGCCCTTCTGCTATATCACTAACAAAGATGTTAAAAAGAATTGGACCAAGGACAGATCCCTGGGGCACACTACTGGTAACATCCTTCTCCTCAGAGTGAGCTCCATTTACTTGTACTCTTTGTCGCCGCCCACCCAACCAATTTCTTACCCAAGCAGTAACTTTAGGGTCCATCCCTAGGGTGCTCAGTTTGTTTATAAGTTGCCAGTGAGGAACAGTGTCAAAGGCTTTACTGAAATCTAAATACACCACATCTAGGGCTCTCCCTCGGTCCAACTCCCTGGTCACCCAGTCAAAGAAATCAATCAGATTTGTCTGACAAGACCTGCCTCTGGTGAATCCATGCTGCCTCTAATCCTGTAATCCACGGGACTCCAGAAACCTCACTATTTTCTCTTTCAGGAGCGTTTCCAATAATTTACTGACCTCCAAAGTTAAACTAACTGGCCTGTAGTTTTCAACCACATCCTTCCGCTTTTGTGTAAAGGCACCACATGAGCCTCTCTCCAGTCCTTTGGCACCACTCCCGACTCCAACGAGGCATTGAAAAGGTCAGTCAGTGGAGCTGCTAGAATGTCCCCAAGTTCACTCAGTATTCTAGGGTGTATCTCATCCAGTCCCATCGCTTTGTCTACTTTAAGATGAGCTAGTTTCTCACGAGCACAGTCTTCTGAAAATTGTTCAAGATGTCCCTCGCTTCCGTTCGTGTTTGTGGGTGTTTCCTGCGGTCCTGCTCCTGGTTCTTCATCTATGAACACAGAACAGAAATATTTATTAAGCAATTCCGCTTTATCCTTATCAGCTTCTACATATTCCTCCCCTTCACCCTTGAGTCTGACAATACCACTTTTGCCCTTCCTCTTCTCACTAACATATCTGAAAAATGTCTTATCCCCCCATTTTATTGCATTGGCTATTTCCTCCTCTTTTTGAATCTTTGCTTTCCTGACTACTTTGCCAGCTTCTCTAAGTTTTTCTAAATATAGATGCCTCTCTTCCTCTCTCTGCGATCTCTTATATTTTATGAAGGCCTCCCTCTTTTTCTTCACTTTTTCAGCTACTTCTTTCGAAAATCATAGCGGTCTCCTTTTCCTTTTACCTTTATTTATCATTTTAACAAAAAGGTTGGTTGCCCTTAAAATATCCTTAAAATTGTTGATATGTTGGTGTGCATAAATTCAGTATGTTTCTATGTTGGTCACATGATATGAGCTATGTAGCTACTCTGTGTTTTATATGTCATATTTACAGTGCCTCAGAATGGGACAGGATGTGTTGGTGTGATGCTCTTGAGATGATATTTTTTGGAAGATAGTGATGGTGAGCGGTGTTGCAGGTTTGGAACGGCATTAGGTTGATGGAGCTATGCTAGCCATGTCCTACCTGGCTCTCTGCAAGCAGTATTACTGACTTTCAGAGATGCCAAGTGACTCAACTCAAGGATGGAGATTTTAGGTCGGTCCTGGATGTCTGACAACCAATCCTGCATCATGCTGATTTCAAATGATAGAAGCAAGGGCTAAGATACCAGCATGCCTTGGAATGTAAGCTCAAAAGCTACAACTGGCTCAGGGTCTTCCTCCTTGAATTGTTTGGCAGCTCTGGACTGTAGACAGTAATGGAAAAATGATGAATGAAATAATAAACACCAGGGTTCAGTTTCCACTGGCACTCCTTGTGGCCTTGGGCAAGTCACTTAACCCTCTATTGCCTCAGAAGAAAGGCCTGCAATCTACTTCCAGTCCCAGGAGCTGCTGTGTCACCAGGAGTCAGCATTGACTTGAAGGCAGACATTGCGTTTTGCATAGCGCTTTATAGAAGAGAAAACAGAATACTGAAACTTTGTAGCAGCTATGTGTGGTGTATAGGAAAATTAGGGGTGTGCAGGCAAAGGAAATTGTTTTGCTTCATTTTGTTTCCTGTATTGTTTGCAGTTTCTATCATTTTATTTTCTATCATTTTAATAAATGTTCATTTTGTTTTGTTTTGTTTTTATAAATTTTCATTTCTGGGCATTTGTTTTTGTTAATTTGAGGTAGCAGTGGCTGCTGCCCAAATGAAAAACAGAGCTGAAAGGTTACTAGAGGTCTCAGGCAAATAAAAAGCCCAACTGGCTTTTTTTTTTCACAGTCAGTGGCTATTCTCAGCCAACTTGCAGAAGAGCCATCATGTCTCCATGGAGGTTGGCTCTTGCCAGCCTGCTCTTAACTCATGTATTATTGATGATCTTCCTTCATGTTTCCTGATTCGCCCAAAGGTTGTCTGAAGCTGTATGGAAAGTTCTAGCTAAATCTTTTGCCTTTTGAATCTATTGACTCCCACTGTTGAGATTTACTCCAAAGATTTTTCATTTGTCATGTGCTTGTGCCAGAATTTCTGGGAAGCAATATCTAAGTAAGCTATAAGAGATATTTACTAAGCCTAATCTAGATCGTAGGTTCTCCAGTTAGTGATGATCAAAGAGAATAGGGATTAGGCTTCACAAATGTCTCTGATAGACATAGTTTTTAGCAGAAGAACATGTCAAAAGAAAACTCTTTGGAGTAAATCTCAGCAGCAAGAGTCAATAGATTCACAAGGCAAAAAATCCACTTAGCATTTTTAAATAACTTCAGACCAGGTGAGCTTTGAGCCAATTTTTACTTATTAATTTAACAGTTTTTCTATACTGCTTTATTCAATGGTCAAAGCAGTTTACATTGCAACAGAACATTATACATTAAAAACAGGGAAGTCAACTTATAGCTAACATTTAACATTTGCTTAGGTTGGAGAGTCTAGGGCATCATTAAAGACCTATGTTGTCAAGGGAGGGAAGTGTGTGGGGGGGTATAAACTTGGGAGGGGGAGGAGGAGGTTTGTGTAGTTGAATTAGTGGCTGACTGAGTGAGGTTGTCAGAGAAGCAGTCCTTGAATATGTAAGATCACCAGCAATACAAGTGTTTTATTTTGTTTTAATAAATTGTTATTTCAGGGCAATTTTGTTAATTAAAGTGGTAGCTGTGACTGCTGCCTAAATGAAAAACATAGCTGAAAGATTACTAGAGGTTTCAGGCAAATAAAAACCCCAACTGGTCTCAAACTAGTGACCTTGGGGGCTACAAGGCAGGCATCTTGCAGAAGAGCCATCACATCTCCGAGGGGATGGTTATAGCCAGCCTGCTCTTGTATTGCTGATGATCTTCCTTCCTGTTTCTTGATTGGCTTAAAGTCTATCTGGTCTGCAGCTCCATGGAAAATGCTAACTGGATGTTTTGCCTTGTGAATCTATGGACTCCTGCTGTAGAGATTTACTTCAAAGATTTTTCTTTTGCCATGTTCTTGTGCTAGAAATTCAGTGAAACCATGTCTAAGTACGCTATCAGAAACATTTATCAAGCCGAATCCAGATCCTGTTGAAAAATCACTAATTAGACAACCAGGATCTAGATTAGGCTTGGTAAATGTCTGTGATAGGAGACTGATAGCAGGTGTGGTAAGGAGATTTAAGGAGACACTCTAATGACTATGATGAGTTTCTGTAAGATTCACATATTACAATAGTATGACTCCATGAAACTCTTGGGTATTTGGGGAAGGAGAGGTTTAATAATAGGGAATGTGATTTTTTTACATGACCTTTTAATATTTGTTTGTGGAATTTTAATATAATCCACTCTGAGGTTTTATATGATGGGGGGTGGTATCATATGCTAATAAAATGAAATGAAATGTATAGCAATAAAATGAAATGCAAAGTGATGCTTTTAAAAGCGTATCAGCACTAACAATGCTTTTCCTAACCCTGTACATGAGAATGGCAAGCATGGGAAGGGTCCATCACGATGCTTATTTTGCTTTTACCCAGAAACATTTTTTACAGATATATTGTGTCACTTTTAAGGAATTTAAGAATTGCCCATTATTTGGAAGCACTTAAGTAACACTGGAGCAGCAACCCAGAGCTTCTCTTTTAGTGACAGCACAAGGACCCTGTAATTAGTAACAGAATGTATTCTGAACTGTTAACTGTGATGGATGGTGAGGAGTCAGTGACACGGAACGGGCTGTTGAATAGGTGCTAGGCACGTGTTAAGGAGCCTGGCAGAAACCTCTGCACTGAAAATAAGCCCCTTGTCCATGAGGAGTAGCAGAGAGCAGGTTTTACTGCTAATTCATTTTACTTTTAGCTTTCCAAATTCACCAAGCAGTAGCACAAGGCCATGAAAGCCCCAAGAAGGCTAAATTCTGAAATCTCTAAGGTCCAAGGTGAAGTCAACGCAGATAGGGAGGCCTGACTCTTTTTCACAATGCTTTCCAAGTGTTAAATGCAGGGTTCGGGGAGCTTTCATAAGAGCAAAGGGCCAAGGTCCAGACCGAAAAGATAAATAAATAATAAAATATACCAGTCTTTATTAACACATTGTATTAAAAACAATATAATTCAGAAAATACTTATCATGGCCATGTTTCAGCACCTTGCCTGCTTCAGGGGTCATAAAATCTTTAAAAGTAGTACAACCAAAACACCTCAGAAAAAGCTTTTAGCAAGTGTAATTAATTAATCAGGATACTAACATGTCCTAGCCTGTTGTCGTTGCTCACTTCACAATAACTATTACTGCTACTACTACTGAACATCTTTATAGTGCTACAAGGGATATGCAGTGCTTCACAGACACGTGTAAAAGACAGTCCCTGCTCATTGGAGCTTACAATCTAGTCTTCATATATCTCCACCTTCAAAGCTCTCTTTATCCCCACAAATCAACTGTTTTTCTTTGCCGCTTCTGTTCTATTCACTCTTCTCTTGATCCAGTTGCCCAAACTAATTCTCTGCACACTTATTTCACAGTTAGATTATTGTAACATTATCTACGCTGGGCTACCACAGTATGAACTCAAGCAATTACAATCAATTCAAAATACAGCCGAGCGCATTCTTTCTAATGCTCAGAGATTTGACCACATCACCCCTCTCTTGCCCTCTCTTGATTTGCCATCATTGGCTCCCAATGTCATTTTACACTCAGTACAAGATCCTTTATCTATCCTATAAGGCTCTACACAATGAACCTCAGACTATGTTTCTTCTTTGTCTACATGCCCGTTGTCTTTGCTTGCTTCACAGTGACCATCTTCATTTACCTCCACCTTCAAAGGCTAAATATGAGTCAACATGTCAATCTGCTTTTTTCTTCACAGCCCCAACCATGTAAGTCTGCCCTCACATGTGCATCTGTAGCCTGTTTTCCAGAAATTCCAGTCTACTTTACAGACTCATCCCTTTGAACAGATGTTCGAATTTCTGAGTAGGAGCATTGGCAGTTTGCTGGTACTGGCCAAGTCCTTTCATGTCGTCCAATTCTTACCTGTCCTTCCCTACCTTAGACTTCTCCCTACATTATGAGTCCTCATATGCTCTACCTAATCGTTTGCTTTCCTTTAAAGAAATGATGTTCCATTTCTATGTATTATTGTAATTTTAATTGTAAGCAACTTTGTAAACAACCTTGATTATTTTCATAATTGCGGTATATCAAAATAAATAAACCAGAGAACCATAAAATATGTGTAAACCACTTATTTCCAGAAGTTTAAAATCATCCCACTAGGGGGCGGAGCCTGATGTCCAGCGGGTAAGACGCTTCGCGCTGAAGCTCCCGAGAGGCCTACTTAGAATCCTGACTTAATACCTATACAAACTTACTATTTCGCTCCGGGCTGACCGGGGTACCTCGGGGGGGATGGCGGCCCATAAACCAGCGCGCTTGGACTTCGGGTCTCCTTCTTCTTCTCACGGAAAACGCTCCAAAACAGAGGTGTCCTCCCCACAGAAGATGGTTCCATTTCGTGAAAACCCCGAAATGCACCTGGAGATTTTGGAGGAACTACGCGGCGTGAAGGAATTGGTGCAGTCCAATGGAGAAGCGCTTAGAGCCCTGCGAGAAGACTTTGGAGTGCTCCAGGACCGACTTGAAAGTCTCTCATTACGGCAGGACAATATGGCGGGGGTCCTCGACTCGCACGCGGTGCGCTTGGGCGCACTGGACAAGGCCGAGCGCCAGATACAGAATCTGCAAAAGGAGTTAGAAGATAGCAATAATCGAGCCCGTCGCAACAATGTGAGGCTCATTGGAATACCGGAGGGGGCGGAAGCGGGAGATATGAGAGAATTCCTGCTCAAAACTCTTCCCTCCTTGCTGAAGATCACCTTTCATAAAGAATTGGAAATCGATCGTGCACACCGTGTTCCTACCCACATGGCGCTCAACCGAACGACCCCCCGGCCTATTATCTTTCGCTTGCTACGATATCAACAAGTGGAACAAATTTTAAATGCTGCCCGGGCGAACCATCATTTGGAATTTGAAGGTCACAAAGTCTCCTTCTTCCCTGATTTGGCAAAGCCTACCGTTGACCGACGGAAGAAACTCCTTGCTTTTCGCCCTCGCCTTCAACAGCTACAGGCTCGCTTTGGCCTGTTGTATCCCGCGAAGCTCCGAGTGACTCTTCACAACCAAACCAGGACATTCGAAGATCCTGATCTACTATCAACATTTTTAGACTCCAAAGAAGCAGAGCAGATGCGCTAATTCAACGACGTGGACTTTTATTCGCCGGCTCTGTCCGCCATTTTGAAGGGCCCGATGCGGCGGTCATAGTCAAGCACAGAGACTTCCTGGACTTTCTTTCTTTCTTTCTATGACTCTTGTTTTGTGGTCTCCTCTCCCTCCATGATGTGTGCCTCGGTCGGATTCGGAGCACGCACAGTCCTACAGGTTATGTGTTTTTCAATTTCGGCCTTCTCTGGGGCTTCTCCCCGCAGACACATGGTCGCCAGTAATTTTTGGGGTTTTGCTTCTTCTCTACCGCGCTGCGGTTTTTCTTTTTTAATGTGGGGCGCTTCATTGTATTATCTAAGCTTATTTTCTTTTATGCCATATGTACAGCCTGTTACAGTCAATATGAGGGACATTGTGAAATTAGGTGCGCTATCATGCTCAGAATTTTTAACTTGTCTGAATGGCTTTATGTAAAATTTTATCACTCAACGTAAAGGGCATTAATAGTCCAATCAAAAGAAAGAAAATCCTTAGCTATCTTAGCCATGAGCATGCTGATTTAGCGTTTCTTCAGGAAACGCACTTAAACTCTGCTGAAACACTGAAACTCAATGTTAAGCCTTACATGGTGGCTGCCTATTCTCCCGCCGTTTCCAAACGGTGCGGGGTAGCCATTCTGGTTAAGAAATCTTTGCAAGCTACTGTAATTGATACTAGCGCTGACAAGGAGGGTAGATGGGCCCGAGTACACCTCAAGGTTGGAGATAGTGAATTTACATGTATTTGCATTTATGCCCCGAATGTGGACAACCCTGCTTACTATGCAAGTATTGCGCAGTTGGCACAGGCCTCTGCCAATACTCCATTAATACTTGGTGGTGACTTTAATCAAGTGTTAGACCCTCTGATAGATAGACAGCCGCCAAGAACGAGTAGTCCACCCAAGAGTCTTGCTACCCTTACAGCTCTGATGCAAGATCTTGCGCTGGTAGATATATGGAGGCTGCTTCACCCCTCCGACTTAGAGTTCACTTTCTTTTCTGCCCCCCATCACTCCCAATCTAGAATAGATTTCTTTCTCATTTCCAAAGCACTGATTTCTCAAGTAGACACGACTAGGACTCATCCTCTCCATATTTCAGATCATGCTGCCATATCTTTATCATTACGTGTCACTGCGCGGGACGATTCTCCCCGAGCTTGGTTTTTTGATAGATCCCTACTGGGTCAAAAAGATTTTCAGGTTGATATAAAGGCCGCTATCCAAGATTATTTTCATTTTAACTCACCCCATGACACAGCGGGCTGGGCTTGGTGGGAGGGTTTTAAAGCATCTATCCGTGCCACTATAACTAGCTATCAAATTCGGCAGGGGAAACAAAGAAAGCAGCATTTACTGACTCTAGAGCAGCAGATACAAGCTGGGGAGCGGCTCCTCACGTCCCGTACTGACCCATGTATTTTACTCCGTTTACAACGCTTGCGTTTTCAATACAATCAGCTTTTGCACACTGCTGCTGTTAAAAATATTGAATCACAACATGGGCTATATTATCGGGAAAATAATCGTGCTGGCAAATTATTAGCAAATGCCCTAAAAGGTCGAAAAGAAGCCAAGCGTGTTACCGCCCTCCGTAATCCGTCGGGGGGGGGGGGGTTTGGTCACTAAAGATACCGAAATCTTAGAACTCTTTCGTGACTTTTATACTCGGCTTTATCAATCTGAATGTGATTTTGAGCCAGATGTATTTGAACGCTTACTTTCAGGAGTACAAAGACCGACCCTATCTGACGAAGATAGAGTGGCCTTGGACACACCATTTACTGTCTCAGAAATTCATTCTGCTATTAAGAAATGTGCCTCAGGTCGAGCCGCAGGCCCAGACAGTCTCCCCGCTGAATTCTACAAAACCTTTCACGCTGATTTAGCTCCAGTTTTGAAAATTTATTTTTCTGCTCTGGCCGAGGAGGGTTCTCCTTCTGGGTCCTTTTCAATGGCAAATGTAGTAGTTTTTGAGAAAGAGGGGAGAGACCCGCAACTAACAGCTAATTATCGTCCAATTTCCCTCCTAAACGCGGACTATAAAATCTTTGCCACCATTCTCTCTACCCGGCTCTCGGATAGGATGCCTACCTTAATACACCCAGATCAATGCGGTTTCATTCCTGGTAGATCAACTGCTGACAATGCTCGGACTCTATGCCATGTATTGACTACCGCAGTTAATCTTGATCGCCCATTTGTTGGCCTCTCACTTGATGCTGAGAAGGCCTTTGATCGCTTAGAGTGGCCCTTCCTGTTTGCAGTCCTCCGCTGGTACGGATTCGGGGAAGGTTTTCTCCGTTGTCTTCGCACCATGTACGCTCAGCCTACAGCCAGTATATGCGCAAATGCTTTAAAGTCTCAGCCTTTTCCCCTTCAACGCGGCACTCGCCAGGGATGCCCACTGTCTCCACTCCTCTTCGATCTTGCACTCGAACCCTTGGCTTTACTAATCCGGCAATCGGAGGAGATTCATGGAGTCCCCTTCACCCACAGGGAAATCAAAATTTCAGCGTATGCTGATGATCTTATGCTTTTTGTCTCAATAGACTCAGTACCGGCTGTCCTAGAGCAAATTGGTAAATACTCACAACTGTCCGGTTATAAGATAAATTGGACCAAGTCGGTAGCCTTTCCATTAAATCCTCTGCTTCATCAGGCAGATATGCAATCCTTCCCCTTTTTATGGCAACCTCGCATGGTCAAATACCTTGGGGTTCACTATTGTTCTCCTTTGGAAGACACTATCTCCTTCAATGCCAAAGACTTAACCTCTAAAGTCCGGGCGCTTACTCACCGCTGGACTCCTTTAACGCTTACCTGGTGGGGTCGATTAGAAACCATAAAAATGATGATTGTTCCGAAAGTGAATTATATCTTAGAAATGGTGCCCTGTCTCTTCCCTCGACGTATATATAAAGATATCGAGGGCCTTCTGACTAGATACTTGTGGCAAAACAAGACACCTAGGATAGCGAAACATAAGCTGCAAGCAGATAAGGAAAATGGGGGTGTCAGATTCCCTGATTTCCTGAAGTATCATCACTCTTTTCTTCTCAAACAAGGTGCTCGCTGGCTGGAAGATCCAGTACCGAGTAGACCTGTGTGGCTAGACATAGAAGAGGACCTTTGCAAACCGATTCCTCTTACTTTTCTCCCTGGTATGACTCTCCCATCAGACTCCCACTTTCCACCAATGCTTTTAGACACCTTAGGTGCCTTTAATAATCTCATGCAATCTTTAGACTCCCGACTCTGTCCGTTAGACAAGCTCCCACTTTGGTACAACCCTCGATTTCGAATACAAAATAAGCCGATGGCGTGGAGCCCCTGGTACACTAGGGGCATTTGGATTCCTAGTCAGTTGTTCCATGAAGGTCGCTGGAAAACTTTTAGTGAATTGCAAATTGAATTTGGTCTCCCAGCGAAACACTACTTTCAGTTGGTGCAACTTCAGCATTGCCTTAGGAGTGCTAAGGTGCTCCCGCCATCGGCCTCCCCTACACAAGGTTGGTTGGAGACTATCCGATCTATCGGTAGCTCACCGGGTGTAGCATCCAATTTTTACAAAACCTTATGTAATGCTATAACTAGGGATACCCCTATAGCGCAGAAAGCATGGGAGAGAGAATTGCATGTGACCTTGACCCCGGAGCAATGGAGCCTTGTCTGGAGTAGAGTGACACGGGTCTCCCGATCCGCCTCACTCACTCAGACACTCTTCTTTCTAGCCCACCGGTGTTTTTACACTCCTGACAGATTAGCCAAATGGAACACTACCCAGGGCAATAATTGTTGGACATGTCATGCGGCCATTGGTTCACTACCTCATGTTATGTATGAATGTCCCGCACTACAGTATTACTGGAGTCGGGTCTGGGGTCGTATCCAGTCTATTTTGCACTTTCAAGAGCCCCTTTCTTGGAGGATAGTGGGACTTCGCTCAGCTGCGGGGATCCCCTCTCTTCCAAAGACGGCTTACTTCCTTTTGGACTTTATGCTAGGCATTGCTATTTCCCTAATTAGGAAATACTGGAAAAATAGCTCCCAATTGAGCCCCAATGAATGGTGGAATCATGTCTGTCTCTACAGTAAATATGAACAAATACCTCGTATGTTTGCTTCCCCCATTCAGACTCCTCATCATCGGTCTAAATGGAAGATGCTCAATGACTATGTACATTCTGCTCAATGCTCTCATCTGACTGTCTAAATTTATATATCTTTGTCTTATGATTATTCTGTATCGCAGATACTCTTTTGATTGTTTTGATGTACAATCACTGTTGTTTGGAAGCGCTCACATGCTGACATAATCAGCTAGAGAAGAAGCGTGGGGGTGGGGGGTAATTGGGTTTATTTTTCTTTATTGTATACTTGTTTTGTCTCCTTTGGTGTGTTGTTTCTTTTGTTTGTTGCAAAATGAAAATAAAAGTTTCAAAAAAAAAAAAATCATCCCACTATCCCACCGTCAAATGTAGTGCATGATGTAAAGAGCCAATTAAAAGATATTGCTTACGACTCTCACTATATGGATGCAACGTAAGGCACTGAAAGTTGTCACTAAGGTCAGCTTTAAAAGGCAATAACTAAATTAAATGGTTTCATTAAGTGATATTAAAGAAATTTAGCAAAAAGGAATTAAGTCTCACTGCCAGATCTTTCAAAACCCTAATTAAATCGGTCAGTCTTAAAGGGCATAGAATAAATTCCTGCAGCAATATGGGGATTAGTTTAAAAATCGTAATCGTGATTTACATAGGTAAATATGACCACATCCACATGTAAAGGCCCAGTTTAAAGGTGGATGTCCATATCACACCGATGTTGCACAAGGGTGTGTTGGGGACATATCAGGAGTATAGCCTGAGTAAGACCAAAATCTGCACCTTTAGCCCCAATTTCATCTGGAGGATGCAAGTGTAAGACTAAAATTTTCCACATCTGGATTCTCACCTGCTCCCTAACGAACAGGAAATCGAAGTGCTCCTTTTGCCTACCCCTGAACAGGAGGGATAAAGGGGGCTCTTTCTGTTCCTCTCCAATGTTTACTTCCCTCTCTTAATTGCAATGAAGGAAAGACAGAGGCCTCTGCAGTTAATTAGCGTCATCTCCATGTCTGGATTTGGAACCCATGTAAGTGGTATCATTTTCACGTTGATTTTTCCTATGTGTTGTATCTTTGTAAAATGACTCCTCCCGCTGCCCGTGTTGCCCATTCCCTTGCATTCCTGTGCGTCCTTCTTTCAGTGAGGGGCAGAGTCAGACTCACATGTGTCCTCCCTCTCCTCTAAAACAGACATTGATTTGCAGATGTTTTCACTTGGACGTTGCCACAGAACCACAGAAACGGCCTTTCTAAAATTTGTCTTCACACACGGCCAAATTTATTTGCTTGGCACCCATAGGCAACTGGGGGGGGGGGGGGAGAGGTGCTTCATTCCTCCTTCCCAGTGAGCCTGCCGCCTGCCCCCTGCCAGTGGGAGGGAAGGAGAATGGTGCTTCAAGCCCTCCTCCCCAGCCTGTTCACTCACCTGCATTTGATCCCAGAAGAGAAGCCGCAGCAGATTTATCGTGGCCGAAGCATGCGAGCCCTTGTGCTCTGGAGAGGCCCTATGGCTCTCGGCCTCCTCTTTGTGCACATTTGAGATAAGGAGCAGGATGCCATCAGGCTTATGCAGAAAACGAGGTCTTGCATGCCGTGACCTGTGCTGAATCTTTAAAATCTATTTGCAGCTGCTCTTGCTGTAGCTCTGATGACAGCCTGGACTAAAGCATGGGAATTAAGGTAATGTTCCGGCGCCTTTCTGAAGTTGGCACCAAAAGCAGTTGCCTGCATTGCCTATGTCTAATATTGAGCCTGCCTTCATCTATATCTTATGAATTTCTATCAAAAACAGGACTAAAATACTCTCATCCATTCTTATTCTTAAGAGTCTACAGTGCACACTATCTACTATCTCTTTAGCTCCAAATACCTGTGCTTTAAAACATTCATTAGCCCAAAAAAGTAGCATTTCAAGGGGACCTCAAAAATACCATTTTGGGGCTAATGAATGCTTTTAAGCGTATTTCCTCCATAAAAGCTGGTATGCGTGACAGCTTTCAGCATTTTCAAGAGTCCACAAAGGAACACACTCCTTGCACAAACAGGAATCAGACAAAGCTGGAGTGCAATAGTGGATGATTCAAAATTTCTGGAAATGAGATGGTTTTTTTACACTTTTTATCTCATTTTAGTATCCTGATTCAATCGATTACACCCACTAAAAGTTTTTCAATGTGTCTATCCACGGGGCATTTTGGTTGTACCATTTTTAAAAGTTTTATGACCCCTGATGCAGGCAAGATGCCAAAACATGACCACAATGGGCTTTCTTAATATCAACATAAATATATACCCTCTAGATCAAGACCACAGAATAGATTCTCAATAATAAAGTCAGACCAACCATTTGCCAGCTTTACTCTGGTTGAGAGACCATTGTCAGACTTCATCTGATGGAGTTTTTGTGAAGAAAGGCTGGAATACCATTAGTTGGACTTTATCAACTTTAGTTGCCGAAAGCTTGAATGGAGCTTCCTTTTTGAGGCTCAAAACACAGTGCTGTGTCGTTTTTTTCCTGTCTTTGACTACCAGCTAAGTACTCGTTTGGGCCTTCTTCCATTGGCCATTTAAATGTAATTTTATTCTAAGAGTTTTGCACATTTAGTTGTCTTAGCACACTGATGGTTGGGCACCACTTTATTTAGAACAAAAGGATATGTTTGTTATTCAGAAGGCTTTTTGACCTTGCACAACAAATGTTCCAACATTAAAACAACAACTTTGCTCTTTATTTTGATCTGACCTTATTATTGAGATTCTTTTTAATATAGCTACCATATATTATGTATTATTATTGAATTTTCTTTTCACTCTGGACCTTGGCCCTTCTGCTCCCTCCTCCTTCTCTTTGTGTTGTGTGTTCATTGGGAAGATGCATTTTCTTTTTTACATAGAGTAAATTTTTAAACACTTTCACTCCGGCACTTTCTGTGTGCAATGCTGCATACAAATTCCAGATATACATCAATCACAAAACCAGCAATAACATTGAGGAAGCGTGCTATTAGTTCTGGGTGAACTTGTTCCTGTCAGTGCTTAAAAACTGCAAGAGGTTTGAATATAGCTTGAGAAAGTAGTTCAGAAAACATTGGTGGATAACAGCAGGCTCAATGCAAGCTGAGCCAGGCTACCACAGAAACCTGCTATTTAAGAGAAGACTCTTGAAAACACTTATGCATTGGGTGGCTCTCAATGATTTGAAGTACCCAACATTCCTGTGAAGATGCATGGGAGTTCTCTGCCCAACATTCCTGTGAAGATGCATGGGAGTTCTCTGCCCATGCTACTGCCAGTAGCATGGGCAGTAGCATGGGCAGATATCAATGCTTGACCCAGTACAAGCATTGTGGAACTTGTGTCTCTTGGGGAAACTGCTAGGTACATATGACCTAGATTGGCCACTGTTGGAAACAGAATACTGGGCTTGATGGACCTTGGTCTGACCCAGTATGGCATATCTTATGTTCTTATGTTCAGCAGGGGGAGCTACTGTAATATCGTGCTGCTTATGACTAGAAATATGATATCATAGCATCTCCCCCAATGGGCAGCAGCATGGGTTGAGAACTCTAACAGAGCTTCAGGGATCTATCCTGTCAGATGGATCTCTTACAGTTATTTCCTTATCAGAAATTAGTTTGACTACAACTAGAAGGTAAGGGGTCAATATTCAGTAATAGCGTCCAGGTGCTTTTAAAGCACCCGACCACTGCCACTGAAATGAAAACTAGATATTCAACATCGGAGCCTATTTGGCCTCTGCTGCTGAATATCTGGTTTCTCCAGTGATCTATCAGCAGCGATATTCAGCCAGTAACCAGGTATCTAAACTGCATAAAGTTAGGACAGCCATTGAGCTAACTTTATGTGGTTTAGCAATCTGGTTAGTAGCTGACCAGAGAGCTGCCATGACCACCTCCGCTCCGATCACAGGCCATCCTGGTTTTAACCGGTCATCTTTTCTGTGGTCTGTGGGGGACAGTGCCACTGAATAGTGGGATCGCTGGGTTTCAGCCAGTTAGCAGTTCCCGCTATGTGGCTAAACTCTCTCCAGTGTTGCCCTCTAAGCTTTCAGTGGTGCTGCTCACAAGCTCTCGTGTGCTCTCCCCTTGCAACATAAGGAAGAAACCAATTACTTCTCTTTTTGTAAAGAAATTTAAGGATGTGTGTTTGTTGTTTAATTTGTATTGATTTTATTATCCACTTTTATTCTATTACACATTTGTAATTTAATTTCATTGTGATCTGCTTTGATGCTAATTGCTTGATAAAGGAGGAATATAAAATATATCAAGACGTGCTGACATGATTTAAGAAAATGCACAACCAAAACACAGGACAGGTAGCAGACACTCTTCATCCCCAGATTTCCTTCAGAGCCGATGGATATCAGACCATAAGTGAAGCAGAGGAACTATGACAATATTTCAGGCAACGTAGAAAGTGGGCTATAGTTACATTGTACAGTGGTATACTCTACATGGTTCTATCTCTGGAAATAAGGTGATTGTAATAAGGAATTATAGAAGACATGTAGTAATTAATGAGCAATTGAATTCTGAAAATACAGGGCACAGAGATGAAACAGAGAGCGCGCTTCACACAGTCATACCCAGAGTCAGACATTAGTTCCTCTGTGAGCAGTGGAGAATCAGTAGCCAGTGGTACTGGAAGAACCGGTGTGTGTACGATGAAGAAGATTAAACAGAAAACCTTTGCAGAATGGCACGTGCTGAGAGCAGAGCCATAATTAATTTAGGAGAAAAGCACCTGGAGGCGCAACAGATGGAGAAAGGCCTTGCAGGCAGCAATCAACAGCTGGAAGAGGTGAAAAAAATGTGT